>JAZHAC010000016.1:7505000-8755000 GCA_039707435.1 Actias luna
TACGGTTTTATCACTATATATTTCTTTCAATGAATACTAAAGCTCAATATAATATTTGAACTCATAAACTGTCGCGTTGTGGTGTACGGATGTTTAGTAATACTAAACCTTTATTACTTTAAGGTCTAGTTAATAGTGCGCAAATTTGCGAAAAATGCATATTCATTGGGGAAGTCAAATTCTTAGGACGGTCATAATTTATGGTGATTTACCTAGAATATATTGATATTCTAAGTCGTATAAAAATGTTTACATATATAAATGTTGTAATTACCTTGCCTTTTATCTGGTTCACTATTACAACTGTTAATAAATTGTAACTTTTTCATTGTAAATGTGTTATCTCTTAGGAATTTGGTAGGAACAAAGTGGTACCAAAACGCGGCCGCTGTAAACGCGCGAGTGCTCTGTAATCTGTTACATTTTACGTCACACTTGTTTGTTTCCACGTGATTCCTGGGAATATTTTTACAACGCGAGCCGGAAGACCCATCCGACCCAACGATGCTGCGTCTGCATAAAACTCGAGGAAATTTTACGTGTTTCGACACAAGGATTATGAAACACTCGTAAACTTAAACTAGGATTTTTTCGGAACAATCTCGGGATGCCCTCCTGGAAATGTTTTTTTTTCAAAGAGAAAATATAAAACGAAAACGTTAGAGAGTTGTTTGTGCATGCATAAATACAAATGAACGGCTGCGGTTAAGACTGTAGTGGGAAAGTTTCGCAATTATTGTAATTACGAGCCGACCGAGAAGCACCCAGTTTTGCGACGTCATATTTCCTACTTAATCGTACCGAGTTTGTAATATTGTTATAAATAAGTCAATTTATTGTATCCCCACGTTTTAAGTAATATAGATGAAGTGTAATTATTAAAGAAATCGAATTTTTATAAATTTATCTGCTTTCGAAGGATATATTTATGTACATTTATAAGTTAAAGAGATATTTCTTAGTATTTTATAAGTTAAGAGCATCTTGAAGGAATGATAGCTCAGTGAGTAGTGTGTACGGACGCCGCGTAAAGGGACGTGAGTTCAAATCCACCTACAATGAGCTTGAGCTTTCGGTGAAGGAAAACATCGTGATGGAATCATAATATGGTGGTAGGGCTTTTTCTAATGCCATTCTGGCTAGCTACCACCCTTAAGTTGAAAATCTGACTCCAAATACCTATAGGTGTGTTCCGGCAGTTGCACTTGAGAGCCAGTCCCTACACTAGGCTTAGCGTGTCCACCATCTTAGGCCTCATCGTCACTTAACATCAGGTGAAATAATGGTCATAACCTTAATTAACTATAAAAAACCTACAATTATAAAATAAAAATAAGCGGTTATTTAAAAATAAATATTTCAAGAAAATTGGTGTAAGCATGGGATTTCTTCAAATTATGACATCTGTTTATAGTCGAGACATCTGGTTAAATATTTAAAAAAAGCGTTTATGTGCGGATAATTATATCGTTACATCTACATATTAAGTGTAAAACATTACAATTTAAATTCTTATGTACTTATAAATATTTAACATTCATTAACTCTGGTGACACGGTGAATTTAGTGAAAAAAGTTTACTTTATCTTATATAAACGATATGTATATTTATATCAAATATAAACTAATGCTTTCATTTAAACCCCTAAATAAAAGATTGCTAATTTTTACATTACAAGTTTTATTTATTGTATTAAATACGCTAACAATAAATTACCGAACACCTTACAAGAACTTTAAAATATATATCTTAAAATGCGACATTTAAATCTCCCTTGTAATATGAGTAACGATATATTTGGGTATAACTCATGGGTGGTGTGCTCATCCGTCAACTGACTTTAAGCGATGCAATCAGTAAGAGTATATTCTCTATTTAACAACCCCATAAACGTGTTAGCAAATGAATATCGTGAAGAACGATTTTTGTGTACGACCTCCGTTAAGCTTCTATTTAGAAGACTAATGACTCACTATCCTGAACAAGCTTTGTATCGAAAGTGGGAGTCACAAAATAAATATACTACAGAAGAAAATATGTAAACAAAAACATTTGTATCTCGAGTAATAAATATTGCATACAGGATTACTCGGTCTGACGCTAATATAAATTGAAGAGGTCAGTCCTGCGTTGGACGGTATCTCGCTTCGTTTTACTTTTTATTTTTAATCTTGCTTAAGGGCGGAAGTATACCAACGGATCGATGCGCTCTTCATCTGATTTTTATCATCACTAATGAATCACCGAGCGATGATTAATCAGTGCAGCCGCGCGCGTATTTTAAGTGAGCTTTAATGATTCGTTTGTCGGATGCTAGCATTCCTTCATTTTGGCACAATGGTGTGTACCATGGATAGGTTTATGCTGAATTATTCCTAGTAAATAATATAAAAAATAATAAGTGTAATTTTTAATACCAAACTCTCACTGTCTCTTCTACGTTACACATACTTAGGATTTTGAATGTTTGACTAAGGATAAATTAATCGTAGTCAATCGAAATATTGCCGTGAACTCTATGGTCTATAAATCACTTGTTTTCAAAAGCTAATCTTGCGGTTATTTGGGACTAAATTCATAGGTCATTTCACTTACTTCAATTTCGTTTATTGGTGCCATAAACACATCAGTAAGATTATGCAAATTACCTGTGAATAGAGAACATAATGAAAATACGTTACTACAAACTATACAAATGCAGTCACTGTAAACGAATGCGTTTTGACGTTTCGTGACAAAAACTGAAAGTATATTATTAGGTATAATGTCACTCTTAAATTTTACACATATGTTTTCAACTATACATGAAGAGAGCCGTACTTTATGGACACGGCTTTACGATAAATGACATATAGTACTCATTGTCTTGAGTCTAACTGGCAACTTTTTTATAACAGCAAAAAGTTTCTGTTTAAACTACTACAAAACTCTAATGGCCATATCTTTTTAAGGTTTTGAACAAAGTACGTATACTGAACAGATATGGTTGGCTATAATAATGTTTGATTATAAAGAATAAGTGACTTTTATTTGGGGTATTTTTTTTGGAAATAGTATAATCATAACGCAAATTATAAAATGTATACATATTTAAAAAAACATACAAATAAAATATTTGAACATTTGAATCAGCTACGGGCAGTGATGAATAACGCCATCCAAATTTATAAGTTATAAAAGAAAAACATGGGAGAGGGAAATGCGCTTTTATTGAAACCAATCTCGGCACTTGCCGCGAGTGACTGCTCTGTGAGTTGAAAGCGAGTAATTGCTTCGTCATTCAGATGATCGTGACTTTCCCGCTTGTCTTGTTGACTGTACTAGTAGGCACTCACTTTGTGCATGGAGCCTTACGGCGGCTGACATGTGCCCATTGTCTCGAGTCTCGCTGCCACTTTTTATGACGGCAACAAGTTTCAGTTTGCATTGCAGATGGAGGAACCCTTTTAATATCATTTTCGTTTTAAGGATCAGAACAATAGCAATCGTATAATAATAATCATGCATTATAATTCAATGCGGTTCTATTGTATAATTTTATTTTTATTTTGATATTATTTTACTTACGTTTTTATTACACGTATAGGAGAGTTTGTCATCAGTATTTTAATATCTCGATAGTTTATTTCGAATAAATTTCTTAAAAGTATAAAACTAAGTGCTAATATAAAAATCTGAAGGTATACTGTGTAGGACGAGGTATTTTCATATTCGTCTAATATAAGGGTAAAGTAATACACTACATGACAATAATAATAAGAAATGAATTCTCATATATTTTAAAACGTAACAAAAATTGTACTACTGACCACACTGAATTTTACGAGAATAAATATTGCTGTAAATAAATACAGAAACTTTGTAGTAGACAATTAAAATTGTTTGTTTGGCATCGGTAGATTAATCGTCAGCATTACTTTTAGCCGCGCAAACTTTAGTCTTTGAAGAAATATATTGCTTAATCCTTTCATCACGTTTTGTGAGACAAGTGGGCAATTTAGAAGATGAAAAAATTTAATGGTGTAATTAACGGGTGGCGTCGAGTTGAATTTGTTATTTCTCGAGAATGACGTCTGTTTTTGTTGTGTCATAAATAATTTTTTTCGAGTTGGATTCTATATTATATTCAAAGTTACATTATTTTAAAAGCAATATGAGAGGATGCAGAAGCTTTTACCTCCAGACCGGATATATTTATTCATTTTAGAACAATGAAACACATAGTACTAGATGAGCTTATGTATCATGAGAAATAAACATACTTAACGACCATACTATTAAACGAATAAGTACAACAAGCTTACTAAATGCTCAGGAACAGGAATGGCTTCGTGGTTAATTTATTAACGATTGAAATGGTTACGAGAGGTATACCAGCAAAATCTCTCTATAATCTTCTAAAATATCTTGGCCTGTTTAGAATTGCAGTGAGTCCCATGCCAGAACGAGTCTCTAAAGCTGCGCTAGCAGGCTCCTACAAAATTTAACTGGGCAGGGAGAGAAATACGAGCAGTGAAGGTGAGTGTTGACACGCGTCGGAAAGGGGCGCCCTTAAACCTACATCCATGTTACAAGTCTCGGGAACTGTTCCGAGTTTCCCTTTCTACCACACGATGGACCCGGTACCCGCACTGTGAATCCATGGTTCGTCCAAGAAGTTCGTCTCTCTGTTCATTCTTTAATTTAATTATAAACATTAAAAGAACAACTTAAACATAGTTAAAGCATTGACAATAAATATTAAGGAATACTTATAATTCAGTGAAGCTATCCTGTTTCTAAAGGTTTGATAAGACATATACTTTGTAAAACTCTAGCTTGTTTCATAATGCTTGTTGTTTTATAAGTACAAATAAGGTATCCTATGTATTCTGCAAAACTCGTTGATGCTTATTGAGACGTAAACATGTGGGTTGAGATTGCACCAGAAGCCCGTAGGTATAAAAATCGTTATATTATGTACAACATAACTAGTGTTGCATCATTCGACTAGATATCTTGACTTAATTAGGTAAACAGTTATTCATAGTTGAATCTTCTGAAGTCAAGTTTATTATATAATTAATTTTACAAAGATTTTAATATAAACGCAATTTAAATAAGTTATCACGTTTTGTTTAAAGAATTAAATATAGTTTTCGTTGTGCAGCCTATTTCGATTTTTCTTACGAACAATCACAAGAAAGCTTAAGAAAAAAAGATAAAATGAAAGGAGAGTCTGGGTTTTAATGGGTTAATTAGCCGACGATCCCCCGGTCTGGGCTTTAATTAAAATGAAAAATTTTCGTGACTAGACTCGGTGAATTAATTGCTCCCTTTCGTTGAACTAACTATTCAGGTGAGGAGAGAGTAAATAAAGTTCAAAAGATTAGAAAACTGAAAGATGTAACTTCAAAGTTTATGTATCCTGTTATCTTCAATTATTCACAGTTTATGAATGCTATATTTCTAAATCAGGAGACGGGTTATTGTTATTGATTATTTGAGTGCATTTTCTGGTAGCAGAACATTTATTGTGATTTGAGAAGTATTATTATGTCATGATTATATCACTTTTATTTTTACTTTTTACATTACTTGCGTTTGTATACAGAAAAAAAAGGAATGATAGGAAGCGATGATAGCTCAGTGGTAGTGTGTTGAAGCGATGATAGCTCAGTGGCAGTGTGTACGGCTTCGAGTCAAGGCACGTGAGTTCGAATCCAAGCATCTACAATGAACTTGAGCTTCCGGTGAAGGAAAACATCGTGAGGAAACCATAGCATGGTGGTAGGGCTTTTTCTAATGCCCGTCTGGCTAGCTACTACCCTCAAGTTGTAAACCTGCCGCTAAATACCAATACGTGTGTTCCGGTAGCTGCACTTAAGAGCCAGTTCCTCCACAGGTTTAGCGTATCTACCAACTTGGGCCGTATCGTCACTTAAGATCAAGTGAGATTATGGCCATAAGGCTAAACCTTAAGAATAAAAAAAAAAAAAAAAATTCAAATTAGTCCAATGCGACAAACGTTGTGAATGAATAGCTTGATGCGACCGTAGGTGGCGATTAAAAGTAAAATTTTCAGAGTCGGGTCGTGTATGCGAGCGGCACACGATACCGGCCGTCAGCCGGAGTGAATTATGGACCGCAGCGCGCGTTAATTGTAGCTGACGAGGCGACAAACTGCACTCTAGTCTCACCTACTGTACCTTGGTACTCTGTTATAGCTACATTGTTAATTATTATAAAAATATATATATTGACATTATTGACCTGCAATATAATATTTCACATTTCTGAATAATTAAGCTAACACTACCAATACGACCTTAAAATACATTAGTTTTAATAAAATGTAGAAACGTTTTAGCTCCTCGATTTTTGTAGGTACATTATATTGCTGTTTTATCGTTATTATACTATTACTACCCATTACACTGGCAATAAGAGGATGATACCTCGTGTTGATGATATCAATCAGTTAAACTGGCGTCCATAGTTCTATAAGTCATGCAATAAACACAATCGAAGATCAAAACAATACGTTTACCACTGCTAAACTATCCTGCAACAAGAGCAAGTAACTTCCTAACTTTCCACCGCAAATAGGTATTGCCATGTTCACGATGTTGTTTTGGAAACATTAACTAACTTGAGTGTGCGCCAAAAACGGAAGCATTTTACCGTTCGCTGATGCCACGCCGCACCGTATTGTCACTGTTGTTCCTATTACAAGATTAAAAATCTCAGCTATTTCATCACTATTAACCACATAAATATTTATAAAGTTCATTTTAAATTAATTACGATCTAAATCTTGATATATAATGATAGGTTAATCTGAATCACTAATACAACTCATGCGGTTTCAGAATATTACATTAAATTTGAATTTACGATGAATGAAAATGAATCACCATCTAGCTAGTTACTAAGTTTTGAAGCAATGATAGCTCAGTGGTAGTGTGTACAACTTTGCGTCAAGGGACGTGAGTTCGAATCCAACCACCTACAATGAGGTTGAGCTTTCGGTGAAGGAAAACATCGTGAGGAAACCATAGCATTGTGGAAGGGCTTTTTCTAATGCCCGCCTGACTAGCAACCACCCTCAACTTTAAAACCTGCCGCCAAATATCAATAAGTGTGTTTCGGCAGCTGCACTTGAGAGCCAGTTCCTCCACAGGTTTAGCGTGTCTACCAACTTGGGCCGTATCGTCACTTAAGATCAGGTGAGATTATGGCCATAACGCTAAAAACTTAACTATAAAAGAAAGTCTGCACTAAGCAAGTCAAGTTCCGAAATTCATCGAATTTGCTACGGCGGTTTAGACATTCAAAACGTCACAAATATACACAGTTACTTGCGCATTTATAATTAATTTGAATTCGTTGTAAATCTTCGATTTTATCACAACATTTATTGTTTTTAATGTAATATCTTGTTACATTAAATTACCGATAGCATGATACTCGTAAATATTGTTAAATTACTAATAAATCGTTTCCAAGCGGGCATTAGAAATAGCCCTACCACCATGGAAAGTTTTCTCCTATTTAATATTTTTATATCAATTTAGTTTGATTAGTACTTACCTAAACATTAATTATGTGTATTATGTTAGGTTATCTTTTTCTTATAAAAGTGTATAAAAAAATAAGCAAATTCTGCAAGTAATTCAAATATCGAAAAAAGGCAATTCTCGGTTTACTATTGCTGTTTTTCGGAAAGTATTTAAAACGTTTGGTAAAACGATATAGTAATACTTACAAAAAACCACTACAATACAACCTGTTTCTTCATACATTTATGAGCTACTAAATACTAAAATGTAAATAATTCCTAGTTATTGTTTTCGACCACTATATTATTAGTCATTGTCTTAAATTAAAAATTACAATATTGCTAAAAAGCCAGTCAGTCAGGGCTTATTTTCAAAGTATCTGCAAAACGGTTCAGCCTCATAACATTGGTCCGATGACTATCTTGTTTGCTTTTATCCTTATAGAAAATTTCGTGCATCCCACTGAATGCATCGACGAGCCTTCCAATATCAGGAGGATTATCCAGTGTAAAACGGTGTAAAGGTTTTAGTATACGTCGTAAACGCAATCGTGTGTTCGTTGAATAAGGTTTAAATTCGCATACTACAACAAGGAATTTGTATTTTGCCTAAATATTTGTAACGGATTGGCGTGGCTACTATATGTAGCAAGATAAGACTTCAAGAGTGCGGCCTGCATAGTGATGCAATGAATAGATTACTGTATTGAATCTGCTTTTCACGATACAATGCATTGCTTATCTATTTTTGGGTATTTTATTATTGTCTTATTTACAAAATTTATTTTATTTACAAACCTTCAGATTAGCCATGATTTGCGGTACGTGAAAAACTATGTCTATATAATTGTATAATTAACAATTACAAAGATGGAAGAAGCTTTTAAATAAAGCTAGTATAAAAATTTAACAAAAATAAACGACTCATAAAACGTAAAAGCACATATAAAAATATATATTATGTAAATAGGCATTTATACATAAGCATGAGTTTCATAGACAGTGGCATCTAGTCACTGAGCAGACACGGCTGGTGTGACTGCATAGTAATGTATAGTTTGCCCCGTACGGACGTTCACCGTTAATCACTGACATTATTTAATCACACGTAAATAGATAGACTTCAGACCTTCTGTGTTAGTCACGTTTGGTACAGATCATATAGTTCAGTTGCTTTTAATACATTGACATATGGTAATTAATTGTAGTAAAACTTTGTCTTCGTATAAGAAGTGTTTTGAGGATATATATTTTGTAAGCATTTTACTATATATGTATATAGACATCATATTTTGTAGCGAGTACTTACGTAATGTTTTTAAATATAGGCTTTGTAGATTGAGATGAATATTGTGAACACAATTTTATACATTGGGTACTTTGTCCGTAGAGTGTGAACATAATCATACCTATTAATTGGAGCCCTATATTATTATTTATGTTTAGCTCTAATTTTCATCAAATGATATGTCTATTCACAACCTTTCTTTTAGTTGATTTGTAGTTAGTAATAGAAATATCTATTCTTATACTAACGACTATTTGTATACCTACTGGAACACATATAAGTATCCATTATAGACATTGAAGAATAAAGTGCCTGAAAAACGGTCAACTGTTCAAAATTCTTCCTTCTTCTATAAATAGGTACTGAGTACAGTCAAATTAAACTATTAAAGAACAAAGGAAAACAAAGCAATACTAAAAAAATGATCCTCTGATGACTAACAAATTGCCAGTGCTTTGTTCAAAGTTCTGTATTCTATCAATGCAGGGATAGTTAAAGTTGGTAATCTTTTTTAATATTAATAATTAATTATCGGATAGTAAATAGCCACATCGCGGCTTCATTTACCCTAGATAAAATTAAATGTGCAAGAAGATCAAGAATAGTCTATACAAGTCAGGAATAATGTAACCTCATGATTAGAGAAATAATTTTTTGATTGGATTGTTTTCTTAACTGCCTACTACTTGACCTACTATAAATAGTTATTTTAATTTCCTTTATTTACTTAGATTGTTTTTCTCTTGTTACGGTATGTAGCCTGATGAGTAAGCAGATCGTTATGTAAACAGTGGCGGCAGTAAAAACCAATGGCGACTACCGAGAGATTAATAATTGATTAGGAGCAGTCGCTGTTATGTTAATATTTTGTAGGGAATTTTATAGGTTTGTTAAAACATTGTTAATAAATTTGTATATATTTTCGTGCATACATGGAAATTCACATATATCTGATTTATGTTACGTATGCGTAATAATAATTATGGTCGCTATGGGTTGGGGTGGCCCTGTGTACGTAATAGACGGCGATGATATAGGAATACAATCCCCCGGGTGCACTAGAGACTGGCTCGGTTTACGAACTGCGATATCGGATCGTGAGCCATAAGAATGAATATATCTGCGACACGCAACGTCTACGTCGTCTCAATTTTGTATAACCTGAAATATATCTAACAGTGAATGTTATTAATAAAAGCTAACCATTCAGCTAATAAGTAAATTTTATCAGTAGTACCTGATATATTGAACACACAAAAGAAAATATATGTGCAATAAATAGAATAGGGCCATATTACTTTAAATTATAGACTGGAAAGAATTCAATGTTCAGAGTATTATTTTCTTGCCAATAAATCAGACAATGGACTATGTTACGTGCTTAATACTCATGAATCAGATAATAAAACTAACGGAGCCATTCGAGAATTGAACTACATTAAAATGATTTATTCGTCTCCAAACGCTTATAAAACTGTGATTTATTTTTAATGGACATATCGAGTGTAATGTCTTCGCCTTTCAAAGAAATGTATATCTACTTACTAAGGGGATAAAAAAGTTTTAGAAGTATATCGACGATTGTGAGAGAATTTCACTTATGATTATTAAGTTTTTTTTTGTATAAAAGACTTTAAAGCCAGCTTTGACGGAGAACATGGAACAAGGCTCAGCCGCGCGGTACATTGGCCTGACACAAAATATTGTGCAGCCCGGGTAAATGTTCCGGTCTAACTTCCAATACAATATAAATTGCACTTTGAAAATGCCCTGTACTTGAAACTCCATGTGTACGATACACGACTTTAATACTAAACAGAAGAGCTTATTTCAGCAAAACAAACTACCGAGCGTGGTGTAGTGGCATAATACCGGTAATATGGTGTCGCTTTTCTGTGGCCAGATAAGGGTACGCGACATTGACTATTCAAAGGGTTGCGGTCCTCAAAATTTGCGTTCAATAAGTCTGAAATACCGTGCCTCACCTTTAAGTTAACGCGCAATTTATTTTGAATGTTGACGATAATATTTTAGTTAAATATAACACCGTATTAGTTTATTGATGTTATTTTAATCATATTTTGTGTTATGAATAAGCAACTGCAAGGTTTGTTTATGTTATTGTACACTGAATTTACGCAAGCCATTTTGATTAATTTGTATTTGGTTGGCGCTAAATACGAGCGTGTATTTGACATCATCTGCCAAATAACTTTTAGATTACACTAAAGAGGGATTATTATTTTTGTTTTATATAATATACAAATAATAAACATACAAATAATAATAATAATATACAAATAATAAATATACAAATAATACACATGAATTTTGATTTTGTTCATGTTTTATTACATGATTCTACTTAGAGGTTAAAATTTTTAAAGATATTTGAATTTGTACCAATCTGTAGTTTACTGAAAATTTGTTACGGTAAATTGTAAATGATTAATATTTCAGTTAACGGTCTCGCCTCTGAGTGGTAACAGAACATTACATACAAAAATAAAATACATTATTCACTGGCTGATAACAGAATATTATTGTTTCAATACAAACATAATATGAAATACATTATTTAGAAACTACAAAAGATTTTCAATTGTAATATTTCCTTTCTTTCTAATAAATTGATCATGATTTGTAACATCAAGAAATAATTAGGTGGAATGCTACACATATTTATTCCGCACGTGTCCGGACGTCTGGAGCTGGCTTATTTATTTGCAATTTGTAAGATATCTTTTTGTAGGTAGGTAGGTACCTTAATGAGGCAATAACAATAAATAAAGACCCAAAAGTTTTCTCGGCATTTCACCCTCCGCATAGCTACCGACCCTCGCAAGAACCACCTTAAACTCATACGTAACTGGAAAACGTTATAATTATTTAGTAGGCTCGTTGAGATCCCATTATGTGACTATAATTTGGTTTGGTGTACGCGATTCACTAATTGTTATTTACGATATTATAGATAGTACACAATATTTTATATATTCGTATATCCCATTTACACTGTTAAGGTATACAAATATTCTACTCCTTATATTTTTCACTATACCATTATTTTTCCAATGGAATGATCATGATGTTGAGTATGATTGTTCGATTTATTGATTAAATAAAAAGTCTGCACTAAGATTTGTTTCCGCATAACACCTTATTAATTCAAATTAATGTAAATATTTTAAATTTCTATTAATAATTTATATAGTAATGAATTTACGACACTTAAGTTGATTTGAAAGTGATATATATAACCGGGAATATAGTTTTTTTTTTTTTAAGTTAATATAATACACTAGTTAATGAACGAAAATGTTTATTTTTATAGCACTACATTTTCTTACGATGTTAAGGAGCAAACATGTGCAGTACATTAGAATTTTGTTGATCACTGCTGTTCATATTCACAGTTAACTGTGAAAATAATTGCGGGTCTGAGGTCAGTTAATGATAGTCTGTTAGTCTAAAGAGCTAAGTCCGTACTTCTCGTGTACCAGTACGTGTTGCTAATAAAATCCTTCAGAATGAACACAACAGACCGTACATTGCTACGTTTGCTACAGAAATAGTTGTAGTTGTGGTGCTACGGTTGTTGAATCTTACAAAGTTTTATTTTTAATTATCATTTATGTTACTAATATCAGTGGTTATACGTATTTTAAATTTGTATTTGTTAATAATTTTTATACAAAATGAAGAGTTTGGAGTTCACAAAAGATAATACTATTAATGCGGGGTGATTAGATTAGAAATCTTGTACAGATCAGCATCAAAAGTAGCTATAATCATCAATGATGTATGTATGTGTAGATTACAACGAATAAGGTTGTCAATAAAATTGCAATTACTGTTTTGGGCTTATATATTCTTTATCATTAATTGAGGCGCAAGTATTTCTACGAGTCAATGTTAAAATATATACTATTACATAATGATTATTCAAATAAAAATATAAAATTAATAGCCCATTTTAGATAAACTTAGCAGAAATTTGAAATCAGTGGATGGATAGAGAAACAGAAGCACGTTTAAATATCAAACGCGTTGCATTGTCGCGTAATTCCGGTATATACAATAAAGCAATTAACAGGATAATATGTCGTACATTTACGAGTCAGTGAGAGTCAAGACCACGCTATTTAACACCTCATTCATTAGGCTTTCATTCATAAAGCACTTCAGAAATCTCAGTTATAAGCGCACTTCACGTAGCGGTATGCACTTATTTCCACGTAAGGTCTATATCTGCTTAATTTTTTTTGCGTTTTTCCACATATGTATGTATATATAAAACGTATAAAAATGTATCTTGTAAAATGTATTTTTTTATACTAATGTGCACCAAACAGGCAGATGGCCCATCTGATGTTAAATGGTTACCGTCGCCTATGAACAGCCGCAATACCTGGGGCATTACATCTATGTTGCTGACCATAAAGACCATATTTCAATCCCTTTTTAAAGAGCCCCATATCATAACAACACAACATATATATCCCCATATCAAACATAACATATCTAAAGCAATTATTTGCACATATTATAAGAGAAGTAATAAGTAAAGTTAATAATAATCTGTTTTAATTGAACATACTTTACGATTCTTAATGATAGCCAGCCAGAAGCGTTTTAAATATCCCTAAGATGTTGTTATGGTTTAGTGACGATGTTTTTTTTCACCGAAGTCTCATTGGAGGATTGGCTCCTAAGTTTATTGAGATAATGTCCGATCACGTTACTACTGAACTATTGCTTAATCAATTTGTGTGTGCGCGAGTGTTTATATTTTTATTAATTTAAGCGTGTGTGGAATATACTGTCAGGAAATGTGTGTTTATATTTTATCCTGTGGTAAATGTAGGTGAAACGAAAAAATATGATGTATTTCTATTGCGTAGGTATATGCAGAAACTAGAGCCTGTTTTTGTCAAGTATTTTTAATTCATTTTCTCGTTTCCCTGTCACAATGAATTTATATATTATAAAAATATAGGCACTTTCATTATAAACTTTAATTTCATTATAAGTATTTGCTTGAAACAAAGAATCTGTTAAAAAACATAAAGATCGCCATTCATGTAAAATCAATGTGTGCAGGTGTTCGAGTATTCCCAAAGGTACAGTATAGTATCCTTGCTCACCTTGCGGTTCTGTACAGTGTAATATACAACGTACAGTGCGGTGGGTGGAATACCTTCTTTATTATAATATGTACTAAGTTGATATATACATACATGAACTAATATATTCCCCTTACTTAACAAATTACTGAATGTTTTTATGAATATAAATAAGAATATTCAACTTAAAATTTCTACTCAATTATGTAAAGAACAGTTTTTTGCACTAGCCATAGTATTTTATTAAATTTGATGTATATATGTTTACTGTTTAGTTAAAAATAAATAGATAAACACTAATTTGTTCCAAAATATAAAAAGAAGATTTGCGAATATTATGATTTAATTATTTTAAATCGTTATGTGATAAAGCTTTTATTGACTTCCACGTTAAATGATAGCTATTGTTTTGTACTACATTATTCATGTCGATGTAGTCAATAGAGACCAGTAAGAGTGCCCACAGGTACAAGGGTATTTCGATGCGAACAAAGGGCTGCCAACTACGTTATCCGACGCTTCTCATATGCCTTTATGAATGACAATAATATGGATCGATACAGATCAGCTTTTGTAGTGGTACAGTACAGTTGAAGAAATATTCATGAGTGGCTAGAATATAGGGTTGATGAAGCTATGCGGTTTATATCTTATTGTGTATTTGTATAAGAAAGAAAGTGGCGGAAGAAGTGAATTAGCCACATAGAGAAACTCTCAGATATCGCATGAAACTAACATGTTGCAGGGCATTTGCCCGGGGTGCCAAAATTTAAGGACGTTGTGGTGGGCGTTTATTTGTAAAAAATTATAATTTGTATGGTAAATTTTACTAACAAACAGAAAATTTTACATATTAATCCCTTCTTCGCTAAAAAATATGATTATGTATTGTATTTGTATTACACTATTGTAATATTTATATATTGACACTATATTAAAATTTCCGAAGGGCGGTAATTTGTCTTTTTGTCCAGGGTGCCGTAATCTCTAGAGCGACCGCTGCATCTTGTTAAATGATTGTTAATAATATATTGTAATAAAATCAAGTTTTTCTAACAAAACATTTTTGTACCGTTTGACTTCAATACTTTATTTATTATTCTTTTACGACAAATAATAGCTTTACAACAAAAAAATGTAATTGGCTTACATATTGAGTATCCTCTGTATTCCAAAGTCTTCAAGGATATTTTTGAATAGCACCAAAATGTATATTTCTTTGTGTAACTACTAAGATACAAAGTATTACATTTTATGTCTCCATCTTCAAAAGACGTCGGATCACATTTTCCTTAATTTCTTTCAGGGTGTCTTAAATACATATTTTACAACCCTAAGTTCAGAGCTCGCATATTTCCATAAAATATTTTACAATCTTTGCACTACCACAGAAATAAAAATTTCAAAGATCCATTCTTAAGTTATGTCTATGATATAAAAATACCTCATTGTACAAATTTTATACTCTATCCGTTAATCATTATAACTTTGCTTTGATGAGTCAGCTTATACTTTACACATTCCCGAACTTTACACATTCTTGTTGTGGTATTATGCCGGTCAAATACAGGCGGTTTTCTTAGTTAATTACTATGTATTGATATCATAAATACGATTTAACATAACTTAAGTAACTTACCCCTCGGTACTAATCGATGCCGTTACGTAAAAAAATATTTGTTAGAATCAATAGTGCGATACGGCCTCTCTTAATTTAGTAGATTTAATGAACTTAGAGTATCAAAAGTTCATTTTTAAATTGACACATGTATCTAACAACATAGATAAGTATTTATTTATATAGTTAATGGTTTCAAAGTAATAATTTTGTTATGACGATTACTTTTGCAATACAAAACTGTTCGCTACGATTTAACTAGGCGGCTACGGTATCAATTATGTTAATGTCATATTTAACATATTGTTTGGCGATTGTGTCGCCCCGCGGCTGCCGTACATGCACCACGAACACACAAACAAACTACGTATAGCGGGTTATTGCGTACCCGTAATGAGTAAAACACACAATAACGTATTAAAGCACCATTTACTACAAAATATTGTATTATTGTTATCAAGTGTTGAAAGTACTATATTATATTCATTACTTTAACCTTTAAAATTCTTGACTTATCATGTACTTTAAATCTTACAACAAATATAAATATGAGCTAGTTGATTTGCAACAGTTATAACACTTTATACTTGAAAGTAATTCTACAGTGTTCAGTGTACTTATCTTATATGAAAAATTAAATCGAATGGATGTAGTAACAAAAAAATTGCTACACAAATTACTATTAATTACTCAATAAAAATATGTATGTATATGTATATTTCTCGCTGCCTTGGAATTACGTAAAATTTCGTAATGAAACGTTTATTAATACAGAGATACATGTTAAATATTATAAAGTGTATCTTGTTAGAATTATTTGAAACCTAGATTTGCTCAAATAAATAGCAATAATTTGGTAGTAGTGTCTAAACATAAGTTACACATTAATGGTGTTTTCAGAAAGTTTTATGCTTCGACGAGTACAAAGAACTTAGAGTATACTATAGAGATAGAGGCGGCAATGATATAGTGTCGGGCTAGCGGCCGCTCCCCCAGGGACGATAAACCCTTCCCGGCGCTTCCCGTCTACTCTTCTTTATGGGAAGGCCGGAATGGCCAGCCCAGGTGAACAGGTAGCTAGATTGCGAAAGTATTTTTAGAACATCTTGTCGGTCGTTGGGTGTTTTTCCTTTGTTATCAAATGGGAGACATTGGAAGTGAATTTTCGGTTATAGGTGCACCTAATGTATCCGAGAGGCTTAGGAGGCGAAGGTTGTTCTCTTTTATGGTTTAGGGATAAAGTAATGTGTTTTCTCTGTGTATATGGTAAACGTGAAAATTGTTTTGCGGTTTATTTGCATTATATCTTTATGACGACATTATTCCGTGTCTTCGGTAGTTATTATAAAACATGCCAATACTAAACGAATACAAAGATAAACAATGAAGCGAAGCAAATATTCATTTTCACGAATATGTTTTTTTTTAATTGAAATAAAAGCCAATCATCGTTCTGTGGTTTTAATAAATTATTAAAGTCAATCTAAGCCACAATAGGAACCTGGCAACAGAAAAAAAACCACGTTCCATTTATTATTTTCATTTAAAACGGCACAAGTTTTTATCGCATGTTGTAGCAAACATTCGTTGTTTGATATCTTCCTAGGTTTATTTGCAAATCGCGTGTCGGCGGGTACACGTTTAAGCTCGTAATACTTACTTGTTGAATTACAATTGTTCGAGTAGAATTTCGTTGCGAAAGTTTTATGTTTGTCTTGTATTCGAAGTATCCTATATTTTAATGTGTTTATTGAGAATGCACAACTTATTGTTTTAAATTAGTAGGAAAAGATTAAGCATTAAATAAATGAAAAAAAGAAATGCGGTTAGTACAGGAATACTATCAAACTTAAACCATGGAATAATCGTCTAAATTCATGTAAGTACTTATAATAGTATATTTTAAGTGTAGCATTAACCTTAATAATTATGATAGTTTTTCCCCTTTAAGGGTTGAATGACATTGATAAATACTAATATGAATTACTTTAACCTTATAAGTATATTGCCCTTTTAATGTGAAAATTGCTACGTCAGACTAGGAGCTTATAGATAAAGGATAAAGCTTGTGAGTAATGAAAATGGTATATTTCATTCACAGAGACATGGGAGTGCTCTGGCGACTCATTGGCGGAATGTGCCGGACTCCCGCAACACACCCGCATAAGGCATGAATTGATAATGTGCTCGTACATAGGTGCACTTTGTTGGACCGGTTTATTACGTCTTTTGCCCCTTTCAAGTGAATTCTGTAATGAAAGACAAAAGAAAAATACTATCTTTAATTATTCAGAATGAACTATAATCGTAATTTTCTTTATGTTATATCCTACCAGTAACAAAGTGGATAGTTACGATCATCACCTATTTTGTCTTAGGTACTTTAGTTTCTCAATAGCTGATGCTTTTTTGTATATAATAATTTTTTTAACACTTTTTACTATGAAAAATGAAACAAAAAAATTAAGGTCGCACTTGGTACTGTCATTGAACTTAATTTGTTTATTATTGATGTTATGCAACTGAAAATATGTAGCAACCGCATATTTAAAATTATTTCCGTATTAAAGAAATAATGTTACAATGACAAGTTACTCAGTGTTTCACTCTTACCTCAAAGATTCTAGTAGAGGTGTTCGGGTTTTAGGTTTATTTGTCGTTAAATGGTATTATGTATGTAAATACTGAGTAAGATAATAGGAACATTTGCTATGTAATAGCATTAATAAAAAAGGGAACTCTACAACACTTGCTGAAATAGGATCAACTGACTCGAGTAAATCCTGTTACCTTCTTACTTGTTCATATATAAGTAAGTTAACAGATGTAAAAAACTGTGGAGTGGGATATTAATAATCCTGTTTTATGGATTATGTTTTAATAATAATTTATACGAATATAATATAAAGATAATATATTATTGGCATAAATCTCTGTGAAATAACTTGATTTCGTAAATCAATAATATTAATATAAAATTTAGTTTTTAATCATTCAACATATCAGTATAACCACTTTAATAATTAAATTCACTTAAAACCCAGAAGATGTTTAAGATATTATGGTGAAGTATTATCGAGAGAAATATTTGATAAAAACATATTGTCTTCGTCCTTATTTGTTGTAACACTGTATAGGTTATTTAGAGCAACATAACATTATAAATTTATATATATGGTTTTACAATATTACTTATATTGCAAGTTTACAAAGGGCTAGACATTGTTACTTAGGGTTTAAAACCATTTAATAAACGTTTAACATTTAATAAACGTTAAAATGTTTGCAATGACTAGAAGCACTACAATACTTTTAAAATAATTGTAATGTAAAAATAAAAATCCTATTTTTAAATTGTTGTGTAATTAATACTTGTAAAAAACGATTACTGAAATGCGTCTAAAAAAATGTAATAACAAATAATTTAAAATATAAACGAACATTTTAAATTCAAATTTTGTCCTCGGTAACTACTTTCAACAGAAAATAAGGGATGCATTTATACAGTTATTCCTTTATCTATAAATATCTAATAATTAACATGGTTTTAGAACTACGAGTTATGAAAAAAAAACAGTCTTCATAATGTATACAGTTGTTAAACATTAAGGAGACCACTACTTAATGACCCTCAAAGTAAAAAGTAGGGAGCTCAATGATACGTCTACCCGACTATGATCCAAGTGCAGCCGGATGTCAACATTTGCTCATGCGATTACACCCTCGAGGCCGGCAGAGAAATGACGTGCTCCTTTATTCCATTCTTTACAGCTTTGTGATGCAATTGCATGGGAAAATTTCAAAGAAATAGCTACGAGATGACCGGGATACTCTTTGTTTAAAATATTCTACACGCGGTTAGAAGTTTCAAGTTTAACATAAAATGTTACTATATACTACTACAAAGTGAGTGGACTGAAACATAGTTCTTCAAGTTTATTATAAAAGATTAGCAGTTAGCGTGTTTGTATAAGTTTTATTACTTATGTTACCGAGTATTTCTGTAATATTTTGGCACATTTATTTTTTAATTATCGTTAAAATGCATTATAACATTATACTTCAAAATATAGTGTCACATTTATTAATTATTTTAATATATCTAATTAGGTGCTATAATGCTTTTTGAAAATTATCTTTTGATATTATTTACGAAAGACATTGCCGCGCTTTTACATGAAGACTCATCACATGCTTCAGGTAAAGTTTACCAGTGGTTTTAAAGAATGGACATCTAATACACCTTCAATTATATTATACATATCTTATAGTAATCAGTTTTAATTCCTTGCAATAACAAAAAGTTTCTGTAGCGTAATCTGCAAAGAATTCAAAGCTGTAACTTCTCTCTATATGAAATGAGATGCACGTTTATTTATATAGAGTAGTACAGAGGTAGGAAAGCGCGTCACCGACGGTCGAGGGGAGCAGAAATCACGACAGCAAACATTGACTTTATACTTTTACTCTTTTACTCACTTAGCCTAACTCACGGCTGCACTGCAAATCACTTGACTCGAAACGAAGAGCAAGTTTTAAATAAAATAAAACTTTAAACGATTTAAAATCGAATATTTTGAAACTTTACAATATATTCAATTTCTTTGACATTTTTAACACGGTATTTATATTAAATTTTAGCCACGTCCTAAACATAAAAATACGTTCATGGCTGAAAATATTAAATAACTAGCTGCGTCCAATGACTTCGTCCGCGTGGAATTAAAAAATATTTCGTAATTTTTGTCTTTCTTTGTAATTTTTTTCAATACAGCTTTGCTCCTATTGGTGGTAGCGTAATGTTATATAGCCTAAAGTCTTCCTTTATTACTGTATCAAAAAAAAAAGTATTTTTTTTAAATTCGATTGGTAGTTCCTAAGATTAGCGCGTTCAAACAAACACTCAAACTTTTCCGCTTTATAATATTAATATAGATTATGGCTTATTTAACTTATAAAGGTAAGCGTGGGTATTTCAATCCTGTTAAGCCACTCAGGCATATATATGTAGAGGAGATATCTCACGGTGATCTAATTGTGTAAGGATCAAAATTCTAATTGAAGAACAACAATTGTACTGCGTATTAAGTAGTAGTGCCAGTTTGGGGGCCCAGTTTCATTTTAAATGTAAACATTGATTTTAAAATCCTTAGGTCATACAAGGAACATTATTTGTAATAGTGAACAAATAAATTATTAGTAAAAGAATGAAATAATACATCTTACACAAAAATAATATATTTTATTATTTTTAAGCGAATGTTTGAATAGAAAACTTGTCGCTTACCAAAGATGAATCGGCATTATAATAAGAACATTACTGCAACCACTCAGTGTACGAGTAAAATTATTCTTCTATTGAAAAGCGGCGTGCATTTAGTCGTTTCAGACGCTCGCAAATACCCGCTCATTAACTTATTACCCACTTCAGACATCGACGATTTGTTATATTAAATTGCGCTGATAGATTAAAATAGCTTTGAAATATTTTCGATTTTAACGAAAAGCGGTATCTATTCACATCGCTCAGTTATTCACCCCAAGTGGTTTTTAAATATAAAAGCAATCGAGATACTTTTTAATAAAACTTTCAGTCAAATTGATGTAATATGGCAGCTAATTAATCAACTTTGTATACTTGTACAAATTGTATAGTTATTACCGCTAAACGAAACTTGGTTTATTTTAATATTCAATCATTCTCAACTTTGTTCTGAGATTCTTCAGATTAATTTTAATAAATTTAATTATTGTTTTTAACTTTCTCATAAAAGTAAGTTATTTTACAGAAACAATAATTTATTAAGCGGTATTTTGTATGTATCAAATTTACCCCATAAACGAAATGAATAATGCCTTTACAAAAAAACCGGCACCAAAGCAATATTTACGTTCTAAGGTCAATTCAAGCTAATTAAGTTGAATTTAATTTTTTGATGTAGTTAATTAATGAAACCTCCTTCTTGTAATATTCATTTAGGTAGAAAAATAGGTTTATATACAACCGTTCATTTATTGTTGATTTTACTTTTTTTATAGCTTATAGTTTTATGCATTATGGCTACTAGCTCATCTGACGTTAAGTGACGATATGAACACGCTAAACCTGTGAAGGGACTTGCTCTCAAGTGCAACTGCCGGAACACACCTATAGGTATTTGGCAGCACATTTACAACTTACGAGTAGTAGCTAGCTAGGTGGGATTCGAAGGACTTTTTAAGGATCTTTTTTTACGTGGGGGAATGTATTTATGCATGCCCTGCCTGGGCGGACTGAATGGGGTATGTGGTATTCCCGGCGCTTAGCGTTAGCTTAGCACTAAAACCCCACGGCCGGCTGTCGCCTTCCTGGGACGACGCGGGTCAGTGTATGCAATCACCGCGTCACCCCAGCGACCGGCCTGGCCTGGTGGTAAGCCGGGCCCCATCCGGGGAGCCTGGCAAGCTGCCCTTTCAGTTAGCCGGACTGGTGCAATGGGAGGCGGAATTAGAAGAAGCCCTACCGCCATGCTATGGTTTTATCACGATGTTTTCTTTCATCGAAAGAATCGAATGTGTGTAGTGTTTGATTTTGCAATAAATTTATTATTTAATATACCGATGTCTGATTATTTATCCATCAAAAATCATAATTATTGTTTTATATATCAAATACAAAATGTGTTCCCTAATAAGACTTCGAAGAGGTATAACTTACCTTGCAATTTAATTTTCTTTTTTAATTATATAAAACATATTATCTGTTTAGTTATTCAGGACTTTTAATCTAAACGCGTTTCCAAACATTTATTCTCTTTGTGAATCGACTCAAACAAAAGACGGCGCGGCGATGATACGGTCTTCTCACAAAACAATAAATATTTGAATATTTTAACGCCGAATACTGATAAAGAGATGTAAATGACTACCTCGTCCAATTTGCATTGAACGGATTAACGTCATAATCGGCACGATTCAATCAGCGATCCCGAGGACCCTGGACAGGGGGGTTGAGGGGCCAGCGTAGGCACGAGGGAGGAAACAGGGGGAAATCCCATTTAACGGAGATACTAATAACTTCAGATAAAATGCTAATTTTGTGTTCGTTCGATTTAGTTGAAGAAAGTAAGCTGAGTCTAGGTTAATATGAAAATATATAGTTCTTAATAGGAAGTAGACTTAAGAGATTTTATAGATTAATAATATTATCCCCGAATATTTACAATTGTTTAATATTACCCGTATTTTTATTATTATTGTATATTGTGATGCAATGTTAATGTGATGAAAACACATTTTTTTATATAATCACAGGATATTTTAAAAGCATCTAAAAGATTCTATAAACCTTAATGATCTTATTCATTACTTAAGAAATTATGAATTTTCATGCATTATTTACATTTTTCATTCCTGAACAGTTTACTATATTTATTCTCTACACTTTTGAGTTTCAGTCAGCGAAGACATCTTATATTATAGCCAAGCAAAAAGTTAATAAAAAGAGACGTTATATCGAAAATATCAACTTCCTACTCAGATATTTACAATATCTAATACTATAATATAATATATTTACTATTATAGAGAAGTATAAAGATTATATGTTTGTAATAATTATTACCTAAAAGTACTGATTTTCATGTCTTATTATTTTGTACTTAATTAAATCAAATTTTTAGGAGTTTGCTAACACTAATAATATCTTACCAAAATACTTTTATTTTCAAAATATAATTCTATGTGAGAGAGTGCGACAATTCACAAAATATTGGATATTACATGCATATTTTGTATATTAGTAATATTTTCGTTCGTAACTTTAAAATTCGCAATAAATAAATCATAAAATAACAAAGCTGCAAGTGTAAGTCGTTTCATAATTCAATGAAATAAGTGAACTTAAATAAAGTGAGGGTAAAGAGGTAGATACACCTGTCGGAAGTTTTCGAAGTAAAAAGCTAGCTCTCAGTATTATAACTAGATTAATGTTCGAAAACTGAATGTACACTAAAAAACTTTTCAAAAATTAGTGGGAACATAGTTTTGTATTATTTTTAACGAACCGAAACGCCTTCAGAATTCATTATCTTCAGAAGTAGGAAAAGTCAAGTTCCAATATGTGCTTCCCTCGATCCGAAGTCCGGGAAGCAAGCAACGCGATGTTGACTTTGGTGGTAAATATTGTTTGTTTCTTTTGTACATTTATAAAGTTAACTTTCGAAGGTTCTTGATAGTACAACTTGTCTAGTTTGTAAAAGCTGTTGTACGATTTAGAAGTTTTATTTATTTTTCTGAGTAGCTTTTACAACTTTCGTATATTTATATCTATAATCTTATAAATTAGTATATGAAATTAACGGGTGGAACAATTTCGGTAATTCTTTTTTTATTGGGTTAATTATCGTTAGGACAAGGTTCTTATGAAGAAAAAAATTAAGGAAGTTGACTGGAATATCAGCAAATTTAAGCAAATTAAAAAAAACTTAACGACAATATCGTTTTACATAACTAATGTCAGTTGTCATAGAGCATTACAATAATGAATACTACGTTTTTGAATAATTTTTTTTATTAGTTATAACAATTCTAATTAAATATTCATAGTTAAGACAGGACAACGTCTGTCGGGGCAGATAGTTAGGTATAAATACTAGATTGTTGTTGCTTCTTAAGATTTTTTTTTGTATTTAGATCAGATATACTCATATCAAATGTTCAAAGTCAGATGAGCAGAACTATACTAGACACAAAAATTAAGGGATATAAAAAAAAATCCAAATTTTTGGGTGATTTTCAACGAGCTGTAACTCCGAGGAAAATGATCGTACAGAAAAAAGCAAATTGTAGCTCCATGTGTCTAGTTTTTAGATATGACTATGAAAAATTTTTGTCATGTCCAGGTCTGGAGAAATCCTAAGAAAACTACCAAAAAAAAAATTTTTCCAAATTTTTTCTCGTCTAAAAAAATGTCCACGTGCTTCAAAAAATTTTTTTTGATTGTTTCGTTCAAAAGCTCTTTTAGAAAATTTAATACTCTTTATCCAAATATCCTTAATTATGCGAATTTTTGTATTTTTTTCAGTCCGAATTTTCAATTCAAAATAATTTTTTTTTCTAAAAAATGTTTACATTTTCTGATAGAGAATATTGTGCAGTTTTCAAAACCCTCCTTCAATTTCCTATACGATCATTATTTCCGGAGTTATTGATTATCAAAGTGAAAAAGAAATTTTTTGCTTTGATTGACGATAACTCCGCGGCAAATTGTCGTACAGGCTTTTTGAATACGTGAAATTAAAGAGTATTAAATTTTCTAAAAGAGCTTTTGAATGAAACAATCAAAAAAATTTTTTTGAAGCCCGTGGACCTTTTTTCAGGCGAGAAAAAATTTGGAAAAAAATTTTTTTGGTAGTTTTCTTAGGATTTCTCCAGACCTGGACATGACAAAAAATTTTCATAGTCATATCTGAAAACTAGACACATGGAGCTACAATTTGCTTTTTTTGTTTTTTCTGTACGATCATTTTCCTCGGAGTTACAGGTCGTTGAAAATCACCCAAAAATTTGGATTTTTTTTATATCCCTTAATTTTTGTGTCTAGTGTATAATAGTTCTCATGTAAAAAAAAGTATTAAGAACGTATTAACATGGTCCATGAATTATTTCGTGATATATAAATTTTGTTATTGATAATCTTATATATTGTTAGTTACATTTTCTCGTCTAGTCATAAATGTATTTTTTTTTGTTTTTACTATTTTTTTAATACTTTGATGTTAGGTGACGATGTAGGTCAAGGTGGTGGACACGCTAAACCTAGTGGAGGACCTGGCTCTCAAGTGCTACTGCCGGAATATACCTATACGTATTTGGCATGCTTGCTATCAGCGCTACTACGTGGTTGCTAGTCAGGTGGTCATTAGAAAACTCCTGGTTTGGCTATGAGACAATGGCTCATCACAATGTTTTTCTTCACCGAAAGCTCAGTCTCACCACAGGGATATTAACTTACGTGCATTAACGTGGCGTTCGTACACACAACTAACTAATCCATCATCACTTCATTGTATACCAATAAAATGTTTTTATTTTCATTATCGCTATAAACTGAAGTAATAGTGCGTTTATATTACGTATTATACGTTTTAATTATTATTAACTCCAGAAGGTAATATAGAAGTTAAACACAATTATGAATAATGTTCTTGTGCGAAGTTAAGCGGTGAGTGAAATCGGCGCTCATTAGGCAAATCGGCTGGCGTTAGCTTATCCTATTAGCACAGTAAATGTTTGGTGATCCCATCAACCCGTCACTCAGATAACTTCTCTGTAAACCATCTTTCAATTATCTTTTACACGTTGATTGACTTTAACTTTGATTTCAGGCGCTTAATAGAGGTAAAAGGGTTTCAAATAAATTGTTTTGATTGAAATAAAACTAATTTAAACGGATTTTATCGCGGTTATTTATTAATTTTGATCCCGACGTTTCGAAAGCTTTTCAGCCTTCGTGGTCACTGGGCGAACTGAGGTGTAGGTTGTCCAGAAAAGTTCATGTTACTGTGTCTACCTTCAATTTTATTTTTGTTATTGATAGTGTTCCGATCTACGCAGAAAGCGCTCACAGTGTCTTTAGGTCTGGCAATTGGTCTTTTGGGTTCGGATTTAATTAAATGTATAATCGGAGGCCAGGCTTGTGCTAGCTTCCAACCATCTTCTCTATTGAAATTTGGGTGTTTTTTAATTTCAATAGCCTCACGGATCATTCTAGGTAGGAAGAAATAATATTCGAGTAAACATAAGAAATCATTAAACTGTTTTGAGTTTTGACTTTAGTTCTTCTTTTGAATTAGATTTTAATCATACATTCTTGTCTTATATTATATAGACGTTTATAAATTGTAATGTACTAATCTGTTATTTTGCTATTTTTTATTATTTATACATTTTTTTAGTGAAATATATTATTATGTCTCAAAGCCTGTCTGTTTGTACAGTTAAGATTAAGATTTTAGTAATGTATATCAATTTCATGAATGTAAATACGATGTGACCTATGATCATCAATTTATTAATTTAGAACACTAGCACTAAAAACAATAAAAAATATCTATAAAAGTGCGCATTTTTCGGCCACTTTATGAAAATATTTCAGTTGTTTTATGAATAAAACCTTTCGGGGCGGATGCGAAACCGCAATGTAATTTAGACCGTATAAGCAGCAGAGCCGGCGGCCTCCAAAATTAGACCGTTATCATTCCAACGCTGTCGCCGCGGAGATCACCAGCTATATGAGCCAATACACCGAACAGAATAAATTTGTTTTATATCCGACAGTTGACCTTCATAACCGATATTGTTGCTGTTATATAAGGAAATCTTTTCAAAATTCAGAACATCCATTCGCTTACAACTTTGATTTCCGATTTATGATTTTTAAACTTTTTTTTATTGGTCTATAGTTTACAACAAAGTCATATATGTAGGATAACACTTAGGATTCACTATTTATGTAAAACGTCTATCTGTACTGTAATATCTATTGTTAGAGGTGAATTTCAGGAGGATAGTTTATAACACCGATTAGTATATAAGTGCGATGTGAGCGCTGCTGAGTTTCGGCAACAGCCCAAGCCGAGGTTCGGTCACTAGTGACACCCTTGTGCGAGTTGCCCCGCGGGTTTGAGCGCCTTCCACGCTCACCCCACTAGTTCAGGTGAAGCTGTAAAAGCCCCTAAGGCTAACAGTGTAGGTCCTTTCGAAAAAAAAAAAAGCTGCTGAGTTCAATCTAACCTAGGCACTCGAGGTGTATTTATCGTACGTAGCTGGAGCATCACCGAAGGGACATAAGATTTATATTTCTCTATTATAAGACACTGTTATGATATTTATACTATGAGTCATTACAGGGAATAATTAATACTGGACAGAGAGAAACACGAGCGGTCAAGGTGATTGTTGATAATTGTCGAAAGGAGGCCTCCTTAAACCTACATCCGTAGTCGCAAGTCTCGGACACTGTCTCGTAGTTCTCCTTTCTCTGCCACAGCTAGGTTTATGATTTCTAACACTATTATGTACAAAAGTTAATTGAAACTGAGTAAAAATTATATATATCGATGTAATAAAAATATATACATATTGAAGTTGGTTGATATGTGGTATAAATGTGGATTTATATATATGTTCGTCCATTAATCATGTTCAAAGGTTAAACGAATTTTAATTACCTATATTTGGTCAACTCGGTCTCGACTTCTATAAGTCGAGTATGGCGTATTATAGGACGCAATATATAGTGATATTACAAAAAATTCGTCATACACCTGATGACAGCGACAATGCTTTATTACTGCTTTTCTTAATATGTGTACAAATTGGATGTCGCGAATCATTTAAAAAAAATACACTGATTATGTCCTTTATTAACTTGTATAAAAACTGGTCGTCGTCGAACTCATGTATCTACTGATAAAATATCGATCGTTTGTCCGAAACAAGTATTAACATATATTTCAGAAATCTGGTGGATTTCCTATCTTTTAGTTTAATAACTTTCTATTTACAGACTACTTTAATGATTGAAAGAGAAAGAATATATCGTGGTAATGTTCTAACTCTCCGCCAATATTTATGTATTACCGTTAATTAGCAGAAGTAACTACTATATATTACTTACTGTATGAATTTACACAGCGTCTTATGTTGTCATTAAGTCCATGCTTTAGAGAACTCAGAACTCAGATCCTTATGGCCAGGTGTAACTATTATCAAGAATTAAGAATTATATTCTAACTGAAGTACAAAAGTAAACAGAATCATCGACTTGGCTTTTAAAAATAATATTTGAATAGGTAACCCGTGTATTTCTAAATATTAAACAACAAATACACCCTTTTACTTAGTTAATTATTACAAACACATAATGTATAGGAGACGTAATGAGGAAAATATTTTAGTATATTTCCTTATTTTCCAATTACACAGTACATTGTTCTTCTATCGTGAGTATTTCATGCTTAATTCATGGGACACCGCGCGATGAATTTCAAATGTAATTTAACCGCGTCCTGTTCGTTAAGTAGGTATGGTTTTTCCTTAGTGTTATATGTGTAGGTACATTCAATTAATAAATTCTAGTACATATAATTTTGTTATTGTAATATTGAAGACTTTTATTTGAAAGGATGTTAGATATGAAGTGTATTAGTATGGACTTTGACATTAGAAAGGAACTCGGAACGAAAGGACGCCGTGTCCTATCTAATTATAAGTCGCGACTTGAAATTTCAATAGACGTCGCAGCGTTCTACTAATGGTTAACTAAAGTAAAAGCTTATATTAAGTTTACAGTGAACAGTTTCGATACTCTAAATTACACTTTATACGTAAATGCATTATGATACTTAAAACCAACGTTTAAAGTTTTACAAAAAGTTATATCTTCTATATAGAGTTTAGAATTTGAATTTGAAATAAATATATTTCTAAAGTATATTAAGAAGACAATTACTTCATTGAAATATGTTTACTGCTCAGATAATTAAAATATTGCGAAGATGTAAATTATACGTCAAGACTTAGGGAAATCATTTGTCAGGAGAGTAATAAAGCTAAGGATTAACAGCTGTCAGTGAAGCATTAGATACGACAAACTTCCCAATAAGCCGCCGCCTTCCGGTACACCGCGAGTCGCTTTACAAGAGTAATGATGCTTAATTTTAATGACGCGTCGTCGCTTCGGCCAGAGCGTCACCCGCGACGAAGACGCGGAGCCCGCCCACCGCCTGCGCACGTGACCTGCCTGCCCAACTACCATTCATATTGGAAGACTCAACGACGACCGAAAGTCTGACGATAAATTTAGTTATTACTTGTGAAAATAGACGGAAGGAGATCGCTAACTTGTCGTCGTGAGAAGATAATGGATCATTGTAGGGGATGTTTTAGTTACTTTAAGAAAAAGGCCTCGTTAAAACTCCCCTGTTATGTAAGGAGTTGCTGAAATGTATCTAGGAGTTTGCGTATATAACGATATTAGGGAAATAAATTTTCCTAAACTACATAAAGTTTTGATTAAATTGTATCGAATAAAATGGTACTTACAGAATGCCCTACACGACCTGCATATCAGTTTGGATTTGTATAATGATAGATAACTGTAAAGAGTATAATTGAAATTCAAATAAAATATCAAATTAGGAACTATAATTAAATTTAATATACTGTAAAAGTTTATATAAAACTAATATAAGAAAATTATAAATGTAATGAATTCTAATTATGCTACATAGTATCCTATATATTACATTCATAAATATGTAAGAACTTTTTCATTGGATACATTATAGAAAGCTATCTTTTGAAGTCATATGTAATCATTTTTAAGTACATTACCCATCAAGCATTACTTTTAGGAGAGTATATCAAAATTTATTGAATAGTTTTTATCCGAAATACATATACATAACATAGTTTATAATTGATAGTAAATATTAACTTCTCGTAATTTGATTTCATTATGAAATCCATTCTATCCAATAAATAAAATTTGGAATACATTTTGAAGAATTTTTTTTCTCTTTTAAAATATCATTTAGTTGGTACTATGTTGTTTCGTTTGTGTTTGTATGAATAAAAAATATATAGTAGGTAGCTCTGGACTGTAATTGTCCTGTTGATATTATGCTATTCGCGACGCCCACTGAAATCTACTACATAAGAACTAGTCTAGGCATATATTTATATTTAAATTTAACGTGTTTCTGTTTAAATACTTTGATTATTTAATTAACATTAAACGTTCATTACATGTATTCTGAAATTGAGAACTAAGCCTACACATTTTTAAGAAGTAATAACTATAAAACATTCAATTTTTAGCGATACATTCATAATCATAAACTATTTGATCGTATATTGTATCAATATTCATATAATGATTAGTGCCTACTCTGGTGTTGCATATAAACTCCCTGGAAAGATATAACTATGGGTCATCATTTTGTTAAAATTATCAAAAACTACTAATAAATTTTAATACTTCCTTTTTTCATAATAACAAACAATAAATATTAAAGAGGATTTGTTGCCATAATAATAATAAAATATAAATATAAAATAGTAATTGATAGATATATCAAAAGTGCAAATAGAATAATTGTAAATACGTAACTTACAATATTTTATTACAATTTTCTTCCATCTTAATTTCACTTTAAGCCTTTTATCTAAATATTAGTAAAACCGAAATCGACTTAACCGTTTAAGTGTTATAACAATCTATATTTTTTGCAATACTAACGTACCAAGATATACGTTTAGTGTGTATCAGCCAATTTTAAAACACATTTTTCTACCTCGAAATTATTCCTGGTTTATTTCAAAACTATTTACACATTGTACAATATAATGTATGATAAAATTTGATGTTCAATAATATTTACAAAGCCACTGAATCGTGATGTTGGGACAGAATACTTCGCGTGTAAACAACAGTCGATATAAAATTAAAGACAACCAACAGCGACAGTGCCGCTACCGTCAGTCCTCGCTCTATTTATTCGTATGTCCACGCTGAACCAGTCCATGAATATTGGTTACAAAAGCACCGCGCATCCATTACTAAAATGTATGTTGAAACTATTCCACAAATATAAATGTCGTTTTGTTCAATTAACCACGTTGTATGGGTGCTGTTAAGGGTTGGAATATATCGAGTGAAAGTACTCTACTATACTTAAGAATATTCAACTTATTAATTTAATTTACACAAGTAATCACATCCTTAAAATATTAAATAAGTAATGCAGAAATAAGAAAAAATTGGTTAAGTTTTTGATGAGGAAAATAACGTAATGAAACCATAGCATGATAAGATAAGGAATACGTTTTCCAGCACTAAAATAAATAATAAAATAGCTGAAGACTTTCAATATCTATTGTCCAATTACTTGCTTACACTAAAAAATTGAACACGTAGTTTTAGCTCAGTTAACTGTAGCAAGACTACAGCGAACAATAAACGGAGGTAAAGCAGCGCGTAACAATATTTCTCACGGCTACAAATTGAATAAACACATCACCTTGCGCCTTAAACGACGAAAAGACAAGTCCAATAAAGGTGGGTCTCCAGCGCGATAAATATTCCTCTATCTAGCGCAGACTGCGTTCAACATGTTTATGCTTTCATAGGCGACCTTGCGTATCTTGCTGGGCCGCTTAGGAATTTATTTTTTCCAAATATTAGAATAGTTTCGGTACTTATATATTCATATTTTACAAAAGTAGATATATTATTACCTCTTTACAACGCAGGCAGCGAAATATGCAATACTACCTTATAATATAATAATCGATATAAAGTGTTCATTAATTACTTTCAACATTTTGTATATTAATTTTTGCATTATTTTCACACTAATACATCATAATTTTGACTATAGTAATATGACTTACAAAATTTACATTGATACGAACTTATGTAAAGTTTCCAAAGGAAAATTATTGTTTCCTTTGACATACCACCGGTTAAAATTATCTGATTTTGTTATATCTTACTGTAAGTCAGGTAATTATAAAACTGGGTTCACTGGAAAACGTTTCTAAGGGATTAATTATTCAGTACAAAAATTCAATAAACAGTTGTCACAGTAAATCTTACTTTAATCACGGTATAAGATTTTATGTATTTGCAATATTTATAAATATTTGGCAAAATATAAAGAAAAAATACAAAATTTTACTTATTTGGTGAAAGTATAAATAACAAAAAATACCTTATTGAAAGTAAAAAAACCAAGAAGTACTTTTAATTTCTTCTAAAAAGGTAGAAAATGGCGTCATATGTACTTACTCGTGTATAAAATTCCTGCTAGGGTCACGTATTGGCATCGTCTAATACAATTTGTTCGGAGTCGCGCGCCATACGCGGAATGCAAACACGTTACCAGCTCTTCATAATACATGTCGATTATTCACAATTTGTTGCTGGTACACAGACAAAATAGAAATTGCTTCGTGTGATGGATGTTAACCATAAATTTGGTAAACAATAAACTATTTCATGTGACTGTCTCAAGGTACGATCATATATCAAAATTAACCATATTATTACATAATTTTTTGTAAGCTTTCATTATGTAAAAGATCTCTACCTAGCAGTGGGACAATCTGTAAACGGCACGGTATTACAAAAATAATGCTTTAGGTGAAAAAACAAATCTATATACAAATTTTATATACATTTGACATCCATATATGGATAAATGAAAGCGTCGCTACAATAACTAATAAGTAATAAATCATATTTATATTTCAGTAAAATTTATCCTATAAGTGTGTTTTCTACTTTCACTCGGAGAAAACAGTACTTTGGCTTTGAGTATTTTTTAATATAAAACTAACTACAGTTTTTACATATTTCACGGGAGATTAATAAATACATATTTAATACATATTTCACCTTTAATTAATTGTAAAGTAAATAAACTCCACTGACTCTCCAGTTATTACTAATTTGTATATATAAAAATGCCATTTAGAATTGACAACAGTATCAATAATTAGGACTGGGTTATTAGTTAATATCAATTGTACAGTTAAAATGATAAAAATAGTTTGTTAAAAAAGAATATCAGTGTCAGAAGATTAATCCTAATGATATAATTAAAAATACTGCAAGTATTTTATTGAATTTTATAATTTATAAGAGAAACAATTGAATCCGTCAGTGTATTTACTCATAACGCTTAAGATATACCTACGTTATCTTCAGATTGTGTCTTAGCGGACTTCATACCCAAAACAAACATGAATAATAGTCATGGATATAGCAAAGTACCGGCGCGATATACGCAGGCCAAGGATTATCGGAATTTATGTGGAACGTGTGTGACGCGCCTCCGCTGTTCGTTCGGCGAAGAAAAATATTGTGGTCTGAGAGCTTAAATATTGATGGATTTATGAACGCTCTTAAAATTATGACAGACTTGAGCCACCGGCAACTTTATTGAGTTTTATCTCGGTTTTAGATTTATTAGTATTTGCGTCATGTTTAAGTAATTTGGCTCGTTCATTGTCACTTACAGTAGAATTATGGATAGCATATTATTTAGATTGTAAGAAAATTGAAACTGCAAACTGAGTGCACTATTTCTGATAACTGTAAATTTGAGAAAGACAATTTTAAAACCTATCATATGTATGGCTCGGAGCGTTGGGCTAGTAAGAAGATGCATAAGTGCCGATTCTATGCAGCAGTAATGCGAACATTGAGATGGATGTGTTGTGTTACAAGAATGTAGAAAATCAGGAATGAGTATGTTAAAGTAAGTTTGAAAGTGGCACCACTGGTAGAGAAGTTGAAAGGGAATCGCTTGTTTTGGTTTGGACATATCATGAGAAGAGAGGAAACGCATGTGGTGAGAAAAGTAATGAATATTAATGATGAAGGATCGAAAGGAAGATGAAGGCCAAAGAAAATATGAATAGAGTGTGTGAGGAATGAGATGAATAAGAAGGAAGTAAATGAATAGATGGCGGTTGATAAAGATTTGTGGAGGAATAAAATGTAATACATCAACCCAAAATGGCTTGGGAACAGGACAAAAAGATGATGATGATGTAAGATTGAAAAATAACGAACAACGACGGTGAAATCGGTTATGCATCTGATATCGTAAATATAATAACAACTTATTTATAGCTAATTAGAAAAGCAAGTTACTATGTTGGGATTATCACCATGAACATGATGGTCGTAATCCAGCCCTGTACAGATCCTCACCCCACCCCCGTTTGATTACAAGACTTGATATACAATCTAAATAAACTTATTTAATCTATACTGTCAATTAATATTTGTGTAAGTCTGTGTCATTTATTATTCTGGAGGTTGTATCTGTGTAGGTATGTCTTTAAATGGAAACGTCAATACTGTATCAACAACTAACAAAGAAGTACAATATATTTTTCTGAAATAACTTAGTAAGAGTCTTGTGAAGTTCTTGTCACTATAGAAAACGTGCGAACACAGATCGTCCATTGTATATTCGTGCATCAAACGAACATAACAAAAGGAAAATATTTTCTGAAAGACTACGTTCAAAACTAAATCATTTGAGCAAGAATATAAGTTGCAAGTAGCAGACAGATGGAGCGAGTTGAGGTGCGAATAAAGTTTGAGTGGAAAAACTTATTCCTCGAATCCTGGGTCTGTGGAGCCCCGGTTTGAGCCCCCGGGACACCTTTAACAATTTGTAAGTTATTTATTGCTGCCAAGAAATATCATTAACCCTTTAAATTCAGCAGCTTTCTGGAAAAGTTTTGTTTATTACAGGTACTTTGTTTTCTTTCGTAATCTAAATTAATGAATTTTCTTATTAGAAATTTACTTTAAAAAAAAAAATTGCCGATATCTTTCAATTAAATTATGTTTTATCAGTATTCGGTTATAAATTTCGTTTTAATTGTTTACGACGATAAATTTTGAATAAACTCGATAATTGTTAATGAATCTTTTAATATGAGATAATATATTTTTCGTTGGTTTTTATTATCTTCGTATACATATTGTCGAAAAAAGCATATTTGGAAGCACCAGACAATTTATAGCTACAAATGTATGATCTAATGAATATTATATTTTGTATAGAAGTCTTTAGTTTGTGTTCACATGTAAGTCATATAAACTTAAGATATTTAATTATGGTTCTAATTAAACTTACTTGGTAATAGGTCAGGTGAGTAGTAGGTAATTTCTTCTACTTCTAAAGTCTTTTACTTTTATATTATGTTTTCATAGCATACGCTTACCTACCTTTATCGAAGTTTTTGTCATATTTATATAGGATTCAAACTTATTTAACCTGGCATCTTAACTAAGTCATTATTTCTTTAAAACCAATTAATTAAACACCCGAAAATTCAAAGACAAATGAATGAGCATACCGAAGATCTCTTACTATCGTATGAATCCTCAAGTTAACACTGTGCTTACTATGGATAGAATTTAATTTTATATCATTTAATAAAGAGTCGTTATAATGAATAGAGATTCAAACTTACAAATATCTATAACACGATTTGATACGAAAACTAATACAACTTTTGAAATTATTCGTAAAAAATTCTAAATATTTCTCTATATTCGTCAAGTTGGCCCGTTTCGAGCAAAGTTCGCTTGGTTATTTCAGCGAAACTATTACTTATCAAAACTGAGTTAACATGCAAATATTTGGTCATTCTAGAAAGATCTGACTTATGTAAGCAGTGCTTAATACTTCACGCTCATTTGAAAAAATATATAATTTCACAATTTTCGTGATAGTTTAACTTTAACAATTTGTCTATACAGCATTTTTTTCTAAATAGCGCTTATTGGAAATTGATGTCAAAGATTTTATTGAATTCCCTGTATATATAGAAACATTATAATACGAATTAAACGTTCTTTTGGAACATTTATTTAAAGTCCGTCAGTACGAATTGAAATGTGCAATAATGAATTTCAAAATTTTTATACAGTTGCAAATTTAAATGTATTTAGGGACATTATTAGATTAAGTTGCTTAGAGGTTAAGGTTAAAGGTGAGGAAAAATCATTACTATCGAGCAGAAAATTATAACTACTGAATTTTCGGTGTTTACAATCAATAATACGTTTTCAGCTATCATTGTATCATATTTTATTACTTTTTCTATATAGTTGTTTAATAATAACCGTTTTATCTTATAGTATCACTGAAAAAAGATCTTTGTCCAAGACATAATATAATAATTTAATACTTCATAGCCTACATTTACTTTAAGTTATCTATTTTATAACCTCAAGTAGATAGATACTACAATAAATAAATTTGCCGTAATGCCACATTAGATTCATATGTTTGTAATTACAGTAGACCAACGATGTTTTAATGATAAATGAATTAATTAATCAAATATAAATTATGTTTTTGTTATATTAGAGGACATTATAAACATTTTCAATCTGATATTATAGAATGCCTTAAATCAATAACCGTGTATAACTAGGCAGCAACTGCGATTTTTAAATCCAGATAAATTTATTGTGATATAGCTATATCACAAATATCTAATGAAATCGAATGAAATCTAAACTTCTGCAATATGCCATTTCAAAAGTAATTGATAGATAAGGAATTTATTATTTATAAAAATATCTGCTCGTGTTGATATGACGTAGTAATGTAGATAATTAACATAAAGACCTCGTTATATTATAAACATAACTTGTTTGTTTAAATTATTACATGAGCAGAAAACCACATGATCTTACGTCCAAACTAAGTAAGACGCAGTAGCTTCTGTTAGAATTTTATTATCCTTAAAAGTATGCAAATATAAAAAGTTGGCATTTGTTAGGTAAAGTAGGTAGGTACTTAAACGTAACTTGGTTAGCGGGGAAGTGAAGTTCACGAAATAGGTTTAGCCGCGACTACAGGCAGTTTGATTAAGTTAAATTTCCGGTAACTTTTGAACCATCACTTGTACAGAGAAATTATGCGTTTCAAATTTCTTCAACTTAATTTCAGCTGGACACGAAATTTCAAGTTAATATGAATACATATAAATTTTCTTAATATTTTGGTAATTAAATACTTCTCTTTAAAGTGAATCATTCTTTACTGAAATCGGCGTTGTAGGTATCTGTAAATGATTGGGTTGGGACTAACATAGGAGTGGTGATAATCAGTCAAAGTGACTCTATTTTGGTTTGTCGCATTTTGGGATCATTTATTGTATAACCAACACCCAAGACACTAGTCTGCATGAAAACTGTTGTTGTTTTTGGATTGTGTTGTACTTATAATCAGGCATATTAAAATTATTTTGCCTTGCGATTATATATTTATATAAATTCAAATGAACGTATAGATATATAATTTTTTTATATTATAGCTTTATCCTATGTAGACAATTTCACCGATGTCAATTGTGAAAAACTTCATGAACACAGTTAACAGAAACTAATTAACAACCAAATTCTAAACAATTATTTGTGGATCCCAGGACTCGAACGCAGAGTACTTCGGCGCGGGTGTGGCAGCAAGGTAACTGCTTCAACTGATAGCCCAATCGCGCAATCCTGCACCTTTAGCACCGCCAGGTATGACTTTTTAATATATTTACAAAGGGGTATGACATACTAGATGTGATTTGTTACATTAGAAGAAGTGTGAAAGTTATCCCTGGTCTCTGGCAACACGGGAGTTTGAAGTGTCGACGTGGTGCGTTGTAGAGGGTAGTGCTAGGTGATTATCAACCACATACCCCTCTTGCGTTTATGCGTTGGGATGTGGATGTTCGTTAAGAATAGGATTTTAAAAGTGATTTTTACTTAAAAACATGATTTGTTGAGTGGATGATAACACCTTACCTAAGATCAAAACAGTATATATCAACGAATTATTTGGTATTCATCTACCCTTAGTAATTTCAATATTATTAATGATATTACCATTAGTTGACGGTGACAAACAAGGTGTTGAAGCCTAAACGGCTTAAGAAATATGTCTTGTTTGGGTAAAAAATAGAGAACTATAGATATCTAGACATTTGAAAACGTCAAATATAGCGTGAATCTCCTACATCTTGGTATTATTGTTACCAGCATAATAAAACTAGGTTATAGACTAGTGTTTGACGAGAAAGTATATGATTAGGACTATTAATTGCCCCTCTATACTAAAAAACGCTAAAGGCTAAAATCATAATAATACATATCCACTGCAACTGTGTCATGTTTACCTGTTTTAAGTTTCCAAACTATATACATTAATATTTAAGAACAATAAACTAAAAATTGAATTATCTGCTTACCCAGAAAATCTTCTAAGGTGTAGTTGTTTATTCTGTGTTTTTACCTGCGAACGAAAGAAGGTTGTTATTAAATTTATTTTTGACAAATCGTAAGCACAGGCGACAGGTAGTAGAGAATCATAGCCGAGCTGAATGATTGATGAGCTAGAGAACAGAATACCCGTTGCCTTATTACGTATAAAAATATGTTTCCAAGCAGATTCATGTGACGTTCCATTATTTGATGAGATTAATGTTGATATGGTGTGTACACGACTTGTGGTAAGAAGTCAATAAATAATCTGGGTGTATACGTAATACTACACAACAAATCTTAATGTTGACATCTATACTGACTTATTGAGCATGCTTTGTAAGAAATAAAATTAGTAAAATATTATTTTATATATAGTTCAATAATTTCTAAGATATCAATTTTGTATTATTCCCCATTAATTAAAAATTACCTAAACCATTATCAAATAGGGATAAGAATAATCTTGAACCCGGTACTTTGTATTGATGCGTGGCTTGCGTTTGACTGTAACCTCATTCTAAACTAGGCAACTGCGTAGCTAAAGATAATTACATCCTAAGGACAAGAAGTGCTCTCAAGTGTGACTACCGGAACTGGTGCTTGGCAAAGCACATAGGCTAAGTAGGTAGGAAGAAAATGTTCATATACTTTTAGTATAGAAAGTATTACTTTCATTGTTTAAAAATAGTTAGATCTAAAATAATTGTAACGACGTACGTACCTATATGTTTCTTGGAGGAAGATAATATTTTATAGTCGATCGAAAGGATTCTCAGGATGTAAAAGTTTTGTATCAAAGTTTAGGCCAATAGCAGTGCGACCCCAATGCCGCGTACTAGCGATAATGGCGCGTCACTCATCCGCTACTGGATGCTACAGATTTACATCCACGTGATTTATGACTTCTTCATAGAGAGGGGAAAAATGTACAGGAAAATACGAGAAGGGCGGCACGCGCCGCTTAGCACCGAGCCGCGCCGCCTCCGAACGCGCTCCCGGTTGTTCATGCGACGGAATTGAAAATTTTCTTGTAGGAATTTAGTGATTGTTTAAATTTATGTACCTGTATTTTCTTATTCATATTTTATTTCGACTTTCACGTTCTAAGCGTATTTCTTTAAGACTTATCTAAACTGCTTTTTTCGGTTAAGTTATTTTGATATTTGTTTTAAGTTTCTGTATAGAAATACTGATGTATGTATTGTAGGCGACATAAGTTTTGGAACATTAATCAGATTACATTTATAACTTATTAATAGGGTGTTTAGTGAATAGTTGTATTTTAGCCTTATTTAAATCATACTAATATTATAAATGCGAAAGTGAGTTTGTTTGTTTGTTACGCATTCACACTTAAACTGCTGAATCTATTATGCTGAATTTTGGTATAAAGATCGATGGTACCTTGGAGACGGTGGTAGGCTACTTTTCCTTGCTAAAAACTTTTTATTGTGTCATCGCATTTGACAAAATTAATACTAATGTGAGTGAAGCCGCGGGTAAAAGCTAGCTATTTTTAAGATTAGCAAATGCTAATCTTGTCACTTGCTACCTCTTGACCGAATTGTCACAATCATGAATTATTTTAAGTGATGATGTAATCCGAAATAGTAGCACACGAACTCTAAGTGGCCTAAATGTTGAAACACACTTATAGATGCTAGGTGATAGGTTTTCCACTTGAGGATAGTCGTTACTTTGATAGTCATTAAAATACTCTGTACCACTCTAATACACTGTAATAATTACACTCTAATAATACACTCTAATAATATACTGTAATACCACTATTTTATATCTATTTCTTTAACGGGAGCTCAGGTTCATCGCAGAAATCGAAATTAGGTCGATCGACTCCATTTTCTTGTACTCTACCACTGAGCAATGAAATATATTAATACAATAAAAAATCAAGGATCAAGCGCCTATAGGTGTTATTGTCTCTTGAATGTTTGTTCGCCTGCCAACCTCAGCGTCTTCTTACCAAAAATATTAAATGAAAGTTAATTATATTTGAAAGTTATAAATAATTAAAAGCAATTCCTCAAATTAACGTCATATCGGTTGTACACATTCTATTAAGTTATAATTAATAACAGAATTGTATGATTATAATTTTACATCTGAAGTAGGCAGTTTCTAACTTAACCTGTAATATTTTATAATGTTTAACATTTCTGAAAGCCCTCGTAGTGATTATTAACCTAAGTTATTAACCTAATTTTACTATGATATTATTAACATTATTCATTATTCATATAAAAAAACTAGATATTTTAAAAAGTTACAACTCAGCCAAATATGTACTAATATATATTTTATACAATTAGTACATATTTATCGACAAGCACGCCAATAGTGTCATTTTGAAATTCCTCATACTTCCGAGACTACATAACAAGCTTTGGTGGCACATTTGACACTTTGATAGATTTATATAACATAATTATGATATTTATATGTAACAAGTGACTTGTCTTGGTTTTATACGGGTAGTAATAATTATATATAGCCAGATGCCAAAATATAATAAATTTGTTGATCCAATCCGTTTTAAACTTCGCAGGACCAACAGCTGGCTTAATATGAAGATTGTCTCTAAAAATTTAATAGGTCCAACCATTTAGGAGTCCATATGGAGTATATACGCATACCTCGATTTTTATATTTATGGTGACATGACAATATGTGATGGATTAATATACAGAACAACTTTTATCCCTTAAAACGAGACAATTACAATTACAAATGTATTCATCCGGAAGAACATATAGAATTAAAAATTTTAAATAAATAAATTGACTAATTTTGATGAAATTGTCTGTAGTCGGTAGATAGCAACCTAATAAATAATATAAAGTCTTTATGGTATTAGAGTACTAACTTATAGTACTTTGAAGAGATTTTTTAACAGCGTCGGTAACTCTATAATGTCACATAGCAAGGATGCTTTATATCCCATGTTGTTGTGTTAAGATACCTATTTTGTGGTAAATAACAGACACTGTGAAATTGTATGTGGTTATATTTATCTATGAAAATTTTGTTACCTAGTAGGTGATATGATTCGCAAACCCTTAGCCAGCCACTATGATGAAACTTTATAATTACTTCAGTGTTTTTGTACTTTAATAAAAGCCTGTAGCGGTAGCAGTTATATTTATTGTTATTTTACCATATCTATAATATTGTGAAATATATCTCTAATTTATAAGACACAAAATTCAAATCTATATGAAAGAAACCGCGGGCTGAGCTAATCTTTAATCTAAAAAGACTCAAATCGGAAAAAATTAGAAATATAAAAGTATGTTTGCGCTAGAAAAACATTTTCCACTTGTATAATTTCAAAATATCACGGATGTATGGGTTGAGGTGTAAAAAGGTCATTCTTTTATCTCCCAATTTGCAATTTGAATACTCAGACAAATTAATCCAACTGAAAATTAACCAAAAGAATACGTACAAAGAGGTAATGCTGAATACAACGGTCTGTTTCAAAATATACGACTGCGGATTTCTTTACGTTACGTTTTTAGTATTTATGCTATTTAATTTTAAACCTCTGACTTAATAGTACACTAGGTTTAATTTTGATATTGTTAAATATATTCGACGACGCAATAAAAAGTTTGATACAAAGTTTGTACCTCTCTTTAGACCATTACCTATAATTTTTTATCAAGATAAAGTAGTCCATCTCCGTCTCCAGGGTCCCATCATTTCTATATCAAAATTCATCACAATCGATTCAGCGGTTTAGAAGTGAAAGCGTTACAAACAAACAAACTTATTTTCGAATTTATAATATTAGTATAGATTTCGTTGTATTGAGTAATTTTATAAAATATATCATATTATGTTTATTATTACATATTACAAAATACCATCCTTACATTTTGTTTCAAATTTGCTACCTCAAAATCTTCCTAAACTTATTATATCCTTATTCAATTCAGATGATTATTAAAATCTTGGATTGCCTCTCAAATACCCAAGCACGTGAATACTAACAATAACATTGTATAACAACCACTCCGTACGTACATATCAACAAAAAACATTTTTTATATTCATTACACGACGTTACTTCAATTTCTAGGGTGGCGTTTATTTCATAATAATGAAAATCACGCAAAACATTTGTCTAAAAACAACAAAATCTCCAGTAACTAATTTTCGTTCTCAGTCTCCTGTGAATACCCACGGACGTGTGGAAAATATCAGAGTTTCTTTGACGTCTTTGGGCTCGTTGGGAGATAATAACCTGTCTTGTTTCGCGTCTACTCGTCATGCATCTCGCTCAGTGATAATAGGAACGACAGAGACAGTCCCACATCGTTTTGTCACTACCGGATCATTTGTACTGTTTGCGAGACCGTTATTGGCCTTGTTTTTGGGAAATAGGCGACACCCTGCGCCTTTATGGATGAAATAGAAACGCTCCGGTTCTATCAAGAGAATTGGTCGTCTTCATTAAGACTCCTCTGTTTGAGATCTTGTCAGAACACAGTTACTTCGCCTAATTAAGTGAGTATTATGACGTAACATAGAGAAAATTAAACATTATACCCTCACTATTCTGTAAAGACTACGAAAATTATGTTTTTATTAAAACTGATTCTTTAATATTACCTTACTAACTGTTCTCAGAAATTACAGCTAAGTAAATTTACTTAGACGCATAAATAAAACACCTAGTCTAGGTAATTTTATTTTGTAGCTCAATTTGCGATAAAAATGTGAGAACTTACCGGCGGACCGCCGACTCGACAGCCAAATGTATATTAATGTCTTTTTTGAACCGCAATAGTAAAATTGTTTTCTTTTTATTTGAGACGACCTTGCAAGCTTTACTGGAGTCAACTATTTCGCCAGTTTTGTGGTGAGAAGTAATGTAATTGTATATACTACCTATGTCACAAAGAAGGCTGATTTTACTAAAGAAATACCGTAAAAATACAAGTTTATTCCTGGGGTACGAGCAGAAAAATGTAGTAATCTGCTTATGAATACTTTGCGGGACATATTTTGCTTTATTCCGAGATGATAAAGCTTCTGTTATTATCTGCTCTCAGCCCATGGATTAATTTACTTTTATAACATTCCGACGGGTAAAGTAACTTGTTTTACTCATTTATATTTTGTATCTACGTTATAGAAATGTTATGTAGACTCGACCCTACTTTACTAATGACTAAACATTCTGTCGTTTAAAGAGATCTATTAGTAAATAACTTCCTTTCAAGTAATACATCAATTAGTACAGAAAAATTCATAACTTTGATATTGGAATTTAATATTTGTTATATCAGAGACAGCACATAAACCCAACGCGGCTAGTAACATTGATTAATAATATAGCATTTGGCGGCTGACGTAGTATCAAACAAAAGAAGGTATTCTACGTCGTGACATGATAGACAGAAACTAATATAGATTACTTATCTAGAATTCACAAGCCTAATTCGTAGAAGTATTTTGAAAATAAAGCAAATTAGGCTGTACTTCAATAAGGTAGATTGTCCGATGGTGAGAAGAATTTTATTACCTAGCGTAGTGCCCCCTCCATCTTTGCATCCGACCATTCGGTAACGATTCAACAGGATTAACCTGTAATCCCACAGAAGGACTGATAACATTCATTAGAACGCTATTCCCAGCTTTATTACATCAGGCGTTATGTTTTCATTAAAAAATGAGTTTTGATTACACTCAAGATTATCTATATGGTAAACAGTGGATAGGATAATTTTACATTTACATAAACGACTATGTATTGCTAATTAATAAGCCATTAAATAAAACTAACCAAAACCAAATATCATCTTTCAGTTGATTGTTTTCTAAAAAGTTTTCTAAGTATAAAATATTGTGAAGTGTACACGTATACTGGTATTACCCCGTATTATACGCATACAGATATCAGGCTTGACTTACAAAAATTAACCAACCGAAAACTTACATAAATATTAGAAGATTGCACTTACTGTTTAATAAATAAAAATAAGTTTACTTTTCACAAAACAAAACTCTACAATCTAGCTATATAACAAGTATTTATGTATAAAACATTTAATCTTAGCTTATATGTTATTTTTAAGTAAAAATTGAAATATAAAGAATTGAATATAGGATACACCTGTGTAAAATGCGCTAAAATAACTTCATTTAATTAATTTTATTCAAAATTAGTTCATAAACTTTATCTTGATCATTGTTCTAAAAGGTAGAATTCAAAAAATGCTTTTTGCATAACATTGGCTGACATAATTTATGGCTGAAACACATGCATGTGTACCAGGAAAACAGCTTCAGGGTGAACAGCTATGAGCCGTGACATTAAATCTAGATTACCGTTCGGAATTTTCGCTTGGCAGGATAATCAACGGGTTACGGGACTATATTAAAGCTATCAGTCACGTAACACAATGGCACGGCGTATAATTTAGTACCTATATTGTGACAGCATGCCACCTAGCGCATAAAAAGATAATTTTAACAATTCGGTTCCGGTAATTATAAGATGAATCATTGTTATATCTCCTTAAAAGAATGCTAATATATTAAAATAGCCTATTAAAAACCTACAAAACAAAATATGCTGCTGATGACTACATTATGTTATATATAACTAACTGACTCGACAAATGTTGTTCTGCCCTATAAATTATTTCTAGTGAATACTTTGGTTGTATTAAAAAATGGGAGGACGAGGGAAGGAGGGTGAAAATTTAGGGTTGTATGTATTTTTAATGTCATATTTATATAAAACTAAAAAAAAATGTAAAGAAAACATGTTTGGGGTAGACCATTCTTATTATTTAGAGGTATGAAAAATAGATTACGGCCGATTCTCAGACCTACCGAATATACATATAAAATTTCATAAAAATTGGTCAAGCCGTTTCAGGGTAATATGGCAACAAACATTGTGGTACGAGAATTTTATATATAAGATTATGTGAATTACAATGTCAATTCAGCATCGAAATTTTGTAAATCGAATTTTTGATAGTAATTCGACAAAGTTCCGAAATTCGATCATTATCTTGCCCGGTAATAGGTAGTGTAAATAGAATACAATCTTAAAACGACAAGTACGGAGTAAATGATACTCTATTGACAGTCGCCATTATCATACCAGTATACAAGCTACCGGCAACTGGGTGTACACTGCCTATGTCTCTAGACAAATTTTGTCAAATGTCATCCTATACTATTTTTGTTTGTTCTTTACGTTAGCCATCATTGAAAGACTAATTGCCTAAGGTCCCTGATCTAGAAACGAACGTCACTGTGGTAGATGCCACACTGATCCCGATCCAGTTGTGTACAGAAAATTCTCTACCACTACTATTATTTTTTCAATAATTGACTTTATTTACTTTGTATCGGTATAGTCAATATATTATAAAATAATTAGATAAGTACATAGATAATAAATAGCAGATACCTAGATAAAGAGAGTGTAGTTGTTTATACGCACATCAAAATTGTGTAGGGTTCAAGAACTTTTTTACGAATTACAGAAAATGAGGAATAACAATGTTTTTTTTTAATTGTACTCATTTGTCTTAGAAAATTTTAAATTTCAAACTGAACAGTTTGTGAATGTTGTTTAAATATGAAAGTTGAAAAACTTATTACGAATCATAATTATACAAACAAAACGTTGTTTGAGTTTTTTCTCAAATAATTTTTATTAGAGCCGTACGAATGTTATAAGCTGTTTCTAAGCATGGCACTAGACAGGGTGTTTTCATTAGTCGGCTTTTGACAAGCTACAGTATTATAACTGATCGCTGAGCATCACCACACGCAGACATTATGATTACATACAAATTACTTCTCGACGGAGTATAGAATTAACTGTGATGTTAGTTACGAGGTCTCATCGCTCTTTAGAGATGTTAATAAGCGATCAAAACTAATAATAATGGCTTGCATAGACCAAATTAACACGTTCGAATACCACTAAATGTACCCAGTATTGAGATCCAGAATTGCAGGTACCTTTAAATACATGTTACTTAACACAATAGAGAAAAAGGGCGCTTTCAATTTATGCGTTTCTTGACGGCCTGCTGCGGTGTCGAAGCGGTCGTTAATCGTACTGCGCATGGACGATTGTTTTTTCATACAAAACGTGCGGTGCGGTTACAGTGCGGCGCCGGTACCGCGAACGCTCGACAACAGGACGGTAACGTCGGTAATTTCGGTGTCGAGCAGTGCCGTGATTATAGACTACAGAGCTAATTTCGTCAAATTTTCATTTACTTATTTGCTTAAAATTGATGATGTAAACAAGGAAGATTTATAAATGAAATTGAAATACGTCCTGCTTTTAACTAATTCCAGTAATTCGTAAAAACAGTCTAGACATTCTTACACAATTTAAAAAAAATCTTGGATCTTCTTTTAACCTAGGGCAAATATTATGGAAATCGCCAGAATTATATGTTAACGAAAGCATAGGTTTTGTTCTTTTACGGGTGCGTGGGTTTTGTTTTTCTTTGATGATATTCAACAAGAGCACTAAATGTTTCTTCGTCAGTGTCCATGGCTTGACTGATGTCACATCACTGGTATAGAAACGCACGGCAGTTAGATGCGCTTTTAATACAGGCGTTTTGTGTCGGACTGCTACCGTAATGGAGCGGCCCGGCAGCGGGAATAACCAGTGGCACGGTAAACGTGCAGCAGCGGTCCGACACGAAACGCATAAATTGAAAGTGCCCAACAAGTGGGCTATGTCTGTTCTTTCTGACGATTCTTGCTTTAGCATGAAATATTAAAGAACAGTATTATAGCAAAATTGAAAGCCAAGAAAGTTTAAAATCAAACCATGAATTGCACGTGTTTATTAATGGAATCATCATGATATAGAAGTGTTTTCGGGGTCACCAGTAATCACCAGATTCATTGTTTCATTCCAATTTCAATTTCATTACAATTCTTAAAAAAATATCAACGTCTTGATAATGGCTTTTTCAATCGCCTATCTTAAATCCAATAGAGCCCACATAGGATATGCTTAAAAAAACGCCTTTCCAAGGCCGTATATACACTAGAAAATTTGTTCCACGTGATAAGACACACGTGTTTGGTCATTCTGCAAAATAATTTGAGTGAACTTCCATTAAACATGACGAATATGTGTTATAATAACGTGTATAATGTTTCCGGTAAAAGATATTCTAGTTCTTTATTGTGTTGAACAATACAACCTTTAATGAATATTTGTATCTTTTATAAAAAATGCCGTTAGAACTTAAAAAAAAATTGAAATATATTAAAAATCAAGGAGAGGAACTTAGTTAGCCTAAACATAGAAGACCATTTTATTTCATAATTTACATCGATTCTTTACTTTTAATATGGTAATTATATATACACTTGTAAAAATCTTGATCCTAGAACTTAATATTTGTATATATAATATATAAATAAAAATCACCCGCGAATTGGTATAAGTAAATTTAAATATGAAATTAAATAGGAGTTATAAATAGCTTGCAGTATTTCGAGATATTGTAGCTTCCTATTTAAGAGTATAATTATCGTAGTTCCAAAATACTCTTAATTACCTCCTGCATATTCACATCGTTTAATTAATAATAAAGTATTTCCATTTATAATTAATTAATCAGTTTTATGATTACGGTAAAACGAATTTTTTTTTTTTTATAAATTATTTGGAAATCAATTTGAAACAATTGTTTTAACTTCTTCTGGCAGTAACAAAATGACATTGTTAGTATCAAATTATAAATGTGTATTTTTTTAATACTTCATGTGAGTCATGTAAGTAATTTACGGTTTAATTTGTGTCAATCGGTTAATTCAAATACAATGTTTGGGTCAAGCAGGCACCATAAAATATGATTAGTGCTCACGCGGGGCGTCATCGACGGGCGCCGGCGACGCCTAACGTAAACAGCCTGCCCAAACACGCACCACTTGCTGCGGGTGTCACGCCCGCCGATTAACAAATACTATTTTGGTTAGTTCTTAGCTTGCTTAATAAATTTTGTGGATTACCACTAGCAAATAGCAGTCGTAAAATAAGATATATAAGTGTAACTTCTTATTGGTGACCTTTGAAATTTTGATCCGAAACCTTTTCGTGTGACGCTCGTTCGGGTAAAGTTGGCTCGAGGCAACTAAGAGAGTGAGAAAGATAGTGATGTTTCACTTCTGTCATATGGCCTTAATCATACACCGTTTCTTTTTATTTTAGTTACTAACAAATGGCTGTTGACAGTCTTTTCGTCGTTAAAATGTCGAATTAATTTTTCGGTTATACGTTGCTGTTCACGTTGGTCGAGAATGGTTGAAACTGTACCTGCATGTCTACCGTAAAGTAATAGTAGTAGTATCGCTATTATTATAAATATTATTCAGCATAGATTCTCTTAAGCGTGTTGTGTTCCAAGATCACCTGGTGAGTAAGCAAATCGAATGGTAAGAATCTGTAATCGTCGACAAAATGTTATGGTAACTCGGCAAAGTGAGGGTACTGTACTTGATGTTATGCACAGCACAATCCAAAAACAGTGGCGATCATCGATGGAACGACAATCTATCGTCAGTCGCCCCTGTCATGCCAGCCTGCATAAATGCCTCTTTAGACTTTCTTTTGGGTTATCACCTTTCAGAATTGACAGGGCGTATTCAATTGCTTAGAAACTCACTGGTCCGCATGATCGCTACGACTACCAGTGGTTTGTTGATTTGACTATCATAGGCACTGTTTTTATATTATGCTGAACTTACCAACCGAAATAACTATAGTAAGTATCACTTAACAACAGAATATTTGCATAGTATTTTGTTGCTTAGTATAAACACTTACTAATTTTGATAATGTCTAACAGTGTCTTTCAAATGTAATTTTATTAGAAATCGTAGAAAATACATCTTATTTTGTCATACCTTTGTTTTCCTTTATACATTTCTATTTACATGTACAATAGTTATCAACAGTTATGGCAATAATTATATAGCAATGAAGCTCGAAGGGACACGAAGCAAACAATGTTATTATTTGTATGGAAACGTATCATTTTTACAAACACATTAATTGGATGCATTGACCGCAATGACTCGATGAATAAATAGCTCCTCCTCTGCTCCTCTATTATGTCCGATAAAATGTTCAGGTGATTTCACATAAACTGGCCATTATATATGTTTTATTTGTCATTACGGGCTTCAAAAGTGGAAGTTTATTTTGGAAATTCATGTAGAATTCATATGTAGTAAGGTGTGTCATATTAATCAAATTAAAAACTGCTTGAAAAGGTCATCGACGATACGGGTATATGAATTGTTAATATTTATTCTATTCTAACTACTATACTTAAAAGCTAACGGTTATTACCGCTTGTAATTACTATAATACACATATTATATTCTTTTTTTGTAGCCTTAAATAAAACAATAAAAACTATAAACCAAATTTATAGAACAAAATTTTAAAGTACCTATTTTTTTTATATGAACCCAACCATATGATGGTGTAACTAATCAAATCAATATACCTACTCTATTCAATTTAAGCCCTGAGAAAGCGCTTACAGACGTAAAAACTATCAAACATAAAAAATAGTACTGAGCTAAACCGAGCCATAAAACTAAACCTTAACTATAAAAATAAAGCAAGGTTAAATGAATAATATTTGAAAAAAAAAACATATGTTTGTCGTACTAGATAAAACTAAATCAGAAAGTATTAATCAATATATCTACTTCAGTAAAAAATAAATATTTCTGTCTCTTATATATATCACCAAATAGATTTTTTAACAATATTTATACCTATAGTTTTCCCGGCAGACATTCTGCTCTGTTTTGTCCTATAGAAATGTAGTTAATATTTTAGAGAAGGCGAATATATTTCGTGCATTTTAATCACTAAACTTATTTACCGACCATTAACAGATGTATTAAAGATTACATATATACAGATAATATAATCATAAAATCATAACTTTCATATCTCTTTTTTAAAACATGCATCATTTTAAACTTTTGCATAAGTCTGTCAGGTTAATATCGTACTGACCATAAGATAAGACGTAGGTATCTTTACAATATTTCATGAGAGCCCATTAGTAACAATAAAATTAGAATTCAATTTAAAATAATTAACAGTCCATTTCTTTATCTAGATTAGATATTTAGTTTCCTTGAAACACCTGCTTAAACTATGGGTAACACAGTTACTGATAACGCTACTGTTACTGTTACAGTTACTGATTAATCTCATGACAGTAATAGCAAATTATCGCATTTTATATCAATGATTTGAGAAGGACAAAGTTATATAATAATCCTTAGTTTAATAAGTATAGCAGCCATTCGTGTAAATCGAACGTTGTGGCCACGTAGCGCTGCGGTGGCTTCATTTTGCTATTGTCTCCATAATTTTACTCTGTCCAATGCTACTGATGGGAAAAGCTCATCAACATAAAAGGGATAACAATAACGACACATGCTACGTTATACGGCTATTCGTATTACGCATTTTAGCGACCATTGTCTAATAACTATTAAAGTATTTTTGTTAATTTCATAAGATTTAATTGTGATAAAAATGATTTTTTATTTTCCTCTATTCTACATATTAGCATTAATACCGGGACTTTATGAATATAATGTTTTGCATACCTATATAGTATATACGTATCTAATATGTATTTTATTATTTTTATTATTATTATAAATTCAGTAATTTTACTCTTCGCGTTTAATTAAATACGTATTTTGGACGAAATTTGACTGATAAGGAAAATTAAAGGAAAAGGTTGCCCTTACAAAACGGGCTAGGCATTTACAGCAGACATTAAATATCTTACAGCTTCCTACAAACTTACAATGTTCATTGAATGTATAGTAATATTTTGTTTATTAGACATAATGGACTCACAATCCTTATCCTCACAGAAACTCCGTCTGGGAATATTAACCTTTACAGTTTCTTATTTTCTGTAGTTACATGCCACTTGATAATAATAATACTAGAACATATCTATAATAGATATGTTAATAATTAGAAAGTAGAATAGTTTGACCGCGCTCATTTTAGAAACTACTAGTCTAATTTTTTTTTTTGTTAGAGCAATCATTGAGCCAGCTATAGGCTATTTAACTTCATCCTACTAAAAGCTGTATTGAAAAAGTTACAAAAACGAACAAATATTAATGAATATTTTTTTGTTTCACACTAACGAACTCGCGGGCACAGCTAGTTTGTTATAGACGATATCGTATTACTTTATCTTATTAAACATTAACATACATGAAAATAAGGAAGCTTCGAAATATCTAGTCAGATGCGCAATCTCTCTCCTTTATAGGGATATTGTTGTAAATAGCTCTGAACGGTGTACAGAATCTACGGACGAGATATCTATGAGATTCCTCTACCACGAGAAGCTGGGGCATAATCCTTTATACATACTGCTGTACAAACACGTGAAAATAACATTCTTATAAAATTCATGTAAAGTTTTCCTATTAGAATATATTGCATCTTATAAAGCGTTAGACAACTTTTGTGTTTACTCAAATATCAACTAAGAAAAGTCACTAGTAAAACAGAGAAAAATAAATAAATAATATAAGTATGACATTATAATTTTAAAAAATCATTTAAAAATATTGTACCAAGTATAAATATAACTAATTCTATATGCCCACACTATTAAAGTAGTGTAGATATGTATAATAAGCTGGGGATTGTTAGTTTCACCTAGTATATTTTATTTTAATGTCGCTATAAAAAGTATCTCACCTATCCTACTTCACTAAGTAATTGAATTCTATACGAAATCCATCCAGCCGTTTAAGCATGACTATTATACGAACGCTCTAACGGACCGTGTTTATCATTTTTAATACATAATTAGTAATGTAATATTTTTTTTTTTTTTTTAGCAACCTCATGAGATGACAATTTATTTTATACTTAATAGATATTTAGCCAGCCCCGAATCTACAACTTTTCCTATCCGAGGCAATTTTTTATAGTGGAGACCCCTCTCCAGTGTGTAAGGTCAATTGTTAAAAAAAGTCACAAATATGGGTTGATTTTTTAACCGTTTAATAAATTTACACTCTTTTTTTATGTTGCACATCATAGTTACTGTACTGAACCTGATGATAGTTACAGTACAATCTGCGGCGACTGACACTTAATCAAAATTCACTGCTAGTCAATGATGTCATACAGGTCTGCTTAGGTACCTCTTCACGCCTCTTTTAAAGGACCCAATATCATAGGAAGGAGGACACTCGCTGACATGAAGACGGTGCCACAACCTCACGGTCCGACAGAAATAAGAGTCGGCAAACTTTTGGATTGTTGATATTATTGGGGTCACCGTGAAATTGTGACACCGAAGTCTCACCCGCGTGGTTCTGTCCTACAATGGAGAAGAAGAGATTAATTCAAAGAGCTCTTCAGAATACTCGCCACGATACAGACGGTAGAACACACTTAGATAGCCAATGTCCCTACGCAATTGCGGTAGTTATATGGTGTTGGTGATATCTGCACTGTTTATAATGCAGACAGCCCGCCTCTGCAACCTGTCTAAGACCTCGATGAGATATTTGTCGGATCCATCCTACAGGTGCGAGCAGTATTCCATGAACGGCCGTGCTCGAGCCTTATAAAAAAGGTACATCTGGTCGGGCATGAAAAACTGTCGCACTCGGTTGAGCATACCAAGCCTTCGAGATGTTATGGAGACGATATTTTCGATGTAGTACCTGAGGTATCGGTCGCTACGAATATTCATTCCTAGGTAGGATATTTAGGCTATCACGCATTGCAAGCTGGGTGTTTTGAAGAGTAGAGTAAAGTGAAATGTTTTTTTTCTAGTAAAGACTTATACCTGTGTTTTCTTGGCATTGAACTCAACCAAGTTACTTGCTCCCTATGTAGATATGCGGGTCAAGACATGGTTAAGTTTAATGACAAGATCTTTCCGTCTCTTTTCTGTGTCTCCCTGACTACAGGCGGGCTTATAGAAGTAGCTACCATGTACCGTGCTATCATCTGCATAGCAATAAATATGCCTCAGATGTAGCATATCAATGATATGCAGAAGAAACAACGTCGGAGATAGAAAAGAGCCTTTTTGGGATTTGGGTTTCAATATTATAACGTTTGTTAATTAAAATGATTGATTGCCATTACAAGCTAAATGAAACGGCAGTGTGTCTCGTATGTTACCTGTACAGAAACTATGTTTATTGCAACTGTGTAACCGCGAACTTGTGCACGGCAATGAGAATTCAGTTCAAATATATACTAACAACGAATAGTACATAAAATGTAATTTCAAATGTGTTTCCGGAGTAAATTTATTAACTTTGAAGCTCTAATACGAGGACAGTAGTAGACATGGGTGAGCTCTTGGTATCTGAGTATTCAATAATTATGCTCATTTGTATCATTTGAACTCTTTTCAATGTACTAGCTGGTACCGGCGAATTCGTTTACATAGATATAGTTTTGATGTTCTACAATATCCTAGAATTCTTTTATAAATGAAAACTGAGTTTGATTTATTTTTATTGTTTAAAGGCTTCATCTATATTTTTATAAAGGATCTACATGGATTTGGATGCGCCGTTCAAATTGGTTCGCAGGTCTACTGTGATTTAAATTCTAAATAAAAAATTACTATTCAATGTTATACTAATAAATGACTTTGTTCTCCTTAATTACAATGCAAAAATTAAAACTAGCCTATATCGCTTAAGAAAAAAGGATATTCTCTATACTTCATATCAGTAAAAAAAATAATCGTCTGAGTATGTAGTTTCAGTCACTACTTCCTCTCTACAAAAATACAAAAATAGTAATATAGATAATAGTAAATATAGATATCCAATATTAAACTAGTTTGTAAGTGATTTCTAAAATATAGTGTGAGGATTACATATTTATTGTTTAAGTTTTAAATAAGCTTTGACCTTGTCAAGTTATAGTAAAGTACATATTTCTGACTAAAACTATTACGAAAAATAAATAGTAATGGTGAGATTTGTAAAAGGAAAACTCTTCGAAAGCGATTGCTGATATCGTATTAAAGCAAAATTATAAAATTACTTTGTAAATGTAAACACTTTATTACTAGGAAAGAGTACGTAACAATAAGATGTGAAAGTTTTATGGTGCCAAGCGTTTTCTTAATTAGAAAACATCTACGTAGGTAGCACGCTGTAAAGTGGAAATGCGATACTTCACGAATAAATTATAGTCATGGTTGGGTTGGTGCCGCTAGATAAACCAGTATAATTTTCTAACACTTATATAAATTATAAGCTATGTGATGTAATTGTATTTAACTACTCGCATATAAATACTATGTTAACACTAATAAGTTACAGGTCTTCTTAAATTCTAATTTCAAGTATTTTCTACGGTCAGCGATTTAAGAGCCTATATCTTAGTAAAATAAATTCCAAGCTATACAAAGCTTCTATTGTGGGAACTGAAGGTGTAATATACATTGATACATACAGATATCTTATTCCAATTATTTTCTACGTTACTCGAAATCGTTGTCAAAGTCGATTGCTTTTTTGCACGAATGATGGACGTGAGTTCCAATCCTGCTATGAGCTTGAGCTTTCGATGAATGAAAACATCATGATGAAACCATAGCATTATAGTAAGGCTTTTTCTAATGCCCGTCTGGTTAACTACCACCCTCAGGTTGAAAATCTGCCGCTAAATACCCATAGGTGTGTTCCGGCAAGTTGCATTTGAGAGCCAATCCCTCCATTGGACTTAGCGTGTTCACCATATTGCGCTACATCATCGCTTAATATCAGGCGAGATTGTGGCCGTAACGCTAAAACCTATATACTATTAAAACAAGTCAACGCAGGTGGGAATCGAACTTGCTAGTTCTTATCTCAAACAGTAAAGTTTGCTACCTATGTGCTAAGAAGTTTATCTTGTCTATATCATGTAGTAGGCAGCCTCTATCTGTCACTCAGTATACTATGATTAGAGAATAATTTACCTATTTTATGTATTCTTTATATTTCATTGATATACTAGATCATATATATAAATGATATAGAACATATTTTCTACGTCAAATAACAGAAGCTGTAGCGATATATAGAAAATCAAGAAAAAAGTTATTCTATTCGTACTTTTTAGCGATAGAAAACACGAAGATTGAGCAATGAGAAGTTAATTACATCCAGGTGAAGTTATTCCTGTCTCTAGTCGACATTAAATGTTTTGACTTCATTATTGCAGATATTTAAATAACTTAAGGCTGTACGTTGTGGCTGTAAGTTTATTATCTAAAATTTAAGTTCATATAATAATATCTAGCGAAAGAAAATGTTTCCTATTGTTTGAAATATATTTATTGTTATCAGTGTAATAAGAAAAAAGTGTAAAAGGATACTGTATTTATCTGCCGTAAACCTCTAATAACACGATCGACAAAAATAAGGAAATATTTTTGGTAATTTATCGATAGTCAAAGAATCGTTCACTGATGAACGAATAAAAAAAAAGTAACTCAAGTCGATTTATTAATGATGAAATTAGATTACATAATTAACATTACGATCCGTCGCGTCATCCGATGAATAAAGTAATTAAGGTTGAGTTACGACAAGGTCCATAAAACCAGAAGAGTCTTTTCAAATATCACAATAATTAACGCTCTGATTATTTTCATCTTTATCTCTTCTTTATTTAATGTTAAAAAAGTGAAATACCTTATACTGGCTTAAGAGATAATGAGAAAGTTATAGGTATATTTTTAAATTTTAGTAAAGTACAATGCTAATTATGTTTTAATTCTATTTAATATTATATTTTCTCTTATCAGTATTTACATTTAACCTGTATAGTATTTTAATGATTGTAAGAACGACGTTAAGTAGAATATCTACAATGTATATAAATAATAAATTTTTCAGGCTTTAGATGTCTGGCTAGTTTTGCTTAGTTCACAGTCTGTCACCAAAATTCGGTATCTTGATTGAAAACTAATCGGCCATTAGTCTGATTACCATATTATTACATAATAACAGGTGAGATTGCAGCCGAATTATAAGTCTATAAATTCAATTTTTTTCTTTTAAACATACTTCAAAATTTTGAATACTTGTTTTTGGCTCATTTTTTTACCGTAGTTGAGCTAAGTGATGTACTGCCCCTGATGGTGAAATCAAACGAGGGCGAGCATCGGAGTTATTATCAATTTATCGAGGATCTTGATAACTAGTCTTACTGCATTAGCTGACTATAAAATGGCTACAAATCAAAAGAAAGTCACTATGCGGGGCTTTTTATCATGTGTATGGTCGTTTTGACATTTTCGGGTACTATTCTCTACCAAGGCACTTTATTACTGGATATATATACATACATTCGCTCGGTAAACAAACACCACTTATAAGTGTTCCGCTAGTGTCGTTAATACAACTGATGTATGGTGTTCGTGATCCATTTAGGCATGATTATCAAGTATCGCAAGAATCTAAGAAAAAAATAAATTTTATTTAATTCGATATATCAAATAGAAAAATTAAATCATACTGAGAACACGAAAACACTTTCATCTTTCGCTGGAAATTATTTATTATTCTCATTTTCCTAATATAAAAAGTATTTATGTATTAAAAGAAACCTGCCATTACTCATAAGTGCCTTCAATTTATAAAACGGTATATCTTAAATTTTATATTTCCCCTAAAAAGCTACTTCTGATTTAAAAGGCTTCTACGTTGAAGATTTTCTAATCAACATTCAAGGAGCGGCGGCCGCGGCTCTGTCTCCATAAATTACGTATCAAGTATGTGTAAAGACTATATGAAAAATGTTTTCGTTACGCGCTGGTTTCTTGGATACTTGCGGAACTCCGCCGTCGGGCTTTGCGAAGCGTCTTTATGTAAACAAAATATATTGAGCCTTTGATATACTGGTATACTAACTTCACTATTAGTTCTCCAGTTATTTCATTGGTTTATTATCGGTTTCTTGTTCCGTTTGCTTATTTCAATATAATGTAATAAATTAAAACGAATATGAATTATACATATTTTTTTATAACTGTAATAAAGATTTCAGTAGTGTGTAAAACATAACCTTCTATACTAAAAGATACATATATCTTGCACTTTTCTCCCGACAACCTTTTAATGCAATTTTAAGAATGGACCAGCTTTATTCCCCGATGACAGTTGTATTTATATAGTAAAATCATACTGATCGACTTATACTATCCCAAGTATACGGTACGTCCTACTTCGGTGCAAATTAACGAGTCTGTAAACTTTTTATAAATATTTGCCTTCTGTGAACCGTAGCATTATCTATTGGGCCCATTACAAACGTTATCAATATTTATAGGATCTTGTATTGCGGCAGTCGCCATAGCATTTGGTTTTCATCAACCTTACGAATTTCATCAAACTTTGTCATTTAACAAACTAGTATTTAAAAAAATGCAAACAATGCAGATATAATAACATTAAACAGTTTTAAATCAAAAGAAAATTCAAAGAGTTTTAGAAGTCGTTTAAACCTAATCTAAACCCGGTCGGATACAAATGATATCGTCAGGTGAAATCAATCGCATCTGCGACGAGCGCCTAGATTCACTTACGGATTGATGTCGTTGCAATGCGATATAGTCAGAGTAACAAATCACATCGAAAGAACTGCATTTTATTTTGTTATTTGGTAAAATTATGTTCATTTTTTATTTAAATATCCCATATTTAAATGAATCTGTCATCACATGTTTCGAACTCTCGATACCGGTATAGGATAATTCTATACAAATTATATTGTTAATGATAGCCATCAATCTACCTGCAACATCTGAATCTACAGACGTTTACGTATACATTAACATCATCTATATCTATACTAATATTATAAAGAGGAAAGATTTGTATGTAATGAATAAACTCAATAACTACTGGATCGATTTCAAAAATGCTTTCCCCATTAGAATGCTACATATTTTCTCAGAGTAATGTATAGGCTATAGATTAGTTAAATAATTTTCAGCTCCATGCGAACGAAGTTGCATGCACGGCTAGTAATAATATATAATAATTATTCGTTCATTATTGAGGCATTGTCGGCTATTCAGCGTATCGGGGATGTAGGATAAAGCGCTAGTTGACGATTTTGGCACGATAAAAAAGTATATCCCCGATGTTTTGATTATGTAGTATGTTTTCAAATGGACCAGGGAGTTTGGTTTTTCGTCACTCCCCAGAATTAATAAAAGATGGTACCTTTACTAACATTGGCAAAGGTTACTAAGAATATTGGATTGCAATGTACACTAAAGTAAATAAAACTATGATAATCACAATTTTTAAGGTCATATAAATGTATTACGTTGGTGAGTTTATATAACCGATACACAGATACCAGATACAGAACCGATACCAGTCGAACGTTAATTTTATCACAGCATAGTCCATAGCTGCACATTAAAGACCAATTGACAATCAAAATTAATTGCATGCTCTGTCCACATAAAGGCTCGGTTGTTTGAAATATAAAACAGGCCGTGCGCGTTTCCAGGTGAGTGCAACCTCATTATCCGACCTGGAAACGTAACGTGTCGCGTCTCGTTACCACATCATACCGCACCGTGCCAACATGTTTAACGGGGTTACATAGATTCTGACGATTCCATTCAAGTGTCATTCCTATTATCGAGACATAACTTTTAAAAAGTATTCTTATAAACGCTGTCTTTTAAATATAACTACACAGTTCAGCTTAATTATAGATCTGGTTAAATTTATTTAAATTACAATTAACTAGCTTTAATCCGCGGCTTCACTCACGTAAATATTGATTTTGTGAAATCGGAAGACACAATTAAAAGTTTCATACAAAATTAATTCTTCACCCTTAATTACCATTAATAGACCCTTCTATCTCTATACCAAAATTAATCACAATCGATTCAGCAGTTTAGGCGTGAAAGCGTAAACAAACAAACTCACTTTCGCATTTATAATATCAGTAAGTATAAGGATTAAATTAATTACTATAATTAAAAGGTATTTTATAGAAAAAATACCGTAGTATCGTCCATTAAACAGTTTATATTCTAACGTGTATGTAATGTTATGAAATATAGTACTAACATATGTGATTTCATATTGTGACTGTAGCTACTATTTAGGCTATAACGAAATATTTTACAATTAGTGAACCTTCCATTCAAGTTCAGTTAGGAGACTGGTGAAACTTTGATGAAACTAAGCCCACTGAGACTCGAAACACAAACTATTAAAATATTATTAACGGCTGATGTAATATCCGTTCAAATATTATTAACACTGATTAAATATCAACAGTCACACTTTCTATATTCCTTGATCCTTGATAATAATATGTGTATCGAGTTGCCTTTCATTGTCTTTTATTATAGAAGCGTTTATAATCTGTGATTCGCTTTTCTTTAATAGATGCATTTTGAAGTTTTGGGTAGGATTTTTCTTTATCATGTTATGTTTTACATTTTAGTTTGTAAACTAACGTTATTAGATCCTATATGATATAAAATTGGTGGCATCTTACGTAATATAGTTAGTATTTTATGCCAAAGTGAAGGCAACAATTAATAGTAACTCGTGGCGTGATATTGTGTAAGTCGTTATAAAAAGCTTCTTGAACAATTAACAAGAGAGTCAGTTACTTCCTTGTTCAAGTGTCGTATACCCAGACGATCTGCATGATATTTTATCATTCTATGTGACATTAGAATAATTTTGTCGTTAGCACTAAATACGAAAAAGAAGGAGCACTAATTTTTGAAGTCGATGTAATAAAAAAAAATATGAATTTTCTAAGTAGAATGAATAAAATGACGAAAGGCAGAGATAATTTCTTTGTATTTTCTCAACATTTTTCACCACTTTAGGTAACATCGTAGATGAAATTGTGGTCAAACGCTAAATCTATAAATACGTATGAACTCAGTATTTCGTAAATTTTTAGGTAAAAATTAGTTCTCGTGTTTTTTTTTTTCAACTTTTATTCATGATTTTTACAAATTTATATTTATATGTATAATTCCATATTTTTAATTACTTGTATGTAGCTCTATAATAAAGGATTGTATAAGCAACATATTATTCAAAACTGTATATAAGTATGTGGATCATAAATACACACATGCACCGTTATGGGAGGCAGGCTCTCATCAAGCTCTCGATATTTCCCATACATTGCAAACTATGCGCAGAACAACCAAAATTAATTGGATGCGTTACTGACAGTATGGAAAGAGCATGAAATATAAAGCAAGTACAGGCTGATTTCGGAAAAAAATGCAGTGATCTTAATCAGTATAATGTATCGCGTAATAATAATAAACCTAGTCATGAATCACTGGCTTTATGTAGTTCAATAATAATAAGTTATCAAAATCTTGTATAGGTTTTCGGAAACTAAGAACTTTATGGAAATGATGTATTTAGGTAATGTGGTAGTTTTATATTTTTTTATACTTAAGATTTAGCGTCACGACCTTAATCTTACCTGATCTTATGTGACCATACGGCCCAAGTTGGTATACACGCTAAACCTATGGAGGAATTGGCTCTCAAGTGCAACTGCCGGAACACACTTATCGGTATTTAGGGTAAGATTTTCAACTTGAGGGTAGCTTTTTGTAATGCCTGCCTCCATGCTATGGTTTCCTCACGATGTTAAATAAAAAAACACGATGTCACTATGTTTAACATTATATGAGTTTTCCATTTTGTAAGACATCAAATAATTCTCGATAGTCCAGATAATAACAATTAAAATATCTTTATTATAGTATTTATAATTACACGCCAAACAATTCATGCACTAGAAAATTTACTATGTGTAGCAGGAAATTCAATCTCAAACATACTATCAAAAATGAGTAAAATTGAAAAGATGGCCACATGTAGTTTATCAAATTGTTACTCATTAGTTAATCATCTATTGGTATTAATAAATAACTTTATCGTTAACGCATTTTTAAAATAAAAATACATTTGTATATGGTCTGTGTAAAAAAAGATATGAAAAGTTGCTTTGCTGAAAAGCGTCAAAGTTAAAGTAAGTAAGTATATTACACGTTCAACTCCAATAGTGAGTTAAAAATATACGGTAGAACAATGTTTGTCCTTTATTTCTTCACTACACCATATTTAAAATAGCGTACATTTAAAACTTAGTTTTAAACCATGCATAAATTGTAATTCTTGCTCTAGTTATAAGGTTAACGTACTTATACTAACGTCGTAGAATCGTGCGAACAATTTGATTTACCGGCGCGAGTAAACGTGCTTTCTATCTTGTCTTATAGTCGTCAGTTTGTATTTTATTATAAGAAAATATGTTCTGAGATTTAGTTGCGCTCTGTGTACTATATTTTATATGCTTCCAGTTCTTACGAATATAAAATGGTACTTGGAATTTCCGTTTGTCTGTTATTCGTATGTCAAAGTACCTTTTTCTCGGAGACAATGTAAAGTATAAAGTTAAAATTAGTATCAAATTTAAAATCTATACCCTTATACTAGCAAAACTAGACTAACGTACTAAAGAAATACGACCCTTCATAAAATTCTCTCTCACTTATCGTTCATCGAACTGTAGAGGGTACTTATTTTTTGAGGACCTACAGTCTTGAAATTAGTAGTGAAGTTTATATAATTCCGATTTTGTCTAATTCATCTGTACATTCTGCGAACAATATCAAAATAAATGTTTCTAGCTTAAACAAGACGCCTCATATGTCGAAAACGCTGAAGAGTGGAAGTAAAACATAAAAAGCATTTCTGTAAAATATGTTATTACATAGATTACAATTGCACGGACCTCCAGGGTACGAGTTCTGTTTGGTAAGGATCCCACTTTTATTCAGGGTTCTGACCTACAATATACCTGTTTTTTTAGAAATTATTATTTGGATTCAACCAGTCCTGTGTTTTGACTACGTTGCCCTAGTTACTATTATTACTTATGGAAGAAACATACTATAAATCGAGTACATAAATTTAATATACATTTTATAGATATACTTCATTCTTCAGAAAAGACAAATAAAGGATAATTTATCCTTCAGAAATGTTGTGCTATCAGCTAAATTATTCTACTATTTATTTATTACAAAACTCTATCAGTACTGTGAACAGTTTCATAAAAAGAAACAAGAAAACTTTTTACATATAATACAACGATATTGTTATTTTCCTAGCAAGCGTTCTCACACAATACGCTTGAAACGGACTGTGTAATAACAGGCCATCAAAATTTCTACGGTACAGTTGTCGAGCCGATCGGGAAAACTCAGTCAGTCGACCCACGCGGAATCGGTGTCGTAATCCGCGAGCGCTGCTATGTGTGAAATTGAAATTAAAAATTTATTAAAACGGAACTAATGGAATATACCACTGTATAAGTATAAACTATTTATATAAAACTATATCTAAATATTGTATTGTAATCGAAGTATTGTAAACGAATCATCTAAAATCGAAATATTGTAAACATTATTTGTATTGTTGGAAGAACTAAACTTATTTTTTTTTAACTTTAATGAAGAATAGATAAATAAACATGTTGGTAGGAACTTTTCTAATGTCCAATGTTAATGTTCTAATGTTCTAATTTTTTATTTTGTCAAATAATAATTCCACGCAGCTGCTGAAACAATTTTTTAAATTTATTTATTGTATATTTCTTTACAGAACATTTAACAAAATCAAATTGATTACATTTAACAGTTAAGACGTGCCAGTTAAGAAGAAATCATTATTAAACAACAATATTTTAACATTTAGTATCTAATTTATGCCTCTACTCTTCGTACCAAATTTCAAGGCTTCAATTTCAAGATAGGCTTCCAGGAACTACTCTACGTTTTGACAATCAGTCCTTGTAGGAAACTTTTAGTGTAATTCTCTTACGATTTATGATTATCGATAAATTCGATTGTTAAAGCAGTACGAGATCATAAATCTTAAATTTCAATAAATTTCAACTTCATATTGCAAGCTGTTTTCCAGAGAAACCGCCTGAATACAAATAGACAGAATCAAAATGAGTCCATTTTTAAGATTTAGGTACATACGCAAATAAATTATTTAAACCAAGGCATACATAATGTTACACATACAACATAAATCAAAATTTTTGTGGCGTAATATATTCATGGTCAACATTTGTTAATTTATTATACCGAACAGTTAGAATTTTAATAAGGGGAAAACTTATCTAAGAATTTCTTAAAACACTGTAAAACAAGAATTTCTTAGTAAAGACTACAAAAACCCTTGAAATAATATTTTACCTGAAGCGCCGGCTAATAAAACAAAATAAGCCTTATCGGGATACGCTGTAAACAACAAAATATAACGGTTCCTATATTTCTAGCCGACTTAACCTTTTTGTTTGTTTTGGATTGATTTTGCCTCGATTAATTGACAGATTAGAGGTATCCGATAACACTGAATTGATTTTGATAATGCTTTTCTTGTAAGTAATCCAAAAGTTATTGGATAAGCCAAGAATCTCTATAGAGCTCAAAAATAACTTTTAAATATTGTTTTACTACACAAGGCTTATGAACAGTGATCCATTATAATTTCTATTTTATGACAAGCCCGGAGTTACTTCCAGTCATTACTATCATTCGCATAATGTTACACGCTATAGCCCTTTGATAATATAACTTATTATTCGACTTATTATCTAGTAAACCAGTAATGTACTTAGTTGGCTTATTCTATAGTTGAATGCTATTTCTTAAAAAAAATTTTTTCATTCTGTTGTATTAAATGAGCTGAAAACATTTTTGTGTTTATCTCTGACGTTGAAATTGTACGGTAATCGCATAGTAAACTACTCTAAGTATTATTTTTTACTTTATTTTAAAACAGAGGAGAAAAGTTTACTTATATATCGAATTTAGAAAGTTTACTGAAATCGAATCCACGATAGCTTGTCTTAATATTCTTACTACCCTTGTGTGTGTCATTTGACTACGAGGCGTGTCGTAAATTAGTTAAATCAGTTCCAGGTGGTATGTCAGACGGTTTTAAAAGGTGACTAATTTTCTTAGTGATTAATTAAGTTACGTTGGTGGAACGAATATTTTTTGTAGTAACAGAAATTATAAAACATGTATCTCATTAAAATTCAATTTAATCACTTCTCATATATGCTTATATAAGTTTTTTAATGTATTAAGCAGATAATTACTAAATAAATAGTACAATAAGTCTTTCTGGCTGAAGTAACACGTGAGATCTTAAATCTCATCCAGTCATTTCGATATATTTAACAAATGATATTGACTTTTTTTATTTACTAACGTTTTACGTATTCATAAATTAATGGGGAAGTCAAAGCAGATTTAAACATCTAAGATGCGTAAGACGTGGCAGAGTTCAATTGTTTTATTATTTTTACCTACACAAACAAGATCCGTCTTAAGGAAATTTATTACATTAAAAAATATATTATTTTACTTTGATTATCTTATAACTTCCAGTGAACTGAAAAAGAAAATTATTTATAAAAAATGGAATGCAAAATTAATTGTAATCGAGTATAATTTTTTCACAATGGTTCAATTTCTCTGAGATCTTTGGATAATTTATTAAATCTAAATAATCTTTCTCAAATTTTATGTTTTGAATACAATACTTTGAACTTAGTTTAGTTTTTATTAAGCTTGGGAATCTCATATGAAAAATATTCTGAAAATAAATTTAGAGACGAACAATATTAATAAATGGAAACATACGCGATCATTACACGAACTCCCACATAATCAATGAGGCAACACAGAAATATAACATAAGATTACATCGACAGAGTATTTTAGTGAAATTAATTTATTTTCCTGGTTATGTATATCAGACAGACGGAGCGGCGCCGCCGATATTCAGTCTGGATTATCTAGGATTTAGGTTGTAGTTCGAAATAACTTGAATATAGTTGGTAGTGTTTTTGCAAATTCATGTTTACGTACTACATAAATATCCATTTTCATTATTTTACCACTATATACAATATTAAAATACTATCTCGAGATGTTGGTAATATTCTAGATCATTTTTATACATTGTTCCTGTTAGTAATAGGTTAACTTTTGAATGAGCTTTATACTTTGATAAATTATATTATTTATTTATTATTAATACCCGAATAAACTTTGCTAAGTCATATCTCATGTTATAATAACCTCTCGCAAACCTTTGATGCTACAAAAACGAACCAATACGAAATAGAATTAATGGTATTAAAATAGTACTGAGAGTTCTATAGTTAATCATATTTTGTGGTTTTTAGACATAAAGTATTCGTTTAAAACTTACACGAAACGATTTGTATTGGCGAAATTTCAACACTGTATTCCAGAAGTTCTTATGTTTAATGTACATTACACGTTATGTTTAAATAAGTAATCTAAAATAGAATACTTTAAACTTTTCAGTAAAATGTGTCTACTATCATTTAATTTCTATTCTATAAAACAAGAAGATTTAACTCTCTCCAAACTAATTCAAACTTTGGATTTTATCGTAGGAGATAAGCAAGTTTTTCTTATTAAGTATTAAGGGAACTGTCGTAAATACAGAAATTAGCGCAAGTATCATCGTCACAGCGGTGTATAAACATCAAAAGTTTCAAAGTGGTGTAGTCCTTCTCCCGTCGACGCAGAATCGTGTCGGCGCGGCGCGTCGCCGACGCGACGTCGCGTCCTACGGGCTTAAAGAGCGTCTGCTTACGATGTCCTTTAGCTGTTTACTGTATTAGCCAATTAATTTCTAATAATAGCTGTGTCTACCGTTTTATTAAGCTTTATTATATCTGCCGCTCTTAATACTTGAAGACTATAATTATTCCTTATATTTTACTGAAGGAGAATAATTAATTTTGGTTATTATGCCGTACCAGTCATATATACAATCTACCAGTAATTTGATATAATATATACTAAATTGTTGTTTAAGTATATAGGTATATTGTGTGTTGTATGATCAATATCAGTTACTGTCGTAAAACCAGTTATACATGAAAAATAAGTGTTCGAGATTCTGTATTTTTCGTAATATAGTGACGTGGTCAAGGGATATTCGAAAACTAACATTTAGAGAGTGAAAAAAAACTTTTTTTTTTAAATAAAGCTAATATGAAATTATAATTCTCAGGAAAATCATAGATGAATAAATTTTAAATAGTTTTATAGTATAGGGTAAAACGGTTACTTTATTATTAAATACATTACGCTAATTTAATTAAATGTACATACACATTTTGTTTTGTGTGTGTTTCTATACACAAAAACATTTTGTATACAGCAGACATTCATATTAGAATCTGTTTAGAAACGATGATAACTCAGTGGTAGTGTATAAGGACTCCACGTCAAGGGACGTGAAGTTCGAATCCACCTACAATGAGCTTGAGCTTTCGGTTAAGGAAAAAATCTTGAGGAAACCATAACAGGTAGGCCTTTTTCTAATGCCAGCCTGCCTAGCAACCACCCTCAAGTTGAAAATCTGTCGCCAAATACCAAAATATGTGTTCCGGCAGTTGCACTTGAGAGCTAGTTCCTCCACAAGTTTAGCGTGTCTACCAACTTGGGCCGTACAGTCACTTAATATCAGATGAGATTATGGTCATAACGCTAAACCTTAACTATTAAAACAAAAACATTAAAATATCTTTCTTGTTCTCTGTCTTAAGATACATAATTTTTTATCCTTCTTGATAATTTTTGGTATTTCTTATATTTTTCTAATACTACAAACTACGTATACGTCGCAGCCAACTAGCTTAATTAGCCGTTCAATTAACAGCCTACAATATATAGAACAATATATTACCCGAACTTTCGACTTATAATAAAACGGTGATCGCCGACCGCTGCCGCGGTCGTCTCGCAGTGTTTGTTATCACAAGTCCAACCTAACCTAACTCAGTAAACACTTCTACTACAGCGACCACCTCGCCGCTACATACTCCGCCTTCAAGTTATTTCTTTACTACCTATTATTATTGCTAGTTGCAGGCTGATGTTGATAGTGTTTTACCGTCGTATAACTAACGAACCGTGAAAAACTAGATCAGAAATATAAAAAGTTCTTTTAACTATTAAAAAATACTGAGAATACATTTTAAGTAACGAAAGTTGATATTAGAAAAGTAAGCCAATAAAGTTAAAATTTCAACTTCATTGAAACCAGTAATAATGAAAAATATCAAACGAAATTATGTTGAAACAGGCTACCGCTATTGTACCCGGTCGGTCGATTGTCTCGCACAGCTCCATATTTATGTTATTTACGCGTCCGCAGAGGACAACTTTTTAATGGGGCGATAACAGACCACCCGAGAACGTCGCGTTGTTAAATCTCTCTTGCTCATAAATATGTTATGTAAACCCACCCTTATAATTAGCGGCGGTTACGGCGTGTAGTTAAGTTTTATGAAGCTAGCGGAGGCACTAAGTGGGAACGAAGCTCTGTAAAGTAAAATGTTCTTTAATTTGTCTGGCTACGTTCGGAGGCGATGAAGCGGGAATTGTTATGTTTATTCGAGGAATCTTGTATTTTTAGCTAAACTTTTATATTGTTTTCGCCGTTTTAATGCGATTGGATTTTCGTAGCCGTACCGTGTAGCTGCGTAGTGGATCGCATTGAATATGTATAGTTTCATTTCACGGCAACCTTCGCTTTCGATGCCCTCGTCTTTGAATATTAAGGATATGTAAACAAATAACCTGAAGGTATTTGTTTCGATTATTACTTCTTATCAGAGATAAAGCAGTGATGGAATACATTTATCTTTTCAAATTTTCGAAATCGCTCTTTATTGAATAAATATTTTATTCATGTTTTTTTTAATAAATAAATATAAATTGACTTTGAATCGTCGAAATATGTAAACGAATGGAATCAAAATAAAGCAAATCTGATTGAATTCCGCAAATCAATAAATGCTTTCTAAACATATCAATTTAGCATTTTCGTTTTGATAATTATTATTTAGTGGCGAAACAGTTAAGACAGTTGTCTCATTTACAATATTTAGTATAAAATCACTCTTAAAATATATTTCGTCAATAGTACATAACTAGTACCGGTACCAGTAAATCGTATACATATAAATCGTACCAAAAATGGGATTAATAATGTTGTTTTGACATGTCGAATATAACTTAATGATAGCATTTACTGAAGATCTCTTAGTCGATAAACACAACTATACACTGTGGAAATAAACACGTCTGTGAAATATGTAAGAAGTAGTAGAAATAGTGTTGATTGCGGTTCATGACATAAGATAAGCATTGATAAGAGTCCACGTGGCGGCCCGAGGACGAGTCACTGTCGGGTCGGGCCGCCAGCGTGCGGTGAAGGGGCAAGAGCGCGCGGGACGGCGCGGTGCCGAGGACAGTACCTGGCAGTATCGCCGCGCTGCACGCCACCTGCACTATCTCTTCACTGCTTTCCCACTTTTACCAAAGTTTACTCAACTTAGTTCGAACAGTTCACAAACTTGAGCAAGTATGAAGCGAGCGTTTCGAAGCTAGCGATGCCTGCCGTGTGGGATGAGGTGAAGCGCGTGCTGCACGTACACAGGTTACAACGAGTACAGCGACGAAGCGAAATACGGAGTCATGCGGTCAGCCAAAAGGACACAAACCTACTGGCGAGCTGGGTGTAGCGACGGTGGAGCCGGGGGCGGCGGGCGGCTGGTCGCGCCATTGGCCCGCCGCACCGCGCCGGGGCACGCCTCCGACGACGCCGGTGCCGCCGTCGCCACCGCCGCCGCCGTCGCCGCCGTCGCCGCCACACCATTCGGCTCCACTCGAACAACAATGTTAACTTACACTTCAAACTTTACTGCTCACGATTTGCACTTTTTCAACTTCTCATTGACACTTACATAATCATTTTTACCTTTCGGTTTTGTGAGAATGTGTTTTTGCGAGATATGAGATTTATAAGTCAACAGCATAAAACTTCCAATAACATTACTGCACTCTCGTGTTCGATCACTCCTCTTACATTTCACTGACAAAAATTATGTTCACTAATAAATTACTAGTTGAAATTATCAATTTACCAAATTTAAAATACAGAGTTATATTATGTGTAAAATAATCCATGAGTGATAGCGACTCCTATATGCGCGTATATTTTAATTATTACCCTCATTACCTAGATAAGTTTCGAATGGCGTGACGTAAACAAACACAACATTAGCGTTTGTTATTTTGTCAAATTTCAAAATTTTAACGATTTTAAGCAATGATGGCTCAGTTGATAGTATGCACGGATTCAGTTTTATTAGACGAGCGTTCGATCCCTGCTTGAGCTTTCGGTGAAGGAAAACATCGTGACGAAACCGTAGCATGACGTTAGAACTTTTTCTAATGCCTATTAGGCTAGCTACCACCCTCAGGTTGACAATCTGCCACCAAATACTTATAGGTATATTCCCGCAGTTGCACTTGAGAGCCAGTCTCTCCATTAAACTTAGCATATCCACAATCCTGAGCCACATCGTTACTTACCATCAGATTAGATTGCGGCTATAACGCGTATAAAAAAAATACGTAAACAAATTGGCAATAATTAAATGTATTACCAAAATGTAAACATTTTTGCTTGTTATTAATAATACAGTGGTATTATATATAATTGTGCCTGACTAGACTAGACCATACATCCGGTGTAACACTAATTACACATTTAGGGGTATCCTGTTCCGTGATTAACCTGTGTATATCAAATTAATCAAATAGGGTGGATTTATACCAAACTGGGTCCTGGCAGTAAAAATGATAAACACTTTCCAGTAATTCTCTTGTGACCTACCTTTTAAGTCAGCCAGTGTATATCCAGCTGCGGAAAGGGCTGCAGGCCGGCATGAACACTACGATTCTGAATGGAAGCTTATCTCTCTGATTTTATGGATTAATTTATCGTATTATGACAAAAATATAATCAAGCTTACAGATTTTAACCTACATCTTAAAAATAATCTCATAATTATCATGTACTTATGATGAAAATGATGAAAGACTAATTTCGCATTTAATTAGTTGGCCCGACAGACGATGCTCTGTCCAATGTAGGTAATAACTCGACCAAGAAGCTAATAAAAAGATGCCTCTCAGTTGAAGCCCAAAAAACGTGCTACTGTCTCATCAGTTCTGAGAATTCTTGTTTCCAAAGAAGCCTCATAACATGCAGTATATTCAGTATTGTGAATATCCAGCACTGATCTTCAGAAACTGTATGGCAACACATCCTAGTGACGTCCACTTTGAAGACCGTCCCTTCATCACGGGCTGAGTGGCTGCCACCGCCATAGCGTTCTCCCTCCCACTATAAGAGCGCGAGATGAATTGTTTGATGATTGATTTCGATCACAACGATACCTATAGCCTACAGGTGATAGGGCTATCTGTCTGTAGGTAGGTATAGATTTCAGGGACAGCACAATAACCTTCTTCATAAAAGAATACTTTTATGTATGTGCCAATTCCCATAGTGATCACTCAAGCGGTGTTGAAGTTTAATATTTTATTCTATATTCCGAAAGTATGCTTTCGTATTATGGGATAAAAAGTATTCTGTATGTTGATCCACAGTATTTTCAGATTTATGTGCGTAAAAGGGGGCAGATAGGTAAAAATAGGTTTATATATTATGGTGTTAGGCATTATGGCCACAGTCTCACCTGATGTTAAGTGAATGTGCGGCTCAAGATGAAGGACACGTTAAACCTAGTGCAGAGACTGGCTCTCAAGGACAACTGCCGGAACACACCTATAGATATTTGGCGGTCGATTTTCAACTTGAGGGTGTTAGCTAACCAGGCGGGAGTTAGAAAAAGCCCTACTACCATGCTACATTGGTTTATGTAGCGATAACAAAGACTAGTTGTTGTTAGTTGCTGCTAGTTCCATCCATCCATTCTTAGCGGGTGTTACGTCCTGAAAGAACAGCCATGTCAAATTTCAAGTCTATAGGTCTGGCAGTTTTGAGACATCGAGATGAGTAGTCAGTCAGTGGTGTTTCGCTTATATTTGTATAGATTTCAAATATTCTAATCTATTAAATATTATAGATACTCAACAAATTATATTATATAGGTATATTTCTGATTTGCAAACACGTTAGGTTGTATATATATTTTCTTAGGGAATTACAGTAATGTTGAATTTGATATTTTTGGTCTGAAGTTGCGAAAACAAAAGGCAAGCTAGCTAACGATTCATTAACAGCAGATAAACTGATGCCGAATGAATGTAAATAGCAGTTGTAATGTAACAGATGTAGGCACCTCACGTGCACTATGAATAAGATGTCTGGAGTTGGTAAAGCTTAGCGATTCTTAATAAATTCTTATAGATTCTGTGTAATTTATTGAAATTTATATGACCCAAATATAAATAAGATCTATGCTAAAAAACGGAAAAGGAATCCATAAACAAAAACTAAAACTAATAAAAGGAATATGGAAACCCTGTACTGTAGAGGTAAGAAAGTCCCTGACTCGCGTTAGTACTTCGAAAAAGAAAAACTAGATCATCAGATAATCAGATTTACAACACATTAAACATCCAAATTTAATCCATGTAACTAATTTCTTTGTTAACGACAACTTTCTAGATTCTGGATTTAAGAGATGGTAGTTTAACTATCCCTAAGCGAATAGATAAAACGGGTTGAGCTAAAATACTTCATTTTATTGTTAAATATAGTTATTGTACGTATTATACCCATATGATCTCAAATATCGTTATACGGCCCAAGATGGTAGACACGCTAAATCTGTAGAGAAACTGACTCTCAAATGCAACTGCCGGAACACATCTATTGGTATTTGGCGTCAGATTTTTAACTTGAGGGTGGTAGCTAGCCAGGCAGGCTTTAGAGAAAGCCCTACCACCATGCTATGGTTTCCTCACGATGTTTTCCTTCATCGAAAGCTCAAGCCCATTGTACGTGGTTGGATTCGAACTCACGTCTCTTGGCCTGAAGTCGTACAAACTACCACTGAGCTATCATCACTTCAAAATATAACCAACGTAACTAACTTTCTTAAAGTATAAGTAACTAATCAAATTATTATAGAATTGCAATGAATCGTAAGGCATGATTAATTTCAATTTCATTATATAACATATTGTGTCTATCTGTGAAAAATAATATGTAAAGTAAGAGAATACATGCTCATCAATTTTGTCTATTTCAAGATTTTGTTAATTTATGTTTTTATTAGGACCTAAACTCGTATAGTTTTACTTTATTAATATTGTAGAGAATAAAATAGGAAATATTTCCGCAGTTTCATGAAGAAATTAATTATAGCTTTTCCGAATTCTCAAATATTAGTTTCTCTCAAGAAAACTCCCTTTTTTTGTAAAAACAATACATATAAAGAAATAAAAAATATTTATCACAAATACATATTTTACAAGGATAAAAAAAATTACTAATGAGATTATATATTAAGTGAAAGTAAAATAAAAACAACAATGTAGGCTACTAATATTACTGACAGAATGTGAGTTTAAGGTTCGTACTTCGCAAATAGACGCTGAATTATTATGTGAGCTAGAACTACTCTAACGCCGATTTTCACTTGTAACCCCGGGGCGTCATGTGTACGCAGTAATTATGTTTATGACTATGCATTAACACATTTATAACGTGAAAACTAACATTTATTGAATTACTTTCGGTAACACATAGACATATATGTTTAGAGGCCATATTATGGTCTATTATTTGTATTAACTTCTGCCACTAGTATTGGCACTGCCATTGCTATAAAGACAAATATATGTAACGCAATATCAATTGTTGCTGTTTACTGGTTTATCGGTGATGTTAGAAACGCGATGTGGAAATAATCAATTGTATAAACTTTTCCGTAGTAGCCAATTAGTGAGTAAACTTGAATAGCACCTACTTCACTTAAAGGTTTGTTATATTTAATAGCCCTCGGACGTAATTACCACTTAATATCAGGCGGACTGTATACCCGTTTGTAGCCTTGAGTGAAATAACCTTAGCTTAGCTTCACTTAATTAGCTGAATGAAGACTTACCACTCAAAATGCCATTATAAAATAACTTTTTATTTATCCTAATTTATTATAGTTATTACTTAAAGTTTAGTTATTTTAGAAAAAATATTCGCAGAGTAGGTAGTAGTGGTAATATTACAAGCTGGTTTTATTATTGTATAGGTGCTTTTTGCTTACCTCTATATTTCTAGGTAGCAGAACTGAAATGTGACACCACTATAAATTATACTATACCATACACTATAAGTTTGGTACCTTTAGGAGAAACATTTGCTGAGTAGTGGTATATTATAAGCTGGTTTTATTATATCACTGTCTAGCTTATTGGTATTTACCTACATATTTCTGGGCGTTAGAATTGAATTGTGACACTATGATACACTGTAATATACCATATACCATACACTATGTGTAAAATCCGCCTTGTTGAGACGGTTAGGCGTGTTCTTTTTCAGGTGGTATATATCTAGCAGTTATGCGGTTAGATTGATATATATGTATCCCTTTGTTTGTAAATTGTATTATTCTTAATGTACAGTACAATCTACATTTCAAATAAAAACACTTTCATCCATGGTGAAAAGATTGGTCAGTGAGTGCATGGTGTAATCGAAACTATTTGTCCAAGGTGCGCCGGACATACTCAAACACCGTTGCTCACGGATGCTGTTTTCATGGACTTTCTTACGTTCTTTCATTTTCTTTACACTGGTACAGTAAAAAGTATCCAAATATTTAGTCTATTGTTCTTTCAACACATCTAGAATTACTTACTAGTTGGATGTTCGAAAAAAATTAAATACTATTTAAGAAAAGATTAAAAAAACATAAAGTTTGTATTTTTCCGATTCCGTTTCCTTTTATGTAAACTATTGCTACAGTAACTTAGCACATACGTCACAACTTCAGACTGTCTAGTGCACTATGATATATTATAGAGACTGTTAAGTGCCATGCAAAATATATTTATACTTTGTACTTCCTTACATCGTTATGGCTTAGTTCCAAGTGAAGCAATATTCCCCTACGCGACGATAATAGTTATAACAATGATTTTATTACGTTAGGAAGTGATAAAGTTATTTAAAGTGCATTATCATGGTTTCAATGAAGAAAATAGTTATAGGTATAATAAAATTAATTAAGGAATTTATTTATGATATATCTGAACGATGAGAAATAAATGCAAACAACTTCCTAACACTTTTTCCAAAGACCAAAAACTTTTCCTCAAATAATTTTTATTTATTTATGAGCTCACTACATATGAAGTTAAATACAAATTTTATTACATTTTCAAATTACTTCTCGTATCTGCTGATAGCGAAAGATCCAGCTTATATTACATTATCCGTAAATATATCAGATTTTTTATGTATTTTTAGAAAATTGTGTAATACATAGACATATACATTAATAAGTATTTGATATATGTAAACAAGTGGTTAGCTATTATATATTATCATATCGAAAACAAAATGTCAATATATGAAAATTAAGACTTGAAACACATTTCTCACTTCAGTGTTTTTAAAGATACTTAATATATAAAACAAATCACTTATAATACTTGACTTCTTGAAAACGTCAAAAGAAGCTGAAGATTCATATAAAATAAATTGCTTCATAGTTGATACTGGAGCGAGGTCAATGAGGCGTGACTTTGACGAGGGTGTTCGCACTCTGTCTCTACATCGACCAATGTGTAAGAAATCCCATCTTGAACCGTGTTTGACACGATTCGATCCAGGTAAACGCTTTCCGTTTGCGAAAAAACCATCTTAGTAAAATAGTTTCACGTATATTCAAGCACTCAACAAGGTTTTAATACTAACTTTTTTTTTATTATTTATTATGAGGCATTCGGACAATTTTTAACTTAACATTACATCATTTTGGTAACAAACTACTGTGAAACGTTTGTATAAAATATATTATACAAGGATATTAGTTGAACATTTTCAAAAACATAATTATATTAAAACTCCTTAAATAAATATTGATTGGTTGAAGAACGCAAAGTAACATGAAATTAAACATTTGTAAATTTTAGTCAAACATGTTATATTTTAAATAAAGCATCATTAATTCTCTTATTATCAAAATTACTAATTATTTATTATGTTAACAATTATAGGATTAAATTTGCAAAAAAAAAAAAAAAAACAAGAGAATTACCCATAAATTCGTCTGGTATTACAAGCGAGCATTTAAATAAGTTATATATATGATTAAAACTAATACAAATTTTAGAACCAACAAAACATAAACTATATGATATTCTTATATTATGCACATATCTGCTGATTTTTTAGCTTCAAATGATAGTAAAGATATAGTCATCCTTTTCTACATAAAAAAAAATGTTAATATTTCTTTGTAACAAGTGTTGGCATAAAACATAAATGTAAAACTTTAAGTAATATGGTTTTCAAATCAAGCATATTATTATAATATATTGAGAATTATAAAGTAGATTAATTTTATTTACTCGAATTATATAATTACTATTAAACTAACACCTTTAAATTATAACTTAACTATATACAAATTTATCACTAAAGCTTTAATTTGTCGACAAATTATGAGTACTTTTTATTGTTTATTTTTTATCTAACCTTCTTACCATAATTGGAATAGGCGTAAAGTACATAATTCCGCTAGTTAGAGAAATAATAACTTCATACATTTAAAATGCAGTCGTTACGTTAATTTTAAGGTAAAATATCTTATACTCGAAAAAAATTCCTCTAAGTATATGTTAGCGTAACTTATGTACAGATGATTTAAAATAAATCGTATTCAAACTAAACATAGTAGTTGCAGCATAATAATATTTTCTTGTATGGTTGACTTTTAGTTAACCCACGTCAACGTCGCTACGTATTATCTGAAAATTTCATATAGACTGCAGCAAAAAGTAACTTTAAGTCCGTAGTGCTCTAGAATTTTGGATATTAGATAAATCTTCTTAAATTCTCTACATTTATTATCCGATGTTTTATATAATCTAGGAATTTAAATTAAAGATCATTAGGTAGCATACCAGTAATAGCTTGTTATTACAAGCTTTAGTATATTCGTATTATTTAACTTTTTAATATTTCCATAGTAATACGACTTTCAAAATACTATATAAAACTAAGAAATAAAATTCTTTGTGTAGAATTTTAAGTATTTAATCGAACTTAATCATTTACATTTGCATAATTTTTTATATGCAACCTATTATTCCTGAATTGTTACAGGAAAATCGTATATTCAATATAATATTGTTAGTAAAACGAAGCGGGGAAAGCGCTAGCTAACATTTCTATATATCATAATTTTATGGAAATAATAGTTTATTATTTCACTGTTTTTAAATAATTTATACAGATCCCGTATCGTATGACGTCAAATATTAGCTCTATAAACACATACTTCACATACAAACTACTTGTTATATTAACAAGGGAAACATATTGTTATGAAACGAGGGGCTTACTTTGTTGTAAGGCGAAACTTTTGTCTATCCGGGACCGAGTAGAATTTTCATTAAAACCTTCTTTACAGCGCCCTTATATAAAAGAGCAATTTTTCCCAGTTGAAAAATCTCGATGCAGCCGCATTAGCGCTTTTATTTGCTTTTTTCTTATTCGAAAAAACTTATTATTTCAGTTCTCTCACCGGTGGAAATTGCATTATTTTCTTTTAATTTTATTTATTAAAGAATATACTGTAGTCATGCCTGCGTTCGTCACTTGTTTTATGGAAGTAAGAGTAGTGAAATACAACGTTATTTCTTAATGTGGGTTAGTAAAAAATCAAATAATGATATAAAAGGTACACTTACAAAGTGAATGTCTGAGGTATTACAAGCCAAGTCAATCGAGGCTCATATATGAAAATCAATTAGAAAAAATATTAGCTGTAGAGAAAATAAAAACACTTGGAACCTACGGGGTAGTGTTAAGAGACGTAAGTAATAGCAAATTAAACTATTCATGGAGATATGGAAAGTTGGATCTCTCTTCGTCAAACTCTATTAAGTGAAGATTGTTAAAGTTATTTACAGATATATATTAACCAATAAGATTTTTAGAAATTGATTTTTTATACATACCTATCTGCATATGCAAAATCTACAATAATATATTTATTTACGCTTTAAATACACAAATTATTTCCAGAATACAATTCATGGTATAATTTGTAAAATGTAATTAGTTTTCGGCACACAACTGATAAAACAAAATATTCGAATGATGACCACAGCAAATACAAAATTTTTGTTGTATGTAAATGCTTAGTACATCATCATCAAAGCGCATACATGCAAGAAATGTTATAATTATCTTTGTCATTCACGAAGAATATTGTTAAATTCATAATAATGTAGGAACCTGAAATAGGTGTCAATGAATAAAAATTATTAATCAGGTATACTCTGAGTATTATATCTAAAATATTTTACATTTATGGCGTTTATTATAGACAGGTTGTACAAAATGGGATATAAATAAATTAATTGTTATAAAAAATATTTTTTATAATAACAATGTTGGCATTGTTTGTTTCATAATAAGTTATACATCTAATTGTATTTTATTACTGTATATACTTTTGCATGAAGGCACTATTCATTTTGATATGTTTATTATTTGCAGTGATTAAATACTGTCCTATTTTATTATCATAATAGCACTAATTAGCTAGTAAAATGTTCCCTGTCACATTAAGGTCACCACTAGTATACAAAGTAAATGGTTATGTAAAGTATTTATTCAATTAAAAATATACATCAAGATGATAAAGAAAGCACGGAATCGTAAGTTTATTTGTTTCACTTTCGACATTCATCGAAGATAATTTAATACGGATGAATCAACAGCAACGGATATCATTTATCCAGATTTATTACTAAAATAAAAAGAAAACGCGAAATGGTCTAAATTAAAAAGCGATGCCTTGTCGAGGCAGAGCGAGCGGAAACAAAGCGCCGGGAATTCATCAAGCTCTTTTGAACGTGAGCATTGTGGTGCAGTATTCAGAGACCATTGGCGGAAAGAAAACCTGCTAGTAGATCGCCAGCCTTTGACACTCCAATGCAAAAAAATAATCTCTTTTCTCAGAAAAAAAACCCAACTTCATTACTTTGTACGAGGTTACTCTGCAAAAGTATTGAGGCTTTCGTAACTAAGAGCTACTTGTTGAACGTGGGTGCTTTTGAATAGACTAGGCACTTATTTTATTATGCTTTATAAAAAATAATTATCGCAGAACGTTTTAAAGTTCACTTATGCGCTATGCTAAATTTAAAAAATGTTAATGAGTTTAATTATTGTATTATATGTAGTATACGATACAGGTATCTACCTAAAAAGATTTGTACACAACTACATAAAATTAATAATAAAATGTTAATTAATAAGTAGTACATAGAAGTCAAATAAACTTGTTTACCTTTATTGCTACCAACCAGAAGTACACGAAGTTTTACCTAACAAAGCAGACACAAAACATATATGTATAAAATCCCCGGATTATATGAAACTTTCAATTTAATATATATATCATAAAACTATAGTGCTATGACAAAAGTGATTTTATAAAGATGTCGTTCTATATTTCCTTTCCAAAATATATTTGCTGTATGACTGCACAAACAAAAAATATTAAAAAAAAAGCTTCAATACATTCAATATCGCAATAAAATCAAATAAGTCACTATATCATATACGAAGAGGCATTCATTAAATACTTAAACTTGACTGAAAATGCATAACGTTATGGCTACTCTATCTCCGTATTAGCATAGAAATTCCATCGATCCATCGAACCTTGCGTGCTGTGTTGCTGAATATGTCCCGGGCCGGTCCCACGACGGCTGAACAAGATTGATGCATTTGCGAGATGGGTACGTTTGTCCGTACGTCCCTGTTGATTTAGACAAACTGCATTCTACATGTAAAAACGATTTCGACTTTATTATTATTCACTTCATGGTTTGTGTTTCCATTCAAAGTGATTCTGGGGTCTAAGCAGTAGTCAGATCACGATTTCGTATTTAGACGGTTTATTGGGTAGACTGTATTGATATTTTTTCCAAAAAGAAAGCAAAGATTACCGGATTCCTTATCATAAAATAAAAAATATTAAGAAATAAAATTGCGCCTAAAGTACTCAAGGATAATAGAGGTTTTGTATTAGTAAAATCAGATTAGTATTTCTTATTTATAATATTACGTTAGAAGCACCGTTTCCTTTCAGTCGTCGTAAAAATAATTATTACATTTATTCCCACGACTTGATGGACCGCGTCAATTCGTAACACACAATTTATGGTGTATCGTGTTCCTGTCGCTTTCCAACAGCGGCCGGAAGTCTTCGCATCCCCACGTCACTTCACTTCCTTTGTTTCTCGCCATTCTCGGATTATGCTAATGTTTTCTCAAAGACATTTGTCTCTACGTAATACTCGTCGTCTTTCCTTGCTAGAACCTTATTACTTTCCGATGCTGCTCACCAACGTGTTATATCGTTGTTTACGATTATTTGGTTTTGTTCAACCGACTACGAGCTAACAATGTAGGTATTCGATTAAATCATATAAGTAATGACAGCGTGTTAGAAAGATATTACAGGATTTATCGTTATTAAATATACAAGAATAATATATTTTAGCAATAACTACAAATATGTTATTATTGAATTAAAATATATCTTCAATACAAAAAAGGTATGTATATTAAAGAGTACTTTTTTATAGTTAAGGGTTAGCATTATAAACACAGTGCCACCTGATGTTAAATGATGATGTGTCCCAAGACGGTGGATACGCTAAATCTAGTGAAGGGACTGGCTCTGAAATGCAACTACCGAAACACACCTATAGGTATTTGGTGGTAGATTTGCAGCTTGAGGATGGTAGCTAGTCAGGCGGGTATTAGAAAAAGCCCTACCTCCATGCTATGGTCTTATCACGATGTTTTCTATCACCGAAAACTCGAGTACATTGTAGGTGGATTCGAAATCACGTCCCTTGAAGCGGCTTCCGTACACACTATATTGGAATTTGATAGCAAGAATATCATCGACAGTACTATTTTCGAGGCACAGAAGTTGCGTTTGTGCTTGTACTGGTACACAGACAGCAATAGATTAACAAATAGCATGTTGAAGTAACAGCACAGTGCGTGATGGTAAGTAAAACATAATCCAATATCAACAGCGACAGTAGGTGATCAGAAATCCATCAAAGGTGGCAGTTGTCATGCAGTGTCTTTCGGGAGCAAAATATACACTAGCAGATTCTGTATCGCGACAGAGTTAAAGAGAGTCACTCTGACCGCTTTATTATCATGTGCATGATGGTTGCAACCCAGTCGGGTACAACCCTGACAAGCCTATTTAGTAAGTGATATACGCTGACTAATCCAGGAACGCGACACGTGAGAGTGTACCATTAAATGACTGTTAGTCCTGGTGTATGGTGGTCCCGATCACCATCGACAAAAATGTCATGTTCTACAACCCTGCAGTGGATTAGTGTAAATTTAGGAAATGGTTTTAATTCCTACTAAAAGTTTTAATAATTGTTTATTATCGTTATTGTCCTTTAATTGAATATAGAAAAAAACTTATGTTATCCTCTATACATACTTAATTATGTAATAAAATATACACTATAGTTTTAACTTACACCATGCGGATTGGAAACATATATACTGACTCATACGAAATGGATTTTTTTTCAATACATTTAACAAAATTACAATAATAATACATACTGCATACAAAATCCACAATTATGCGTGACCCATCAAACAGGTAATGTAACTAACATACACGTATACATCTTTCTATATTATTCTCGCTGTTTTCGAAACCCACACACTGTACATACAATAGACTAAAATTTATTTCAGATACGTGCGCCTATATTGTCATACCAAATTGGGAAAATCCAATTGTATCAACACGGTTCGTATACGTATAAGTTTGCTGAATTGAATTGGTTCCCAGGTAAATGGTTATAGTACGTAATAATAGTGCGCGCTCAATTCGTCGGTTACAACATGTAGTTGCAGTGTAATTAGAGACCGTTAAGCTTGGATAAAGGTCGAATAACAACCAAAATTTTAGTAACGCTAATGGTTTCTTAAAAATGATTAAAATATGCAAGCGCATGATAGAGCCTTCGTGAGTAATAGTACCCGAATACGTTCGGCGCAACGTGAGCGATTAGCGATTAGAATTTTTGCGACTGAAGAATCATTTAATCACAGCATTTAGCATATTTCGATTTAAAATACATATTGTATCCAAACAAAAGAGAAAAATAAAATTTCCTACATCTTGGAACTTATTTATCTTAGTCAGTCGTTAACAGTTAATTATTTGCAATGAACTGTTCGTTTATTAAAGCTACAGCAATAGAAGTGAGTCGTGTACAAATCAAATAAAACAGAATAACATTCAACACACAAAACTTTCCAATTCTTTTATGAATTTTTCAATGCGTTCTAAACGAAATGATAGAAAAATCTAAAACCATTTATATGTCTTAACTTTGTTTACATTTCTTTATTTATATATGACAAGTAATCAAGTTCATTGGAATATAATTGTCTATCTGCCTTTTAACATTCTTTACGTTACTCAAAATTCTGTTGTCAACCATAATGATAGAACACCATATTTAACATAGTTTAACAGTATCTTTATATAGGACCCAATTAATTGCTCAACAGGTGTCAATTAAAATGATTAAATTGCCTGTCATTGTTGAAATATCTAGTTAAATGTAACATAAGGTTAGTTAGGGTAATCTTCCTTTAGTATCGGCTTTTCTCAAATTTGAGATTTTTTTAAATGATCTATTACAGGTATTACATTACAAGATATTAACCTTTTCTTCAAATACAAATGTACGTTATAGATTTTATATTTATTCTTCAAATGAAATTTATTTAATTATATTATCAGCTCCTTCCTTTAAGTGTTTAACTGTAAAATAAACCTTATATCATTATATCGATATATATTGTTAAATTACTTAACGTAAATAAATTATTTATTTCCCTGAAATTTACAGTATAACATTTATGGGTAAAGTATGCGAAATATACGACCCATTAAAGGCCTATATATAAACAAATAAAACGGTACATCTATAGTGCGTGCCATCGTAAAATTCACTGCACTCAAATTGCGACTATCAATAAATTTAATTTAAAAGCATTCGGAGCCAATAATTTTCCTGTTTAAATCCAGAAGATTACATATCCTAAAGCCTAAAGTAAAAAACTATAATATGTACCGCAGGGTGGTAGGTTACTGTGAAAATGTTAAAATTTGAATGTCTCTAGGATTTTTTAGGGCTGATAATAAATAAAGATATAACCGCTATTGCATTGTTAATGCGTGCTTTTTTGTATATAAATTTCCCATCTAGATAATACTATGTAAGTTCATATACTGTGTCGTTACTTCTTTTCTTCTGAAGAAAAATTGTTCAAAAATTTGAAACCTGAGCTCTTATTAGTTGTAACAATTTTATACGGTAGTTACAGTAAACAATATTAAGAGATTTTTAACTTTTATATTTTTATTTTTTTAACGTGGGGCAATGCATTTACATATCTCCTCCCAGCACGGGAGGGACTTACCCTGCGCTAGCCGCCGAGAATACCCACTAAAACCCCACGGCCATCTGTCGCCTTCCTGGGGCGGCGCGGGTTCGTGCTTGCAATCACCGAGTCACCCCAGCAATCGGCCCGGCCTGATGGTAAGCAGAGCTCCAACCGGGCAGCCTGGTGAGCTGCCCTTGCAGTCGGCCGGACTGGTGCAATGGGAGGCGGGTACCCCAACTCGACCCCCTCAGTCCGGCTTAGAACTTTTAATATCCTAGTTTCACGTAGAGAACACTATTTGTTCTAAAATGATTAATAGATTACAACAACTAACAACCTACATTTAGTTACTTTGTATATCTTGTAACATATAGATGTACGGTGCGTATAACAAACACTTTAAAAGAAAGAAGTTATCTTTGGACTCTCGAAGCTAGCTTACAAGTCTTGATAAAACTAGTTTCAAGTTTATATGTTATACTCATAGAAATATGAATACATTTTTATTAAAAAAAAAACCGTGTTTACCAACAAAGAAATATTGCATATGTTAAGTAATATTATGGTTTAGTATAAGTAAGATTAAATATTAAATTGATGCTGAAAAAATCTAATGTAACAAAAAATAATACAAGTCAATAATATTAGTACTCATATTTATGTGTGTTATTCAACTAAATAAGTAATTTTTCTAATTTTTTTATTTGTCAAAAGCATTTCGTGAACATAAAATATACACACTTCAATCAAGTGGAAACATTGTTTGTTTTTTATTTCACATTCCCTTCCGCGGCCAACCCATTTCAACATAAACAAAATAAGCCCCAGAATTTGTGACAAAACGGAAAATCCCACTTACTATAAGACCTACAAATTTTGCACAGTTTCGTCACAAGGGCAATTTAAAGCGGGCTACCCTTGCTTAAGATGCATTGGCTCATTCGAAACATAGGATTTAAGGTTGGTTCAAGAGGCCGACAGTACGAGCAAATGCGGTAATTCGTAGGCGACTCGTCCCACAACAGGCATTAGCACTAAATGACATCAACGAAAAATCTTCACGAAACACTCAAATAAGAAATAAGGGAATAAAAAAGATTTGTTCCATTTTACACAACACTTTATTTCAGTCATAACATAACTGAAATTAAACGCTGTATTATTATTACTGAATGTGTTCAATAAGGTAGATAGTTTTAAATAAATCTTAGTTGTCTAATTTATAAACTTACTTGCATAATTTAAGCACTTAACTGATTTAACAATTTGAGTCAGGTTAACAACAATCGACTAACTTGCGGATAAAATAACAGTTATTTCGATTATATTCTTCTGATTCTACATTTGATATGACGAGTGGTACGCATCAAATGTGATTTTCGTTGTCGACTGCATTCCAATGAATTGAGTGAACGTACAAATTTATTAATTTTCATGCATATTATTTAAGTAAAGGTTCAAACTTTTTAAAGTCGCTACAAATTTATTTAATAGATTTCACTAGCGAGGCAACTGAATTAACTGCTAGACCAACTTTGCAGTGAGATTTACTTCTTTTTATTATTATACAGTATATTAAAACAAAACCAAAAAAAAAAAATATTATCTTTATTGTTGAGGTGACAGCGAAGAATAGTTGTATGCGACTGGATTACGATATAAAAAATCGACATAGGTAACAAATATGGAACTATTAAAAACCTTTCCTAACCTTTGACTAACACAATTTAATAAAATAAGTGAAAAACTCATTGGCAAGTTAACAACATTGTCCATGAAAAATTGATTTCAATGCTGAGTAGAAATAATTAGTTCCGCATTATTTGTTTACCTTTATTTTTATAATGTTGATGTGCACCTTTACAGATAACAATTTAACGTGCGAGATAAGAAAATAATATAAAAGAACAAGTATATTTATAAAATTCATATTTATGGATATCATCATCACGGTTGGACATGGATCACGTATAACAATATTACGTAAGACATAAAACAAAATATTAAATAATGTGATACTAAAGAAAGTTATTTTATAATTTTTTTCAACGACAACGCCCGCTGTCGCAAGGCTCATGGCCCTTGTCGCGGGGATCTTTACAAACGAGCAATTAATAGACACAAAGTAACACCCAAATTCACAGCAACTATTTGTAGACCACACAAATAATTGTCCTGATGTCGGATTCAAACCTACATCTCTCAGTGTATCGGTAAAAGCTTTATGCCAACTATGTCATTAAATTTTATTATGTACTTCCTATGTATTTTATTTCTGTGTTGCATATAAAATATTAGTAAATTTATTAATGACTTTTCAATTTTTTAAATAATTGTTCAACACACATTCGCGGCTTCATTGGGCTGAAACGGATTTGACACTGGACTATAAGACTCTATGTTCTCTTTTCTTCTCTCTCTTTTACCTAGTCAATCGTCTTGGTTTGATTACGTTGGAACGTCTCTAATATTTAACTAATTTATACCACACAAGAACCATATAATATTTTTATTTAATGGACAAAAATAATGAAAGGACTAAGAATGTTACAGCACATTTATTACCTAATTTTAATGAGTAAACAAACCCTACGTACATACTGTTTAGGAGCAATTTGATAATAAATGATGTAACTTTTTCGAAGTTTATCTATCTAGGTAACACATCTATTTGTGTGTGTTTTCTTTTAGCAAAGCTGACTTTCTGCAGATGCTGATCATTACTAGCCTATAAGAAACCTCGGTTAGCCGCAAACTTTCTGCATCATTGACACTATGTCACTGACTGCTTATTTATTTCCAATTATTTCTCATATTCTGACTTGTGAACAAACTTATCTTATTTTTGTTTCCGAGGACTGTTCCATAACTATACTATTTTACTAATACATTCTGAATGATGATAAACAAAAGCACTGTTTAATGTCTAATTTGATTCTGTAACATAAAATCTTTTGTTATATCGAGATCGTGGCATCCGAACCCATAGCCATTGCATTGTATTGACATAGTCGCTGCTACATATGAGGAGTAAGAGAAGAGAGCCTTAGTCATGCAAACATTTTGAGTAGTTTCCTGAAAGTCATTTAGAATGTTTTATATTTATTTACTAAAAATAATGTAGCAATGAGAATAAATGTAACCTTGTTGTAATCATGTTTACATTTTAATTAACAAATGAACACTACTTATACTACGAAATCATAACGGTTTTATTTAAAAATCGTTTTCTTACAAATACATTTTAAATATAACTAGATATAGAAATATTCAGCTATTTGTATGTTATTTCTATAAATACAGTTTTGTACTTTTTACGTTCAAAGTTTATTATAAAAAAGAAAATAAATTATTCACCATGAATTAATTATTGAAACTAATCGCTCAAAGTATACCATGAGTCAATGTATGGCGCCATCCCCTACTAAGCTCATACAGACGATTTTCTAGGAAAAACGTTTTACTGCCAGCTTGTGGGAATAACACACAATTATTGTACAATGACTTCAATTGTTTTACCATTTACAAGCAGGGCTTTCGTGGAAATAATGAATAGATTAAGCTGTAGCTTTCACACGTGTGTAGTATATGATAACTTTTAATATTCACTGCTCAATTTCCGTATTTGAGTACAAAAATTACCTGACGTGGTTATATATTATTATATTTTCTTGATTAACATATCATATTTTTAACAAACGGTTAGTAATTTTAAGTTTCCTTATTCTTAAATTGGTTGCTATTATTCGCAACAAAAAATAAACTTCGAGATCATACCTACAAAAATAACTGTTCATTTCGTTGTTATTCTAAAGAAGAGTTTTTATTTAATGAAATCCCACTCACACATCTAATTTAATGTAAGACTACGTAATTATCAAAGATAAAATCCGTTATTAAATATATTTACGGTAAGGGCTCGGATAATTAGCAATTTTGAAATATTTACTTTTAGGTAATCACGTATGTAGGTATATCAATATCGGAATTTAAAAAATACTCTACCATTTTTCTAATAGGCAACTGAACTAGGACGTAAAACCCGTTACCTCCATATTTCTTTCTTTTACCCAGCTTAGGTCATCAGCTACATATCTGTGAATCTTTTGGATATTCAGTTAAACTAGATTTTTTGTGGAAGATATTGCGATATATTATCCTGAATTTGAAGAGCTCTATACTACTTGGTGGTAGGAGTCCATTACTGATAACGACACAGCTAGTGATAAACCCTTAAAGGGACTTTGTATTGATTTGACACGATTCGGTGTCAGTCAGTGTATAGTTGCCAAAAGGCTTGCTGGCTGGTATAACTGTGAAGATGATTGACTGTTTCTCTCGGAGGTCATCGTTTTTTTTTTGGTTTTACTGTGCTTGTCATAAGATACAATGCAGTCACTTTGTCGTGTTACGATAAAAAAAAATCTCTCAAATACAATATTTGATTAGAGCTGTAGTAGAATTTATATATTACATGTATTATACGCATTGGAATTGGCTAAATTTTCTGTAGGCATTTTAATATTTATTTATTTATATTTTATATCAACATAAATATTAAGAATAATATCGTTTTAAATGATACAAATTATTACAAAAAGTTAAGACAGAATTTCACACATAGCTGTTTAATATTTTGCTAAATTAAATTAAAAGAAATGTTATTTTCGGACCTTAGTTTTAAACCATATTTTGTACATTTCATCTCGGAAATAAAATGATTTGTATTTATAATTTTTAAAGTAAGTAAAGTTCGTATCTTTTTGGAATAGGGGCCAAACGAGCCAGGGTGTTACCTGATGGTAAGTGAGTGGCCACCCATGGACACCCACAACACCAAAGAAATCGCAGGTGCGTTGCCGGCCTTTACGGGAGGGACTGCCATTGCCGGAACACACCTAATGGTATTTGGCGACAGATTTTCCACTTGAAGGATTTTCCACGCTAGCCAGGCGGGCATTAGAAAAATTCCTAAAACTATGCTATGCTTTCCTCACGATTTTTGTCTTGAAAGCTAAGGCTCATTGTAGGTGGTTGGATTCGAACCCACTTCCCATGACGCGGCGTCCCTACACGCTACCACTGAGCTGTCATCGCTTTAAATGATAGATGAACGGTTTAAATATTATAATTACAGCCAACTAACACCTGTGTCATCAACTAAGCCCGTGATCTGTCGGCTTTATAGAAACTTTCACCAATGCGTCACGAAACCTGACAACACTATTTTTGTAGTTATTACTGTTATACTTGGTTTCATGAAGAACAGCACTTAAGACTTCACGTTAATATAGAGTATTAGTTTTTCCTTACGACCGATAACTGCACAGCACACGTTCGCCAGATAATTGCCGTATACGCAATTAGGGTAACGCTATTAGCGAAATGGAATTCAACTATTTTATACGCGACGGGAATGATATATATTGCTCCAATGATTAACGGAACAAAAACTCAATAATGTCAACCGAACGCGTGCCTCTGTCGATAACCAATTTATGACTCTGACATTATGAAGTTATGTGGGTTTTTTTATGAAATAAAAACAATACCGGAATGTATCTTTAATTAAAATATTTATTATAACAAAACGTTTGTTTTGCTTTCATGTTATCTTCAGAAGATTTAATGTTTTTTGAGTCTTTTTTTAAGTAAATAAGTTGATAAAAATTATTAACTACTAAGTCCATTGTTAATTACAACTATTTTAATTTTTCTTTATAAATAAATACCGTTAAGATATGTAACTACATCTAAATAAAAATAGTTTCAGAAATAATATATATAGTAACATCATCCAAATGACACATATTTCTCTTCAGGCACTCTTGCTGTCCGATCTCAAAATTATACAATAATACAATAATCTTTACATCCATGATCACGTAAGATGTACGCTCAGTCCATTACTAATTTGTCAAATATTAGAGTGCAAAAACATCAATGTGCCCAAAATAAAGATTTATCTTATATATAAAAGATATTACTTAACCACGAAATACAGTATATGTACTTTATCATCTTATAACAATTCTTAAATCCGTAAATCACAGGCGTGAATTTTCATTATTTTGGTTCACATACCTAGTTTTTTTGTAGTCACAATTCACGATTGAAAGTTTCCTGCTACACAACTATTATTAAAAAAAAAAACATATTCGTAAGAACAAACTAAAAATAACTTCTATGTACTGATAAATTTTGTGTTCGTACCCTCCATGTTTATTAGGTAAAAGTAATACCATAGAAATAGGAAAAATTGTTATGCCAATCCTCAACAAGACAGATATTTTTGGTTATGTTAATAATTTTGTAATTTGAATGTACTGCACTTCAAGGTAATTATTTAAGAAGAGTAGTCGTCTAAAATAAATATTGATCAAAAATTAAAATGTCTGGTTGATAGAGTTGCAGTCATACAGTATATACCTCTTGTTATACATATTTGTCTAATCTGACGCATAATTAATATGGATAGGGCATTTTTTAAGGAAATTGGTCCCAAATTCAACGCAAATGTAACATTGTCAGAAACCACAGTTAGAAATAAATAAAAAAATACACGATCTTACATCCGAGTCCACAAACATAATGCAGAAATTATACAATACAAATCATATCATTAGAAAACCCAACGTTATGTGGGTGGGGACTATTTAAAAGGTTTGTAGATAATAAATAAGCGACATTAGCTTAAAATATTTCCTCGTCACAGTAGGTATCTATTTATGAAAGGGATGTAGAGTGTCACCTCGTGATATTCAGGCCTTGCTCTCTGTCGGTCGAAGAACAAACCAATCGTAGTTTACTGGCATCGAAATGGACTGTTCCGTAGAATAGTCCGGAATATACAGCAAATTTTATTGGCTTTCAACGAGTTCAATTTAAATATCAGCATTAACGGAAGTTCATCACTTCTCGATAGTCACTGTTGTTCTAAGACTTTTCACCTAATGAAGCGCAAATAATGCTTATTATTAATTTGAGATTGATTTAATTATATGAATACCAAGAATGTGTTTTTATTTAATAATAACATAATTATTTTTTTGTAATATGATCTTATATAATAACATTATTATAGTCTTTGAATATTTATTTCTTTTCAATTTTTATTATATTGTACAGAGTACGTATACAATTTAAAAGAACGAAATAAATATCTTGGTTAAAAAAAAATTAATACACGCATTGTAAACTGTTTTTGTGAGCAATAGTTTGGTATTTGCAACGAGAAATTTTATAGTGAACGTGGCCTCTCCATCACTATTTTGAATTTTGATGAACCCGCGGCCTGTTTCCGATTCGTCCATGACCGGTAACAATTAGGAAAACCTCCGCCGCGCCGGTGCAAGTCTCGCGGATATAAAACTTTATGTACGCATATAAATTTTCATGTCGAGACATGTTTTATTGTTTAGTCGTAAAATTTGGGGTCGGAAAGACCGACATATTTATTAAATAGGAACAAGATCGTAAAATTGAATGCAGACCTCTTCGTGACATCGATGATGTAGAACTATTTCTGTCTCCGATCAATATTCAGATCGACACGTAGTTATGGCTGTGTATAAAATAAATGAGATACCATAATATCTCAATCACATCGTTTGAGATACCCATTGAGGATGAAAAATATTTTTATACTTCGTACAATTTTAATATTCCTTTAATTTTTACCAAGAGTATTTCAAATAACAATCATCTTATGGGTTGCCGTTCAAAACATAATTTTAAGGATATTTCTTAAATAATACAATACATAACTAATCAATACATAAACAACCATTTCATTAAAAAGAAAAGAAACCAATATTTACATACAATACATTTTGTAAGTATAAGTTATTAAATTTATATTTAGTAAATTAAATCTGAATATTGTTTGTAGTAACATCTTTGTGATTGTTACATGGTGCGAAAATAAAGTACGGAAAAACATTATTACAAGTAATTTTAGTTATAAGTTGTAGCGACGTTTCTCTATAAGCAAATTATCTATTTTTTAAGTTATCTCGTAAATATTTGTCCATCTCGTATGAATTCGCAAAACGGCACCGACAATATCGTGAATCCGTTTAGCATTTTGCCCAAGAACGCAAGGGCGGGAGCGGGAAAACCCGTGACGTGGCGGCAGGAACGTAGGAATACGTCAACTTTACCTATATCGTCTACTTACCGTATACAATTCTAATAAATTTAATAAAGGGGAAAGGCGCTAGAGCAATAGATTAAAAAAAACTATTTGAACGATACGCAGCATATTTTTGCAGTGTATCGTTTTTATTGTTTTCAATAACATATTTAAGACAATAAAAATTTGTCACCTTTATTGTAGTATATTTTCTAAGGCAAATTCTACAGGTTGTTGGCATGTTTCCAGACTACCTGAAAAGGCAGATTTGTGGTCATATTATATGAAATATACATTCTTTTGTGTTAATAAAGCTTAGTCATAATATTAAATCTTATTCCGGACTTAAGCATATTGTAGGTTATAAATGATTCATTCATTTAATCTTATAGATGTAAAATTATCCAACCCCTTAGGTTAATTTATTAGTATCTGTATTAGATAAAATTAAGCAATGAAATAAGACACAGTTGGTTTTTGAACTTTAGGTAAAGGAAAACATCGTGATGAAACCACATCATGATGGTAGAGCTTTTTCTAATGCTCGCCTGGCTAGCTCCCACCCTCAAGTTGAAAATCTGCCACCAAATATCTTTCGGTGCGTTCCAGGAGTTGCACTTGAGAGTCAATCTCTCCACTAGGCTTAGCGTGTCCACGAGTTTGGCCTACATGTTCACTTAACATCAGGTGAGATTGTAATTATAATAGTTAAACCTACAAAGTATATATAAAACAAAAAAATGATAGCCTTTCCTTTTATAAAAAAAAGTTATAGGGGTGGTAATTCAAGAAAGTGTATTGAATGTAACATATCTGATTGGCAACTATGTCATTGTGGAAAATAAGATCTTATAAATAATTGTAATAAGTATAATAAACAACATATATAATACAGATGTCGAAAAACGGTCAGATGTATCTAGAGTTGGTCAGCATACCAGCGGCGAGGCGGCGGGACGATAATTCCACTGTCACCGGCACGTATCGATGGGCGGATTAAAACACCATTTTTATTGACGGTTAAACCCTCCGTTGGTTTTCATGTTTTCAATTATGCAATCAATAGTGATATTTTGAAACGTACTTATAATGTATATCAGGATTATTTTATGAATAAAATATAGTTCAAATATATTTTGCGATTTGAAAATATAAGTCTATAAAACTACGAATAATAAATATTCGCAGTAATAAATTTTTATGTTTTAGGGAGGGCTGTGAAGCGGTCGGTGGCTTCATAATGTATTACAAATGCACCGAAACACGGTGCGTTGCGAGTACTTGTCAGCATTGCAACTTTAATTAAAAGGTCTAGAAACGGAAATGGAAATGTAATAATGTTATAGAATAAAAATAATTGTAACCATTTTTTTTCTAGTAATAATTTTATAAATATGGTAACATTTTGTAAATACTTGTTTACAGTTAAATGTGGACAAAAATAGTTAAAATAGTTTTCTGCGTAACTTTTCAATTATATAATAAAGTTCTTTAGGAACAGCTATTATCAGTAGTATGATATATTGTTGTACTATATTTTATGTAGGTACGTTGAACTCAAAATGGCATCCCATGTTACATAAACAGAAGTTTAATAGAAAAAAGATGTACTACGATATACCAAGTGGAAACGTGTCGTGCCCTTGTACATTGACATTTAGTGCAGCCTGAACGATGGTTTATGATCAACGTGAGCCCTAGCGCGACGCGATGGCGGCACCCCTCTGTACTTACATCCTCTACTCACAAAGATTAAACTGAAAAATAAATACAGACAGTAACTTCGTTCCATTTGTTTGTGCATGTAATTTTACTTTGGATGTCAAGTATAGGAAAAATAAACTAAATATTAATTCTCTTTACCAAATTTTTTTGATTATCAAAAATTACGAAAATTTACCTATCGGTCAAATTGGTACTATTAGTGCAGGTATAATTTGTGATAGAACCGTTTCACTAAAATTACAATAAATCTTAGAATACAGGTGGTATAACTTTTACCACTGTTGTTTAATATATAGTAGAATTAGTAAGAAGAAGTCATGTGTCCACGTGATTGATAAATATTATTATATTTTCTATTACAAATAAGTTTCTCTCAACGTCCTTGTATCGAACAACTACTAGTAAAACTGATCTAAAACCGTACATTTAAAAACCTTCACTTACCGTATACTTAATAAAATATCTTCATTTGTGACATTGTTCAATACTCAAATATTTTTTACTTTTAAAATCGTTATAACCAACAAAATAATGTATCAAGTCACGAATATACAAAAACGAACACGCTAATATTAAAAAATAAAATACAAGTATAATTTATTTTTACTTAATTTTCAGGCAATTCCACGCTCATGATGAAATTTTATACAGGTTTTAATTTATTTCGAACTTCATAATCAATTCTAATCAACGTTGTACTTTAAATGTCTTTTTAATCATATACATTTTAAATATAGTTAATCAATATAACGATTATTGATAAACTATCTTTTAGTTTCTTTTTGAGGTGCGTAAATATACAGTTATTATTATGCGACGCTCGAACACACGATATATGTATTTATCCGTTCACAAATCTGGGAAACACCAAGTTGAGGAAGCAAATATTCAATGACTGGTTTTGTTATTTATTAATTGTTTACGCAATAGAAAGTCGCCCGGAAGTTGTAGTTGCTTAAAATCGAATGGCAAATCCATTTGATTCAACGGTATACGCGAAATCAAGACAATCTCTCATTTGTATTTTTCTGTGATCGTTGATAGGTTGACGATATTCATTAGCTTTTTTTACAGCCAAAATCCAAGTACTGCTTACATGAACATATTGTCCTTTAACTTCACTACTATTGTCTGCAGCTGATCGCCTACATTGGGTATCCATCATTACTTTTTGGGTATCGCTTGAAACACTTACCGTCAATCATAAAGGGTGAGTTAATGTTGTAACAACTGTTTCACCTGGGACTTCATATAAAATGGGAGTAACTTCTTAGCTACCCATGCATTACCCGTACGGGAGGTTGGTCCATCTTATGACAGAGAGTGATGTTCCGAACAGTTCTCGAGGCTTATAATACGGATGTAGGTTTAAGGGGCCACTTTCTGACGCGCATCAACACTCATTTTCACTACTCTTGTTTCTCTCTCTGCCCAGTCAAATTTGGTAGGAGCCTAATAGCACAGCTTCAGAGATCGTTTTAATATAGAATTTTGTGCTGTCCTAGGCAGGCCATGATCTTTTAGTCGGTTATAGATATTTGCTGGTATACCTCTTGTTCCCACTTCGACCGCGTATAACATAACTACCATAGCCATTCCTGTTAGGCTATTTACTTCTCGTAGTACTTACTTTATATTTATTTTATAGTGTGGTATTTTGACATAGGTATTTGTTTCCCATGGTACAATGAGCTTAGTTAATAGAATCAATTTTATCTGGCTATAGTGTGTCAACTAACCACAATAAAATATGCTCATGTAGAAGAACACGTTTTACCATTCAATAAAGTTCTTATATCCAACAAAATCTACTTTTATTAGCAAAAAATGTGAAGGGGTAGTCCAGACAATGTCAGCAAAAAATTGACAACCAAAAAATATGTCAATCCTTTTTCATTACTGACATTATTCTACATTTTTAAAATCGAAAATACGCCATTACCCGAATATTGTGGATATATCTTATCGATTCGATACCTTTATTTAAATACGTTCTTTAATTTGAGGGGAGAGTTTACCGAATCGATGGAATGAACATTAAATGTTTGACAGTTACGAAACCCATGAACATTTTGTATGTGAAAATGTTTTTCTTTTATTTCTTTATTTCATCAATTTTCCAGTGTTTTAATAGTTATTCTGCTATTCGGGACAGACACAAATACAATAAATCAAAAGCCATGATAATCGGTCCAGCCGTTTTCGAGTTATAAGTGTTCTAACAAACCCGACTTTGTTTTAGATATATAGATTCAAATAAAAATTATGAGTGTGATATTATTATCACTTACTATAATGCAGAAGTAATATAGTTATATAGTGTAAAATCCTTATATCTTAACCGTCTCGTTTAATTATCTGCACTACTATTTGGGTCTTCACATCACTAATACTTTGGTCCACTGATTCGTTCTGGAACTCCACTATTTGAAATAGATTAATAAAACAATTCTTTTAAAATCTTGTTATTATTACAATTACAATTTATAAAGTTATTTTTAACCAAACATGTAAATATCAATTCCAGACCATAACGTTATTTTTAATCAAATGTGTAAATATTTAAACCCCTGTAATATGATACTTAATATAAAGAGACGATCTACGATAAAGCTAATAATTAAAATATATTGATATTTTTATAAAATCTCGTCATTACAATTTGAACTTATAAAGTTATTTTTAACCAAACCTGTAAATATCAATTTCTATCCATAAGGATATTTTTAAGTAAACGTGTAGATATTTAAACCCTTTTGTATTATATTTGATATAAAGAGAAGATCAATGATAAAGTTAACATTATAAAAAGACGATAAACAATCAAGCTAACAATAGCTACAGTTTTGTAATACCACATGTAAAAATAACAGTGACATACCCAAGTTGTCTTCCAATAATAAGATGGCACATGCCAAATCTATTTCATACTGTTTAATTTGATTCCTAAGCGCATACATATTATTGTTATTAAAAAGTACATCATATTATTAAAAAGGCTAGCGCAATGTAAGGTTTTATCTTTAAAACCTGGAACTTTAGTTAATCCATGAGAACTATAGAACTTGTAGCATAAAAATGTCCCATTATGTTAATCCCGTTCCGGATGCACCTTTATGTATAAAGGTTCAAACCAATCAACGCACTTTAAAGAGGACAGCACAAACAAATTTTATAATAAGAAAAAAATAAGAATATGTTGTAATTCCATAATTATATGTATGTACTTCACCAGATTTATATTTGTAATTGACGTCATTGTAGAACTATAATTGTCTCTCTCAGTAAACGGAATACAATTCATCAGCGGTAATTAAAATCTACTTTTGGTAGACTTCGTAGTGTAGTGGTACTAAGCCTAAATATTGTGGAATTCCAGAAGTTGCAGATTTGATGTGCTGTTAGTTTGACTTCTGTGTGATGAAAATAATTATCAGCTATGTATATGGGTGAAATTCTGTAATTATGTTTATCAGCTATTTTTTTAGTTACTATAGCACAAATTTTGGTTACTTCGAAATTATATAGATTTGTTTGGAATTGTATTTCGATGTTTGCTACTATTATTTGTTAGGTTTATAAATAAATTCATGATTTGATGAGCTAATTGCCTTCTATGATATATTTATTCAATATGAATAACAATTATACAAATATATACCCATAGTTACTGAATTTTATGTCATGTGTTTTATGACGTGTTAACAGTTGATGCTTCCAGAAAAATAATTAAAATAGAATTTACATTAATATATGTTCGATAATAAATATAATTTACATGTAGATTTAATTTGATTAATAATATCTATACCCAGATGTTTTATTCGAATTTCGCTGATGCAAATTTACAAACATGTTTATAATATCAATTTAAACGGGCGTTAATTTCTAAATAAACATTTCGTTATTTCCCAACAAGTACATACAGATAAAGCAGAAGAGAGAATAATGTACAAATATGTTTTATTTATAAAAAAAGGGTAAGATGATTAAAAACATGTGCCGAAAAACCAAAAGTATTGTACAGTACTTGTAAATTAACTAACAAGCTTCTAAATTTGTAGTCAATAATGAAATTATGCATATAACATGCCATGTATAGATTTATATTGAAAAAACCTCAATTATAGAAGAGAAATCGGACAAGGCTATCTAAAATTAGACTTATATCAGTCAATACGTTTACATTATATAATTACTAGGTCAATGGTGATAAAAAGATAGTTAATTACTCAAAGGTAATTTAATAACTAATAAGAAGAATTATATTACCTATATAAATATTCTTATTTCATAATATAAGTAGTTAATTACATTTGCGATACAATTACATCACCCTTTTTTTAAGCAAAAACAACTCTATTTCTATATAAATAACCAGAAAAGTGTTATTTTCTTCTCTGAGAGGAATATAAGTAAATGAACCCCGTTCATATTGAACTACATAGCATGAGATTTGCGACATAAATTCATGGGAAGTAATGAACGTACGCAGGGTTTTTGCAGACAAAAGAAATTCATAACTTTTATACTAAAATAAGGTATTTTTTTACCTCCGTATTTTCTCTCAAGGTTATCTAGGTAAAGTATAGATTGTGTTTCCTGTATAAGTCGCTTTCTTCCATTTCTTGAGGAAGATAATCGGTTCTAGCTTCTAATTTAACTGGAGAATATTTATAGTACAAACTTACATGACTGTGTAATTATAAAGGTACTCATATAACTATTATAAAGTCAAGTTTTTTCTACTGTGGGCAGAATTAATACTACTTTTCTACAATCTTGCATTATCTTTTTTTTTCTTTTTAGATCAATTTACTTTTTTTTTTAAATGATGGTATCAAACGAACATGCGATCTGCCTGATACTAAGCAATAACCACAGGCAATGAATTTTCCCTTTAAAAACTCATTCAATTCCGTTTTAAGATGTAGTATGATATCAACTCCATTTATTCTATAAGACCTTTTTTTTGTTTTTTATGGAATAGGGGGCAAACTGGCAGGAGGCTCACCTGATGGAAAGTGATCACCGCCGCCCATGAACACCTGCAACACCGGAGGGCTTGCAAGTACGTTGCCGGCCTTTAAGGAAAAAATACGCTCTCTTCTTGAAGGTTCCCAAGTCGTAACTGTTCGGAAAGACCGCTGGCGATAGCTGGTTCCACAGAGTGGCTGTGCGAGTTAGGAAGTGCCTTTCAAATCGCACTGTTGTGGAACGCTGGACATCGAGGTGGTGTGGGTGAAATTTTTTGTTTTGGTTGATCGATCGATGTCCGACGGTGAAATTCAGCGGCCAGGATCAGTCCAAACAATTCCTTAGAACACTCCCCGTGGTAAATGCGGTAGAAGATGCAGAGTGACCCAACATCTCTACGCAGAGCCAAAGGATCAAGCTGATCGGAAAGAGCTTGATCGTCGATAATACGAGCCGCCCTACGTTGAATGCGGTCAAATGGATGTAGCTGGTACTGGGGAGCTCCCGCCCAGAGATGAGAACAGTACTCCACGTGGAGTCGAATTTGTGCCTTATACAGGTTCAGGCATTGAGCCGACGTTAACTACCGTCTCGCCTTACTAAGCACACCTAGCTTCTGTGAGGCCAATTTGGCCTTACCTTCCAATTGACAGCGAAACTGGACGAGACTGTTACGAGAAATGGTGACTTTTTAGCGGTTAACGCGCAAACTTGTGTCTTTTTGGGGTTGAATTGGACTAAGTTAAGTCGACCCCAGTCGGAGACTTTGGTTAACAAAGACTCGACTTCAGACACAAGTTTGATCCGGCTCTCGTTAACCTGTTCCTGAGAAATATTAGCACGGTCAGTGTACAGTACATCAACAGTGCTATCGTCTGCATAGCAATGAATGTTGTTGATTTGGAGCATGTCATTGATATGCAGAAGGAACAGAGATGGAGAGAGTACGCAGCCTTGTGGATCACCAGCATTAACAAATTTAGGATCAGAGCATGCACCGTCGACGACGACCTTGATGCTCCGATCTGCCAAAAAGTTGGTGATCCAGTTGCATAATTTCTCGGGAAGCCCATAGGAAGGTAGCTTCGAAAGAAGCGCTTTGTGCCATACTCGATCAAAGGCCTTCGCTATGTCCAGACTGACTGCAAGCGCCTCCCCCTTGGTCTCAACTGCTTCTGCCCATCTATGAGTTAGGTAAACTAGAAGGTCACCGGCTGAGCAACCCCGACGGAAGCCGTACTGGTGGTCGCTAATCAGCCGGTAGTCCTCTAGGTACCGCAGGAGCTGGGAGTTGATAACGGACTCCATTATCTTGGAGAACAAGGAGGTGATGGCGATAGGCCTGTAATTGGACGGATCCGAGCAGTTGCCTTTTTTAGGGATCGGGTGCACTAAAGCGGCCTTCCATTATTTCGGGACTACGCCTAAAGCATAGGAGTGCCGGAAAAGAGGCGTTAAAACCGGTGCCAACTCCGGAGCACATGTCTGCAACACGATCGAATCGACTTATGAATGTCCAAAGAAAGAAGTGCTTTGCGAACTGCACTTTGCCGCAACTTAACCTCCGGGATCATAGTATCGCACCGCGGGATTATCGGTGGTTAATTTCCTTGGTCATCCAGAGACGAGTTGGACGCGAAGAGGGAGCCCAGAAGATCGGCTTTCGCCTTTCGGGCCAGCGAGTCATCCTCCGTGTGCAGGAGTGGAAAATAAGGCTGACAGAAATTCCCTAAGACAGCCTTGGCGAGAGACCAAAACGCACGTGTTCCCGACGGGAGACGCGCCAGACTCGCCAATACTGCCGATATGCTCCGATGTAGTTATGAAGTGACTGTGAAGGTTAGTTGATACTGTGGTATCGTGCGTGGTATTAGGATATATATTATGTATAATTTTACCAGTACCTGTTGTTCAACTGGCAGCTTAATAATTATAATTCTTCAACGCCTGCTATTCACAACGATGCAGTCCATCAACAATTATGATTACAAATCTACCAACAGTCGCCTTTGTTATGAGAACCTGTGTCTTTTCAGTCTAAAACTAGGTTTTAGCAAGATATAACCAGATTTATTCACAAAAGATACAAGGGGTTGAATATGTATTTAATTGTGTTGCACGTTGTTAATTTCATTGTTTCTACCTATCGACAACGTCTATAAATTAAAAAAAATTATATTTAAAACTAACTGTGTAATCTATTTAACCCTAACATTCGTTTTACTTATGCTTAAATATTGTTCCCTTCAAGCTTCATGATTATCGGTATATAATATTTTCCGTAACCTTTAGACTAATATCCACTTTAATTTGCATGTACCTATGCAAAATAAAAAAATCATACATTTATTAAGAGTTCACTAGTGGGATAAACAGCAAAGTAACGAAATTGTAAAATTAACTTAATACTTTAAATTGTAATAATTCAAGGGCTTTCAAATAAAAACATCTCGAGACTGGTGTTATTAAATGAAATATAAAACTAAGGGTACCAGAAATATGTATAACAAAATATCCAAATGGGTGGGTGATTACACCGTCAGCGACACAGCGGCGCCCCGCTTAAAACTCTGACTAATTAAATGAATGAAAACGAAACTCCAATGTTTTCATTCCATTTACAGTTTCTATGTTCCCCGTTCGAAATGGTTCGCTCGCGCCGCGCCACGGCGACGGACCGACGGACGGTTCCATGCAAAGTGTATTACGTTATTTGAAAATAACTTACATCAGTATAGTAGTGCCTTTGTTGGAAAGGCAAAACAAATTCAATTTGTACATGTTATGACCTTTAAATAAACTCGCGCTGTTACAAAAACACTGATAGTTATGTTTATTTTAATTTACTTTCCTTTGAGCGAAATTATTATTTTGTATACAATGTGCATAAAATTTTGTTGTGCTCCCTAATACAAAGAGAATATTGTTGTGATTTAATCATAGTTGCATAATTATAAATTCACACAAGTACCCACAAGTACCATCTTGATTTTGCAATCAGTAAAAATGTCAAACATCTGTGATAATGAAATAAGTAATGAACCTGCATAACAAACTTCATTAAATTCACTCTATCATTGAACGCATAATTGTTTTTATAAATAGCATTTGCATAGTGTAATTATAGCAGAGTATCAATTGTAGAATAAGAATTCGCCCGGCCCTGTCTAAACAAACGACGATATATTTACCTAACAAACAAATTTTTTTTCACATTTATATTAAATATAGCAAACGTCAGAAACTTTATTCTCTCACATTAAAATATGAAGTTCCATTAAAAATGAATAAAAGAGCTTATTCCCGAAATTTTGTTAGGCTCGGATCAGTAAGTCCAGAGATCTATTCCTATAAACCTACTCATCCTCATAGACACTATAAGACATACTAAGAAGTACAATTTTTCGGTAGGTAATAGATAGAACAATTTACATTATTGTTATATTATATATGTGTTAAAAAGAATGAAGCTAAAACAGGCCTATATAAGAAACATCAAAACGATTATAATATTGCCTTTACTTTTATCGGTAAAATGATTTATTACAAAAATCAAACGGAATACACCGGTTTATTCTCTTCGCAGCGATACCGTCCAGAGCGCAGAGTTCGAAAAGTCATTTGTGCGATTATCTGTCTCGCGGAGCACATCACGGCGGCCGCTGTATGTAAATTGAATTAATGACGCTGCACTTGAAGCCCCTTCACTTTATGAATCTCTGTGGAAGCGATGTGTCATATTATTGGAAGCTTTATTTTTATATTGAAAGAATTAATCCGAGTATATATCAAAAGTGCGTGTTCCGTGTTAAATACACCACAAATTGCGAATTATATGTAAAGTTCTAAACTGAATTAAATTTTGTTTGAACAATAATTTAGATTTGCTCCGAAGAAAAATCATAACTAATTCCTATATGGACTAAACAGTAATACTAACATTAATATTGCATCATTAAAAAATACTCTTAATGTACATAAGACAACCAGTATCCAATTAACAACAATATATAAAGGGTGAAAAGAAGTCTCTCTGGAGATTCCTTTTTACTTGTGTTCTTTTTTGAAGTGTTGGCTGTGACCCGAGACGACGGATATTGGTTCTCAAGTATAAATAGGTATTTTGCGAAATATTTTTCAACTTGAAGGTGAGTGTTAGCCAAGCAGATATTAGAAAATACACTACCATTGAGTCATAATTGCTATCATGTACTTATACGCCCTAGAAAAGATTCCAGTCACAGAACTTTATATCTGTTCCTAAGGTGAATTGGATTTCGAAAGTTGCCAGCGAGAAGGAAGTCAAGAGTGGAATACTTCTAGTGTTACAAGTATCACAAGTATCCATAAGCTATGATTACTGTAATGCCTAATGCAAGTCATTTGTATCCGACAAGCTCGTAATCACCATTCAAACTCTTTATCACCATTCAAACTCGTTACAATTACTCTGTTTTACCGCGTCATGATTTCAGATAAATCAACGTATATCTGGCTGCCTAGAGGCATGCAAACCGGTATTACAGCGACAACTCCCTACGCATCACTGATGTTTCAGTGATCATCATTGATCCTAAATTATATACCATTGCGTATAGTATCATTATTTTGTCGTGCTACTATAAAATATTTGAATTTAAATGTGCAGATAGGTACATATTCAATAAAAAATTATGTGACTGTTAAATTTCAAGAGTCTTTGTACTTTTACTTTTTTAGGTTATTAAAGATACTTAGCTTGTAAATTGAGAATATAATTACTGAGGTACCTACAATTTTGTCATGTGTAATATAATTGCATATTTTTGTTTCATAAATCATTAAAATCTATAGGTCAATAAAATAGCAAAATAATTTTTAATTTTAATGTTAAAACTAAAGTAATAATATTTATACAAAACTGTAATTTAACCTATACCTATTTATAACGATATGAAATTGATTTATTAATGATAACAATATAGAACTGATACAACAGCCTCACATACCGAGCAAACCTTTTCAAAAGTTCCAACGTTTATTTTCAATAGGCACATATCTAATAAAAGGTTATACGTTGTAACGAGAAAAACGAACACAACGATTTTAAGAACCGGGGCTCTATTATCCCTTTTATTACTGGTGATGTAAGATATGGTCAGCGAAGTGTTCGACCTCGAGAGAGGGTGCCTTACTAAATTCCTCCACTTTACGTACCGAGGTGGTCATTAAGATTATGAAATTATGAACTCGGGCCACTTGCCGAGATTTGCTCGTTTCGGATATACTTAAGTCGATTGATTTAATAGTTGCTATGTTCTATGTGCACTACAGTTAATGAATTAATAAAGTAACTTCAGTAATAAAGTAATACTGATTTAACCCAAGTTAGTAAATCTGGATTAATAAATATGAATTTCCAATTATAAGGTTCGTAGGAGTGAATTAAAGAATTGTATCTAAATATTTTTAGATAGCTATCAACGACTATACCACATTGAGAGCCAGTTTCTTTACTAGGCTAAGTAAGTCCACCGTTTTGGGCCGCATCGTCAATTAACATCAACTGAGATAGTGGCCGTAACGCAAAATTTATAAAGTTTTAAAAGCAAAACGAATTGCAAGTCACATAGAACTATGTAGAGATAGATGTGAGTGGTTCTCTTTGAAACAGGATATAGAGCTCGGAATACTGAGACGAATCAGACAAGAAAATTTCGCACTTGTAGTCAAGCTAAGTGAAAATAAAGGAAGAGATTTAAAACTATAAGACTGTCTAAGTATTCCTGAACGTATGCCCCATAATTAATTAATATAACACAGTATGCATGTATGCCCATAGAATTCTAAGTTACTAAAGTTTTAACAATTCAAATGAATGATTAAATCGAAATGACAAAATTTACTTTCATTAACTCGCCCGTTATAGTAGATAGTAAGAAAGTAAATTTAAAAGTGAAAAGTTTTCGGAGAATAGATCACGTAGAATCATAAAAAAGCAATTTAAGCTTGCTAATGGATTCTCCTTTTTGGATAGAATTGTTCGAGACTAAACAAAAAAGAAAACGTAGAAACTAAAGAGCCGCACATTCTGTAAATCAAATTTTATATAAGCGAATGCCAATTTGCAAGCAGCAAATAAATAACGACTCATCTTAAAGGGGAATCTAGGCCACAGCTAATTCAAGACTTGGCCCATCGCAAATTGTAATTTTCTCTTACCCTTATAATAGCAATTTATTTCATGATAAAAATCTCTTTTAGTTCTTACAAAAAGGGAATCTGTTGAAATCGAACATTCTCGGGTTGATTACTAAGCGCCCAAGAGGCCAGATTTCATGAAGCAATTGCCATTCACGCGTAGGCGAAAGTGATCGCTGGGGTGATATTATTTAAATGTAATCTTTTTTCGATACATTTTAACAGTACCATCTAGATGATTCCTTAATTTAATACCTTGTTCACACATGGATATAAGCTTCATCATTCGATGCGTCCATTCCTTAATTATTTTTCGCTAAAACAAGCCATTCCTGGTATGCTTTCCAGGTTAATTAACACAAACCTTTTAACATTTTAGTCCGACGCCTTTAGGGATGTACACATAAACAATATTCCCGGGACAAAATTAAAGTGTAAAAGAAGTAACAAATTAATACACGATGATAAACTTTACTCAATATAAATCAAGAAAAATGTTTGGAAAATCCAAAAGTGCACGCCTCATAATCTCATTTTTTTTGTTTATTTAATAACAATTACACCACATTGAATCAGAGCGTGAAAAGTAATAGGGTAGTAAATAGTAAGTGAATGTATCCTCCTGTATCCTCCTGAAGACTCCTGAGCGTATTGGATGAGGCGAGGATAGGGCTCCGTCCGCTTTGTATCAGAAGGAGTGGTCCGATAAGTAAGCAAGGATTATGCGGACTAGTCTGTCCGGAACTTGAAAGGCCTTCGTGCCAGACCTTATCGAAGGCTTTGGCTATGTCGAAAAATACAGCAAGCGTGCGCCTGGGACGGCGTAGTTCCGTGTAATTGGAGAGAAAATGTTCCGTGAGGCGGAGCACTTGGTGGGTGCAAGAGTGCTTCGGTCAAAAGCCGAATTGCTCGTGTGGTAAAAAACATTTGTCTACGACAAAGGCTTGTAGTCGGTTTGACAGAATCCTTTCGTATATTTTACCTATTGTATTGTATTGAGGAGGCTTATCGGGCGGTAGCTTTCTGGAAGGGATGCCTTTTTTCCGGGTTTACTGATACCTATTACCGTTGCCTTTTTCCAAGCAGTTGAAAAATGGCAGTGAGTTATGGCCGCATTGCAGATGCAGACTAGAAGGGTTATGAGTTTATCAGAGAGAAGTTTGAGTACTTCGTTCCTAATCCCGTCAGGACCGGGGGCTTTCCTTGGCTTAAGGGCTTTTATGATCGCGAGGACTTCGTCAGTTGTAACCGGATCTAAGTTTTCCATCGGGAGGGTATCTCTTATTGCTTGACTTGTTCGATCGACCCTCCCTACGTGTTCGGGATCTTTGGTATGATATTCATAGGGATTGGGAGAACACTGTTGTTCGAGAGTAGCAGCGAGATACTCTGCCTTGTCTATACTTTCGAAGGCGGGTGAATTGCCGGGGCCTCTATCTAACGGGGGCATCGCAGACGAATAGCTGCTCTTCTGTTTACGAACGAGATCCCAGAAGGCGAAATGAGACGGTTTGATTTCCGCTAAAAGGCTGTCCCATCTTTGACCACGGAGTTCAGAGATACGAGATTTAACTGATCTTTGCTGGTTACGTAGCCTTATGCGATTTTCCTCCGTCGGATAGGAATTGGGCGCGCGTGTCGCGGCGTTTTTCTCCGTGATCAATCTTTGAATGTCATCAGGGAGTATGAAACGGCGATCATTTACTGCCCTTACCTCTTTCGAGGTTTCCTTGATGGCATTCTGGAGCTGACCGACCAGAGATTCAACCGCCAGATCAGCATCGGCCACAGACTTTATCTCGTTGGGGATCCTATCTAAGTGAGGTGAGGCGAGGTTATTAAAGAGATACTGTCAGAGCTTTAGATAGTGAGCTACTTTGACTGAACCGGGAGTGTGGTCACCCGGGTGACCGAGTTGCAGAACTACTGGCCAGTGGTCGGAGTCTAGTTCATGTACGACTTCGATTTGCCGTACCTGAAACGGCATCCCCTTTAATATGGCTACGTCTAATACTGAGAGGCGGCAGTTAGCTTGGTAATGAGTTGGCTCTGAGGGAGCAATCACGTTGAAATTAAGCGCATTTTCTAACAAATAAAGTATCCTACCATTAGCGGTGGTACGCGGGTTGTTATATTGAATCTGCCCGCTATTTAGATCACCGGCCACTATAACCGAATCGCCGAGCGCAAAAAGTGCCTCCAGATCCTACTGAAGGAGAGTTTTATTGGGCGAGAGGTACGCGGAAACAATAAGAATAGTGGGATGACCGGTCATGCTCACTCTGCACACCGACACTTCTAAGTTGGTGAGTTCGGGAGGATCTATTGGCACACAATATAGTGAGTTTCTATAGTATATGAGCGTGCCGCCGCCTTTTACGCCGGTACGATCATTTCTTACTATTTTGTAGTTAGCAATCGCGGGATTATGAACGCTCGGTTTAAGAAGTGTCTCTTGTATGAGAAACACGTCTATTTGCCGCTACTTAAGGAAGCTAGCTACTAAGTAGCGTTGAGATTTTAAATTACGCGCGTTAAAAAATGATAAAGAAAGGACACGAGTCTAATTCTATCTTCCATTGCAAACGAATTACGGGGAAGCGCGAATGAGGCGTTGCATGGAGCGCGCAATGTCAGGGAAAGCCTAAATGGCCTTGAGGTGGTCGAAGTCGCGACTCGAGCTAATCATATCGTCAAACGCGATGAGGTCGTCGACAAGGTGTTCTTTGAGAAGGCCTGCGAGCCAATCGAGGCCTTGGAAGGCGGATGACGACGCGCATGTGGTGGAATTCGTAGGTTTAGATTTCGCAAGTTGCGGTTTAACGGCCCACGCAGTGGTTGGGGCTTGTGCGGATGTGTGCGCAGGAGTAACCCGCGCAGGACCAGGGAGGCTCGGGAAGGCATGGTTAGAAATAAGCGGTGATGGAGCGGGACGTGCTGCCGCGGTGTACGTTGAGGATGCTCGATGAAGGCCGCGAGCGTGTCTCGTGCCGGGGGCACGTTCATAGCCGCGATAATTCACAGGGTGCCCGGCCTTGCCGCATAAGACGCAACTGGGAGGTTCGACTGATTCGGGCATGCGTGGGAACTCCCTAGTGGAGTGATCACCTAGACATTTGACGCATCGGGGCCTTATGTGACAATTCCTAGCAGAATGGCCGTATGTCTGGCAGTTATGGCACTGAGTCGGGGCGTGTTTTTTATGCGGGATCTCGACTGTGACACCGGAGAGACCGCAGACTGAGGTGAGCGAGAAGATTTCTTTACCTTCCCGGGTGTGATCAAGGACAACAAGAACCATATCATAATTTTGTTTGGTGAAGGTATGGTACATACGATGTACTTCACGGACAGGGAAGTTCTGTTCTTTGATGGACGCGAATACCTCTTCGACGGGTATTTCCTTTGGGACGCGTCTCAAAACTACGTACAGAAGGCGCTCTTCCTCTAGAGTGTAGAATTCATGTTTGCCTCCTCTGAGGAAGGCAGTAAGATTTTTGTAGTCCTCTATTGCTGGGACTTTTACTTGAATCCCTGAAGGGGTGCTCAGAGCGCTAGCATAGCGTATATTTTGTGTGTTTAGCTGAGTAGAGATGCTCAGCCACTTGGTTTTATCTTTGATCGTAACCGGGGGAGGTGCACGAATTTTGGGTTGCGCGTGTGCAGCTGGTGTTGCAGGAATCGCGGAGTTTGAGGGAGTTGCAGATAGCTGAGGGACGCGACAGTTATTAGCGCGCCTGGCTTTAGAGGCAGCAGCTTCAACTGTCTCGGGTGATAGCACCCGCTTGTTTTTCGGTTTCGCCCTAGTAACGACTGTGAAGCCAGTTTCGGGATTAGCCTCTGAGTCTATGGCTTCCATTTCGGTCTCTGTTTCAGGGGTTGAGTCGGATAAGAGCGGCGAGAAGGATTTCGCCGTGGGAATTGGACGGGACGTGTAGGAAATCATCTCTGCAAATGGTTGAGATGCGGGTGAAGGTGTAGGAATCGCTGAAGGCGACTAGGTGCGCGAGGAACAGCTTGCGGGAGCGTCGAATACTTGTGGCTGGCGAGTCATAGCCGAGCGGGAACGGGATCGCGTACGCGGAGGTGACGGTGGAGATGCCGGGCGGCGTGCCGGTACGGTTGCCGCGGCTGCGGGGGTGCGGATGGGTAGGGTAGTGGTTGCGGCTGGGGTTGGCGAGTGGTGCGCCGGCGCGTTTGCTCCGGCGGGTGGAGCGCGGACATATTGTGCGTGTGGGTGTTGGTGGGTTTGGGTGGAAAGGAATTTCTGGAACAGATCCGGCTATTCCTTTTTAATAAAAGTGCGTAATCTACTGAGCAGTAGCTCGCTACGATGCGCCATATCGGGTGGTGGGCTTGGGGTGGGTAAAGTTATAAGGAAAAAGCCGATGTAAAAATAAAACCTCCCTGCCGGAAGGGCAGGGGGGCGCGGCTAGCAAAAAACTAACAAACTATCCCGAGTTCGGCGAAATAACATTTAAATACTATCTACTGCACGTGAAAATTCGGAAAGAGAAAAGAAATAAAAAAACAATATCTGAAGCCTGGCCTGTAATAAAAGGCTTAAGGTAGAATAAGTTTTACCTTTGTTGTCAGCCGGTGACCGGCGTACTTACAGTGGCGGTACTTTAATCACTGCACTGATTCACAATAACGAAAAGCAATACTTGGTTTTCACAATAAAAACTAAGAGAATTCTCACAATGTAAACTTGACACAATAACCAAACAATAGGTTAAGATTAACAAGAACTAATTATCTGTAGCACGAACTGGCAACAATAGACGGATTATTGCCGACGAGACGTAATGGTAATACAAAGGAACAATAGGCGGCGCGGCAAGGCGCAGCAATCGATTTCGAAAACAATCAGCGAGAGCTCACGGATACGTCCGTTCGCGACCGCGGTTAGAATCGAACGACCATATTTCGGTCGTTATCGTGATAACATACAGGATCCGCAAATACAGACACACGGACGTCCAAGACAGTTCTTAAACAGTTTTTTAACTAGTTTAAATAACAAAGATGGCATCAAAAATAGCATGAGTGTTAAAATTAGTGTTTTAAAATTGTTTTACAAGTGCAATATATGATAAATAGAGATATTTTAAGTTTGAAAAATCAGTTGTTTTGCGTGAAGTGACAGTAGCACCCAGCTCAACGCTTCGCTTATGAGGCGTGCAAAAGGAGGAAATCAAGCGGTAACAATTGTTTACGAACATAGTGCATACGAACATATTGATATATAACGTTTTCACTAATTTTGTGAATAATAATAAGTAATTAATAATATTCGATGAAATAATGCAAATTCTTTATAAAAAAATAATGAACTATGATAAGAACAGTATTCATATTAAAAAAAAGAGCTTCGTTTTTCAACTTAGTGTACTATACACAGAATATCTCCGGGTAACTTGTCAATATGTAACCTAGATACATTGCAATTATTTTTTGTTTATCAGCACTTTTATCATTTATAAATGCTGTGATAAAATAGTTTGTAAATTCGCGTATAAGTCGCGTGTGGCCCGGTCGGCGCGGCGGCGCCAGTGTCAACGGCTCCGCGTACCGTCGGCTAGTCGCACTGCGGCATACAACAATTCACTACTTCCCGCTAACTGCAGCCTTCTATGCAGCTAAAATACGTTATTTATTTGCATTTATCAACGTTACGAATAATCCATTTGATTTTAAGTTTTGGACTGTTTTGACTTCTATTAGGTCACGTAGGTAACGTAATTGAGTAACGGTATAAATCTTATAACTAAATACATTAATTACATTGTTTCATGAACACAAAACAAAATGAAACACAACAATTGCAATGTTGCTATAAACACTGGGTTCGTGGTAATGGAACCCTCAAATTCTTATTATGCGTATTGTAATTAAATAACGATAGTTGTTTATTTTACATAATAAAAAATACATCAATGAGTTCATACTTTATCAATAATCATACTTGAATATATAAAAAAAGTAAGTGAACTTTTTTTATATCATCTAATATATTATAATATAAAAAGCGTGAATCTATTTCGCCTTACACGCTTTCAATTAATTTGACATCTAAATTTGTAGTGACAATGTTTACTTTACATAGATCAACATATACATTCCAAAAATATTTAAGTGCTCTTCACAGACATATTACAATATAAGAGAACGTGTTACGTCCTTATTAACAAATTCTTTGCACGTAAAAAATAAAATCTCTTCACAATTTTGACAGCTTTGTAGGAGAAAAACACGTTTGTAACTTTCATGAAATTCGGGATTCGTATGCGACCCGAAGAAATTATTAATGTATAAAAAGATACAAAAACTAGATCCTAAGCTAAGTAACTTTGTTGGGATACGTGAATTCGCTACAAAGATTTCTTTTTTGTTTTTTTCATTTCCTAACTGAGAGTTCAAATTATATAAACAATGTTTTATTCGTTGGAATAAATTTATTTTATATTAGAATAGACTAGCTGTGCCTGCGACTTCGTTCGCATGGATCTGAAAATTAATTAACTAATTTATAGCCTATGTCATACAGGGATAATATAGCATTCTGATAGTGTAAGAATTTTTGAAATCGGTCCAGTACTTTTGAGTTTGTTTGTTACAAACAAATCTACAAAAAACAAATTTTTCCTCTTAATAGTATTAGTATACATTGCATTAATATTCATAAAATATAATATTATAACGCACTTTTAAGAAGTAAAAGTTTAAAAACATATCTTTAAGAAGTCTGAGAATATCTTAAAAACGTTTTATTTATTAGATAATATAGGTTTCTTAATTTCTTAATACTATATTTTTAGGATCGGGTTAATCTAAATCTTTTAAAGCAATTGAGTAACATTGGTAAAGCGATATAATAATATCACAATAGCCCGGGGACTAAATCTTTCTCACGGTAAACTGCCATATCAAAAAAGATTATATCCTGCGTTTTAAGCGATCTGTAACAGATTTTTACTTTGAACAGTATGTATGAATACATTATTCGTATTCAATTCGTTTCTTTGAAATTGTACAGAGAAAAATATATTAAGAAATATATATACAAGATGTACAAAAAGAATATATTTGTAAATGAATAAAAAGTAATATTCAATTATTTGACTGTATATATATATATATATATATATACATACATGTATAACAAAACTTTTTATTGAAAGCGATACCGTACTTAGAAACACCATCAGGTATCTGTTTTTCATAAAGCCCACTCTCATTTTCGTTATGATGTTAATAAAAAGAAATGGAAAAGTTGGTCGTGTACGCGTCAAATGAAAAAGTTATTGTACGTGATGATACTGCAAGATAGAGCCACCTGCCTGCTGCCACACCAAACTAATTACAAACTCCCTAACTTCCTCAAACACTAAAATATTCTTCTAAAAACGTCATCTCAATATACGAATAGAATAACAAGTACTTCATAAGAAAATTCTAATTACTTTTTTTTGTTATTTCAAATATTTATTTTATATTTTCTACATCCTTCTTAGTCTAAACCATCATATTTTTGTTCATTGTTTTTTTATGTTGTGCAGCATAGTGATTGTACGGCACCTGGTGTTAAGTACAGTACAATCCAGAACAGCGGTGACTGACATTGATCCAAAATTCACAATCAGTTACCGCTGTCATGCTGACCTGCTTACATACCTTTTCACGATCATTTTAAAGGATGCCATGTCATAGGAGGGTGGGAACACGCTGACCGGAAGACGGTTCCAAAGTTACACTGTACGACAAAAATATAAATCAGCAAACTTGTTAGTTCGCGATTCAATAAGAGTCACCGTGAAGCTGTGACACCGAAGTCGCGCCCGCGTGGTTCTATAGTGGAATGGGGAGGAGGGGATTATATCGAAGAGTTCTTCAGAACACTCATTGTGGTACATACGGTAGAACATGCTCAAAGAGGCAATGTTCCTTCGTAGCTTCAGCGGTTGTACCGTGCTGGTGGTGTCTGCGTCATTCACAATCCGGGCAGCCTGCCTCTGCAACCTGTCTAAGGCATTGAGTAGATATTCAGCGAATCCATCCCAGAGGTGCGAGCAGTATGTCATGCACGGCCGAACTTCTATCTTATTAAAAAGGTACAACTGAACGGGCATTAAAAACTGACGCACTCTGTTCAGGATTCCGAGTCTCCGAGATGTTGTAGAGATGACATTCTCGATGTGGTCCTTGAGGGTTAGGTCACTCCAAATATTTATTCCCAGAATATTAAGGCTGTCACGCATTGCAACTTGGGTGTTCTAAAGAGAAGGGTTGGGTGAAAACGGGGTTTTATTTAAGGTAAAAGTACATATCTGGGTTTTCTTGGCATTGAACTCAACCAAGTTAATTGCTCCCTATATGGATATGCGAGTCAAGACTTGGTTAAGTTCAATAACAAGTTCCTTACGTCTCCTTTCTGTATCTCCCCGACCACTGCCGGGCTTACTGACGTAGCACTCATGAACCGCGCTATCATTTGCATAGCAATGAATACGCCCGAGATGTAGCATATCGTTGATATGCAGAAGAAACAACGTGGTTGACAGAACAGAGCCTTGAGGAACTCCAGCATTTACAGTCATGAACTGCAAATGGTGTCCATCAACAAGGACATAAAATCTTCGCTCATGCAGAAAGCTGGAGATCCAACGGCAGAGATTGTTGGAGAGTCCGTACTACGGGATTTTGGAGAGAAGTCCACGGTGCCAGACCCTATCGAAAGCTTCGGCTATATCCAAACTAATAGTCAGAGCCTCGCCACGCTTGTCAATCGCTTCCGCCCAGCGGTGCAGTATATACGCTAGAAGGTCCCTCATTGACTGGTTCGGTCGAAAGCCATATTGTCGATCATGAATAAGGGGCTGGTTTTCTAGGTAACCCATAAGACGGACATTAATGATGCGTTCTATGATTTGCACAACACTGAGGTTACAGCGATTGGGCGGTAGTTGTTGGGGTCTGAACAAGCGTCCAGCAAGGAAGGCGCTTGACCCGCTATGTCTGGGACTTGGGTGGGCTGGGTCACCAGCTGTGACTGGTCATGCGTGGGAGCATACGCATGAGAAGTTCGTCCTGCATGATCGGTTTTAGACAAATTTAACCACTGTTCGTGGTGTGCGTTGAAGTCCCCCAAAACCACCAATTCTGCAGTTGTGAACTACTCTTGCACGTCATCTGTCGCCTGACTTAAGTCTCAAACAGCCGAGTTGTCTCTACATCCCCTTTGTCAGATCTATATAGGCACACGTAGACTCTGCTTTCAGCGCCGAGATCCACGTGTGCCCATAACATGGAGAAGGAGGGGTCCTCCATGAGGTGTAGATAGTGACAACACACATTCGACCGTACATATGTATACACCCCGGCTTTAGTTTAAAAGTTTTCCTGGAACTGGTTGCCAGGGTAGTGTAGATGGGATGCATGGGCCGGACGGCGGATCTGTGTCTTCGTCAGGAAAAGTAAAGCAGGCCATGCCGTCTTCAGGCGGTGGGCGACGGCATTTAAGTTAGAGTGGAGTCCGCGGATGTTAGTAAACTCCACTGTGAAGGCGGCGTTGGGGCTGTACACCGCTGTGGTCCTTGCTTTTTACGACTTTGGCAATGACATGGGAAGTTTCGAAATAGGGAAAGAAAAAGGCGTGAATTTGGTGAGTTTTACCGAGACACAAAGATATTAGGCTTAAAACACCAGCTCGAGCGCGGCGTAGGGGCACTGATCTGACAGACGGAAGGGCCCCCATACTCTTCCAGAATAGCTCGCCTGGACCCTGTTCCGGTCACTAACCGGCACGACGAGACTACCGAAAATTATGCGCTGCATGACGGGGCAGCCTCTCGCGGTTGTTAGCCGCGATTGGGCCCCTGAACTATACCGCTGGCGGCCAGCGGTACAACCGTTCCTATAGGTCCCCCTGGCTGTCGGGTCAGTACATCTCAACAGAGCAACGAGCAACTGGTGAATCTTAACACTCCCCCGTGTCAAGGCAAAATCCTCGAAGATAGTGGGTAAACACTGGCTGAACTCGAAACGCGACAAGTCACTCTTGCGAGCTTTTTGCCATATGCACGGTGGTTGTTCCCAGGCGGGCACCAACGCCCTACCACCCCGCAGCTACTCGATTAGTACCACTTGGAGGTCACGTGTAGGATCTCCAGGGATGATTATAAAAAAAACGATTCAAAGTAATTCTTTTTAAAAATTACTCAATTTCATATTTTAAAAGTTAAATAAAGTACGATACAATCTAACATAATATGAAATGTAAGCATTAAAATATTTAGCATAATATGAAATATTGTAAGCATTCAAAATTGAAAGCGTTGTGATTTTACGATATTATAAAATTTCAATAACATCGTTTCGTATCACTTACGCGTGCGATGCTCGTTTGGCATGGTTTAGTATCAACTCGACCAGTTGAAACAACGTTGTCGCTTGTTATTGCCCCACCGAGAGGTATGAACACCACATAAAAATGAAATGTCTCTTGAACATCTATAATTTTGCAAAATAATTTAATAGTTAGGAACGTTATTATCTAATACGTTACACTCATAGGTAGATTCTGCGGACTTGAATTATAATTTACATTCGAATTTCCCAACTTAGTTCCTAGGTTAGTAGGTAATGAATTTTTTACTCTCTCTTTATACTAAAGTACTTGTTTATTTTACAGTGCATATAAATAAAATAAAGAATAAAGGTTAATGTGAAAATTAACTCTTTCAATAAAATAAACTAGATCTATATTAACATGATAGTGCGAAAAATTTTGTTTATTTGAACGCGCTATTCTTAGAAACTACTAGTTGGATTTCAAAAAATATTTTTGTATTTTACAGAGCAATCATTGAGGATAGCTTTAGACTATTTAATTTCACGCTATTACCAATAGGAACAAAGCTGTATTAAAAAAAAGTAACAAGAAAATTATTAATTTTTTTTAGTTCCACGCCAACGAAGTCGAGGGCCCAGTTATTCTATAATATAAAAAAAGTATAAAACTAAACTGTTAAGTAATTTACGAAAAATATTTACGTAAAAAAAACATAATAAATATACTTATTTAGAACATTAATAAGAAGTCTATAATAATTATATACTACGATTTATCGCATATTTAACATAAATATATAATATACAAAGAATGTACCTAAAAACACATGAAATGTCGTGGTAACATAAAATTTACATAGCAGAATTTATTGGATAAACCATCTTATTTATCTGCGTTAGTATAGACCAAAGAGAAGCCAGAAATCTCTTAATGGTCATGAACCTTGAAAGTATAAGGTCGGAGGCGACCCAGGAGACCTATGATTCACTACCAGGATCTCATTACGCAGTATAATCTGATGCGGGTTTAAGCTGCTTCTATATTTAGATAAGTAGCGTAATTATATGAAATTGTATAGAGAAGTAGATAAATAGATTTTATACAATAACATGTTCAAATGTACGCAAATATTGTTGAATACGTTAATGTCCAAGTTTTTATATCTTTTAGTTTATATTTTTATAACAATCATTTGGTTTAAGTAATTAAATCGACACCGATATTATTACATTTTCTTAACATTACCTTATAATTTACCTAAATTGCAATATTAATCTTGTTAATACTAAGCCCATCGGTTTTCAGATATTTATTCTATTCGCATTTGTATCTATTTTGTGTATTGATTTCAAATATTCAGCGTATTATACATATCTGTAAAAAAAATTACTAGGATCTAATCGAAAATAAACATTTATTTAATTAAGTATCTAGAAAAATGAATAAAAGTGATAATGGTATACAGTCAATAATTAAACATAATTAGATTTTATACTGATAAAAATACTGCTTGGTACTGCTTGGGCTTGGTGGTCAGTAGATATATTTTTCTCCAAGATCAACTGTCGTCATTAAGAAAATAACATGTTTTATTGTAGGTTTCAAGACTTTGCAATTCGTAAAAGTGTTAACTAATGAACTATACAACACATATTTTGATTTAAAGTTATATTTTTTATGTGAGATCATTGTGTAATCAAAAATAGATATTTAGTTAGCAAGACTGAAAAGTATAGGAAAGTATTAAGTGGCAATATAAAACTTGGGCCACGAACTACTATTTTCAGTTATTGGCCACTTGTCTGGTCAATTGACGCAAACGCAATATCCCCAATGTGAACTGAAAAGTCTTATAACGTAGGTACTTGAACAATATCATTTATATAGATTTAACTTTCAATTGAAGCTCGCGTGCAAAATGTGTTCTAAAATAAATCAACTAAAGTAATATAGTTATAATATAAGACACAACACTTCTGACATATTCTCCGACAAAAAGTAAGCTTCAAAAAACGATTTTAAGACATAAAAAATCTACCCCAGAAATCCAAAATGAATATAATTTATCCGTTTATTCTTTTTATTATTATTAGTTATCACTATTCCTATTTTAAATATATTTAAAATTATTATGCTGCGTTGTATGTTGGATTGCTGATTGTAGTAATTTTCAAAAAACATGTATTGTAGAGATTTGATTCATTTAAAAGGAAAACTATTCGTGTAAATGGTGCTATATGGTGTTGTCACCATTGGTAAAAAGGTAAAAAAAGGATAAACATAAACTAAAAGGATAATGTTGAATAAATTCTAGTATATATTAGTTTCTATGGAAATATTTTTTAAGTTAAATTTATATGAATCTTACATTTAAAATCATGAAACAGGTATTTGAGAGTTTTTCTATACGATTACGATTTACGTCTATACATATAACAAAATGGTAACTAACTGAAATTTTTTCATCAAATATTTTAGTGGAAGTGTGTTAGATTTAGGCACTATCTAGGTAGTCTTCTTGTAGGTCTTCTTGTACAATCATCACTCTAAAGTAATTCTGAAGTATTCATTCAGACTAACTCAAGAACAGAAAAAAATATTCATATAAAATCGATACTAACAATTACTATTGCCTATCAAACCGATATCAACTTCGTAGATGGTGGAAGATTTATAGGAAAAGGATGGAAAATGTAAAGATTTATCACAAAGCCCTTATAAGTGTATTAAGATAGCTTAGATAACTTAGATATCAATCCAGCAGAAAATAATAATTCTTAATATTAAATTAAAATTAGAGCTTTTTTTAGTTACGATCGGTAGTGATGATTTTATAATCGATGAAGAGGCTACAATTATATTTTTAACTAATGGTACTGGCGGCTTCGTTCGCTTGTTATAAGAAAAACCACTACTGGAATGTGTGAATAAGTATATATAACATCAAAATCCAAAAAGAAATATATTTGTTAAATTTTTAAACTTTTATTCCCTATCCCAGATGAACTACTTTTATGAGATGAAATAGGTTCTATACGTTAATCCATAGCATGGATTGTCACCTTCTATAATTTGAGTTAAATCTTTTCAGTAATTTCCGAGTAGAGCGCGTAAATGAAGATGGACGGACAATCATACCAAAATTCCAAATATTTTTTTTTATTTATACATCGATAACAAAGTTTAACCGATTATAATTAACATTAAAATAATAACAGTATATATTGGGTGAAGTGTTGTTGTTGTGACTTGTTATTAAAAGATTAGGTACTGAAATGAAATTATTAACATCTCAAGTTATATCGATTATCTTAGGGATTTTTATTCAAATAAAAAGTATTATTAAATGTAAATATATACATATTGGTAATCACTGGTACATATTATACCGCATATACAAATACGTAAAATTTAAAATAAAATACATCTTTTATTAAAAATAAATGAGATTTTGGTCCCCAAAAGAAAGTTTGGAACGGAGCTCTTCATTTACATTTCAATCGGAATTACCTATATTTTCGTTAGAGCAATGTATGCTGTATAAAGCTACCTTCGCACTGTACTCCTATACGCTTATATATTTACTTAGGCAATGACGTACAAGTAACATTTCGACAACGCTTCGGTCTATGTATTAGAAGCTTATAATGAGCGTCAGCTGTCCGTAAAACAAATGATAGGAACCATATCATAATGTTAGAGTATTTAAGTTGTCCTACCAGTTACGAGAGTTAGCTATCATAATCTATTTATACTAAAACGAAATACTAATCGATGTTTTAAAGTTGCGTTTTAAATACTGTTTATAACGTTATCAATGATAACTTATCATCTTTAATCAAATGGTTACTTATACAGGTTAGATGAGATTACGGTGAAGTATTAGTTCTTATACCTATTAAAGAATTCATTTCAAAAATACTACGACTTTAATCTAAAAAAAATAAACAATCTGACGTTATCATTCCAGTATGTAGGTTTCTTAGTGATACTCGCGGAATGTCCTAAACATTTTATTACATTCCATGCACGTAAAATATAATATCCCTACCCACACTCAGATGTACGCGCTGTGAGCAAATATCTAAATGTAATTTCCATGCGTTGTCCCCGCAATGTTTTCCCAGAAAATATTAACATAGGAGGCAAGGGGCTGAATCTCTCCTAAGTAAGTTGCAAAAAATGTACGTGATTTTACTTCAAAGTCCCTTTTGTCTTTATGGAGGGAAGGCATAAAAGTACAGCAACGTGAATGGCACATACGAAAAAATTACGCGGCGTAATGATGATGTGCCCGCACTTTCCTTGAAAACAAAATATTTTCTCTTTACAGTGACAGAAATGTATTCAACGAGCTTTACGACAACGAGTATACCCATACGGCATAGAGCACAAAGTAGAGTTAAACACTTCTTAACTTACTTTCAGAATTTATTGTGACCGTATTTTGTTGGTAACTTAGTCCACAATTTACTTAGTAAGTTTCCTTGCCTCACTTGTTTGAGCGATATCTGATAACATAACATTTCCATAGTAATTACTGTCGCTTTGTTGAGATCTTATCATGAAAATAAATTATTTATAATTTGTAGTCAGTATTGCATTAATCAAAACACAATATTTACCGATACTCAATATTTTAATCAGATGTTTGAAACTACCATTGCCATCTAGCGAGTGTTTGCTAAATGCAATGCACAGTTGAATACAAAATGTTTCAAAATAACAACCTACGATTTCGGCTCAATGTAATCAGACTCAATCGTCACCAGAACAAATAGGGTGTAAAACCTATGTTATTAAACGGCTTCGGCGATTACGCACAGCGTTTTCAATTAGTCAGAATAGTAAATTAACCATCACAGAGAGTTATATGCCGTAATGCAGACAATGAACTATATACGTTGAAAGTCATTGCTAATATAGAAAATAATGTCTAGATATCCTTTGTACTTGAATGAATGTAAGAACATATCCTACCAAGGACATAGTCTTCGAAGAAACTGTACTTGTAAATCTACATACACGCAACACACACATACACATACACAGCTCAAATGAATTGTGTAATTTTAAATATATATTTTTCTTTCAAATTTTATTTCTAATTTATTTAAGTCATAATTCGGACTGGCACACTCGGTTGACCCCTCAACTTCATTCCGGCATCATAATAGTTTTGGGTTGAAATTAAAGAAACCATCAGAACTCTATAAACACCTAAAGGTTACCAAAATGCAAGTATTGGGGAAATCCCAGGACAAATCAAGCACATCTTTCCTAAAAGATAAATAATCACTGAACTTGAATCAAGACTCCAGTTCCATAAATAATTTATGGCAGGTACACAGACTGACAGGGCTGGGTTAGGTACAAACAAAAAAAGGGATGATCGAGACCTAGTTAAATCTTTTCTACAGCAAAACGAAAACAACATATATAAAGTGCACGCGATGGACTTAGAAATGCAAAATGAGTGCTTAACCATTTGTAAGTTTTGTATTCCTTTGGTCTTAAAGTGGCGCACCTTAATACACGATTGGTCTCCAGCTCTTTTAAAATTTTACCTAAATGCCTTTCATATGACCCTCCCAGATCAGAGTAATTTAGTAAGATGGGGGAAAGCCTTCGAAAAATCCTGTTGTTCTTGTAGTGAGGCCATAGGTACAGCAAGGCAGCAATTACAGAAATTAGTAGGATGCAAGGTGCTTTTTGACAGGGGATATTACTCAAGTCACCACGATAGAGTACTGGAAATCATACGTGAAGCTAAAGCCTTTCAATAGCTAGAGCCCAAAAAGAATTGACTGCTAACAAAAGACAAATCAACTTTGTAAAAGAAAGCTCAATCGTAAGATCCAAAGATAAGCCTATTTCTATTCTTGGAGCTGCACCTGACTGGATTATACTGATTGACACGTATGAAAAGCATTACAAAATACTAGAGAATGTTGGGGCTTCGACTTCCAGACCGGATATATTTATTTATTCTAGAACCACTAAACACATGGTACTAGTTGAGCTTACTGTACCATGGAAAAAACATAGCTAAGGACCAAGCTATAAGAACAAATAAATACTATGAGCTACTAAATTAACTGAATAGGAATGGCTACGTTGTCAATTTATATGCCGTCGAAGTGGGAGCGAAAGGTATACCAGCTAAATCTCTCTATAACCTTTTAAAAGATCTTGGCCTGTCTAGGACTGCAGTAAATTCTATACTAAAAAGTGCTTCTAAAGCTGTGCTAGCAGGCTCCTACCAAATTAAGCTGAATAGGGAGAGAAACGCGAGTGGTGAAGGTGAGTGTTGACGTGCGTCAACAAGGAGGCCCCTTAAACCTACATACAAGTAACAAAGTTTTGAAGCGATGATAGCTCAGTGGTAGTGTGTACGACTTCGCGTCAAAGGACGTGAGTTTGAATCCAAGCACCTACAATGAGCTTGAGCTTTCGGTGAAGGAAAACATCGTGAGGAAACCATACCATGGTGGTAGGGCTTTTTCTAATGCCCGCCTGGGTAGCTACCACCCTCAAGTTGTAAACCTGTCGCCAAATACCAATAGGTGTGTTCCGACAGCTGCACTTGAGAGCCAGTTCCTCCACAGGTTTTAGCGTGTCTACCAACTTGGGCCGTATCGTCACTTAAGATCAGATGAGATTAAGGACATAACGCTAAACCATATGTATAAAAAAAAAAAACAAGTGTCGGACATTGCTCGAAGTTTCTCTCCCTACTACACGATGGACCCGGCACCCGTAGAATGAATCCATGGTTTGCTAAGAAGTTCATCTCTGTCTCTCTCTTTTGATTGTAGTTCTCATCTCAAGTTCTCATATCGCAGTACATTTACTATCAGATGAAGGGCAGACATTATGCCAGCGTTATATACAGGTACACTATTTGACAATCACAATGTAGTGTTTTCAATAATGACATGTTATATTCATTATATACATGTAAACACAAATATATAACAGATAATTATTCTGAATATATTTTAACGAGCTCGATATCTTATAAACGACATCATAAAAGCAAGCGACAGGACTTCGATACTCTTTGATAATATCGTCAATAAAACGAAAGTGCGTTTACAAGTAACCGCAGGAGGTGATCAGGTCACAGCGGGGGAACAGACCACAGGAAACTGTTTAATGCTGTTACTCAAATATCGGTAATGCACTCAACATTCCTTGATAATGAAAGTTAGCTTATTAATTTATATAAATTAGATAAGTCCACCCACTAGCTAAGTAAGGGTTTTGCACGCAGGGTGTCAGATTGAAATGGGTCAATGAGGGGGAATTTGAAACTATGAAAGATAAAGAGATTAGTTTAGTTAAGTAACTGTGTCAGTTTAACAGATGACCAAATCTGTTCAAATTTTTTATCAAGGAAATCCTATATTATTATCTTTGCTGTGTTTTAACATGAATCCCGAGGCTTAGAATCACCGTCACGTCACCCATAGTTTGTTATTCTGTTATTTTTTTTCATAATAATAACGAATTGACAGCATATTGTTTTGAGTTTACATTGACAAATAATATTTCTGTAATAGTCACTTTTTACTATGCTCAATGCGTGTTGGAAAAAATAATTAAACGCATACTGCTTTCATATTCTTCTTTAAAATAAATTTCTTTAAAATAAATTAAAGGAAATAAAAACGTTAAAATTAATTTTCAAAATGATTGTAATAAAAATGTTTTAATACATTTACTATCTAAGCAAAATATAATTTTCAAAATGAGCTTATTCTAGATTAACTAAACATAATATCGAAATAAAGATTAAAATAAATAAATATGAATTAAAGGAAGTTATAATTATTATTATTTTTAGCATTATTCCTTTAATCTCGTCTGTTTAGTGTCGATGAGGCCCAAGATAGTGGACACGTTAAGCCTAGTGGAGGAACTGGCTCTCTTAAGTGCAACTGCCGGAACACACCTATAGGTATTCGGCGGCAGACTTTCAACTTGTGGGTGGTACCTAGCCAAGCAGGCATTAGAAGAAACCCTACCATCATGCAAAACTTACTATATAGATTTAACGTTATGGCTACGATGTCACCTAACGCTAAGTGACGATGTGGCCCAAGAAAGTGGACAGGTATATATATACAATTATATAACTCTAATTATTTTCCATTTAAGATATAAATATTTAATATTAGCATGCAATATAGCCGGCTAATGCAATCTATTGGTTGAGTAGGGTGAACGTATGGTAGCCGCCACAAATGCAGTAAGTCGTGTTTAAGTTTACGAGCCGCACGTATCCCAGCTTTACGATGGCAATGCTTGTTGCTCACAAAGAATATCCTCCTTTTGGAAGAGCTCTCTTAAGTTATACTTACATAAAATTTAACGTAATATACTAAAAATCTCTATCAAAATAAAGTAATACAACACCTGCTAAGTCTTTTTATTATATCAAAACCGAGTATTTGATTCTAGTTCTAAAATATTATATATAGTACTTGCTGCAGCCGTGACTTCGTTCGCGTGAGACTGAAAATTATTTAATAATTTTTGTCTGTTTTTGTAACTTTTTCTGTACCTCTTTGCTTCTATTGATGGTAGAGTGAGATTAAATTAGCCTATAGCCTTTTTCATTTATTGCTCTATGACATACAAAAAAAATCTGACTGGTAGTTCCGAAGTTATAGCACTCAAATAAACAAACAGACTTCTATTTTTTTTCAATGTTAACATAAATAAGCATGCTCTTATACGAATTTGACTATGATATACAAAAGTAACGTATTAATAATACTATATTGTTAAAAATAAATATTATTTGTTGGGTACGGGAAAATTTATTAGTTGCATAAAATAAAATGTAAACAACTTCTTAAAACATAGCTACGTGTACTTTTGAAAATACGATTTTATTCTGGTTTATAAAGTATAGACCAGGGGCATTTTTCAGTTTCTCTCTCTATCATCTTTCCTCATTGCTGAGGATACGACCACGATGAATAAGCAGTTTTCATTGGGTGCAGTCATATGCCCAGTGAATCGCTCGGTGCATGCTGCCGTCCGCCGCCTTCCTTATTATGTCGGACCATCTTGCAGGCACGACCACGTCCACTTTAAAAAAATAATCAGGACATAAACGAAATTTTATTAATCCAGAAAATACTAATATATTAAACCATTCTTTTCATTTAGGTATATACTAGAATAATTATAGATTTTCATACAAGGAGGCTCAGTAGTATCTTAAATTCTCTAATTAAAGTAAATTCGTTATCTATATTGAGCCTGAACTTTCGGAGAAGGAAAATATTGTGTTGAAACCGTGGCACGGTAATAGTATATTTTACATTGCCATCTCAAGACACATTGTCGGTTCTTCTAGATAACTGGAATGTTTTCCAGACGATTAATAGTGTTTTAACTTTCATAAGTGCTTTCTTAACACTAGAATTGAATATAGGAATTTTAATACAGACTGTCGATTTCTTAAAATAAACATAAACAAGTAAGATGGACTATATTCTTCCTATTAAAGCATAAAACTAATACATTTCTAGCATTTAAGTTTCATGTTTCCTACCATCATAAGGATTGCTGACGTTACGCTAAACTAGCTCTGTATTTTTATAGTAAGAAAAAGCGTATTATAGCGATCTCCATAAATCGTTATATTTTATTAACTTTGAATTAAAAAAATCACTAAGAGTGCTATTTTTCTATAATAACCATAATGTCTATAAAATGAGAATATTTAAAATCTGTATTTAAGGTTAAGGTTTAAATTTATAATGTTAAAATAGCCCTACAGACTTTCAATTTGAACAGTTAATAAGGTTTAAATGAAAGTATCTTAAATGATCTAAGTAACTTAACAGTGACAGTAAAACTATCTATCTATAAATTCGGTAGTGAAATAATTTTATATACTATTTAATTCTCAATAAGTGTAAGTAAACCATATATGTATATTTTATTAAAAATCAATCTATCGTCAATATAATAAAAGTTCTAGTAAAACACTCTAACAAAGCGACGAGTACTTACCTAACTCGATTATCGAAACAGTATTACCCTCGAATAGAAGGAATCGTATCTTCCCCCAATAGAAGGTTCGTTTAAAGAAGTAATTACACGGGAGTAAGTTCGAGAGATCCTGCGGTGACGTCATTAGTATGCGACTCGTGTCAGCCCCGGCAGAGGCGATAACGCAAATTCGTTTGGCCGAACATCCCGCTAATAGAGTTTCGCTAATTTATAAGACCGTAAAGCCGCAGCAAGACCGGACCTTCGTAAAACTGTCTGCGGTCGACGTAAAAAGGATTTCACCGTAGACCCTGTTACATATTTGATAGAGCACAATCTTTCGCCGTACTCCTCGGAGGTAAGCGTGCTTAATTATGAACAGCTTCTGCGAAATTATTGAAGCTGCCTGTGAATAAGATATCGTTTCTTGTTTTGTTTATTTATTTGATTAAATTATTATTTATTTAAAATTTTCAGGTTTTTGGATATATAGAAAATATTTTACTGAAATTGTATTTTTTATAGTTTAAATGTAATCAAAATCTTCATAAAGGCATATCACGAAACAAAGATTAATCAAATATACATTATACATATAAAGACAGTGTTATGTAGCGTAACAGTAACCATATCTCGTATAAAAAAATATTTCGGATGAGTATGAAGTTTAATGCAGTATTGACAAATTCTAAAAATGATTTCATAATTAACTAATAATTATTATCTGTAATAAAGTTGAACATGGTCATAATAACGTTGTCAACGTAATATTATAAATTATTCACCTTCAAATGTTCAAATAGTGCCAATTTTCGTTTCGAGTATAATAGTATAAGGAATAATATTTATAACTGAAATGATCCAAAGTTATCGAATATCTTAAATAATTATATCCGAAACCGATTAAATACTCAAAATCTCATTCATTTTCATATCATTCCAAATTGTCTATTGTCAGTGTCTCTACACAAATCTTTACTAATTTGTCTTGTAATAACATAACAATAATACCTATCAAAATTTTAAAGTTTTCAATAAAAGGGAAAATACATTATGTCTTAAGGAATTTGCTTAGATTTGTAGAAGTTATAGGATATATTCTGCGTTTTTCATTCTCGGTTCATGTGGTTTATGATAGATTTCTTAATTAAAATCTCGATGTATACTTATAAGCCACAAGCCAACGCAGCACCTGGGGAGCTTTAAATTACGTAGGTACTTATGTTCCCAAACCGCGTACATCCACTGCTTAGATTAAAAAAAAAGCTTTATTTGGATATGCTATAACGAAATGTATATTGCAATAATTATAATAAATTTAATACTACTAAGTTAAAAAATCTTGTATATAAACAACCGTTATAAAGAGTTAAAATTTCAATGTTTTCTAGAAAGTTAATGTGTGTAATCAACCATCATATCTTTGGAAATAAAATGTGAACTTATATTTAGGTAAGTAACAATATAATAAAGAAAATTTCGTTGTCAACATACTTAGCTTACTTAACATAAGGTAGGTATATAAAACTTTAAAGCAGCCTCATTATTTTAAACAAATTTTCAACATAAATCTGTTCGCAGCTATGAACTTTACTATTTTAATCTGTGGCAGAATGATGATTTTTAAGTAAGCACGAATCCATATACTTCAAAGGGTCAAAGATATTTACTGGTGGATCGTTGAACTTGATAACAAATAGCGATGGAACTGTTTTCACTAAAAGATAAGCTCTTTGTATGGTTATTATCCAGTTTATCTACGAAAATCCTCTCACGCACTCGCTCGTTGAAACTGCATTGGTATGGACAGTATTGATGAGCAGAATAATTTTTTTGGTACCTTTTTGTCTATTAAATAATCGCGAATTCCTCGGATAATATTTCGTTCATTCAAATGGAACTTCTTTGTCAACGCACGAATCTATTTTTGTCCAAACGTAATGTCTTTTTCAACTTCGTTTGATCACTTTTCGGGTATCATAAGCTTAAACGTTATTTATATCACTCGATTCTAGTAAACGATCTTTCACAGAATCTGCCAATTAAGAATAAAACGACTTGGGGTCTATGGGTTGCTGTATATTTCTTCCCCTTTCGTTGTGTAGCTCCACTGCAAAAATAACAGTTTATTCACTGCCTCCAAAGCCTTTTCATAGTACGTTCCAGGGTCAGTTATTCTTCGTACCAATATTTGAAACACATTTTCAAATTTCTGATTAGTTCTTATTAGGCTTATATCACAATTTGGCAAATCTAAACTCAGCTCACTTAGCTCTTCACAGCATCGCACAGAGGTACCAAATATGGGACAAACGCTGTGCTAGTGAATTTCCTAAAAAGTCCGCTAAATGAACTTTTTTTTATTTTTATGTCTGGTATTATCAGAACTGGCATTCCTAAAATATTCAACTAATGCAACATAACTGTTTCATGTAGCTGAAACCGGGCGAAAACTAGAAACTACCTATCTTGTACTAAAAATTCGTCCTACTTTAAAAAGGTCCTCTTCTAACAGAAGAGCACGGTTTTTAAATTTCTGGAATTTTTCAGGGGTACGTGATATAACTTATATAACTCATATAACTTATCCATGAACTCAATAATTTATTAATTAGCTTTTTTTTAATCTTTTTCTTTAACCTTTTAAAATTATTATGGCAATTTTTTTATACTTTTAAAATTTCCTTTGAGAGCACTGCGTGCCCCTGCGTAACCTCGCACAAAAAACCATATGTGTAACTAATTACCAGATTACAAAAAATCTTTAATTAACAGGAAACTACATTACTATGAAATACCGTATGTTATTTTGTTGTTATTGAATTTTGTTATTATTAACGCTCACGTATTTGTGGGAGTTGCTAATACGTTCTATTATTATAATTGGTTGTAAATTTATATGAGGTTAAACTTCTTTTTTAATATACATAATACAATTTTTTTTAATAAAGTAAAGAAATAAATATTAAAGTTGAGACATCAGATTTTTACAAAGATTTTTACTTTTTACAAAGAAAAATGTAAAAGGTGCATGAAAACGTCGCTTGAATCTTATATACGAAAATATATGAAAGTGTAAATTATTGACAATAAATTTTCATTTTGTTGACATGAAAAATTATTAAGTTTTATATTCAATCATTGACTCTAACTCAGAAATGGCGCGAATCATTAAAGTAAAATTTCGTATTTGAAAGTTTACTTAATTTATTTGCCCCTTTCTTTCACTCTAAATAAAGATATGATCGTTATAATTGTTTTCGATGTGAAATATCTATAGGCGAGGGTAAACCTGATTGTTAGCGTGGCGATACAAGCCGTGGTGACATATGTAATATACGTAGGCTATACGTAGTAGTGTGTGAGACATAGTGACGATATAAATTTTTAAATTTAGATATTTTGTATTTAACAAAAATGAATATTCATGTAATAACACTCATTATTATATTGATATAATTTATAATGCTTTATCTTTTCATTATGCCATATCTGATTCCTAACGTAATGTGTTTTTATATGCATATAGCTTATATAAAACCATGTCGATATTTTACTTCTGCCAGGTGTCCCGTGACGGCTCACATTTTTTACATTGTAGCCATATACTCGAACTCTAATATATTTTGTACGTTATAACTAGACAAACATACGTCTATAAATAATACATGCATTTACCTAAATTGGAATAGATTAAAATATATTTTTAAAATAAAAATTTGATGCACGAAACCGGCTCACTCCTTTAACATTCATTAGGCAAAATAGCCATCTCCGAGTGAGATTAAAATAATTATGTCTGAGTAAAGCGTAACGTGACGGTAAATATTCATAATTTATTTAGAAACATGAGGGCTCGCAGAACCCACGCTGTTTAGTCGACTTCACAGTCATTACATCGTCTCAGCCACTTTATGATACGAAAATTTCATTTTATAGTATCTCTGTTCCCTCAAAATGCTGGTCTAATTTGCTTAGTTGACATTCTGTCGTGGATTTTAATAATGAATTTGAAATAGCTGACGGACATGCGGTTGTTTCTGGTACAAGTTTCTATTTTAGTAGTAAAGTGAAATGGGTTTGAGACGATTATGTTAGAATCTGTTTAAAAAAAAAGTTAATGACATTTTTATTTTATGAAATTAATATAATAAATACAATAACATTTTTAAATGACTTTACTTGACTAATGAATTAACTTTTTAGCATTTAATTTAGTGATGAATAAAAATATTTATTTAGGGTAATAATTATATGCGATAAACTAAATATCAAGAATTAAAAAACAAATATGATATTTATGGACAGGATCATGATAATCATATACAATTCCAAATCCCAAGGTGACTTACCCATAGCAATAAGGCAGGATGGTAAGAACTTATCAAGTTTGACTCAGGACCTCTAAGTATATAATGATAAACCTGACATAGTATCTCTCTTTGGCTTGTCACGTTTCAGGGGTAACTCTTGCATATTCAAGAGGCTATCAGGACAGGAACGAAGTAAGCTTATCTCTGCGGTTATCATTATTTTTAGGTTCCATTGGGTTTACCATTAGATAAACTTCTATTACTTTACCACGCTATAAAAATGTTTTCTGAAATTAAACGCGTAAGTATTACCGTCCTATATGATTTAGTAAAATCAGTATTGACTCCAAAAGCTTTGAATCTCATATCAGAACACTTCTCAAAACGTTGTTATTACTGGAATTACTAAAATCATTGCTACCTTTTACAAATCTCTTATTTTTGAGATCGTTTATAATAAGCGGATAAATATTTTAAACAAATAATTTATACGATATAACGATTCAAGTTTTTAATCATTGAAACTAAACAGTCACTATAAATACTTATTCTTTACTATTTATACACTTATACTGTTTTCGTGTAGTAAGTTAAATAATACCGATAATTCCATATCCTTTTAGTGTTTTACTTTTTTCTTCATGTGAGTGGCAACCTGTATAAAGTATATATACACAACTATACTATGGTCACAAGGAATAGTAGCATATCGTGCGAATCTTATTAATCGTACTGTTCTCATCTCTGGGCGGGAGCCCCCCAGTACCAGCTACTTCCATTTGACCGCATTCAACGTAGGGCGGCTCGGATTATCGACGATCAAGCTCTTTCCGATCGGCTTGATCCCTTGGCTCTGCGTAGAGATGTTGGGTCACTCTGCATCTTCTACCGCATTTACCACGGGGAGTGCTCTGAGGAATTGTTTGGATTGATCCCGGCCGCTGAATTTCACCATCGGACATCGCGTCAAAACAAAAAATTTCACCCACACCACCTCGATGTCCAGCCTTCCACAACAGTGCGATTTGTAAGGCACTTCTTACCTCGCACAGCCACTCTGTGGAACGAGCTTTCGCCGGCGGTCTTTCCGAACAGTTACGACTTGGGAACCTTCAAGAAGAGAGCGTATTCCTTCCTTAAAGGCCGGCAACGCACTTGCGAGCCCTCCGGTGTTGCAGGTGTTCATGGGCGGCGGTGATCACTTTCCATCAGGTGAGCCTCCTGCCCGTTTGCCACCTATTCCATAATTATACAACATCCTAAAAATGTGTTATTAACCTCTCGTTAAAAGTATTTAAAGAGTTTTTGTGGCAACTAAAAAGTCGCGCTCCGAGTTATTGTTTAATATTCACTTTACTTATGCACAACGAAAAAACTATAACACGCAAAATATCATCAAGATTAGATAAAATAAGGCCAAATATCGTAGGTAAGTTTATGAATTTATATGAGAAATACAAAATGAGACATTCAGATCACGTAATTATTCTCATTATAAATTATTGAATTCGTTTTTTCGTTTTGTGAGAAAACCCAATGTTGTGTTAATAAAAATTCATAATTTTACTTGTTATATTGTATATGAAAATAGGATTTCAAAGTTCCATTCCACTAAAATAATAAAACGAAGTTCGATATTATTGTAGCATATAACCGATTATAAAACATTATAACTTTTAATTGAAAGAAGATTACTGTCAACAGCATGAGATATGTTATAATACGTTACGTTTCGTTAGTTACTCATCAAATTTTAATATATTTTTGAAATTACACTTACTGCATTTAAGATATTCTTCTGAGACCTCTGAGTATATATTTTTTTAGTTTATAGAAACTTTCAATTAGTAAATTTTATATAAAATAAAGCAACATTCAAAATTATATATAAGACTGAAAAGATGGAAGTGTTTATGGAGCGTGTTCTAACACAGATTTACACCCGGAAGAAAGAGCCACTACTAAAAGTGAACCGGAAATCACATCAGGTCGCATCTGAGGTCACTTACGATAATCCCACTATGAATATCTCAGTGTATACTTTATAGGTACAACATTTTAAACATCAACTTATATATGTCACTAAAAATTCAAAGGCCAATTATTATGACTACTTATTCATACATAAAATAAAATTACTATTAATACACGTAAATAAATATAAATCTGCATTGTACCTTGTTATTAAATATTATATACCTTAGTATAACACATTTAGCAATAATGTGATTTTCTTAATGAAATGACATATCATTAATTTTCTGAAAGTGACTGCTAACTTTTTCGTTTATATATTTTACTTTAAAGTAGGTACAAGTAGCTGTGATCATATGAAAGATTTCGAATCGATGACAAAAATTTAAATGTTATATGTAACACACTGACTGCTACACTGTCAGCTTTACAGTACATATTTACAAAAAACTATATATGCTGTGGTTGTGGCGTGAATCAAGTGAACTCAAAAAGCTTTTTTATTAAAATCGTTTGCATGTTTTTTTTTATTTAACGTTAAGGTAAACACACAAGTTAAGCTATAAGCAATCATATTTCATAAATTATAAAGTATTTTATACCACCTCTTCTACTGTTTTTCCTTATATAATTATATTTAATTTAATTTTGTTAAAGTACTGAGAAAACGATCTTGAACGAGAAAAGACATGATTAGAAAAGAAAAGGCTAGCGCTCGGGAAACCATTTTGGCAAAATTGACATTTTACCCAAATTTTAGAATTTAAAATTTTACATTATTATATGTTGTTACGTACAGTACAGCTAAGGAAGAGTAATTTTCAGTCAAAAAAACTGCTTTACCTGGACCCGCTCATAACAAATGAAAACGAAAACACAAGGATTTTCCTGCAAATATGTCAACACCAAACACTAAATTACACCTTAGTAAATAAAACGTTTAAGGAATTTACTACTTATTGTTCACGATAGACAAAATCCTCAATAAAGTAGATAAAAATAAAGCCGTCGATGATCGTATGGAGAATTTACAATAACAGCTTCTATATTTTGATATTTAAAGGGCTCTCCTAAATTCACATAGACAAGAAGCGGTCGCGCCGCGTGCTCACAACAGCGGGACCGCATTCCATTCTGCTGCTCCACGCCACTTACCTTTACCCTTTATCCGAATAGCTCGATTTACCTGTCTCCCGATCGTTTTACTTCCCTCTAATATCGGCCGATGTAAATTCATATGACCGGGAAAACATTTGTATCTAGAATACTTTCGCCTCGCCCCGGAACGGGTACGGGCGAAGGCGCCCATCTACAACGACCTCTGTACGCTTGAGACACAATTGCACTTTTTTGCATTTTTATCTACTTGTTTTCGTGGGGTGAATATTAATACAGTCTTTGTTTAAACTATGCAAACGTAAAATATTTATACGACACTGAAAACGATTAGGAACTACCGAACTTCGGTAACGGAATAATAAATGCAAGCGTAAAACAAGTAACTTTTAGCCCATAAAATAAGTAATTATGTAAGCATGATATCTTTCAAAGCAGAATAATATGTATCATATACAGATGAGAGATATATTATAGATATTAAACTTTTGGTTATAAAAACTTCGCCTGTAATATACCTAGAGTATACTAATAAAAGTGAGTATCTGTCCGTAACAAAAGCTTTTATAACATTTTTGTATGAACAACTAAATAATAATTTTCTTAGTAAAGTGATTCTTTTTATTAAATCATATATATAATTTATTAACAACAAATATATTTTCGCATGTCAATATTCTTTTCACATATAAGATATTGATAATTATTTTTTAAGAGGACTGACAATAGCATGTAACTAGAAGAATATTAAGTATCAACGTGGATGGATACAGGAGTACAGAAAAATCAAAATGGATATGAAGGAACGGTTTGACAAAAATATATGGAAAGGTATGACTGATAGAGTAGAGTGGAAGGGGAAATCAATATTTTAGCATGATTACTTAAACAAAATTTGTAAAATGTCGTAGTTTTATATATAATTAATATCAAAATATTAATATTTATCATATTCAACTTTTTGCAACATAAATAATAGTATTGTAGAGTAGTTTGAACGCAATAAACCACGATCATCACAATCTAGTTCTTCTCATACAAGCACCAGGCTTTGTCTGTATCCTGAAAACAATTCGTAAACTTTTACATCTAAGAACGAGCATCGAACTATGTTATAACCAACCTTTAGACTTATGTTCTCGTCAAAGAATAAATAATAAAATTTGTGTAAAAATATGAAAGATGTTTTTTTTATTGGATTAGTTTTTAGGTAAAAACTAGTATTGTAAACCTAATGGAATTATTTTTTTACGTGAATTGTCATTACTGTTCGAAAAATATAACTTTTATATTATATAATATTACTACTTTATTGTATTATGAGTACTAATTTACTAACATATTATTTATCAATAACCTAATAATTATTATAATATTGTCTTAGGTGTTAACACAGGTAACAAACAAACAAAAACTACTGTTTTTTGGTGATAATTCATTAGAGTTATAAGATTCCTCATTGTTTTTAACATTATATCAGTAAACATAAGTAATATAGAATTAAAGTAATAGATCAGGTTCGATAATTTTTGAAATCAAAACAAATAATAGTAGGATGAAACCCATCGCATTAGGAATATAACAAAAATGAAAGCAAAAATAATTTACTGGCGATCTGAGGTCGGGAAGTGGAAGGTTTTTAAGGTTAAAAAACGGTTTATCTCGATTTCCAGCAAAGCTACAAGTCCTATGGAATAAAGTTAAATGGCAAAGTTGTAAGTAATTATATAATCTACAACTTTCGTATTTACACTTTCACATAACTTCAAAAATTACATGAAAAATTCAAATAATCAAGTTTTTTTTATCTTTTATAAATAATTTTTTACACTAAATTCAGTAAAAACTTCCCTTTTTATGTCCCAAACCCACTATATTTTTTTGACTTAAGACATTTATTTTTTTACCTTATTTTGACTTAATATCGCAAAAGCACCCTAATTTTAAGTATATAAGTTACCTTCAAATAGCAATAGATATGCATCTACGCCAACAACTTTCTCAAAACATTAAATATATCTTATAAAATATTAAGTTATTTGGTTGCTTTTTCTGAGAAAACTTGCCATAGTAATGTACACCTTTTGGTCTATAATTAATACTAGTTTGTATGTCTTACATTTTCTCATATAATATCTCTCATATAAATCTTCTTACTCATTATTCTACCTGATTGTCACAACATATTTTCATCTAAATTTTATTCATTGATTGTTTTGAGAGCCAGTTCCTCCACAAGTTTAGCGCGTCTACCAACTTGGATCGTATCGTCACTTAAGATCAGGTGAGATTATGGCCATTAACCTAAACCTTAACTTAACTATATAAAACAAAATAACTTTATCAGCTGTCATCTCATCGTGTACACCTTTTATACACATATCATTAATAAACACAGTCCGTCCATCTATATCTTCTCCGGTCTTCTTCTACTCGTATCCATCAATGCTCATACTTAACATTCTTCTATTTATATGATTTTCATCGCTCCGTATAACTAGCCCATAGCACGTTAATCTATTACTTCTTAGTATCTCTGTTACTTGTGCTATTTCAAGCTTTTTGAAATATATATTCTGTAGAGAATAATAGGATAAATATATTTTTGACAAAAAAATTGCTTGTACTTTCTGTGAGAAAAACTATATATTTAAAATATTAATATGTCAGATGAACATAAAATATTTAAAATAAGTTGTATGAAAGTAAAAGTACATTAGTATAACATATAATGAAAAGAGTGTCTTATCTGATATATATTACAGACTCATCATCACCTGACGAGAAGCGAGACATCACGTCCGTTGCTTGAGCTCGTCTCATGCAAGTAATCATAATATCATAAAACTTTTGCACTTCGACAAAAACCTTCAGGAAGCAACGTATCTCGGGGAACTCTCTACGGGTAATCAGAACTTAATGAAAAGTGCGCCCGCTCGTCTGACAAGATCCTACCCAAATTTTAGGGGTCACGTAAAATATTAAAGCAACGAGATGAAGTGGCCAGAGATTCATTACCTTTTTACCTTGTTTTTATTATTCGTAAATAAGACACTCCTACCACATTTCTGTGTTCATAACATAAAACCGAGCTGCTGTAAACTTGCTCTTCAACGACTATGAGTTTTCAAACTCTTTTTATGAATGTTACTTAAAAAGCTATATTTTATAATAATATATTCCTATTCATTCGAATGTTATTTCAGTGTAGCTTTGCCACTATATTTGTTAAAAAACAATTTTTTAAATAAAATATCTATTTGATTTATATGTATATCTTTTCAACCCTATAAACTACAGCTTTTAAGGGAATAAATGAAAACTGAAAATAGTCAAGGATAACGTTATTCTTTTGAGTGGAACCAATTAAAATCTTAATTTCCTGCACTTTAATTCATCTATATTACCTGTAGTTATTTTTTGTTGCCTTTAGCTCTTGGGTTTACACCAGCCTAGATGTTCTCACAAATGTTATTTAAAATAGCACGTAATAAAGTTGTAAGCCGCAAGCGTTCCAGTAATTGTGATCTCGTTAGGCACAGGTATCATAGTTACCATCCAACAAGCTAAAGCTTGCAATCTAAGCTAAATTTAAATTGAACTTCCATAATCGTTCCAAATATAAACTGTTAATTTAAGTATCTATATCGTCCATGAAATTCATATTAAGACCTGGAGGCATAAAAAGTTAAAAGCGTCATGTAACTGTATGAAGGTGTGAAGAAAATTGTCTGATATTAAAATACGACGAACATTTAAACCAAAACATATTAGAGTTTAACAGATGAAGTCGATAAAATTATTGTCGGTTAAAAATAAATAAATATTGTACGTACAAGCAAAAAACCTGTATTTTGGCTGTTCGGGTTATTGTAAACTAAGTCATAAAATAATGCTGTCATGCATTAATGTGTTAATCTTCAAATAAATAAACTTTGAGTTAACTCTATGTAGATTTGAACAAGCATTATATAAGGATTATATAATGTTAACTTAATTTTGTATTCTGAAATAATGTATTATTGTGTTATACTTCATAATAATGTAGATACCATTTAGAGTACAATAGTTTGTGAAACAAATTTGTTTACTAAAAATAAAAATTTGGTTTTCATATATTTATGCAAATATAAAGACATTACTGAGATTTCTATAATATTCACATTATATCGCTAAAATTTGGCCACCCACTTCCCACGTTACAATAAAACACGTTTTTAACACACAAAAACATACCTCAACGTCATCTACTTCTACTTATAATTTTAATACAATGTTTAAATTTAAGTATTTATAATGTATTAAAATTAAACCTACTACAAAAAATGAACAAACTTAATATATCAACAACCGTTTTCAGGAAAAATAACGTAAGCGCCAACTGCACTTTTTACAGGAGATATATTTTTTCGTTCTTAATTAAAAAGTATTTATGATATCTTTACAAAAAATATGACTGGCTGTTCATAATTAAGCTGCTCTATTAAATTAGTGGTTACTAACATACTGTTTCTAATTTATTTTAGGGGATTACAATAAAAAAAAAATTTTTTTTGGCGATTACAATGTCGTTCCTGATAACGCTCTTTATTATGTTTATAATATATTGTGATAATTTTCACAATTTATTTTCACAATACCTATAATATACGGATTTTTATTGATGTCTGAAAGTATAACAAATTATTAATTTTTATATGAAACATTTTAATTGAATATTACTTTATTATACAGATAACATATATTGTACTTTGATTACAATATAATATAGTATTTTTATTTCTGATTACAAAATTTTGTAATATATATTTTGACTATCGATAATAAACAATTTATATAAAAATCTCATCTCTAAAATGCTCGATCTTATAGCGGTAACGTTGCCGAACTTTTTTTATTTACGTGAGTATGAAATTGAACCAAAAATTTGAATTATACCCTTGTTATGTTATTATTTGATGTTTGACTTTGTCGCCTTCGCTGAAGTCAATTCGCTTGGAAAATATCCTTTGTAAGCGCATTTGTTACCGTGGTAAGATTTCTGTTATGTTGTAAAACCTCAACCGAATTTTATATTAATATATTAAGTTATGCTAAATAGTTATGTAAGTACTTAGATTATGTATTTCTTTAATTGTTGAAATATATATATATATGTGTGCACTAATATATACAGTTTAATAGGTATTAATAATATGTGTGATCCTTTTTATTATGTACGATTTTCTCGTTGCTTAATAGTATTTTATAAATCATGTTTAATGGTTTTATTGATAAGACATATTTTAACAAGCCATTTGTCTCAACATTCTATTTAGATTTAAATCATTAAGACCTTGGCATAAGCTCGTAATGATCTTCATTTTTTTTTACTTTATAATAATAAATTAACCATCCACCGTTTTACCTAAAATATGAACTATAACTAGTTTATCTAAGATTTATATTATGATACAGTACTTTATAAATGTTGAAATCTCGAATATCTAAAATGTCGAATGAATGTGACAAATAAACTAATAAAGCGGAGTGAAATAGGAGAGAAAATAATATATTTTATTTTTAAAGATCTTATTTACATTAATTATAATAAATAGAATTTCCAGCTTGATCTCAAGGCATGAGTATTCGTAGAAACGTGAACGTATTACTCTTTCTTGATTACACAATTTCTATAAATGCCTTAATCAATTTACGTCACACAACTTGGACATGTCATAACTCATGTACTAATAGTTACCTACTTTGTTAGTTATGTCAATATAAAATAGTGGTAGTGTGTACGAACTCCTCGTCAAGGGACGTGACTTCGAATCCACTTACAATGAGCTATTATCCCTTCGAAATGTGAAAATTTGAAAAGAAAATGAAAACAAAGTATATTATAGCTACCACCCTCAAATTGAACATCTGTCGCCAAATACCAATAGGTGTGTTCCGGCAGTAGTACTTGCGAGTCAGTCGTATTGTCACTTAAGAGGAGGTGAGATTATTATATTTCTACAGTTTAGTTGTCATCCAATTGACTTTAAATCAAACTGTAAAGTGCGCAGTATATTTAAGATAATTGCTTTCAAAATAGCATTTTCTTGTGCATATTTCATAGTTAAAAATTTTGTAACATAAATGGCTACCATTAAGATAAAAGTATGGAGCCATCGAGAACGTCTCATATTTCTTTCTGGATGTAATTTTATTATATATTGCAACGAAAAAGCGTTCCAATGTATCGCATTAAAGTGGTTCTTGGTACAAAAACAATTTAAACTGAATTATTCCTCCATTCTAGCAATAAGTCCGGGCTTACATGCTGTATAATGGTATGACCCGACAAACAACTTTAAGTGTACAAAATATGGAAGGTTACGTCACCCGTGGGCACCAAGGGAAGCCTTTATACTGGAGCCTGGTACATAGCGGATGTTGGGGAACACGACGAGTCTCTACAGCTGCCAGTTAAGCTTTTACATGCACTTATATTGTATGCAGTATTGTTTGTATATAAGTTCATTTGTAACATATTTATTTGACTTCATATGAATATGTATCAAAATAATATAACAAGACCTTCAACATGTATCTACTAGCTGTACCTGACGAAAAGATTTCACACACCTATAATGTAATGCACTGATGCGATCTGGTATTGATTATAATGACAGCTAGATAAAAATTACACGACTTCATTACAACTTTCTTGACTTTTTTGTTAATATAGTGATATTCATAGACTAGAACAAAAGCGATATTACCTATATGTATATAGGTTAACTTTCCTGAGTTAATTCTGTTCGATACTGTGATTTATTCGAGACACAGTGTCTGATATCACAGTACCGTACTAAGTAAGTAAGTCACTACTAAATGAATAAGAAAAAATGATGTTATAGTTTAAGAAGGATGTAGCATGCTTCTAAGTATTTAAAATAAAAACAATTCATTATTTATTATCATAAACATCACATAAATATTATATTCCAATATTATTACTTTAGAATGTATGAACTCTATTTTCATAAAATTAACACATGCCTAGTGCGTACAACAATAAAGTAATCTTAGTGGGCGACTGGAGATCAAATTGCACGACCTATGAGGATATTGCGTAGTAATAATAGAAATCGAAGAGACATAAACTTGCTTGTGACGTCAATTGACGGAGCTATATCAGGGTAAACTGACCTTCAATTCTATCATAGACGGGTTAAGTACATTTCCACCTAACTTTACGCATAGCTCACTTTAATAGTTTTAGATAACATAGTTCGCGCAGGAATTTAGGGAAATTTGAAAATGTGTTTCATCAAAAGTTATCTACGAAATCGGCTTTCATAAGTTTATTAAATAGTGCTTTGTGTTTGTATTATTTACCTTTGTTTTATAATAAATTTATGTTAACTAGATTATCTAATGTCACGCAGTTCTCTTAATGTTAAACGGCCGTTGTAACCCTTAACTACTACGACTACTATTACTCTCAAACAGAACTACAGGAGTGATTTTTTTACCGTGGTTTAGTACATTGACCGTACTTCACTTGAAGGTAAGTAAGCTCAGTACGGTCCAGGTACAGTAACGACTGTCGAAAGAAAAAATGTCCTCCGTGAGTCGCAGCTTTTTAGAAAAGTAAGCGCATAGGTTTCCTTTGCAATTTACAAGCAAATTAACCTGACTACCAAGTTAAAAGCACATAGTTCAACATGTTCACTTCAAAAAATGTAATAATATAAACATTTCACTACTAACTATGAACACTAATTTCTAAACTTCACTAAACACTAATGAAGTTTTGATAGTAATAAAAAATATTTATTACAATGTATTAAACAAAGTCAGTCTTTATAAAAAATAAACTTGACAGTCCCGAAGGCCAGACTTGGCGGCGCTACTCTTTAACTCGACCCAGCCAAGATTATGTTATCGTTTGTCCGATTTACTCGAGGTTCTCGATTTAAACAGGAAAAGCAATGTCTGTACTTTTTGTGTAGATCTATAACAACATGCAATGATTATTTTAAGCTTTAAATGTACTAAAAATCATCGTTAAAAATTATAAAGGTACTACTAGTATTGTTAAAACTGATATTAATTTGATAATTGGTATAAAATATACAATATTATGTAACCAGACTACAATAGCTACGAATGAAAACGTACATTAGTTTGCTTTATTAGAAATTAACGTGCCTATTTCTAAATTTAATATGTACATTCGTATCATCGAAACAAAAGACAATAAGCTAATGATCAAACATAGTAAAGTTTGAAATTGCAAATAAAATAGTAGAGTACTCTTAAATGCTCATTCGTGGAGATGCAATTCGGCAGACGAATTCGATTTATGAACACTTTACCCGTACGTGGAACACCTAAACATAACGCGCACATATCTACACATGATGTGCGTGTAAAAAGATACGGCTATCGTAAAAGCCCCACTGAAAATAATTTCAGAAATGTTAGTCGTTTTTCGCGAGACATTCGGTGGTAGGACCCGCATAAAACTTGAACATCAGACCGCCTAATGGATTAGAAGAATTGCCTTCAATCGTAAAGCCCGCCTTACACATTGGTACATACCAAGGGAGCTGGTAAAGATAATAATTTCTATTGTCGTCCATGTCACTCTTGGTGTGTTATCAGAGTAAACTTATTTGTAATTACATGATTTTTTTTAGTTCAAATTTCATATTCAGTAAATGACTTAAGATATAAAGTAAGATATAAAGACTTAAGATATAAAAATAAAATAAAAATAAATATATGAAAGTATAAGACCCATCCTGTTGTACAAAAATCCTACTTCTGAGTGGATCTGTAGTTTTGATTTAGATAATGCTACAAAACATAGCTTTTGTAATCTACTACACGGTTGACCTAGCTGTTAGCATTTACCTCTACACCCGCCACGCCGAAGTGCTGTAAGTTCGAGAGTTCCGAACAGGACAATTATTTATTTAATTCACAACCAAATGTTTTGAGGTTGATTGTTACTCTGTATTCGTTTATTTACCATAGTTTACATAAAAACGGTGTGTGCTTAAGACCACACGACAGGAGTATATCCTGAATACATATACAGAAATATATGCAGTATATACCGTAAATTATGTATGTGTGTCTGTAACAAGTAGTCAAGTATGGGGCTATTGTAAGATACTTAATAGTAGGCTTACCATAATTACGAAGAGCCAAACCGGGACGCAGAAGAGAAAGAGGCTCATTTTCATTTTGCTTTTCGCTTAATTTGTGTTTTTCATATTTGAAATGCAATCAAAATTATTATGAATTGAAAACATATTAATAAATGTGAATATATTTTTTATTAAAAAGAAAAAGAGACAAAGTACAATTAATACAAACAACACAAAACATTTGGACAGGGATCTCAAACCGGGACTATCCCGGTCAAACCGAGACGTATGGTAAGCCTACTTAATAGCATTTAATGTGTGTTTATTTTTGTATTGTCTACAACAATAAATTTCGTCAAAATTAGTCAAATCAATCAGTAATAATAAACTATAACGTCGTAAATATAACGTTTTGGCTCGCCACATACCGTGTATAAGTCAATACTGAAAGCGACTATTGTGTCATGCTCTCGGATGTGACGCTCGTTGAGCGTGTATAGCAGTAGCGCGTTGAATATATCTCTGTCGCTCGCTCAGTGAACTCGAGCCGACTTTACCCGAACAAGAGACACATGGGCAAGCGTGTTTATATTTCTAAAGTATATTTCACTTTAAACAGCCTTTTTAGAAAACATGTTAATAAAAAAACAGCAATCAGTTAAGTAGTTCTTGAGTTATAATCAGTATTAAAGTCAAACTGAGTACCAAGAACAGTGAAACCTTAAAGAATATAAGGATAATGTACAAACAAAGTACCCATGCATGTAAAGGATAGTACAACAACTTACCGTATATAATGTGAACAGTACAAAGCGTGAATTCGACTCGCAACTTTTATAAAAAATCCTATTATATACTATTTTGTATATCCTAAATTACTTCTTTTTTTTCAAATACAGTTCTTGCTTTGCTATTAATACCGAGATGTAGGATACGCGAATATTTTTATTTGAATTAATTACGTCTAAAGGGTGGCATATCAGTGTGATAGCATATTACTGTTAAAATCCTTGAAAAGTTGTCACTATGCATCTATGGATGTCTTCCAGAAGCTGCATGTGACAGTCAGTTCCCGCACTAGGCTTAGCAAATTACTATCTTCGGCTAAATCAGATTAACTTGTGGTCAAATAAAATCGAATTACTTTATTCAATTTAGTCGCTGAAAAGGCGCTTATGGACGTCAAAACTAACACCGGTTCGGAAAATAATTCAGTCATAGAGCAGAACTGTAAAAAAACTCGTTCTTGTTACATTGTCTTTTAAGGTACATATTTAACAAAGAAAAATTATATTTCATTTACAATAGTTTTAACGGATGCACAAAAAGTGGTGCTAGTTCCAGACATCACCATCGTTAACATTATGATTCACTTTGTAAATAGCCTTTAACATCAGAACCCGCTTGTCATAATGTTTGAACTTACTATCCGGCAAATCGACAATGCGCTTTGGGACTTTGTTATAAAACCTAACACTATTACGTAAATAACTGTTACTGGTCTTCTAAGACTAAAATATGGGGTCATTATATTGTCATTTCTTTCTAGATTTAAGTAATGACGGTTTATTACACAATTCAAGTTTTTCAATTTTTTGCAGACATACATTCAATTGTCAAGTATATATAGTATTAGAATTAAGATATCGAATTTCGGAAACTTAGTTCTATATGATTCACAAGGGTACATGTTGTAAATTGGTGAAACGCTGAACCTAGAAATAATTAACAAAGAAACATACGTCAATTATGATAATTAATACGTTTTAATTTTTATTTTATAACTAGTAACCTAACCCGACTTCACACGGCTAGTACTAATTAACTTAAGTCGGATGCGCAAAGAAAAATTTTTTTTTTTTTTTGGTTGCCGAACATTTAATCAAAATCAGTTCAGCTGTGTTAAAATTAATAAAAAACATACTAACATATATCGATAAAAATCGTATACGTTGTACGGAATTGTACATCTGGAGCACCCTGGGCAGTCATGCTAGCCAATCTTTTCACTACAACACTGGCGTATTGTATTTAAATACGGCTTTTGCCAACATGTAGAAGAAGAAGATGAAAAAATGTATATATAATTATATAAATAAAGATTATTGCTGTAAAATTATTATCTTTGGATGTAGTTTAATTTTTATTGCTCATAGTTTATACATAAAGTTTTTGTTATGTATCCTCTATTCGAAGTCAGTGAAAAAGTAACAATATTGATCTGGGTCATTCGCTAGTAAATGTGTCCCAGTCGATTTATTCCCACTTTTACTGCAATGGCAGTGGTCCAATTGTACAATCTACCCTCGTGTTCTACAAGCGAAACACGTTTTTCCAAAAGCGCTACCTTGTCTGGCAGAAATAGTACTCAGCTCTTATTTTGTCTAGAACACTTATTCTTAAAATATTTTATGAATAGTAATAATATAGATATTAAATTTCTTCAGTAGAACCTAATCCCTTTTGAGATAAGAAGTTTCATAATTCGCATAATAAAAGTTCAAATTATTATAAAAATGATTACAAAAACAATACCATTTGAAATTCGCATGATCTCATTTGTACCTAACTAGATCGGGCCCAAAATACTGATGTTGAAAAACTTGTCAATACGACTCTCTTATGGTTTATCGGTTTTCAATAGCGGCTGATACCCCTTCTTTATTTTTTTTACGTGGGGAAATGCTTTAACGCGTCCCCTCCCAGCCTGGAGGGGCTGAGAGGGGTATGTGGGACCCACCCGATGCTAATCGCCGAGAATACCCACTAAAACCCCACGGCCATCCGTCGCCTTCCAGGGGTGACGCGGGTACATGCATGCAATCACCGCGTCATCCCAGCGACCGGCCCGGCCTGATGGAAAGCCGGGCCCTATTCGGGCAGCCTAGCAAGCTGCCCTTGCAGTCAATCGGACTGGTGCAATGGGATGCACTGTCCACCGACCCGCCCCCTCAGTCTGGCTTAAGCCGGTGGAAGGGCACGGGCATACCGGCCCCTCTGACCGTCAATTCGTCTACGGTGGAGAGGGTTCCAGTGGCTATCTGCCTCACGGGCCCTCTCCGCGGCCTCCTTCTGTAACATAACATGTTCACAGAAGGAGGCCACCTCATTCCAGACACTCCCACTGTCGAGCGTGGTTCTTACCACACCCGGCAACGAGAAGTCTGTCCTGACCGTCGCCTCCAGAGCGAGGCGCGGTCCGGACCACGCAGAACACTCAAACAAAGGGTACTGCGCAGAATCCCCCGACCCGCCGAATTCATAGCAGGCGGCGGTCGGCTCCTTGCGCACGATCTTGTGCAGATACCACCCGAAGCAACCATGTCCGGACAGTACCTGCACAAGACGAAACTTCGGGGAGCCGTACCCCCTACTACACCACTTAAATTGGTCCCGAGCCCCTTAAACTGGGATTTGAACCGCCATCGTCCGTTCAAGGTAAGGCTTGTTTATCTGGGCCACAACCCGGACTCTTACCCTGTCTTCGGCTGATACCGCTGACGGAATGCTTGTCTCTCGGAGTTCTTTTCTGGGTAGTACTATGCTCAATATAGTACAGTATAGACACTTCGCCATGCTACGATAAAAGTTAATAATTAAAATATATTTTTACTGGAATATAAACATTGCAACTATATTTATAAGTGGTCTATTAAACATATTATTAGAAGTAGATGTAGTTTTCTCATTTGTTAAATAAAAAGTCTTTATCTACACTGATTATGAATAAGTAATACCACAAAAAATATTTATTACTTTTCATAGAACTTGTCATTTGATTTTAATGTTGAAATTTTAATAACAAAGTAAAGAAAAATACCGCTTAATGCAGAGAACATAAGAGAACATAATTTCACTACTTTTAAGTGCATTGAAATTAACGTCAGAAAAAAGTTATATATGAAACATTAACAAATTTAAGATATTGAAAATAAACTCACATAAATTATACAATGCACCATGGGTCACATTATCAATTCAAATGTTCACATATTTCAGTGATGTATGTGTAATGTAATGAGTAATGTGAGTAGGTTATGTAATATCTATCTACTAAAAATAAAAATGGAAAGGCAGACGTCACTTTTTATACAATATAGAAATACATAAATGAAGAGGCGTATCGTTACACTTGGGTAGGTGCGTGCACAGCTCACGAGTTTACACTTAATTGTGAAGTCAATAATTACATATAAACTTTATAAATTTTAGTAACCATACACTTCAACATGAATTAGACAAATGTATTACACATGATTTACCTATATTACTTACATGAGGTCGCCAAGTGGTCGAAGTTCACCAGGAATTCATTAAATGTCTAAGTTTACATATTATTATCGTTCGTTTGTTAAAGAGTTGTATCTATATCAATTCTATTTGCATATACATTTTTTAAATCCTTTTAATTACTTGGCAACACTTAAAAAGTCTTTACTGGTAATCTCTACGTCTACTCTATGCAAATGTTTACACCACAGGCTATGAAATGTGTAGTAGTAATTTTTAGTATTTTTAGTATAAACCTAAACATTAATTGTATTATTTTATTTAAGTTAATGTTTGTTGGGCACATATCTAATCTAAAACTATGAATTGTGTAATTCTTGTATATTTGTTTGCAGGGGTATTGGCGTTTTCCAATGCCCACATGGCTAGCTGCCACCCTCAAGTTGAAAATCTGCCGCCAAATACCAATAGGTGTGTTCCGGCAGTTGCACTTGAAAGCCAGTTCCTCCACAGGTTTAGCGTGTCTACAAACTTGGGCCGTATCGTCACTTAAGATCAGGTGAGATTATAGCCGTAACGCTTAACTATATTTAAAATATGTATATAATTGCATATCAAAGATACGGCTCTAAAGATTGAAACGAAATTTTGTATTTACAAACAATGTTGCCTTTTGAATTCCCCTATATAATTTTTAAACAAATTATTTTTAACTAAATGATTAATTACTGGTTTTCTTTCATATAAACAATCAATTCATACGTATATAAATTAGAACATGTGGGTTGTTTAATCAATATGTGATTCGTATGTTCGTATGTTCTCGATATAAAGACAAATTTAAAAAAATACTGAGCTAAGGACATATATAAATATTAGGATTCTGAAATTTTACATTTTTAAAATTAATTATGGTAATTACATACTTCTTAATGTGCGTTTTATATTAATATATAGATTATGTATTACCTTCTAACAATCACAATTCTTGTAGGTTATTATTCATTCATTTTTTATTTATTTTTCGACCTGACTTACGCTGTTAGCCCCAAGGGCTTTGACAGCTTCACCGGACTTTTGGGGGCGAGCACTGAGGGCACCCAGCCCCGAGGCAGCAGGCACAAGGGTGCCAGGACGGCTGAACCTCGGCTAGGGCTGCTGATCCTGACTAACCAACAGGTTCTTTATTACTAAATTAGTGTTACTAACTACGACCTTATCAGGTAAGCAGCTCAAGGGCCGCGAGGGTAGTCCCTTACAGCGTGTGAGTGTGCACGAATGGTATGCGGTGTGATGATGTAATCTCAGTGATGTAGAGTGTCACTGTAACGCGCGAGTATTCATTGATTATTATACTTTATCATATATATAGCAGATATTTGTTACAAAGGAATATAGCTTTCATATAAGATTAAATCAATTATGTAAACACAAAATTATTATTAAGCTTATACCGAGCAGCTGTGATGAACAAATATTGTCAAAAACATTATTCTCACATATTGTTGTATAATATATGAAGGGCAAACACATACGTATTTACAGTTCTTGGCACGTTTTGAGAGAAAATAAGAAAATGTTCACGCAGTGTACACGCCTTAGCATGCGATTTATGCTCGGGACACAAAATAGGATTTAGATAAAATAAGACGAAACTGGGCCTTACAATAACTGTACTTATTTCGGATCATGCTCGTTATGTTCCATGATTTAAGTAAAACAGCGTAAGATTCATTTTGTATAGTATTCCAACAACTTCTGCAGCGCCCTGTAACACACAAGCCTTTTTAATATATAGGAAGTGTGATTATCATAGCTATCTGGAATCTTACTAATTCTTAATAATGTAATTTTTGCAAATTTGAAAAATAGTTTCTTAAATCATAATGACATCAAATTAAATGGATCTGGGAGGAATATAAAATGTGTTATGTAGGACTCGCCCGGCGATAAGACACCGGGAATACCCACTATAACCGCACGACAATCTGTCGCCTGGCTGGGGCTACCAGCCCTGCCTGATGGTAAACCGGGCCCGGTTCGGACAGCATAGAGAGCTGCCCTCTGGTGCAATGAGATGCAGGAAGTGAAAACCTACGTCTGGTCCACTCTTAGCAGTCAATTTCGATTGTTAATTCACTAACCGCTATCTGTAATATGAGTTGTGCTAACACTAAACAAGATGTTTTGTTTTCGTGTACAATTTCACCATAAATTTCAAAAGATTTTAATTATATGTTATTAAAATTAATTGTATAGTTTCATTGTGTATAAAGTTTCAAACCAAGATTAATTATTTTCTGAAGAATGAATCGATAAAGGTGCGTTATTAATAACTAAATGATATTATTTTTAATACTAAATTTCACTAATTTTAAATATTTGTCTCATACAGCTGAAAAATCATATTCTTGTCAAAAAGTTAATGAGAAAAACGTTAGTATCTAAAATACTAAGTCATAATAGGGAGTACTTTCCTACATTATAGAAAATTGTGAAGAGAATAAACTACGTCGTCATGAGGTTCGGTATCGAAGCGATCTCATCGAGCGAAACTAATGACATTTTTATTTCTCAGGAGAAATGCATTAATTTCATTTGTTAGACCATCGATGCCGGAATACGAGTCATCTTTTCTATTTGATAAACTAGATTTTGTATAACTTAGGAAAACCTATTAGTTTATGATCAACCTTAATTACATCGCTACCGTTTTAGTTATACAAGACTTTAGCATATATATGTAACTTCAACTGGTAATACACTTGTGTATAATACGTATGTTACATTTCTCATTTCACTTTGAAGTTACAACAGTAGTTATGAATTGTATCATTGAAACATGAAACCTATACATTTAAAAAATATATAGGTTTATTTACTTTAATATTTATTATGATATATATGAGTACATACATTTCATTTGTAAGTATTACAATTCGCTTTTCTCTCTATTATTTTATTCACTTGTTTTCAGTTACATATATAGACATATGGATGCGTACGTTGATTCTGAGTTTGATGTCGCCAGATCGCCCTATCGGAGGGGCATTGTGTGAGCGACGTACCCTGCAGCGTGACTTGCGTCGCTCCAACATACTGAATTATAAAACAGTGGCACGACATTTGCCAAGAAACCGATTAGGTCCGACTTCGCGGTTTCAACAATCTGAATAAGTAATTTTTACCGTCTGCGCAGTGTTACAAACAAATTAACGGCTTCATGTTGTTATTTTAATAAAAGTTCCTTGTTAACTTTCTCTCGAGTTCCATTTTTACGACTCGCGCCATCGCTGTTGCGGGCTTGTTTATGTTTCAAATATCCAGCATAGTATACTGTCCCGACAACTTTATCCGTTAGAACGAAACAATTAATTAAGACTTAAAATGTGTAAAATTTTAAGTAAATATAACGTATATGCTGTGATTCAGACGGAGGCTGCGGTAAGGCACCTCCCTCGTCGCTTAAAACTGCTCATTTTAATTTATGGCCTCGAGTATTGCAGTGCTTATTACTTCCGTTGCAATTTCGGAGACCGGAAGTACATTTTATGGCGTTGTAAACCATGAAAGTCTTAGCATAATTGTTGTGTAACATTAAATTAGTTTGCCCATCAATTATGTCTTTATGCTAATATGTTTGCGAGGATGATTTTAATTTACATTTAATAAAAGGATCAAAAACGTCTCTGTGTAACCTGTTTCTTTTGCATACATTATATAGCGTAAAGTATTGAAGCTAAAGAATGTTAGACAGGATGCTGGCTATTTCAAAAATTGGAGAACGAAAGAGTAAAACCTAATGCAAATGTTAATTGTAGCCCGCAACAGATGGAAGCAAAAGCGTTGGCCAATTGTCGTACCAAACATTTGTAATTTACAAAGCAAAATGAAATAAACTGCTTGGTTGCAGTACATAAATTTCATGTTTGCCTCGGCCGGCGAACTGGCAGCGGATATTAATCAGCGGATATTGAAATATGTTTTTTTCGGACCGATTGATAAACGGCGCGTTGCGCTCAGGCAGTATTAAACATTGATGCCATCTAGCTCAATTATTGACTGTGCATCTATATCTACTCAAATTCATGTTGTGATTGTTTTTAAGTCAACAGTGATGTTTTTTGTATGTTAGTAACCATAGTTTTATGCAACCTTAAATTAATACTCTGTAGAACCAGAAGAGCTAGACTCCTTGCAGCAAGTAATAGATTGCACGAATAAGCGCTTGTCGACTGATCTTTGCTTTGAAATGACTACCACCTTAAAGTATTCTAATACTATGCCACGATTGCAGTACATTTTTTTTCGTCGAAAGCTAGAAGTGTAAGGTATAATTGCGTATTTTTCAACATTTTCTAGATAATCACTCCGTTTTGTTTGTAATATGTTTTTTTTCTCTCATGTGTCGTTTGATTACCTCTAATAAGTTTTATCCATTTTGAATATGTTTAAAAAACAATATTTAATACCTATCTATACTCATTAAATGCACAGCGAAAGGTATGACACCATGTTTTTTGTATTAGTAACGTAAGTGTTCGCTATATTTAACAGCTATTGCGGTATATTTACTAGAAAGCTCAGCTAGAGCTTAAAAGCAAAATACCGAGATTGAATAAAATTAATCTCTTTAAAAATCACATTAGGTTTTACTCTGCAATTACAGCTTAAGTAGTTGGGAAGATTAAGCTAAACCAACAATTTTCATTAAATATTAAGACGGGCTGAGAGGAATGCAGGTTGTCGCTGCAAGCGTCTGCGCGCACAAGATTTATGATGCGGCCAACAGGCGAATATATTGAAAATGTAGAACGGTCACAAAACCACTAGATTTAGTATAAATGAAATCAGCGAAACATAAATAAAAGTCACGAAAATGATGTTATATCAGATACTTATGTATATATCAATAGATACGATTTAGAATAAAATAACAATCTTATAAGTACTGCAAACTGACTCTACATTATGTATGGTAGTTACCAACTTTATCCATAAGACTCCATTAACAGCTGCATATATAGGTAAGTCTTGTTTGTTTCAATTATTCGAGATTATAATATTTACTACTTTCGAACACATACATATATATACACAATTATACATACCTACGTATACGTTTTGGTAGTGAAAGTTTTACAAAAAAACATATTAGTAGTGTTAGGAATGTTATAGGAAGGTAGTTTATAACACCGATTAGTATATAAGTGTGAGGCGAGCGTAGCTATGAGTCGGTAAAAGCGAGGCGTTCGAGTCGTATTTATCGTACGTAGTTGGAACATCACCAAAGGGACGTAAGCTCTGCATTTCTCTATAACTGACACTGTTTTGATGTTTGTGCTGTAAATCATTATTGGAAATAGTTTATACTGGTCTCACAGAAAGTTACATGAGTGGTGAAGGTAAGTGTTAACAATAGTCGAAAGGAGGCCTCCTGAAACCTACATTCGTTGTCGCAATTCTCGGACACGGCCTCGTAGTTTTACCCTCTCTACCACTCGATGTCTCTCGTCGTGTAATTATTATTGAACTGATTATCCTTCTAAAATTATTACTGAGTTTTTCTAACAGTAGTTTTAATTCACTATGAATTCATGTACATAGTTTAGTGTTCAACTCTCTTCGTCGTCTTGTGGTGCTCGCACCTATGTATCTGAAACCGACGCTAGCTAGCCTGCTGGCGTACTGTCCTTCTACACTTATTGTCTATTGCTTGTGTCACATTCAGGTAAGACAAACGTAAGTGCCTGAAATTAGATATTAAATTACTGTTTGTATTTGAATTGAATTTCAAAATGCTCGACGCACAATGATCACAGGATTTCTTATAGTTTATTATGGCATGTTTATACAGGTGATACAACTAAGCAGCTAGACCAATTATTTTATATTTCGTTCCTTCTTGTTCACCACGTCTTAGTGAAGAATAAGGAATAAATCACGTATTCTATTTAAAAAAGAAAAGTCACCTGCAAATAAAATACTATTAAAATTAATTTTTATAAATTAATGTTATCCCAGTGATTGATTCAAAGAAGAACTACGTAAGGATTAAAATAAAGTTGAAAGTTTATAAACATTACTTTCCTTTACTATAACTATTAGGCGTATAAGTATCTTGATGGATAAAAATAATATCTTTGGTTTTATAACGTAATCGAGTTCTATGCTAAAATTCATTTGATTTCGTACAGTCGTAACAGCATAGTTCGTATTCATGAAGTATTAAATGAATATTATATACAACCCTAATCATTTATTATATGCAAATGTATTTTTATTGATTTAACTCGACCCTAGTTGAAATGTTTTCTTAGCGGAACTTTTCAGCAGACATCAAAGAGTAAATAAGAGGCCCTTTTGTAAAGTGCTTCCACTCTATAGTACGCTTCGTATCGCATCATTAATCTCTGTGCAAACACGCTTCTCACCTCTTTGCCAAAGCATGAGAGCAAGGATTAAGAGTAGTAGTACTTAGACTAACTTCGCTAACTAACAAATTCAGGACTGATTGCTAACGGGGCATCATGACAAATGAATCCACGTCAATCTTATGAAGACTTTTAGAATTATTTGCAAGATTACGTGATGGCATTGCCTTAGGTTATATTTTTTTTTATTAATGTAATCCATTTTCATTGATGCTTACTCTGTATAAGACAACATGCTTATCCCTACTAATATTATAAATGTGAATGTATGTTTGTTACGCTTTCACGCGAAAACTCCTTAACAGATCATCATCAAGCTTTGTACAAGGTATTAGAAGTAACATAGGTTTTTTTTTTTACGAAAGATAATAACAGTGTTTGTCAAAAAATCTCAAAATCTAGCTAGTTTAAAGCCATCTAGCATTCCAGAGTATAGTTGATACGAAGTTCACCGGGTCGGCTAGTATTATATATGTGATATAAAAAAAAAAACGAGAAGTTAAATGTATCACTTAGTATATAAGTAAAGGAACAAAATAAACATTTAAAATAACATAACACAAAAAATATGTTTTAAGGATTCCACTGAAGTATTACAAAAAAGATTCATGTTTTAAAAACACTTTATAAAGGTCGTTTGTTAAGAATTTATCGTCACGTGATCCGAAGAAATTACATTTTAAATAGTCTACGTCCACATGGTGAGTTTTACTAACGGTAGTTTTATAGTTATTTCAATTTCGTAGCTTTAATTTCAGGTAAAATCACAACGGAGGTAAATTTATGTCCTGTTGTTTTTCGTATCCTTTTGCATTTCCCAACGTTTATGTATATGAGTAATATCTAAATAAACGGTAGGCGAAATTTCATGGGAATATTTAAGGGTGTTATGATTTAAGCCCTATACTTGATTTGACATTATTTCAATCTAAATATAATATTTTTTACTAACCCTGTAGAGTGACCGTACTGCATCACAATATAATTCAAAGCGACGATGAACATTGAATATTTACAGTCGTTTGCAAGTCATCATTGTCATGTTTTTTGATAGCCTCTCGACAATTGGATACACTTTAGCTGATTCCGAAACGCGACAAAACAAAGCACAGTAACTGTGCGAGCTTATCACCGTGTTTATGATGATTGCAACTCTGTACGGTACAGATCCCCGTCATCAAATTATATTCCGTTTGGCACTTCCTATATAGATAACAGCTCTTTTTTTATATTAATAAGTTAAGACGTTGAACGCAATGATGTACCGTAAACGTAACGTAAAAAGATAGGTAAAGGAAGATAAATTATATTGAGCATTTATTGATACTCTGTCATATTAAAAGAGGAATCAGTTAGCAAGCTTCATACATTACATTTTTGTACTACTACTGTATTATTATATAATACTGAATTATTCACAAATGTAGTTTTAGGGGCATGGTTTGTATTTTACTACTTATTAGTTCCTGTCTATTTGTTAATCTATAAAAATGTTAAATAAAACAGTCCTTTAATACAAACTATTTGGTAAAAATATCTTTCAATGGGCTCTAATTGAACAAACAAAGTTCAGATCTCGCAGCATTACGAAGGAATTAACAGCGGTTAAACAATCTAAATAACTGTATAGTGGGGGAAATCAGGCATCAAATAACTATCACTAAAAGATACATCTGGTCGTTCCAAACTGGCTTATACCAGTTTTGGCAAGCCTTATTGATTAGTTAGTTAAAGTTTCCCGATATTACAAGGGACATAGTGAATTGGATCTTCTCAAAGTTCGTGACAGGACCATATTGAATTAAGTTGATAGGGAGCTATAAATCATAATATTTTCATAACTAAATCAAACTATATAAATACGATGTGTCTATTTAGTATTTGACCTTATTTAATTAAAGTTTACCATGTTATACCAAATATGTAAGTAGTCTATTTCCATTTCGTCTATCTGGAAGTAGCCTAGCCCTTCTTGAAAATGGTAACAAAAGATCGTTGACTAAATACACTAGTACAGTCACCACGGTACCTAACCTATGTAGGTGTATTTCTGTTCGCTCTTTATTTAAATAAGGACGATAATAAGATTTTGATAGAAACAATAATAACACTGTACCTGTTGACAGGTACAAGTACAATCTTAAAATAGCGGTAACAACCAAGAGATCGACAACTCATCTGCGATTGTCGGTCATATGCCTGCTAATGAAATCCCTGACCAATTGAATATATATTGAATCATTCTAAAACGTGTCAAATCAAAATAAACACTTTGAAGTATTTCTCTCTATAGACATGGTTCTGTATATACATGTACCTTATATACCGCAAGAATACTGGATATACACTGGCTATTACTGAAACGCGACAAACTAAGTATGTCGTTATGGTAGTCGTTAAACTTACTTATGCTGACTGCTTTGATTATTACTACGATATACTACCTACAAGCCTTTAACTACATATCCAACACTTTTTCTAAAATTGGCTGCTTTTGTGAAAGATTCGACTGCGAAAACACCAACATCAAACCTATATCCATTGTATACCTGCACGATAAAAGTGGTTTACAATGTAACCTGCAATACCCGGTGTAAACTCAGCCGTCGTAAGTATCAGCGTATTATGGTTTAGTGTTACATGTTTAAGGTTAATTATAGATATGAGGCACAATGACTTCTCGACATCAGGGTGATTACATACCTATTTATTACTTTGTTCCACCAAAGGCCATAGGGCGATGAGCATAGTGAATCGGCCCCAGAAAGATATCCGGGTCGTCAGTTGAGGGTCCTAATAGGAGTCATTGATCCTGCAAGTTTCAAATCTTTATCTAGTTTGGTTTTTGAATAAATCGGAAAAAACCGAAAATTTTAAAAATAATTAAATACAATCCTTAAATTGAGGAATTATAAAACAATTTTAACAAATTTACAAACAGCTTTCTATTAGTAATACAATTTTCAGAATCATAGCATAAATCCAGAGATTACTTTCTATCTAAAAGCAAAAAATAATTGCATTTTTATCTGTAATAGAACTTATGGTCTGTCTAACTATAACTATAAGCTGTTTTCATTGAAAGCACACAGAGCTATGCTTGTAGAACGACCACATGTTAGTTGAGGTGAGCTCACCAAATGAAACGTTAAAGTCAATAACAATTTGTCACAGAACAGTTACGTATTTATTTGTCCGTTTCGGCAACAGTAAAGTTACCATTTTGTTCGTAGCGTCACGTACGTGACAAACGACTCGTCTTAGGGATCGCCAAATATCGTTTAGTACGTGCGAGAAGAAAAACCAACGCACTGGGTAAATAAAATAAATCAAACATATAAGTAACAGACTGTTCTTAAACTAGGACTATATTATAGTTTTTATTTATGAAAACAGCAACAACCTTAGAGGGAAAATCGAATTTAAGTTCACCTTAAGATTGCAGAGGCAAACAGAAAACTAGCGAACTGTATTTCCAATGTAACCTTACAGTAAAATCGAATAAAAAATACTTTCAAAGGGTTTGTGTACGTTTATGCTTTACAAAATGATTCAAACATATAATTTTCACATCTTTATTTAATTTCACAGAGAATTTAAAATTAATAAAAACAATAGGTTTAAAAAACGTAATTCACATTTAAGAAGGAGATAGCTGGATAGCACAGAGAACAACGGATTGTCGCCGACGATACAACGTAAAGATTAAATATGTATAATGTTTCAAACAACCTTTTTCTGTAACTATTAAAAGCTCATTTCGTAGTTTCTATACATTCGTAAATAATTTCAGGTTGTTATGGACATTTTATATTAAGCTCGTTTGCACAACATACACTAGAAATGTGAGGCCAAAAAAATTAAATAAAATAAGATATAGTTTTTATTATATTTTACGATTTAAACTTTAATGAGTCTAGTTACATTCTTCAAAATATTGGATCGTACTAAAAATAGGATTAAACCGTTTCTTAAGGTATTTCATATATGTTGCATTTCTGGGTTTGGATAAAATATACCATTATGCTTTTACGCCATTTCATCTCGTTATCGCAATCGTGTGGCTTTTCCGCAAGAAAATAGCTACTCACGCGCGAGGCGACGAATGTACAAGGCTCGCAATTTTTATCACATCCTGCCCACGTCTTATCTTAAAAAATACAGTGTTACTTGTAGCTGGCAAATACCATTATGTATATCACATTAGCGGGTCCCAGCTAACAGTAATGTCATCATGTTCATTTGTATCGCGACGCACGCTGGATACATATAAATAAGGTCTTTATTCCAGTATTTCAAAGACGAGTCATGTTAACACGTGTTAGTGAGTTTTGGAGCGAAGTTCACGGATCGGACCAGACCGGCCCAAATGAAATTTACACCCCTGACACCCGAGTCCGAATTTAGAAATGTAAACTGAAATTTATGTGTTTAATATCTACATACAAAGTTTACCAATTATATATCCATAGTTATTATATTTTTAAGCCTATGAATATTGTAAAAAAGAAATATATTGCTTAACCCTCATAATAAAATCTACGCTTGATTTGGAATATTTTATTATTATTTACCTAATATAAAAACGTCCCAGTGGAAATAAATTTAGTAATAACTATGTTGTACTAAACACCTTGCCTGCACAATTTGTTGTATTGAAAATATATATTCCATGAATATATCACAACAACGTACAAATAATTATTATAAATCAGTTAACAATGAGTATTATATATTATTTTATAACTGTAGCAACACTCCATATACTAATATACATATATAGCAACGAAAACTGTCGGAACTTTAGTATATAAAATGGATATTTTATTAACGAGAGCAAACTCTGTCTTTTCAGATCGTAAATAAATAATAAAAATAATTATTTTATAAGAAATTGATATTGTAAACGAGTATATATATTCGAACAGAAGACAAAGTATTTATGTATACCGCATCCAAAATTATAACTCGTTGAGCACACTTCACTTACATGCGGTAAATACGCGATTTCCCGACGCCCGCACGGGCCCTACCTCTAGCGAAAATTCACTCAAGACACCTCCGTCAGACTGGAATGTGTTTTATTGTTTTAAATGCGTACGTTACTTTTAGCAGCAAAACCAGTGTCTTTCTCAGAGAAGAATTTTATACGAAGTTATGTTGTTGTACGTGGTCAATTACGGAACGCGGGAACTTCTTGGTACATGTTTAACTTTTTGTTGTTTCCCTCTTATCTTTTAAAATAGGAAAGGCTATTGACGTGACTATAACCATATTACCTTTTGAAGATTACTGTTGTTATTAATTTTTTATTTATTCAAACAGTACTTATTATATATAGTTGCTTACAAATATTATTCCAATAATTCCAAATATGCGGTAAGTATAAAGGATGGCTACATAGTTGACAGCAGTCTTCATCATACCACTTTGGTAGGATGTGTTTCAACTTTGACATGTGTCATCTTATACTTTTTTTTATTGGTTACGCTAGTGATCGTTGAAACACTGATTTGGTGCGGTGCTGGATGGAGGACCTGGCGGACGAGCGCTATGGACGATACACCATAGACGCCGTCCGCCCGGTCCTCCGAGAGTGGTGTAACAGGGGTCATGGCTCCCTGACGTTTCACCTTGTGCAGGTGCTATCCGGGCATGGATGCTTCGGATGGTACCTGCATAGGATTGCGCGCAGGGAGCCAACCGCCGTGTGCCACGAGTGTGGTGCGGCGGAAGATACTGCGCAGCATACTCTAGCCAAGTGTGTTGCGAGGTCAGAGCCGCGCCGCACTCTGGAAGCGGCGGTAGGAATGGATCTCTCGCTGCCAAGTGTGGTGAAATCCATGCTCAGCAGCGAGAGATCGTGGAACGCAATGGTCTCCTTTTGTGAGATAGTTATCACGCAGAAGGAGACCGCGGGAAGGGCCCGCGAGGCTGACCTCAGCGGGCACCCTCTCCGACACAGACGTCCGGGTGGTAGGAGAGGCCGATACGCTCGTGCCCTTCCGCCACCCTAAGCCGGACTGCGAGGGGCGGGTCGGGGGATCCGCCTCTCATTGCACCAGTCCGGCCGTCTGAAAGGGCAGCTCGCCAGGCTGCCTGGACGAGGCCCGGCTTACCATCTGGCCGGGTCGGTCGCTGGGGCGACGCGGTGATTGCACGCACGACCCCGCGTTGCCCCAGGAAGGCGACAGACGGCCGTGGGGTTTTAGTGGGTATTCCCGGTGATTAGCGCCGGGTGAGTCCCACATAACCTTCCCAGTCCCCCCGGGCTGGGAGGGTATGCGTTAATGCATTTCCCCACGAAGAAAAAAAAAATCGTTGAAACACAATTTGGGATGGGTCATGTTCTAGCGATTTCGCGTTCGCTAGAAATAGCGATTTAAAGCTAACACGTTGAAATCTCTGTCTGATCTACCAGTGAAAGAAAACATTGTGATAAAACCATAGCATGATGGTAAGTCATTTTCTAATACTCAACTGGCTGTTACTACCCTCAATTGAAAATTTATCTTCAAGCACATGTTAATGTATTCCAGCAGTAGCACTTGAACACTAGTTTGTCTATTAGGCGTAGCATATTACCATCTTGAGACAGATTATTACTTAACATCGGGTGATATTATAGTGAAACACTAATCCTTTATTGAATTTGTAAAAGATCGAAACACCTCATATATTTAAAACTAGAAGCAACTAGAACAATAACTAGTATTTTTCAGTTTTTACCAGTGTATTTTCACTGATAAAAATGTTAATAATCATGAAGAATTAGAACCATCATATTTATAAATAAGTATCCCGGAGAGAGTGTTGGTAAGCAATAAATATTAAGGCGGCAAACAAACGGGTCGGATTAAACAGCAGGGCACGTCTTCGGCAAACTTTCGATTCCAATTCAGTGTCAGTCGATATTAAATTAAAAGCACCCACGCATTCCTTTCGCGTCTTTTTCCTGTCCATTTACGAGGACCGTGTAGAACCCGAGGTCACGCAGCAAACCAAGAGATCCGAGACACGTTCAACAGCATGTGGATAAGATAAAATAGATTTTCACTCTGTTATAGTAACCCAAGTTCTGTAGAAATACATAATTCCAGCTCCACTTATAAAAATATATATCAGCTATGCGCATATTACTTTTTTTTAATTAAAAAATGTGTCATATCCACATTATTACTATTGTTCTAGGGAGAAATTTCTAAGCAAGCGAGTGAATGGCGATGCATACTTGAGTGATGGAGGACTTTTTATTTGAATCGTGTACGAATGCGATGTGATGCGACACAGCGGCCCAAGACTGAAAAGCGTTGTTGTGACTAGTTACTTGTATGGATCATTACTTGTATGGACAGTTTCAAGCCCAATAGGCAACGGTGTAACAGATTGTTATTCGTGTATTAATACGAAATAAAAGAATAAACTTAGAATAAACTGATAATATATTTAATGGTAACCAACAAATCATTTTAACGAATACCTTAAGACATCTATATACAGGAAGTCTTTTGACATCGTGTTCGGTAGGTAAATCATCGAATAAAACAAGGCCGTTCAAATTATCTTTACATCATATTTTTATTCTAACTTAAAATATCTTAAAAATATAATGTAATAAATAAAAATTATATTAAATTAATTAAAAATGAATATATAATGTAATATATATTATGTTCTATTATCTCACAAAGAGCTTATAGTATCTTTATCTTAGACATTTAGATAATATTGCGATCACTAGCATTGTTCACGTTAATTACAAAATAAATTTTAATAAAAAAGGTAGAATATGGTGTAGTTAAGAAACCGAAATAATTTTCAAAATCGTATTACTATGTACATTTCCCTTCTACAAAGGTATAAACATTACCTCAATATAATAATAGCATAGGTTATTATCAATAAATATTTAAATAAGTAACAACTAAGTATACATATGTTATTCGGTACAACATAAGTGTTTTGAACATCTTTAAATTAAGTTAGCATTAGTTTCAACAAATGTATGTATTCCACGAGTGTATATATTTAAGTATGGAGATCCCTTTATGCCAAGGCATGTCGTAGCACGACAGTACAAGGTCGTATGACGGTCTCCTGAATGTTAATAATATTCTTCCTTTGATAGTCGTATAAATGATTGATCAGGATTACTGTCACCCACTTTGTGTTCAATATATACCTTATTTATTTACATTTTCATACATTCTTTTTTATTTTTAATAGCATATAAATGCACTTTTTTTCAGTGCTTTTCCATCCTCTTTTTGGCCATAATGTGTTCTCATTAGTGTCTTAATCTATCCACACATACAATAAGACTGTAATTTTAGTATATTGGCTGCCGAAGCTTGTATAGTCACTGAATTTTAAAATTAGTATTTATGCTAAGAACCATTAAAACACATATAGCGTGATGCAGGCTATTGCGTTAATGTTAATGTTACGCAATATCATTCATGTTTATTTATTTATATTTTTATTTATTTCTCTTTATTATCAGAAAAAAAGCGTAAATTAATCGAAAAGAAAAATAAATATAGTTACATGCAGCGCCATTTTATAACAGCAAAACGAACTCTGTTAAGTTCATTACCTATTCGATTATTTTTTTGAACACGTATTACTCTAAAAGTACTGGACAGATTCCAATGAAGCGATGATAAGTGGTAGTGTGTACGACTTCGCGTCAAGGGACGTGAGTTTGAATCCAAGCACCTACAATGAGCTTCAGCTTTCGGTGAAGAGAACATCGTGAGGAAACCATAGCATGGTGGTAGGGCTTTTTCTAATGCCTGCTTGGCTAGCTACCACCCTCAAGTTGTAAACCTGCTGCCAAATACCAATAGGTGTGTTCTGGCAGCTGCAATTGAGATCCAGTTCCTCCACAGGTTTAGCGTGTCTACCAATTTGGGTCGTATCGTCACTTAAGATCAGGTGAGATTATGGCCATAACGCTAAACCTTAAGTATAAATAAAAAAAAAATGGAAATTTGACAGGGTAACTAATATTACGGATCAACATTTAGGATACTTTTTATTCCATTATACGCAAGGGTTCCTGCGGGATCAGAGATAAAAGTTAAAAATTTGTACATTAACACGACATAATTGTAATTCTTTGCATTTCACTGAAGAGCCTCTTTTAAATGAAATGAACACAAACTCTGTTGGTGGCCGCTGTTTTCATGGGCGCAGTGCTATTGATCTACCAGTATTCCCTATTTTTCGCGGCGATAGCTCCGTTTGAAACGATGATAGATAAGTTGGTAGTGTATACGGACACCGCGTCAAGGGACGTAAATGTCATATAATTAAAAGAAATTTAGTTCATTGGAGTTATAAACAAGTTTCATTAAATAACCAAATAAATGAAAAACAAAAACGATATTAGATATAATTAATTTTATTGATCTTAACGAACTGAAGTTGCAAGGTTGAGCAGGATAGATTACAGCTGATGAAAATAAAAATAAAAAAATAGTTATAGTATAAAAATACTATAAAAATAGTAATAGTTGTAGTGAAAATAAAGAACATCGACTTTAGATGATACGGAGTTCACCGGGTCAGCTAGTGTAAAAATAAAATAAACTAACGGTAAAGGAAAGAGTAAATAGGGTCTTATAATAAACAATCATATATCAAAAAAGGCTATATTCAAAGTAATTACGGGATATATAAAAATAAAATCAGTTTTTAACTTAACAGCTCCTTTTCCTAATTATGCAACATATATATTCTCTATTACCTCTTATTAAATATATTATTTTATTATATTTATTATTATCTTATAATATTTTCACACAATTACTATTTAATGCCATTGGCACTAATGTAATGTATGGAATTTGGGTGCTGTAAACGTAAAAGATGGATGAATATCACGAGCCAGTGATGGGATTGTTATGATTGTGTGATTGTGATATCTGAATAATTAAAATGGATAACATTACGAATGCTATTAAAGGAACTATGAGAGAAAGTTGAAAAATTATCAATTAGCGTGGTATAAACATGATATGAGGAGATATGAAAGGTGTGTATTTAGAAAAATGTTAAGTATAAAGGTAGACGAAATATAGGGGTAGAGGAAGTCTGAACAAATCATAATTGGAATATGTGAAAAAGACTGCGTAAAAAAAGGGGAAATATAGAAATGCCAACTTATAGAGAAAAGTGGCAAAGAAAGACAAGTGTCGGCTTTACTCAAGTACGATAAAAACTTGGTACAAATAGGCTTCTCTTTTCGAATGGACATATGCTGTTAGCCCGAGGGGCTTTTACAGCTTCATCGAGATTTGGGAGCGAGTACTAAGGCATAACGAGACAAGGGAACCCTGAAATGGTCGATACTCGTCTTGAGCTGTTGCCAGGGACGCTAAAAGAAGCTCTGGGCCTGACTAATCTTAAACATGATCCTAAGCAGTTAACCTATTCATTTACAACGCGGATTAAGTACCCAAAATTGATCTCCTAATCTATCGGATTGTACAAAATTTACCTTAGGGCGGAATGACTGGACTGTACTCGTCCTGACCTTCTGAACAGTGTTTATCATATCATCATAAAAGGCCGAACCACATTCAGGGCCCGGGCGGTCCCTCGCCTCACAGAACCGAGAAAAAGATTTACATAACCAATTATTCATACATACTTACGCAATTTACTAGTACTAGGATCAATAGCTTAACGCCAATAACAGTTTGTATTACTTTTCTCTTTTTTAACGTTTATTTCATTATTTCTGGTTTTCTATTGGAGACGTTTCCGTATTTTCGTTAATAGATGTGTCACTAAATTTGCGTTTTCAATCCAACGTCGGTCGCGTGACGGGGGCGGCGCGGCGGTTTCAATCAAAATAGGCACGCACTCGCTCCACATCCGCACAACCATCGCCTTTTTGAATAAGAATTGTCTTTTTCGCAGTACTCAACGATGACTGCCGAGCTAGTAAGGAATTTGCTTCTTTTGATTATTTAAGGAAATGTATGACGAGTTTCACAAAAAACCTAAGTGCAATTATTTGTCAAAATAAAAGATATGAGTACAAGATTGTAGAATTCGTGAGTTAGTCATTTACATATTATTTATAATATTAATCACTTAAAATAATATACCATAAGAACATCAGTTACGCGTATTATGAGTAAATACGTTTACATACATACAGGGTTTTTATTGTAGGAGCACGCGGGGGCACGCAGTGCTCCCAAAGGAAATCTTAAAAATATCGAAAAATTGCCATAAAAGCTAAAATATATCAAAGAAATAAAACTAATTTAAACGGATTTTATCGCGGTTATTTATTAATTTTGATCCCGACGTTTCGAAAGCTTTTCAGCCTTCGTGGTCACGGGGCGGACTGAGATGTAGGTTGTCCAGAAAAGTTCATGTTACTGTGTCTACCTTCAATTTTTATTTTTGTTATTGATAGAGTTCCGATCTACGCTAAAATCTTTCGAAACGTCGGGATCAAAATTAATAAATAACCGCGATAAAATCCGTTTAAGTTTTATTTCAATGAATAATATTCGCGTAAACATAAGAAATCATTATATATCAAAGAATTTGAAAAAATATAAATAAAATCAATTTCAATCTTAAGTAATTCTAATCATGACTACCCTGATGTTTGCAACCCCACTCAAAACAAGGAATTTTGGAAGAAATATGATTGGTTGTGTTTTAAATGAGTGCTAATCAGAAAATTGAGAATGTGGTTTAAATATTGCAACGAATTTTATTCTCAATTGGCGGATTTTGTGAAAGATCGTTTACTAGAATCAAGTGATAAAAATACCGTTCAAGCTTGCGATGTTCTCATACCCGAAAAATGATCAAATGAAGTTGAAAAGAACATTACGTTTGGACAAAAAGAGATTCGTACGTTGACAAAAAAGTTCCATTGGATTGAACGAAATATTATCCGAAGTTATCGCGATTATATAGTATACAAAAAGGTACCAAAAAAATTTAATCGACTCATCAATACTGTCCATACCGTAGCAGTTTCAACGAGCGAATGCAAGAGAGGATTTTCTCAGATGAACTTGGTAATGAGTCCACACAGAGCATCTCTTTTAGTGAAAACGGTTTCATCGCTATCAGTTATCAAGTTAAACAGTCCACCACTAAATATCTTTGTAAGCTAAGTATACTGACAACGAAAGTTACATTTTTATATTGTTACTGATCTAAATATAAGTTGACATTTTATTTCCAAAGGTGCTTTTAAACAATAGAAAAATAATTTAACTTGATTTTTTCCTTAAAACACTGTGAAGGGGTTGGAGAGAGGCTACAAAAAATTAAGAACTTAAAATTTTCGAGAAATAGCGTTCCCCCTATAAAGAAGTGAAAAAAGGCCTGCATACATATATCTTATCTATAGAATATAACTTGAAATTTACACAATAAATGTAAAATATGATTGTGTTATTGCATAATCAAAGAACCTTATCAAAACTTAAAAAAAAATTATGAATAGTAAAGTAAATCCCTAATTTTACGGCTGACACCTTGCAAGAAACTATGCTACATTACAAGAAACTTGAGAATATAACTGCTACGAGTTAGAATATCCTGCAGAGTAGAAGTCATGATAGTTCCGTAGAGAAAGGAATAAATTTATCTTTTGCAGCGCTTATTTTTGTTGTTATCACTTATTTTTAGTCAAAACGAATTAAAGATACAAGCATTTTTTTCATATTCGCTCTTTTTACACAGATTATTAGCAATGAGATTAGATAAGTATTTAAGAATTTAAGGATAAGTTGTATAAACTAGTAATAATCATCCATTTATATTTTCTCAATAACCAAAAATACCGAAATATTACTGGTAAGGAGTATAAACACTTAACTACTACTCATTTCTCAAGACCACCACGTACGCAGATTGCATTGCAAATCTGTTGATAATCAGGAAATCCAGTAAATAAAATATTGTTTAGAACATTTACTTAAATGTGCATACCATGAAAACTAAAGAAGATTAGAACTTTTTATAACGTAAAATCTAATACGTATTTAAACAAAAGGAATAATATTGTACTTTAGAACTTTGTCTTACGAAAACGATTTAAACAAATATAAAAAAATTTAAGCGTTTTCGAATCAAAAAGCATATCTAAAAACATAATTATAGTTCACCAAATCCAATTAAACAAAGCTACAAATTTCTTAAAGTTAAAATTAACGTAACACAAGTTAGAACTGAAGTTTCCCTAAGTTGCCGAGACGAGACTGTAAATTTCTACAATCTGCCAAGATGTTCTAATTAATAGCATAATTTCAACAATAGTATCGGGATCGGCTCCACACTAAGCGGACCGAGCCGTCGCGTCGCCCGGGGCCCGTGCCCACCCGCCATGAAATTAAAACCGACTCGCGCCGAACGAATGATTGAATAATAAACGAAAGAATTCGCGTCCTGCTCTTGTATTACGTATTCATGACGACTGGTCCCGTGGACGCTGCATGGCTGTGTCATGTGTATATTTTTCACGGTGGCTATATGACTGAAAACAAATTAGCAATCATATGATATTTTTTCATTTTTATAAAAACAGATATATTAAACTTAGCGTAATAGAAACATTCATTATTTTAATAATCTTTTATTTTATATGCTTATATAGGTATTACCGAACCCTGAAGGAAGACATTATCCAACTATTGAAATCTATAACCAAAAAAAAAAACAGTTAATGACAGTCTGAAAATTGAGTATGACATATTTATGAGTGAGATAGTAAAAAAAACTACAAAAACATTTGGTGGGAAAATTAAAAGCTATAAGTCGACATTAGTGCTGCCTGTCGGGTCCTACCGTAGCTTAGACCATCCAGGTAGCCCCATAAGTACACATATGAGATTCATTAAAATCCCTAACACAATTTAGGACCAACGATCATTCTTAGATTATTATATCATCACATAACATTGTGTGACAGTGTGAGCAAAATATAAAAAAATACAGCCGGACGATAAAATACGGTACAGTATTTTTTATTTTAAATATATTAATGGTAATGCTTGTTTATTTTAGGTTTATTTACACAATTGAAGTAGAACATTTAGATTATTTATGTAAATTATTTTTATGATTGTAACAAAGGTAATTTATACATGCAATAAAATCGTAACAAATAATTATTTTTAATATAATCGTAGTATCATTATAACATTTAATATAATGTAATCATCAATATTGGTTTATTTTGGATCTTTGTCTGGAAAAATTTCTCTAAATGTACGAAGCAACAACAGTGTCTTCGATTTGAACCATTTCAGATCCAAACGTTTTGTGTACTACGTTTTCATCTTGGACATCCTTTACAGGCGATGTTTGTTTGATAGTTAAAGTCTTAAGTACTTACATTCATTTTTGTATTACCTACATGATTCTTGTGGATAGTTTGGTGTGGTTATAAATGCTTCTAAAACTAAGCTAAAAACAAATTCGTAATGACACGGTGAGACAATATTCATAGCACATACACGCAATGGCTCCGAAAAAGTGTCTTTATGTCGGTAGTGACCTACGCTATCATAATTGAAAAGTGATGTTTGTTTCACATATGTATGTATGTAGTTAAAAAAGTGTCAAAAATGTTGGGTTTTATTATTAGAATCTATAGTGACCTCAGCCAATACACAACAAAGATTATACTTTACTACAGTCTAGTGAGAAGTATTCCAGAGCATTGCAGTCCAGTTTGGAAACCTCACTATGCTACAAACGCATTAAGAATGGAACGCATACAAAAACGTTTTCTTAGACATAATTCCTTCTCAATTCGAAGATCATAGAAAGAAACGTCTTACCTTAAGGATTGAAATATTTTAAGTTAGACTCACTTGAAATACGTAGAATTGACTAAGATACAAAATTTATTTTCAAATTTGCAAGCATTGATTGCCCAAAGTTACTAAATTTCTTTGGATTTCGAGTCCCTTTGCGTCCTACTCTTTACTGTATTACACCACTATGCCCACCGATGAGATATACTGTCCTTGGAACAAGCTCTCCCATGTCTAGGTTTTTCAGAATTATTAATAATTGTAGTGATAAAATTGATATAGAGTTTGAGAGTATTGGTGTATTAATACAAACTGACAAGCTTGCGACTGATGTTTTATAATCCTTGTCGTTTTGGTTTTCCATATTTAATATGTATTGTTTTAATGTGTGGTTTGTTTGATATATAAAAAAACTAATGTAGTTACTCATGAGACGTTTGTCCGTAAGAAGTTGCTGCACTTACCATGAATAAAATGTTGTTTGTATAAATATATTAGTGTAATTTACTGCGAATGTACCATTATTAATATATAAATAATAGTCTGATTACTTAAATTTCCTCAAGGATTTCCAAAGCATCGCGGTTCTTTGAAAACCTTAGACTAAAAACAAAAAACTTATAAGCATGGAATATGTATTAATGCAAATTCACACTAAGTTCACTGTGTAGGCAGTCATTGTACTTCCCACACCGCCTTATGCACTCAGTCTTGGTGTCTTTATAGGGTTAATATTAAGCGATATGAAGCGCTTTACATAAAAACCTGGCTAATTGTCATAGAATTAATACGCATAAGTAACTCTACGCCGCCTAAACTTATGTTATAATATGGATAGCGCATACATAGGAAAAAAGCTTGCACAACATAGAAAAACCTGGCACAAATCTGTCAAGAACGTAGTAAAAATTTTGAAAGAACAGACTAAATCACCTTGTTGCAAAATGCCTTCTCAACTACGCATATTTTTAGTTCCTCAGTCAGTCAGTTACGTTTTGTATGTCCAGTTGATTTTCCCCTGTGTATCCACCAGGTTTCTTAATTAGGTGAAACCTTTTAGCGATGTACTGCGTATTATTTTTATTTTTTGAGTTTTATAATATCATCGTTGTCAAGCCTATATCTCCTATGTGTAAAAAGTATAGCTTTTAGATATTAAATTCAGTTGCACAATTTTGACAATATTTTTTTGACAATTCTGACAATATCAGGCTGATAGACATTTAATACTATTTTAACCGTCATAGATAATTATGGAATGCTTAGCTTTACACAGCAGGTTTTTTATAAGAAATTTTAGTTAGGAAAGTAGTGATAATAGTAAATATATCTAAAAAGTGCACCGTAGATATGAGGCATCTTATATCTACTACGCACTTATCTTATAACTAAGGTTTGTATATATTTAAAAATGTTATCAAATTATTCAATAATTGTGTAAAAAAACAAGTTCCGAGATTAACGCAATAGAGAGATGTGATTCTTACTAAAAGTTGCATTCGTTTACCAAATATAACGGCATGAAAGAAGTTATATTGGTACAACGTATGAAATTGATATATTTCAAATTCCGCCTGGAATTTAATACGGAGTATTAAATTCTACATACTGCACGGCATACTGTAATGATATGCGCGTACTTAAAAAAAATATATGTAATGCAAGATATAGTACAGAACTGTCAGAGGACTAGATCTAGTCGCTTTGTACCTCATTTGTATAGAAGATATTTGTATAGAATTATGGGACTGCTTATTTATCAAAAAACCTTAAGCGATATACTATTTATGTACTTTTAATCTTGATTAAAATTCTAAAGGGTTCGAAAAAAAATATCTTTAAAAACAGTTAATTTTTGCTAAATATTTATAATGTTAACGCTGGTTCACGTCAACCGCATACTTAAACGCGCCCACCGAGGCATCTAATATTAATCTTCCGCTGTCTCCCGACCTTCCGTCTGTCCATTTATCAAAACATTTTTGTAAACCAATTAAACTTATAGAACGTGTCACAGGCTCTTGTTTAACTAAAATATTGTTCCTAAGTTGAAATTCATAGTGAATTTATTTCTAAGCTGATAAAAAGATTTTTATAAGTTTACTAGGTGACCCGACTAACATTGTTCTCTCTTACAAATTATTTCTAGTGAACACTTTGGTTGTATTAAAAAATGAGAGGTTGAAGGTAGAAGCGTGAAAATTTACGGTAGTGTGTATTTTTAATACCACATCATAAAAAATAAAAATCTAAAAAAAAGATTCTTTGGGTTAGACCACCCTTATATCGCTCAGGAGTATGAAAAATAGATTACGTCCGATTCTCAGACCGAATGTACATATAACATTTCATAAAAATCGGTCAAGCCGTTTCAGAGAAGTAAGGCAACTAAAATTGTGACATGAGAATTTTATATATATACGAGATAGGATATGATATACAATAAGTACTTGATGGTCTATTGAATAACACTAGATAATCATTCAATATTTTATCGTTCTGTTGTTGCGATGGTGTTAATATGGAACAGTAGGTGACAAATACTAATCCTGAATATATCTAATGCAGATATAACGTTTAATGTTTAAGTATTTGTTCGATAAATTTAAAACTATATCATACGAAGATTGAACTAAACTATACTATAAAATTTATCAAAGTCAATTCGGAAACATGATCAGTAGTGGATTTAACATCAGAATTCCCCTGGGCACACCCGATTCCCGCAGGGTCCAACCGCAAAGCAACTTAACCCGAAATTAAATCAAAAGAGGGGCTTAACCAATCAGCCCGAGTGGTATCATTGAATCGGCAAAGGAACACTAAAATTACTTCTTGATGCGGAGAAACGAAGATTCATCGTAAAAGTGGTGGGTGTAAGTGTGGGAGGAGGTCGAGGGGGTTGTCTGAACGGTTTTCCGTGTTTCGCGGAGGTCTGTGCCCGGCGATTACGCCGCACGTAGCTACACCGGACTGCCGGCCCGGCACCTAATGCTGTGTTTCAAACATGAAAAACCGTTCCGGTAATGCTGTAAACGTTAACTTAGAGATTTATTTTTCTTTGGATTTTAAGAGGTCCCTTATCTCAGTGACTGAAACCTTAACATTCCTTTTATGGTAATTTCAAACTGTGCAGTCAAGACAATTAAGTGTACTTCTCCTTTAAATTGTTTAAAAACAATCGCTAAAGCGAAGAAAATGATATTAGACAATACTACATTTAACAATTTTAATATGTTATTCATACTTTATACTGAATCTTTTTTTGGATTATAAAAGAAATAATGTATAGTCATTTGTTTAAAATCTTTTACGACACTAATTTATGATGTATTTTATTCACCATGCTCTATAATTGAAATTAAAAAAAAAGAAATTTATTACTAATTGAGCTTATAGATTTTTATGAATTATAGTATCACTTAGATGAAATTAACCTGACATTGTAAATTCTACAAAAACCCATAAGTAAAATTAAGCAAAGAAAATATGAAATTGTTTCTATTAAATACAATCAGAAAAAACAAAAACTTACAATACTACTTAAATTCCTCCCAATTTCGTAATTAACAAGAAAGTCTTTGGATACATATTGTACAGAAAGACGAAGGGTCCCACAATTTACGTGCGTGATATTCTGAGACACCTGGGTCATGTCTCCTTTTACTTTATCCAGTTAAGATTAAGTTCCTTGAATTTCGGTGAATACCTACGCAGCGCCCTTACAACGAAGTGAGTCATTTAGCCCCTGTTTACTAGATTAGGGGATTTTTTACACCACAGAGCTTTCTGGGCTGCCGTCCCCGCTCTTTTGGATGTGTCATAGCGATGTCTATACGACTACTTTATTACTTCTTAGAAGAATAGGCATAAATTTTATAAACCCTCTTTTATGTTTGGAAAAGTAATAGAATTTTGTCTGGCAAGAGTATCTAACTCATAGGGGAAAATTGACAAAACGAATAAGGGGTCGGTGTTCAATTATACTCTTTATAGATTATATTATTATTCTTATTTATAGATTACGTTATATTTTTCTACATTGCATATTAACCATCACTAGTTTTATTTCTACTTTATCTCCCTTTGGTTTATTATGGTATATTTCGTTATCAAGTTTTTTTTTTATATTGAGAAAATGTTAACCAAACGTAATGTTACTTAAAAAGAATCCAAAAATATGAGTCCAAATTGTTTCCTTTAGGTTCCTTATTTTGAAAAAATATACCGAGTTTTTGTAACAAGTATTTCTTTTTACACCACTACATACATAAATACACTAAAATAATTCAATTTTAATATTCCAACCTAACAATATAAAACCAATATACCTAGATGTCTTAAAATAATATCGCTCTATCTTCACGATAGATTTCACTTCTCCTTTATTGAAATAAACACGAAGCAAAAAATAACTTCTCAATGGTGCAATAAGTCAAAACGTCCAATAGATTCTCCTAAAATTTACCTTTCTCGGCACAAACGAGAAAAGGCGGTCGTAAAACCGACCCGCATTCCTACCAACAAGGTCACTCGCGAATGTATCTCCTGGAATTGAAAAATACATGTACTTCTTGTGTATTCACTGTAGTTACGTTTTATTTGTCTTTCAACGTTTAGTGTTGTCGAAATGAGAACGCAGTCGCTTTTAGGTCACGTAAATTTCTGATACCTATTTGAAATATAAATATGTTGAACACAAGGATGTAATTATTGTTCTATATTACCTACAGTCCTATTTTTTGACGGCAATAATATTTTCTATATGTATTACAGCTCTCATACCATAGATCATATAATTATGAAAAAAAACGAGAGCCAGATATACTTAAACAGGTCGTTATTGCATTGGTCTTAGGTAATACAATTCAAATGCATAACTAATCACGAGGGAATGTAGTTGATATATTTTATTGATATATTTGATGTTTTCCTTGGATATTTCAATAATCTTCAATAAAAATGTTCAAGACCCTAGTCTAAATCTAAGAAAAAATAATAGAACAGAAACCCTGAATTTTACACATCATTTACTAGCATGAGAATAAGTGTAAATTATGTAAAACGAATTATCACATTGTGTTAGCCAGACATACGTTTGTCACGGATAGTCTACGAAGTTATTTCGAAACGTACACAGCTCAACAGTCACGTGTACCTCATCTCAATTACCCAGAGTTGAGCTTGTGCGTCGCAGCGTCGTGTTGAGTCGTGGGCGTCGTGCTGCAAACAAATCAGCTCAATAAACAGGGTGGTCGCAGAACAATGCACTGTCAACACAAGACGGAATATAAAAGCGCGACCGAAATGACGACCCATACTTGGAACGCATTTATACCGTACGATTTTTAACGGAACAAAAGTTTTTTTTTCCGACTTGACTTAGGGGCTTTGACAGTTTCACCGAACTTTTTAGAGCAGGTGCTGAGGGCACTCAGCTCCGAGGTAGCGAGCGCAAGGGTGCCAGGATGGTTGAACCTCGGCTTGGGCTGCTGCCGGAATGAACAAGGAACAGAAAAAAAATGGTTTTTTACCCAGAATATTGCGTCAATATTGAATTAGTCTTAATTTGGATTTATGTGATAAAATTATGTATACTGTAAAGTGATATTATTGTATTGTCTAAAATTTATCATGTACTATTACTGGTACTCAGCAGTATGATAGTTGTAGGCTAAAGTAAGAAATAAATTTTTAGAAAGACTAATCAGTGTTTTGCAATAAATAGATTATTCAACTATACGTACTTCAAGATTAGCTAAATTGTGTATTTCGAAACAAAATGTTATTATTTTCTTAACAAAGAATAATTTAGACTCTCGTATATGAATACAACTATAAGCAGCGATAGACGGCACATTGATTTATAACAAAAGCACTCATAATACGAGTAGCTTTTGTAATAAGTCAGTTGAGAGCCTAATTACCGTAACGTTTTCTTATATCCAAAATAGTCGGACGGTATAAATACCTCTGATCAGTGTGCCCCAAATCCAATCAGCTATTGAATTAACCCGGCCCGTGTGACGGGAATACGGATTCGCCCCATCCTCACGTCAAATGTTTATCTTTCATCTGGCAGAGCGTTAATGTAAGTGCGAGTACAGAGTGTAATGACAGGCCGACTCGAAATAGGTATTACCTACAGATGATGATGAGGACGTGTTCAGGGATTACGTGAGACACTTTTCCCTTTCCGGCTCAATAATTACCTTTTATTGAAGTTTATTTTATAAACGCTTGAACTTTTAGATCGTGCACGAATCTGCTAAACTTTAAAAGATCTGTATTGTTTAAGCAAAAGTTAGGGTAAAGAATACATATTAGGTATGATTCATATTATCTGAATCTCAATGATACAAATTAGATATTGTCTGTATATAGTATTTTTATAGTAACAGGCTAAAGTATCTGTAATATGCCACAATCCAAAAACAATGCTAGGACCATCATGAATAACGCAATCATTTGATTATGAATTTTGATGATACAAAATTGATGGTGTCTTGTTATAGCCTTTTTTATAATTGTTGACTAATATGACCGCAATTTCGCCTCATGGTAAGAACAATACAATCTAAATAAAAACGGCGACTATATGGAAATGAGTATTATCGGTCATTATATTACCGGCTTGCATACCTAGCTGTACACTTTACCTGAGTCCGAAAACTAAAGATGAAGACGTTTTTTTAAGAATCAGTGTGTCGTTCAAGTGTGTCATTCATGTTTTTTTTAATGTGTAATATTGTAAAGCAATAAAGTTTTGCATACAACCTGTTTGTTTACTGAATAAACGACAACTGATCTTTAAACGTGACACCACTAGTGTGTCACAATGACAGGAGTTAACCCGATGACAGGAGTTAACCCGTCAAAATCTAGTCACACATAGAATGTCCTACTAACCAGACGAAAACCACCATACTTATAGGACGAGGAACAAATTCTAGTTACCAATTAAAATGCGTGCATCTTTGACCTATTCTTCTCATTTTTTATATGGAATAGGGGTCAAACGCGCTAGCGGTACACCTTATGGTAAGTGGCCACCGCCACCCATGGATGCCCATGATTATAAATGGTCAAACAAAACGAATAGACGGACTTGTTAATACAGGGTGTCCAGTGGCAGATTTCAAACTTTGAACAAACATAGTTTTTGAACGCAACACGCCAGAGGGGCGCGGGGGACGTCTTTAGAAGCGCAAACGCTGCGGATTTTTTGTAGCCATGGAACAGTGGAGTGGAGAGCATCACGCTTTTGCCGTCGAGGCGTACATTTCGAGTGGATTTTCGCTGACTGAAGCACGCTGTCGATTTAATAATCGTTACGGTATTCGTCGATTAAGTGATGGACCATCGATCAACCTCATTCAGTCATGGGTAGCAAGGTTCAGATCTACAGGATCAACATTAAATAGACCCAGGCCAGGACCTACGCCATCGGTAGCTACGGATGAAAATTGCGAGCGTGTTATGGTTTCTGTCGTTGAAAATCCCCGATTATCACTGCGTGCACGTTCATCGATATTGGAAATTCCGAAATCAAATTTGCAGGTTATAATGCGAAAAAAACTCAAGTTTCATCCATATAAAATTCAAATCGTGCAAGATTTACACGATTCTGACTTTGAATTAAGAAAAACTTACGCAGAGGTAATGTTGTTGAGATTTCCTACTGCTACTCGGATGGGCAACATATTCTTCAGTGACGAAGCCCACTTTCATATCGGAGGATATGTAAATAAGCAGAATTTCCGTTACTGGGATGTCCGCAACCCAAGACAAATGCATCAAGAGCCTTTACATAAGCCTAAAGTAACAGTTTGGTGTGCCATATCTGCATCTGCAATCATAGGGCCTTATTTCTTTGAAAATGGACGTGGCCAAACTGTAACTGTTAATTCGGAGAGATATGCCCAGATGTTAAATGACTTTTTCAGACTATAACTTCAGAATAGTCCATCCTTCAACCGAAACACATGGTTCCAGCAGGACGGGGCTACAGCTCATACTGCTAATGTGTCCATGAATGCAGTGCAGCAGTTATTCCCTGAAAAAAACATATCCCGAAACGGTACCATACCGTGGCCACCTAGGTCACCCGATTTAAGCCCATGTGATTTTTTCTTATGGGGATACTTAAAATCCATGGTTTACAAGACAAATCCGAGCACTGTGACACAACTTAAAGAAAATATTCGAGCCGAAGTCAGCAGAATTCCCCAGTCGCTCTGTAAACGCGTTTTCGAAAACATGCGTGCTAGACTCGAAGAGTGTGTCAGACTTGAGGGCCGCCATTTGGAGAACGTGGTTTTTAAAAAATGAAATCCGCGTTAATTGTTATTAAATTAAAATAAATCTACTTTGTATTAGAGCTGTAGTTTTTTTTTTACAATTTTCCAAACATTGAAATCTGCCACTGGACACCCTTTATTAAGTATGCGATGTACTAAATGAATCACAAGAGTCAGGTCAGTTCACCATGTTAATGATGTCTCGATCTAATCGTGGAAAAGTGTCCTACCGCTTCGTATTGTAAACATTTTTATATAAAATTCCGCCGATCGTTGCTTTATTATCCTCCTTTGAAATGAAAACGATTTGACCGAATTTGACCGAATTTGACCGAACCTTCAAGAAGAGCGCTTACACATACCTTAAATGCTGGCAGCGAACTTGCGATTCCTCTAGTTTTGTGGGGTGTTCATGGATGGCGGTGATCACTTACCATCAGGTAATTCACATGCTCGTTTGCCCCTATTCCATAAAAAAAATAACGTGTATATGGGTAATCTGGACGGTTCTTAGCTATGATTGGACCCGAAAGGTGCGCTGTTGACAAATCAATATTTTTGTAGACCTAATGTACTTTATTTTTATTTCTTACTTAAAAACAAATAAAGTTTAATTTTCAGCCTCTTGGCATGACTAATATCTTTTTTGCTTGTAAGGTATGTGGCAAGGACCACGCCTGCCTACCGAGTCCACTACTCATATATAAGAAGTCGATAAATTAATAAGATCAGTAACATATTTAGAAATAAATCTAAATTTTATTATTAAAGTACTATACTATTTCAGAGACAAATATCACTATATCTCGTATCTAATAACAACGTTCTTGGAAGGGAAAACATACGTATTTGCTGGGGTTCGGCAACAGCTAAACAACGACCACTGGCGGACAATATTTTGCTCCGGCTCCCGTGATATCGGTTTATTCAAATGCTCCATGTCTGACCCGGGCTCAAAGAATCAACCTGCATAATATTATACATATTGAAATTCTTGTACCCTAAACATCTACGGTATATTATTATATGAATAAATTTATAGCTCGCTGATATGTGAAATATAAATATATTAAGTAATATAATAGGTATAAAACATATTGTATAGTTTAGAATTTTTCTATTATGTATTTTAATATTGTTCACATGCTATTCGTTATTTCATATGACGACATTGTCTATATTTTTTATAACTACTAGCTAGCTATACATTTTTTGTGTTTTGAAAGGATTGATTAGCGTAAAATAACTATTTACACAAACCACTGATTAAAAACTTGATTTTTTTTATTTATAAACTCTTATCGTAGAAAATCCTTGTTTCTTTGGATCGGAGTAATTTTTATAATCCTGTATTTTTTATACATAAGGTTTAGCATTATGGCCATAATCTCACCTGATATTAAGTGAAATACGGCCCAAGTTGGTAGACACGTCAAACCTGTGGAGAAACTGCTTCTCAAGTGCAACTGCCAGCACACACCTATTGGTTTTTGGCGACAGATTTTCAACACGAGGGTGGTTGCTAGCCAGACGGGCATTAGAAAAAGCCCTACCACCATGCAAATACTACCTATTTCAATTTCTTTACATTATTAAGATCAAAATACTGTTTTATCATACTTTACTTAACTACATCATAGGGGCTTTTATTACTTCCTCAAAGTAACTGTACAACGTGATTTTAATTACGGTATGATCCAAAAACAACGAGAGTCATCGGAGGTAAAATTCCATCGGCAGCAGTCGATGTAATGTCAGCTTTCTGAAAGGTCTCTTCCCGTCTCATTTGGTACCTCGCATAATAAATAGAAAAAGGAAACACATTGGTAGGAAAATCATTCCACATCCCTACAACATGGCAAATGCAAGAGTTTAGGAAATCCTTTGTTCGTGCCGTAAATGATATTCAGTTTCCTCATATTGCATTTCTATCCTTTGATTAAGTTGTAATTATTTTGTTGTCTATAATATTTTTTATAGTATTATAATATTAAACTAATATATAGAACAAACTAGCTAGATGACTAGCTAGGCTAGCTAACTCAGTGAGCTCAGTGATAGTTCTGTAGATACTGTAAGTAAATACTATTAATATATAAATTAAAATCTTCATTTTTGAATACATTTTATTATTAAGTAACCTTAACATAAGAACTTAATATAACAACACTTTTTACCATTTCTGTAATCGACAAAAAGAAAGCAATTCATGTTTATTCATTTTTATATGCCCTAGTCAATTCTTACATTTGCTATTGTATACAGTTCACAATAAAAATACTTTCGTTAGAAATAAAAAACAAATAAAAAATGTAGAATAGATCAATAATAGTTTCAATAATGTTATTACTAATTCAGGATATTGCGTACACGATAGCTTCGAGTAATTCAATGATCAGATCAGATATCGTTTGTTCCCCTGGGAAATCCTGTTTATTATGATTACGTTTTGTCGCAGAGTGAGCGTGGAGCCTCTGATGCTGCGGACTGGTAAACAATCATGATTATAATATACACACATCAAAGTAACCGACTACTTCAAAAGCAAAATTTTATTGGAAGCATTTACATTTTTATTGGTATGCTAGGACACCGGCTGCCGGTTCCGCCCTGAAACGTAAGTGATTTTGAATTTTCTGATGTGTATTTTATTATCTGATTTTATGTGAGCTCAATATGACTTCGTATTACCATAGTAAAAACATTACGGTCACGTATTTCAAGGCTTTACTGCGAAATTGGGGTTTTTAATTTTTATACATTATACGGGAGCAACATCATATATATTTTTTCGTCAATAATCAATAATAACTTAATTCTAAAGCCATTGCATATTTAAAAATAATATTTGTACCATATTACCCGCAAAGGACGATAAGTTAATGTTTTAGCTACAAAGCATATTCATTAGTCCGCCGAATATTTACAAGTAACTAAAGTAATGTTGCGTAAGAAAAATAAATGATATAGAACTATTCAACCAAGTAGCTGGTTGACAACAAAAGATAAATATCACAAAAGGCACATCTTATATTAAAAGAAATAGAACATAGATAAATATATATTTATGTACATTTATTTTATATGTATTTAAGCACACTCGAACTGGTGCTTACTTCACTTATACGGTTATTTCAATGAAAGGAAAATCGCAAGCAAATAATCTTGTGTTGTGTTCTTGCGATATGTAGGGTTTTTAGAGCTTATTGAGTAAAGGAGTTAAAGATAATTTTACTGTTACTAGCGTCCACAGGTTACGATAACCGTTCACTATTATAAAGTGGAATATTATGCAGTTTTTTTGTCATCATAGCTGAGTAGCTACGGTAGCTATGGTATGGCTTATGAGTACAAAAAATAAAACATTTTGTATTTTTATCTGATGACTTTATATGATTGTTATTACAACACAACATCTTTCTGTATCAGTTGTATCTTTGGTATTGTTATAGCATTATAGGATATACCATGAAATAATTTCGAAATGACAGTTTTAACTTTCTGTAATAAAAAGCATTGTGATGAAATTAATATGGAACAGTATTCTCCAGTAGTCACCCGGCTATTACTTATTTTCACATTGAAAAACTGCCATCAATAAGCTTTTCAGCTTCCGTGAAGTAGAAGCTCTATTCTAAGTTTTATGTGATAAACTCTAATGATGGTGGTAGTGGATGCATGGTGGTAGGGCTCTTTCTAATGCCTGTCTGGCTAGCGACCACCCTCAAGTTGAAAATCCGTTGCCATATACCTATAGGTGTGTTCCGGCAGTTGCACTTCAGAGCCAGTCCCTCCGCTAGGCTTAGCGTGTCCACCATCTTGGGCCACGTCATTTCTTAACATCAGGTGAGATTGTGGCCATAACGCTAAACTTGTAATCTATAAACAAATATATTACAATTAACCGTTACACCTTATAATGTTATAGAGAATTTCAGTTCCTTGAAATATATAAGAACTACTTTGTTTAGATAATAAAGTTCTATCTCAATATAATTACTTGGTTACTCTAATCGCGCCTGTATAAAATACCAGTTGCAAGTTGTACATTAAATAAAAATTCAAGTTGTACATTAAATAAAAATCAATTTTTCAATCAATCTTAAATAAGTTTACCCTGTAATAATAACTACATGATGTGAAGAAAATTTCAATTGTATACGTATAAAGCTAAATAGCTACTTATATCGAGAGGAATAAAAGATATTAATCTTTATAGAAAACCATTAGGTAAGGAAGGCATTGTTTGTGCTATCTATAGGGCATGTTTGGGCGGTTCGTGATTGATTCCACTGTAATTTCCATACGCGTGCTCTGTTCATATTAGCCACTTTATATAACCTCCGCTAAAGAAAGACCTCCCACCTCATCTCGGTTGTTTATATTCGTTGTTGCTTGAGGGGTAACAGTGTATTACTTAAGAGGTCATATTAAAGTGGTAAAGTTTTGTAGGACTATACAATTGTGCGGCGGGGCGACCTCGCGGCGCCTGTCGAGTCACGCACATATATTTTTTCAGACTTAAAATATATTGCTATTTATTGTTGTACTATTACCTAAGTAACAAATGTATTGGAAGACTATTAAGAACATAAAATTAGCGGTATAACATAATAAGTATTTATGTTGTATTTACTGAAATTGTTGCGATTTGGCCAAGTTTTTATTGACGATGGAACCTGGCAATTGATACTAATAATATTTATTTTACGTTCTGTTATTTATTCGTAAATTGCATACTCAAGTACCATAGGAATAGTATCATATTACAACGTAACTTTAATAAAAAGGAAGTACTAATAATCATTACAATAAAAAAATACTGAATGCTAAATGTTTTCTTCAAGTAATGTACGGCTACCAATAAATCCAACTAATTGTGTTCAGCCTCCAAATCTGGCATTGTAACCGTTAAGTCGAAAATTGATATAAATAATCCTCTTCGCATAATGAGAAACATATATATAAAGGTATTTAGAAATATATGTACCAAAAATAATTTAAGTAATAGTATAAATAATTTATATTTTGCATATTATTAAACTTGCTCGGTTCAGTACAATATCGCGTACGTAATCCGGTAATATAATATGGAGTAATGGAGTGAAATAATTACATTTAGTTTATCTCGTACCAAACCGCCGTTTTGTGGAAACACTAATAACCCGAGCCAGTGTGACAGGGAACTGCCAACAGATATTGCCATCAATTTGTTTCGGGGCACAACTCTACTCGCTGTTTAGGATTCGAGGAACGCCGGAGCGACCCGAGCCGCCCGGCCTTATGAACACACCGCCAATAAGAACAACAAAGTTGAGATGTTAGCCGATTAGCCGATGTCACGTTATCATCCCTTTCTCGGGTGCCAAGTAAATAGGTATATTCCCTTCACAAATACGTTCCGTGTCTGGGCAAATAAGAATGACACGTAAATTAACATGAGATAATGTTTCTTAGGCAAAATATTTTCATAGTAAAGAAAACTAGGTTATTAAATTTATGCGATATAATATTCTCTTAGCATAGACATTTGTATTATTAGTATTCGAAAATTTAAGAAGCTGCAAAAATTGTGTAACTTGGAATTTCATACTAATTTTTCAGAATAATATTATATAATAACATCCCTTTTTGTGCTAATTAGTCTTAATAATTACTTGTAAATAATTACATAGAATATTTTTTGTAGGTAGCACAATGTCACATACTATGTTTTAATATCAATCGCTATCGATCTATTATATTACATGTCCATAATATTAAACTAATATATAGAACAAACTAACTAGATGACTAGCTAGGCTAGCTAACTCAGTGAGCTCAGTGATAGTGTGTAGGACTGTCGCATCATGGGACGTGAGTTCGAATCCAAACACCTACAAAGAGCTTGAGCTTTCGGAAAACGTAAATATCGTGAGGAAACCATAGCATGCTTTTTCTAATGCCCGCCTGGCTATCAACCACCCTCAAGTTGAAAATCTGCCGCCAATTATCAATAGGTGTGTTCCCGCAGTTGCACTTGAGAGCCAGGCCCTCCAAAAAAAACCGGAAACGCACCTTCAATTCCCCTGGGGTTCATGGGCGGCAGTGATCACTTACCATCAGGTGACACGCTAGAGCGTTTGCCTACTATACCATAAAAAATATATATAAAAAGTGTTGTCTTCATTCTAAGAACCAAAACCAATTATTCATGTATCAATAAAAGTCAAGTATCCATCACTTCAGAGATTCCCACAGTATTATAGTGATCAGAAATAAAATACCTAGTTTTAACACGTAGACACATTAGGTATTCTATAGTATACTTTATAGCAGGCGTCAAGCGAGGCGGTAGGGGGTAGTAAGCCTTATTTGAGACGATCGCGCGTGACATGAAACTGGAAACTTTACTTGTATGTAGCGTAGCGTCTTGTCGCCCGAATTCTCATCAAATCATCCTGCGGCAATGTCGTCGTCAAATCCCAATGCGGGATCATAAGATATTATGTCTAAATTGAACTAAAGCCGGTGATGATACCTAATTGCATACGAAATGCTACTTTATATTTTAAGTACTTACAATTTAATTTCTCAAAACTTTTGCTATATTTTTTAAAGAGATGAACACATGAACATTTACGGATACGGTATCAATCGACATGGTTTACAATCACACAGTAGCAGGAATGCAGTGAACTTGAGTTATGAAACCATACCACAGTAGTAGGTTATTTAATGTCTATCTAAGTTGAAAATCAGTGGCGCCGTCAAACGCATATAGGTATAAACAAACTGCTCCCCTTGTAAATTAGTTCCCTCATTAGAATTAGCATATTTACCATCCTGGACTTGGACACCTTAACTTAAGATCCGTTGAAATCCGAATAATGAAGTTAAAACGTATAAAGAAAAAATACTTAATCGTCTACAATATAATACAACTATTTCCCATACACACTTCATTCAATTATGCAAATTATGATTCCGATATATTGTGATAACAAACGAAAGGCTATTTTTATTAAAATATAAAAACTCTATTGACTGCAAGTTTGGCCTAGCGGTTAAAGTAGCCTAGCTGTAACCGCCGTGCTGAGTGCTGTGGCTTCAAGTCCCACACAGTACAGTTATTTGTGTGATCCACAAATGTTTTCAGTTTGATTTTTACATTGTATTCGTTAATTGTTTTTATAAAGTCCTTCTTGCTTCACATTTACTAAATTGCCTACATAGGCAATAGATGTTATAATAAAAAAAATCTACTTTCATAATCTTATAGATAATACATTTGTTTTATTAACAGTAAGAAACCCCTATTTCACCCGGATTGTTCATCGTGCACATATGACGAAAAACAATAAACAATAGTCGACTGTCACTTAAGTTTTACTAACACATAAAAATCGCAGCGACACCTGTGAGACGTGACGTTAAAATTATCTTAACGGATAAAAAGTGACTGAATAAACCCAATGAGATTCTTCTATTTCTCCGTAGGCTACTCTCCTCGCGAATCATTAATTTTAATTCGTATCCCGTGACGACGCGACGCCTTCTGTAATGAATTATTGGGAATCGGCGGAGTGCCCCCCTTCCACCCTACAGACTTCTTACAGTTATTCTTTGGGACTTAGCATAATGTGAAAAAATGTTGCGTCGCCTCACTGCATACTAATTGCTTGTTGTGCTTCTTTTTAAGTAATATTCGAAGTTACCGACCGGAACTTCGACAGCGCAAGACAAGATTAACAACTTTCGTCCCCTGATCGATCACTTAATATCAGTTTTATAAACTTGTTTTTTTTTATTGTGAAAGTATTTAAGATAAAAAAATTAACGTAGAAAACTCTTGCTAAGTAAAATTCCTTCTTACACATTAAATTTTTGGATTTTGAATGAGTTGTCTTTCTTGTTCCGCATAAAGTTATGAGAACGAAAATCAGAACGAACAATCGTGTATTAGTTATAATTTTTTCACTTAATGAAGTTATGTTAATGATTTTTATCATTTATTACATCACAAATAATAGGCCATTCTTTTACTTTTATTAAGGGACATAATTTACAAACTATATAACGTATGAATGTTAGCATGCGCACCCGCTAGACAAGGGAACTTGTATTTTTTAAACTTCTGCCTTCCCGTAAGTTAGAACAGAAAAGTTACAATTGTGCTCCCCCTTAGCCCCCTTCAATATGTGACCTGCTTATTTATTGGAGAGGCGTCGGCGGAGTTCTCAGACAATATGTCGCGAGCAACCCAAGCAAATGCACGTTCGACTAAAGACTTAAACAAAACACAATTTAATCCAACAAGGAAAGTGAACTATTTGATTTATTAAAGTTTTATATTGTCTTTCGAAGGTTATATGTTGTTAAAACTCGTTGTAACTGCACATGTGCATGACTGCTATGTATTCTAGGTAGGTTTATATAGTACGTCAGTCCATGTACGAACCTAGCTATTCTGTATTCAAAGCACAGCCGTCATTAGACAAGCCAGACGTTGGATTTCCCGAAGAGGCACGAATGGACTGATTCTTAGACTTATTGAATAATGATGACATTTCATACTTCAATTTATTTCAGAGTTACTTTTTTATCGTATAGAAATATTTATTAGAAATATGAACACATACTTATACATTTGATTAGATTCATTCCTTAGGTATAAATAAGAAACATCAATAAATTGGCAGACCGGAAATTAACGAATAAACTATTAGGTGAGTAAATCCATATGAAAACCAAAGTACCTTATGCATTTAACTTTTGCCGTTGTTTTACAGAATGTTGAAATTTAAATACAAAATCCATTTTGTGTTCAAATGAGTTTTCGGAATAGCCAATTAGTTGTTAGCGCCCGGCCGCCCTCGTTCGCTTTCATTACGCTATATAGTTTCCCAAATATCTGAGCTCCTCAGAGATATATCTTTCGGTTGCTTTTCCATTTTCTTCTAACAGTTTGCTTATGCGGAAGGTAGACAGCAACTCAGTTGTAAAATTTTAGTGGTATTTCGCGGCCTATTCTCCGCACCAAGCGACCCATACTTCTCTCGAATATTTTTATTTGTATAATGTAAAATTATTCGTTCAGGCAAGTTAAAGATTCGTTACTTACTTCAATATAAAATTGAAAACATATGATTTTTTTATTATAAGTACAAAAAAGTTGAACTTTCTTCTAATTACAGAGAAATTAATACGTACAGCGCCTTTTTAAGTTTGTATAATAGTAAATAATTTCCATTATCAGTATTAGCCTAAACAAGGGTACCTACGCTCGTTTATTTACGAAAATAAGACTGAATAGTAAAAACAAAACAAATTTGTACGCAAACTGAATTCTATCACCTACATTAAAATATTACTATACTATATAACTTATGCCAATATTAGAACTTTATACCCAGGATTAACGAAGTTAAGTATAAACCAGAATTTTAATCAGCTCCCTAATTCTTCAACAATTACCCAATTGCTAGCAAAATTAATTGCGAGTACAATGAAATTCAACAAAGAAATATTTTTCCGAAAGCAACTCTTTACAACGTGCAATTCCTTACTTATTTCATAACGCAATCTTCCCGGCTTCTTATCTAACAACGAACATATCTCGCCCCCGCTCTCGAGGAAAATCGTCCAATATAAAATCGGTTTAATTTGCGCTTTTCGCACTCAATGGGATGGAATAATATCGGGCAATTTGGTTACCGCTGGCATAAATATAGCGGGCCGCGTTGTAATTGTAACGTGGGCAATTCGCGCCTCGTAACGACCGGGAGGAGAAAACTTCACCAGTTTGTGAAGCCGGCGTAGCGGCCAGTAAAGGAGACTCATACCCTCGAAGTCGGCTAAAACGTACGTCCTCAGTGTAAACGTTTGCTCTGCTCTTATATTATAATTATTATCATTTGATAAGTTATCAACTACTAACACACAAATTAATTGAAATTATAATTATAATACTTATATTACAAAGACTATTTCAATATGGCTCACTATGGTAGTACCAAGTAATTGTAATTAATATTTATAAAATATATAATATCCGAAATGTCACACTGATAAAATAAATATAGTCAATACTAAATAAGAAGTAACATCATTTAATTAAACTAATGAAACTACATGTGAGCGAACGGCTCGATACTTTTTACGGTCAACATTATTCAAAACACTATTTAGCTTTTAGAATATAGACAATTACAGAAATACTCAACACCAAAAGGGTTATAAAACACCTAATAACTATTTATTAATTACTAAATAACAACAAGACTACATATGTGTACATAGAACAGCTCCAAATAATCACCATGTATCGATAAGTTCTTGTTATATAAAAAGCAATTTTCTTAGAATGGCGCATTATTGGCTACGAAAGAGTAACATACGAGATTATAATGATAATTTACAAAAGCTATCGTAAGCTTCTCTATAAAATATAGATTTGTTTACTGAAAATACGAAATTGGATAAAATGGTGACGTCTACTTTAGTAGAACAAAAAATATAAACGTGTATTTTATTTGATACTAAGAGCATGAGTAACAACATGAGGAACCATTTGTTCACAACACATGACAGAACAGAGGACCGACCTACGTCGCGTGATACAATAGCTGACAGTACTTCCTCGCATTACAAACATAACAAACAACAAAACAAATTCTTGATATTGTAGAATTAGACACAAAAGTAATTACCGATGCGGGCCTCTTTTTTTCTCTTTTGCTTAACGTAATAGAATAAAGAATGTCATTTTCTTTTACTCTGACCCTTCCGCGGTTCACGCGGGGAATGCAAAATTCCCGAAATTAGAGTGAATAAACCTGCGTTGTAATTAAAGTCGGGTACAGGGCGCTCAGGGAGCGTTGGCCGCCCATCTTTCTTGGCTGGCCTACGAATTAAGCACCGAATTGCTTTAGTAATTCGAAGTATATATTCCTTGCCCTCAGTCAAACGTAAATCTCTTTTACTATCCCGATTTTCGCCACTTGACTCTCCTAATCTTCTAATATTTTCTACTGTCTTTTATCAAAATTATATCACGCTCATCATGCCTTTTTATTATGCACCAGTAAAGTAACTACAGGGGATCGGATGAAGAATAATACAATAGCATATCAGAGTCACTAGTACGGGTTTTTGACTGTTTAACAGTAATTTACAAGCTAATATTCACTATTTTTGGGTTAGTGTTTAGAAAAATGAACGGCAGGCAAATAAAGCTAAATTCTCTACTAAGACTTCTAAATTCTTAATAAGATAGTTGATCAGTTTTCTTTTGTCCGACTGACAAAAATTACTATGGTATCACTAGTAAATGTCTGTTCCGTATATTAAAATATCTATCACATTAATCTTTATATACATAATTGCAATACAGGCGTTTCTTTTTCTTCTAAAAAGCTTGGTCGATTTTTTGCGTATCTACGGGATAATCTGAATGGTTCTTGTCCAAAGTAAGTTGTCCCCGGCATATGCTGTGATTGTATGTCTATCAGTGAAATAATTTATAGAATTGAATCACTACTTTCGGAGATTACCTATTATAATATTAGCACTTTATAATAGTAATATACAGATATTAATTAATATATTATCTATTCGTTTTCCAAGCAAATCTTCTACAAATAAAAAATATTTTTCAAAATAACGTACGTTTCTTCAAAGAGCCTAACACTAATTTCACAGCTGAGTTAAAAATAATTCGTTTATGATTTGAATAAGATTCACAATATTATTCTTATGATCATTCTACGAATAACAAACTAATGCGAAGAGAGGTTCATAATACAAATTTCATATCATTTAGGTCAAAGGTAGATCATTTAGGTATATCATTTAGGTAAACATGTGGATATGTACATGTGTGTATTCAACTATCTTATTAAGAATTTAGAAGTCTTAGTAGAGAATTTAGCTTTATTTGCCTGCCGATCATTTATATATATGAATAAATATTGGATTTTACATAAAATATACCGGGGAGTTTTTGTGGCACCCTGATATTTTATGGTAGTTATTATTTATAAACAAGCTTAGTTATAAACAAACTACAGTGTGAATTACCGAATTAGGTATAGATAACACAGGGTCACAATAAATAAGTTTATGAATTACAATAACACTACCACATGATTGTTCAAGATCTCGGCAAAAAAGCACTGTGTTCATTAATATTTTTTTCAGGAAAACATTATCCTAATTTTAGAATAACAAGGAAAGAACATCAATCGCTTCGGAATCAGTAAAGAGTGAAATTATACCTAAACTAGTTATGAGTCGAAAACGAGGAATTCTCGGAACAAAAAACATTTTTACTTCGTTCAATTACCTTTCTTACTTTTATCACTGTTCGACTTGGAGAAAAAGAAAAAAATCTTACGTACATAGAATAATATGATCATATTATAAGTTATTTATACACAATTTATCCACTTTGTCTGTGTATACAGAAAACGTACTTCACTACACGTAATCCGTATTTTCAATTTTTTACATAGATATAATAGAGTTTGTGAACTTTTTTTAGAAGAATAAGAATCTGAGGTCGTATATTATAGAATTACGTGAAGTAAGGTTTCAAGGTTTTTTATAGCGTAAAACAAATTAGAATTTGTACCATATCATAATATTTTATTTGTTAATACAAAACATCGTTAAGAAATAATATAATTATTACATCATATTTTGAAATTATGAGATGAAGTATTTACTTAAATAAAGATGGTCATCGCCAATAATCAACAGAAGCAACAGTTAAACTAGGAGCGGCTCTCCACCACTTCCGCCAGTTCTGCCCTCCGAATGCCGCAGCCATCCAAATTCGAGGCAAACACTCCTCAATGACCGTAGAGACGTTGCTGTTGTTTATATTATAAAATCGATGTTATTATTTGGGATTAAATATATTTGATGCCAATTATTATTACACAAAAGATATATCACGGATAGTTAGATTGCAAAACCACCTTTACATTATACATTATAATATTTGATTGATGAAAGCATTCACTTGCGCTAATATTCTCTACTGCTACTTGATCAGCTCAAAGCAGACATAGCTTTGTAAGATGAAAGTGCTATTTAAGATAAATTTCAACAAATTACAGCATCTCATTTATCAAATGTTATATTTGGGTCTAGTAAGGCACTTTTAATATAGCAAAAAAATGCTGCAGGAGGAACCTATGTTAAGTTTACACTTTATCAAATCCACTTATACGCACTTTTAAGGTTGAAAAACGACATTTTATTGAAATTGAAATCTACCAACATATTAACATTTTTATTCCAGTTGCTTGTTGAAAGTTAAAATTTGACTATACCACATGGATTTGACATATGTTAAAGGCTTAATTTTAAATACATATAATGTCTATAAATTTTTGTAAATATTATGTGTAGCTGGAGTAATCGATCCTAATAATTAAAACCATTTACATGTGCAAATTACTTTAATTAAAATATATTCCCGTCCTAATATTCAATTATAATTACTAGTTTATAACGTATTCCTTTCACAGGAATCAGCCTGATTATTTATCGCAATAACTTACATGCAAGTAAAAGCATGTTCTATCATATCATAAATATATAACGGTAAAAATATCGATAAAACCAACGTCCATCCCTATCTACAATCGACTGGTAACAGTTTGCAGAACGGCTGATTGCTTTGATAATCGCCGGCTGAAACGTTACAAATGACGCTAGAACATTGTCTCGCACAGACCCCGAAAGAACTTGCAGTTTCTTTGCAAAACACATTATTAGTGTTTCCCCCTTTGTTATTAACACGTTTTACTATATTACCTAAATACATACTTAATCACCTATAGCTACAATATTGAATATGTAAATAAGTGTAGATTTACCATGCAAATATCCCTGATTATAATATCTGGTATATTCAATATTGAACTAATAGATGCAAAGTGTACCAGAAAATATCGTAATTAAATGCAAGATTTAAATGAAGATTAAAATAAGGTAATTAAAAATGTTTAATTTTTAATTTAAAAAACTATTAAACAATTAGTTAAACCCTGAGTAAGTAATCTGATTATTACAAACAAAAGAATTACAAAACAAATACAATTATACAAAGAATAGCATTGTTGAATACTTTATAGTAAAATAAATATAAATTACAGTACAATATAGTAAACCAATACAATTTACTACAATGCAATATGAAAATTTTATTTTTATATTTAAAGTTATATAACACGGAGAACTGCTGACCAATGTAAAATATTTTATAAACGAAAATCGCTTGAAATTCAGCGGCAGTGTGAACTGCTGCTCTAGACTACAACTACATTTGCCAACTTACTAACACTAGCAATTGAAAAATACAAAGTTTCACTCTTCGTCCATAATCGAGACCAACAGAGTAACAACCATTCTTCGCAAAGTTTACGTGAGCATCGCGTCGCTTCTTACTGAAATTTATTCAGTTTAGTTTGTTTACCCGATATCTCAGTTTCTAGAATGTAGCCAATTGCTTACGTTATCTAGAACCACGCAAGGTATAATGTTTCTTTTACGAGCTTATATATACCTTCATACAACTAAGCACATACTAATATTACAACAAAAAGGGTTCACTATGTGAGCAAAATAGACTTATATCTGAGACTATCATAGTGTGTTATGATTCCAAAGCTTGGCTAATAATTTATCAAATTTAATAATTATTTACTATTTTTATGGTTTTCAAATATTATAATAAAAAGAGACAGAGTCAACAAAATAAGTTATTATTGAATTGAAACCAATGAACGCTCGTTATTGAAGAAGAACAATATCAGCAGTTTCAGAAGTGGCACTTAACGCAACCGAATAAACCTTCAGTGGAGCCGCGTAAACACGGAAATTCCATCCGGCAGACGGTTTACACGCCCGAGGTCATTCAAGTTTCATTACCAATAGCTCCGCCCTTATAACTTATTCAGTTAGGGGCAGGTATTTTAACATTCAATTTGCTACCTTAAGAAGCGTTATGATAGAAGTAAACGTGAATATGTGACACGATTACAATATAGAATTTGAATGAATAAAGTTTGCAAATGAATAGGAATTATTTAACACTATGAATTATATAATATTACCTTTTAAAAGCTAATCTTAATAACGTTTAGACATGCCTCAAATCACTTTTTATGTAAGATAAATGTATATAATTAAAAAATATATATATCTAATTAACTGACAGTTTAAATGTAGGATTAGAGTATTAAAGCAGATGTATCCTTCAACTATAAAACGTAAATAACTGTTGATAATTGCCCCAAATACCTGAAGAACTTATTTACGAAATCTACGATCATCATCATTGTGATTGATGAATTCATTGAAGTGTTACCTTTGGCAGTGCTTTGTAATTATTTGTTAATTCTTGCCAAAACAAAAGAGAAACACTTTCCAAAATATTTTTATTTATGCAAAGCACTATCAATTTGAAATAAAAAGTACTAATATTTTAAATAGAACTATTCCAATATTCATGATAAATTTAAGTCATAATAGTACTGCAAACACCTTTAAGGGTCATGTCGTCCTACCCATAGCACTTATGTAATAAAACCAAGAAAGTAGTTTTAAGAAAACCCGCGACAGCCATTGCGGCCCCTATATTACCCGCCACAAAACCCTCCTTATTAGTGAGACAAACAAGTTATTCGTTTCAAATTGAAAACTTTCCACCCCACTAGCCATGCTAGGGCTGTGGCCCATAAATTCTCGACAATTTTGTTTTATTTTGCGATGCAGGCACGGTAATAAAAGTAAGCTGGACGTGAGACAAAGCCTCTGGCTGGGATTACTTAGCCATCGCAATGGATCACTGCTGACCGTGATATGGTGTCTAAACAACGGCACCTGACTAACTCAACCGGATCTTTTATGTCTTGTTAGATTTTTCGTTAACATTGTTAAGATTTATATTGCCACTACCAAGCACTCTATCAAATAAAATATTACAGTTTTAAACATTATTAATAAATTAGTCAGTATGCCAGTTATATTGGAAAGTTAAAAATTAACTCATTATATAGAAATTAATATTTAACCTAGAAAAAAAATTAACAGTATACTCTTCTTTATTGAAATTCATTAATCCTGAAAGGTAAAAATACCATATAAAAGTATTTATATTCATTTCTAACTAGAAAAAATATTAATAATTTGTTCTTATGCTCAGCTGCATGCACTAAGCTATGTATAATAATACTATTATATATCCTACATTGTCAGTAATGGCTGCAGAATTGTAAGACACGTATGTGATCTTTGTACCGCACTCATTGTATTCTTTCCATACGAAACGTGTCATGTAAGCACAATCTTCAGCCAAGACCAACAAAGAAACATGTATTTATTTAAAATTGTTTCTCGAAAATCGAATTGTATTTTGTCTGGAAAACATCTGCGGCCACAAACTTTTATAACGCAGCAAATACCGCCGCTGTCTTAATGAAGTGTGTCCGGTATATACAGGATACCACCGCCTTAAGAAATACGAGGTGAGGTGAGTCCACACTTTTTATGAGGAATAAAATAAAATCACCACGCGTGGGTAAAGATACGTCCAATGCATCGTCCGAGCTACAGAAATCCAATCTAACTTAAGTTTTAGGTTCTATAATATAAAGACCACGTTTGCTTTTACTATGTGTTTCATGAACAAACAAGGACTGCTTTGCGAACAGGATTGCAAACAGTGGGTAGCTATATCCAAAGGTTATGATCCGTTGTTACAGCAACATGCCAAATTTGATCCCAACATAAAAGTAAAAAGTAGTCTAGCAAAATATTTACTTTAGAAACTTTATTTGTATGGATGACATGAATTAGACTAGCCGTGTTTATATGGCATCTTGTACTTATACACATTTTTTGAAAACATTATCCAGATGACTTGTAAAAATCAACTCCATTAGACAATTTTTAAAATCAGACATATCCTTAAATTATTTGTCGGAAAGACTTATATTTTTTTATAAAATTGAAGAAGAGTTATCATTACTAAATTTGGAATTTTCCTAAATGATGACTAACATCTTTACTGTTACGAAATTAAAACTAAAAAATATACCTATTCTAAATTAAATGAACACCTAATTTTTAGCGCAAAAATAAAATATAAAATAGCTGTTCAGATAATTTGGTATACCGAAAACAAGCCATATTACAAACAAAAGTCGGACAGTCGCAGTAAAGTCAGGGTTATTTCAAAAATGTAGTATTATTTGTTAATGTAGTATTACAAAAAACTTATATCTCAACCAGTAATGAGAACTAACTTACTGCTTATCATATGTAATATGTGCCTGCGACTTCGTTCGTAGGGAACTCAAAATTATTTAATCATGTTTGCCCGTTTTTGTATCTTGTTTTTAATCCGACTACTAGTTCCTAAGATTAACACGTTCAAACAAAGAAACACAATTTTCCGAGTTGGGATCCCTAATTTTTTCTAATAATAAATATAGTCAGTACTTATCAGGGATAATGTAGCATTGTAATAGTGAAAGAATTTTTGAAGTTGGTCAAGTAGTTTATGAGTTTATACGTTACAAACATACAAAAATACAAATCGTTCCTCTTTATTATATTATTAGTATAGATTTCTCAAAGATTTCTTTAATAATACCATATTAATTATTTGTCAAAATTAATTATTTCAGTTTCATGTAAGAGCTTCTGTTTTCCACTATTTCGCTATTGATATATATAAATAGCCAAATAGCGAGTGGCGCCATCTATTAACAATCTATTTCATTAAACTCTAATTACAAATTTAATATAATACGAAAATAAATCAAAGAGTCATATAGTATTTAGTGTTGATTAGGATAATATGCATATTATTCGCATGGGTAAGCTACTGATATAAAATAATAAACTTCAAAGTTACTGATATACCTTTAAAAGCAGGTACCCACCCATTTTATGTCATTATAAATAAATAAAACAAATAATTACTGGAGCTTAATAGAAACATGACTACCTCGTAAACCGTTTACTATCTAAGTAAAAAAAGTCTTCAGATAAATACAAACCTTACTATTAAAACTTCAGGCACTATATTTTCTATTCTCTACATTTTCTTTTTAATTTCACTTCTTTAGATTACTACTCATTCTCATAGTTCATTCTAACTAAAAAAAATATTTTTTATAATATATTTAAGTCATTATAATATCAAATATAATAATGCATATTTCGTAATTTTAAAAAGTCGATTATTTTTAAGCATAGAAGTAACCAAAAGATTCAAGACTTGGGAAATTTATTGGTTCTGTGTATACATGACAAAATAATTAAACATAATTTACCAGGACTTGAATAATTTTCTTATTATACGGAAAGAAATCTAGAATATCTAGAAATTAATAGTCATTTTAAATAAAATATGTATATTATTTCGATGCCCTGTGCATCAACTTGCAATATTCCAGAGTAATTTTATTGCATTTTATTTTCCCTGCGTGGGTGAACAGCCTAGGCGATGACTAAATAATGACCAGGATAACGCAGTTTTATTGCCGCATCCGTGTTGCGAATATATAAATGAACCCTCGAGGGAGTGTTAAAGACGCCGACAAGAACTCCTGTCGAAACAAGTCGGGCTCAGAGAAATGGCGCAGTAAACCTCCCTATCCGCTGAGACGTCATTTTGCTCTTTGTACTAAAACGTTGTATGAAACAAATATACCAAGAATTGAATATTTTACATTGACTATCTTTATATTTATCTGAATATTTTCTATAATAACCAGAAATCACATTCAATTCTACAGTTTAGTAACACAATTTTAGCTCCAATCAAAGCATTTTTACCACAATTAATCAAATAAATACATTAGAACGTATAGTAAGAGAGCTAACATTGATGGCCTAACAAACAGCGTAAAATAGTTAATATAATATATAGTTATAATAGTAATATAATAATAAAATAAAAAATATATATATATAGTTAATATATAAATATATAGGTAGATTGTAGTAATAAAAGAAATTATAAAAAGCTTTAGTTATATTTTTACTTCTCATATTCTTGAATTATAATTAAGAAATACCCGTAGGTTTTGTGGAAGTCAACGTATTTTATGTATTTAATTATGCCATGTTTCTCACAGCTCCGGTACAAATTGTGATTTCGCAGTAATGTAATATTAAAACTTTAATTGTAGAATATTTCGCCGCCCGACTCCATAGCCATAAAGAAGAAAGCGAGGCGCTCCGTTGATACACTATTAATGCAATTGTTCGAAAACAGAGCGAGGCAATAAAATTTAGCCTTCAGGTAAAATATTTCGCCCAATTTCGCAACCGTAGTCATAATTTTTCGCATTGCGGCTTTGAAGAGACGTTTTACTTGTATATATTTTTACTTTAAAATTAAATCCGTTTTTGTATGTGATAGTAAGGAAGCATTATCCGAATAAATAAAATGACACGATAATAAATAAATTTGAAATAAATTTAAATAAAATAATAACTTTAATATTGAAAATCAAATCACAAAAAAGGTATCTCATAGTCCTTATGATCGTTGGTAAATAACGTACATGTATCATTTAATTAGTTTTACTATTACATAAATAAATAATTTGGAAAAATCTATTAGAGTAAATTTTAAGGCATGCAAATCCGTTATGCCTAATTATATCAGCCTAGATAGATTTCATAGCATGTATATTAATTTTAACTTAATTTTCTCAGATTTATTGGGACGTAAATAGAAAATTGGAAAAGTGTAATTAAAATGAAATCACAAACAACATATTTATGATTTATTTCAATGTTTTTTCTTGTCTATTAGTCGCTAATCACATAGCAGTGAGCTATCGTCTCTAGACAATAATTATTATTTACAAAAAATATATTTAAAACAGTATATAACATTATAACAATATGAATATTAAATAAAAAATAATGACTGGAATTTTACAATAATATTTTTAAGATATAATACCATAAAGTTGTATCACATTCCTAGGATATATAGTAAACATTTATTACAATACTTTGGCTACGGTTAAAACTTGAAAGAGTTTTACTTCAATGACCGCTAACTTCTATAAATTTCATGTACATAAACATGTTTTAAGACAGCAACCGCTAAAGGATGGTTTAAAACAGCAACTATAAAAGTATCTTTGGGTTGGATTATTACGACTTAAGCTTGACGTTGTACTCATAAAATAGGAATTTTCAACGTGTTGAGCAATAAAATACCAGAACTACAACTTGCACGGTAATGCATGTGGTAGGTATTCCGACGCCAAAACCTACTAATCTCACTCGAATCTTTCACTTTCTTATCTACAATTTTCTTTTACAAATAGATATGCACAGAAATTCAATTATCAACTTTAAATAAACTATTTATTAAATCTCAAATATTTACATAACTTTCGCATTTGTTCTAAATAATAACTAATCTTAAGCTTATCTTTCGCAACTAGGTTCGTTGTGTAACCAGTAAAATAAAGAATAAGAATTACAATATGACTTATCAGATAATGTTTTGTATTTGCAGCTATATTATTTGATTATGAGACACTACTAAAGTACAAGACGACCCAACAATAATTTTGTTATAGGTTAGGTGTTTTGAAGATCAGTTTAAAATCAAAATCTATCAATTCAGTGACGATCACTGTTGTTTTGTTTTACACTAATAATGAAGCCGTTGCTTTTAAAATCTTCGTGCAATTGGTCCATAAAATATCGCATAACACACAAATAATTTAAAATAACTTTAAATTCCGTAAAATACCCTAGTTTCACATATCTCAATCAAAAAGACCTATATTCTTTGATCACTAAATATAAATATATAATATACATCAGAATAATGGTGCAGGTGAAATACTTAAATCAAATTGGACACGGTTCTGATTCATCGAGTAAAATAAATTAATACATATCGATGAATGTCATTTGAAATAAAAAAGGTCGTTATTATTAAAAACCATTTTAGTCAGTGATTGTTATCGATTCCAGTGTGGTTTTGTGAATGATCAACGTCAGCTTGCCTATCCCCTTAATAGAACACTTCTGTTCCAGAGCTAGTATTCCATTGAAGAATGTCAAGTCAAAAAATGAAAAACATATATCTCTACACATCACTCGCAGTACCAAGTAGTTCGACGAATTTTCTTATCACTCAACGCGCGACGGACTTCACCCGGGACTCCGCGAAGAGAATTATCTGAAATAAATACAAAAAAGCCTTTATTTTTCATATAAATTACATACTAAGCATAGACTTTACAAAATATACAATCTTTTGGACTTCCACATTATAAGACACTTTAGCCAACCAGCGAAAAAATAAGAGAGAAAAAGAATACCAAACAAATCAGCATACAAATTAAAAGATACCATCTCATTGAAGTTGTTGAACTTGCATGGATTATACAAAAACATCTAAAAGTCATATATTTCATGTTTTGTCTACCTTGTGATTCACCTTTCTGTATCAGTAGACGCAACTTATTAGTTTACTATTCTCATCTGAATTAAATAAAAATGTAATATAAGATGACTTTAAGCCGAATGCCGTAAACATTACAAGTCAACGTAACATATTTCTTATAAGTCATATCGTAAGTAAATGAAGTCGACCTAATAAGAACAAATGTGGCCTCATTAGATATCAATATAACGAACAATGCAGACATGTCCCAATACCTCTCATGATTCAATAACAGGCGACCAGTAAGCGAACATAGAAAGCTATGTAAACATCATTGTAAAATGTTTAGAAGCGTAACGGGAATCGTGGCTTAATTTTACTGACCTACAAGGCAATTCATTGATGCAACTTCACGAGTACGAAACCATCTAACAGACCTGCAGGAAAGATTTTTCTGTTCAAATTCAATTGATTAAATATATGTATATGATAATAGAGGAATAGAGGATTGAACCGCACGCATTGAAAAGTACGGAACATTTTTTTTTGCTGAATACACAAATTTGTATATTTTTATGTCTAACTTTAGCAATGTTGAATCGTCATAGAACTTTGCATCCAGCTGAACCCTTTAACTTCTATTTTCGCGACAATAAGCTACCTCTGTCGTTCCCTAATGTCGAACATCTGTCTATAACAAACATTTTTCAGCGCCTTAGGCGTGAAACATAAAATGCAGAAAGCTGGGCATAGTCATTTTCACACATAATAATTATCCTTAAATTATAAGCTCTATTTTTTATTATTAACTATTTACATACATTGTGAAATATTAATACAAAACTATTATCTTAGGAAAAATCTTGTGTTTGTCGTTTAATGTCAAACTTCTGCAATTAATACTCACATTTGTCATCGTTTCTTTCAGATTCATTTGAGTCCATGGACACAGTTGAAATTCTTTTACTGCGCAGTTTCTGAAGAAGTTCTGAAATGAATATTGAATACATTTAAATAGTTGAACATCTGGCTTGAAAATAAGATATTTATTAATAAAAAATCAAGCTCTCAGAGAGACAGGACAACAATTATCTTGTAATCATTTTGTAATAAAGGATTCATTTTTTATTTAACTTTTTGTGAAGTCCCATACTACAGTACTAAAATTGAGTCTAATACGTAATAAATGTGTACACCACCTATAAAAAGCGAATGTAATCCTTTTTTTAGTACTTGCACGCGCCTACTATGTTATTCAATGTATTTGGAAGTAGAAAGGATGTTGAGTGAGACTAACCTACACGAATTATATCGTATAAATGTGTTTACCGTATAAAAATTAATGAGTACTTTGAATAGACGAAAATAGAAGAAGATTTACAAGATTAATAATGGCGTAGGGATTGAATTGATAAAGATAGATACATGTGGTAAAATAATATTTCATTGTGACTAAATAGACGATTTTATTATGAATGTAACGTCTAACTTAGTAAGCATATTATGTTATATAAGAAATAGTATTGAAAGAAGAAAAACAGAAAAACTTCCTTTAATACGCCTAAACTTTCTTTCGATGAAGGAAAATATCGTCATGCAAATAGAGCATATTGATGAAGCATTTACCAATGCTTACCTGGCTATCCTTTAAATAATAAAATATAAGCAAAATAACATTTATTGAATTCCCATTAAATATTATAAATATGGCGCTTAAAACTTCTTTATCAATCTAGGATTTCGTATCTTTTATGTGTAATTGCAAACATATTTTCAATGTATCGACACTATCTCACCTAAGCCGCACCTGACTGAGCGAGCACTGATAACCGTCTGATAAAACAATATATTCCAGGAACACATTTGCGACACATTCGCGATTAACTTAAAGTTTTAAGAGAGTTTATACTCAAGTTAATAGTAAAAATAAGATATCAAAGTTTTTTTAAATAATGCCAAACTAGATAATATAAAAGATATTTTAGGAATCACTGTCGGCTAAATACAAAAAAAAACTCCAACTTAAAACTATAAAAGTTACATTAATTTTGCTTCATAGTGACTTGTATGTTATATATCAAGTTTTGTGTGTTATATAGAAAGTCTACCAAACCATCAGTGGAAGCTTTTGTGTCAGCGAACCTATTTATAATTTATATAACACAATCTGATAGACGGAAAAAGAAATAATGACCCCATAAGTTTACACAAAACTTCATTAAATCAGTCTACCTGTTTTAAACCGTACATACACACTACAATTTTATATATAAATATGTTGATAAGAGTGTAAAACAATTCATATTCAACTCGACGAAAATAAAACAAGAAGTTACTATGATAACTTGATTCTACCCAAAATTCTATTCTTGTTCAGAATATATAACTCAAAATGGAAATATAAATGAACTTAAAATTGTTTAAAATAACATCTCATTATAAAAACTTCTTATCTATTGTTAAATAATACATAAATATATTATTTCCTTATAATATCGTACTTATAAAGTTTAGCAGTAATAGAAATTCAACTGAAAGCTGTTATGAGAACATGTGCATTTAACCAATTACCAATTATACTAAATATAGTACTTACAAATAACCTAAGTATCTTTTACCAATCCTTCATCGTAGTAAAAACGTATTTCACCGTATACTTTTATAATCTCGTAAGTAGTTACTATGATATTTTAATACGTTTAGTATTCGGTATACTGTTTTAGATGAACCACACGTTGTAATTAGATTATTTAAAATAGTTTATAGCATATTAACGTCTAGTGTTGGCCAAAATCAGTCTCGGTCTGACAATCTTGGGCTTGTTCTTGCATTTTAGCAAAACCAATATCAATAGTGGATCCTGCAAGACTTTAGCAAGACAATACTAAGCCCTGCGAGACTCTTGCAGTCTCACGCTATTTATACCTTATGGGTACTGCTGTAATAGCATTAACGAAAAAAATATCGAGTTTTAAAAAGGCACGTTTAAGCCATTTTCGAATAAATCACAAGGATCTTAGGATAATTTGCAAAACATATTCTGTAAGGCTGACGACCAGCATCGGAGCATACATAAAATCTTATATTATTTCGTTCATATTTCGAACAATACCCGCTGCGATTATTCAAAAAATATTTTTTATTTTTAATTTTAATTTTAATTTTAATAAATCAAGTGTTCTGCTGTTATGACGACAGAAAAATTGAAAGCCCATTTAATAGGTCTTAGGCGCCTTAAGTTGACATTCCATTATAGAATTTATTGAAATGAAAAATCTAAACAGACAAAATGTTAAGTTTGATCAAAGATAAACGTTGTGAACTCTTGTCAGGGTAATATTCTAGATTAGTGATGGCACACACAACTAATTTATCGATAAAGAAACTTTGGATACACTATCCTATTTTATTTATATTTTTAGCGAAATAAAATCGAACAAAAATTGTATATTCAATAAAGGTAAACGGCGACTATACTAAACGTATTATAATAAACCTTATTTTACAAATATGCCAAAATATATTCATAATTGATACTTTTATTTCAAAGCAAGTTAATATTTTACTAATCGTGCATTTTTTATTGCTCGCGAAAACATATATTTCTCGATAAGTTGAAGTTAAGAATAAAAAATTGTTATACATGTGAACTAATAATAAAAAAAATAATAAGACCTATGTCCAAAATGTCCACCTACCCAATTCAAATTTTATTAGAGTATTATAACACTAGAATAAATACACAAAACAGTCAAATAAACATATTAAACGGCCCGACGCCGCATCTCGCTTCTCGTAAACAATGAGTGACAAAAATCGTATGTATGCATTTTATAATGTATCGAACTTCTCATTGCATAATGATAATATATCTAAAACATCGATAATTTTATTATCGACTGTACCTTAACAAAAAGTAAGCATCTTCGAGTCCAATTAAATTTTTTTTTTTAGAATTGACTTACGCTGTTAGCCGTAAGGGCTTTGACAGCTTCACCGAACTTTTTGGGGCGAGTGCTGAGGGCACCCAGCTCCGAGGCAGCGAGCGCAAGGGTGCCAGAATGGCCGAACCTTGGCTTGGGCTGCTGCCGGAAAAACAAACAAGGATCGTGGGGGTAGTCCCTTATAGAACCGTGTACTTAACGTGTAGGTGTGCATGGATAGTATGCGGTGTGATGATGTACTTTCAGTGATGTAGAGTGTCACTGTATCGCGCGAGCAGAGTCACTTGAAGGCTCCTATCCGGAGGATCGAACCTAGGCTCAAGCGTCTGCAGAGGGAGGCCGCGGCGGATGTGCGGGAGCGAAATTAACCGCTCGGCCTCGGCGGCGAGGGCGGCGGTTACGCGGGCGTGTACGCGGACACGTACGATTGGTGGAGACGGTAGGAATAAGTGCGTTCAATCTTGTTATTTTATCGACGGGATCAGTGAAACAATTACGTGGCCGGCGCGCGAAACCTTTGGCGTGCGGATTAGCATTGTAACTAACTGCGTGTACTATTTTGGAGTTGGGATGAACTTCGGCTTTTTCGAAGAATTGCTTTGTAAGGTCTTTGATATATGCACATATGGACAGAATATCCATATCTTTATGGAGATCTACATTACGGACGTACGGAGGGGCTTGGACGGCTATACGCATGAATTTATTTTGCAGAACTTGTAGTTTGCGAAGGGTGGTGTGCGAAACGTGAGCGAATACGGGGCAACTGTAGGTAAGTATGGGACGGATGCATACTTTGTATATTGTGAGCTTATGTCTGAGTGACATTTTGCTCTTAGAGGAGGTTAGATTGCGTGTCCAATTACATGTAATTATAATATGTTATGTGATTATAAAGTCAACTCTTGATTTTATCCATTATATTTACGTATCAAATAACATTCTTAGATCATATTATTATGCAGAAAATAGTGACTATTTTTATTATATTATACAATTCAACTGGTCACTAAAAACAAAATAAATAAGAAACGGTGGCAACTTTTATCAATGCCAATAATTTTTAACATTGCAACTAATCCCACAAATATAAAGCGGAGTATGTATATATTAATATTTATTTTAAAGCTTCAGAATCTCCTAAATTTTTAGTAAAATTATTAATTGGTTTCTTGGACAAATAAATTTTATTGGCTTGTGACGTCACTCACAAAAGTTTCAAGGGCGAATTTGCCCTCGGTAAGGATGGACGAGTCAACGTGGTTTTGTCAAGATTCTATCAACAACAAATGATATTAAATGGCGATACCGACCGCATGAACATTACTGTACCTACTCGGTATAAATCTTATGTGCAGATTTAACGTCTGTGATAAAAAAAAATACCCAATAATATACAAACATACATATATAGATACTTATGTTTCAAATAATATAGACTATTCAGCAAAGTTTAAAAGTAACAAAATAGGTCGAGTATGGTTACAATTTTTGCAGCAATAACTATTATGGTCTATTTGTTTACGTTATCCGATATTTTAATTCATCATCGGTCGGTCGCATCCGTAATTATATTTTGCCGACAAAGACGCCGCTTTATTAAAAGACTATGCAACATAGTCATTACAAGACCCGCGAGACTTGCGAGACTCTTGCTGCAAGACCGAGACCAAGACCAAGACTGATAGCGCAATACCAAGACTACTAGCAATATTCAATTATATAATTATATAAGACCATAGATATTCCTATTACATATTATTTCTATTTTTCACTACCTCAAGCAGTTTTATATTATTTTATATTATATTAGAGAAATATTACCATGATACGCGGATAGACAAACAGATGATTAAGTCATATTTTTACGTTATATAGTTACCCATAATGGTTATAAAGGTGAAAATTGTCCTAAAATGAAATACAACTAGGCATAATAATAATATGATTTGATTAACCCGACCGACGCGAACCATAATATGCAATGCACCAACAGCAGTAGTAACTTATAATAGAAGTGCCAAGTCCAGCCTTATATTGTTGATAAACTGACACACAATACTCGTGGACATCGGGTGATATCGACGCATCAAATTGCGAAATATGTATAATAAACTTCGTATACAACATTCAAATAATAATAAAACGTATTGAACATTCATCACTGTTGCTTATTTATGTATAATATCGCCATTTGACAAACTTTACAATAAAACACTTTTTGATACAATTTCCCCACTAAATTATTATCTCAAGCAAGTTTTCTATTAACGTATTATATTCATAATATTGCATATTGATACATATAACTTCAAAATAATATGTTCAAAGTGTAACAAAAATATTTCGTGTATTAAGCTGTTAAAAATTCTATAATCATTCATATAATCTCTCTCACTTTATATTTTTTAATTCAAGAAGAAACTAAAATAATGATTATTTATTGTACTACTCAAAATATTTTTATTGTTTTATGAATTTAAGACAAATTCGGAACAATTAGGAAATTATATTTGCGACGTTCAACAAATTACACTAATCCTTTGAGCCTCCAACAACATTCTAATCATAAGACACCTCAACCATAAGACATTCACGTGCACTGCTTTCCTTCATATAATATTATTTTATGATCCGAGTAACAACACGTTATTAAACTATCGAGAGATTAGTAATTGTCACTAAATTAGATCATGTAACAAAAGGAGGTGCTAAAATTTAGATTACATTTGAATTGAGCTAAACATATACATATGATCTTGTAATAGCGCGAATTTAAAACGTGCATTGGCATAATGCCTACAGCTCCATGTTTTTAACAAAGCCAAATATACATTGGATGTTTGTATATGTTATAAGTTAGTATGATGAGTTAAAAAGTTAGAATAACTCGTGTGAATTACTGATTACCTAATTGGAACCGTCCATTTTGCTATCCTTTAAAATAAGTAAAGAAAGTATAATTTGCATATGCGATTTTATTTACAATACAAAAACTTCATTACGAAACAGAGTATACCCTTCTTTCCCACAGAGTGCAGTCCACATGCAAGTACTGCCAACAGGCGTCTAATAAAAAACCAAGTCGTCGACCCCGAGTGCGTCATTTCATGATAAAGGATCTTGCTTCTTCCGTCACGTATACGGGGAGCAGATGACGATCAATTAAAAAGTTTATTCGTATTAACTACGCCTGAATGAGTTAGTGCGTGCCAGATGAACTCAACGAATTTCATTGAGAAAAAAAAACTTACGCTCCCGTTCAGAGACAAGGGAGCTCAGTGTTGTTAATTGCCACATTTAAATACAAACCGATTAAGAAATCTAAACAACATACATTAACAACGAATGTAACTTAATGCTACCATTAAAACGACGATCTAGTATGTTTATGATTTATACTCTCATAGCTAGTTTACTAAACCAACACGAACGCAATATGCTTCAAGACCGGTGACATAATTCCATGTTGGATTGTTCTTTGTTAGAACTGAGTGTGTTGTATAATGCTGTTTTTACCTAAGCAATGTTTCCTATTAGATGCATTATATTCCAAATTAATCAAAACTTACAACTTTCTTTTTATAGCAAAACAATAAACAATTAGAATATCATTTCTATACAAAACACAAATTTTTATACATAAAATATTAATATATTATATCGAGTTAAATAATTTTAAGAAAAAAATATATTATGTAGCTGATATTGAAAACTCCATAAATTGAACAAATGTGAATTATAGGTATAAATACATCAAAACATATCTCAGTAAACAAACTTATAATGAACATTATTAGATTACCTATTAGCCCGTTACGTCGGTTGAACTTGAAATTTGTTTATTTATCATGAATCAGTAATAAGCTGCACCACGAATAGCATTATTACCTTTTTTAGGATTACAATTTTTTTCAAAATAATTACTATTTTATTGAAGAAAAAACACATTGGGTAAATCCTACTTTTAAGTGACTTTTAATCATTTATTTTAATTATTACTTAGAATGTACCTATATACGTATTACAATATATTTGTTATCTTTATACAGCATGTGTTAACTAGGTCTACTTTTTGTAATTTATTATTCGCCTATTTTCTTTTTATTTTATGCCCTATCAGAAATTAGTAGGATGGAAATGTGGCATTATAAACAAAAACCCAAGGTGCGGTAAAATATTTTACGTATTTAATTAAATGACCTAAAACAAAGTTAATTACCCACCTTTCTTTTGCATTGCCTGCTCCCAAAGTAAGGATGTTATTTCTTCAACCCAAGCATTTCTGATGGCAGGTTCTGTAGTCTCCAGTTTATAAGATTTTAGATTTCTCTTCTTATACCATATAGTGAATTTATGCTGGTCCTGTTCTTTGGCAGTTATTCCGAGATCGTCAACCGATATGTGGTCTCTATAGATGAAGTACTCCACTCTTGATTGCTAGAATTTAGAAGATATTGCTCTTTTAATTCCTATAAAAGCGTAGTTTATAAATTTGAATCCATTAAATTCTAAGAATGGGTACACTGTTCAAATAAACTTGATTCCCGAAAATCTATAATAGTAGAGATTAAATATATACTTGCAAAAAGTGTTTAGTTGTAATATTGGCTCACTTTAGTAGTTCAAAATCTGGTTTTCTCATTAAACGAAATCAAGAAATAAATGTCAATAAAAAATAACTTATTTTAGTCAATATACATAAAAACTGATTAGCAAATCCCACCTTACACAATAATTGCCGAAGTGTTGGAAACTTGATTATACGCGTATATGTTACATGTTTCGTATTATCCACGTAAACAAAATACAGTTTAATTAATCTACCCAAATGTAAATAACAATAGGAGCAATCTTTGTCATTTTATCAGTTATTTGTTCTATATAAAATAAACAGAATAAATTTATAGTAAAAGTAATGTTATTAACTATAAACCACAATACATAATCACGTAACCGAATGAGTTAAGTCGCTTCGTCACACAAGTAATTTTGTTCGATCACATTTTTTAAATTACGGCCTTTTCCTGTATAGGCAATTTTATCAAAGCCAATATCAAAGTACTTTTGGATAAATAACAATCTACGGGCATAAATTATACTCAGACTAAGACCAATCATTTGTGAATCACATAAATACTGGCCCTACGTAGCATTCGAACCCACTGCACTCAGCGTTGCGGTAATGGCGAACCGACAGCTTAAAACGATACGCTAACTGTGCAGTCAGATCGGAACTTATTTAATTTCACTAAATCTACGGTAAGATGCTAAGCGTTGCGTCCTTAAGAAATTTTAAGTTATCACATATTACAATATAAAAAAATTGTACAAAGAGAAATAATGTAATTAGTATTGCCTAATACAGTTTAAGGTGCTGTACTATGTTTTTATATATTTCCTATGTTGTCAAACAGTTAACGTTTGCGAAGCGTGATAAATTAGTTGCTTCGCGGCATTGACAAGGTCATTTAACTCTCGCCACTACAAACAATCGGTATTGTGAATAACAACAAACAACCATTTGCACAAAGATTTAATGTTTTCGGTACGCATTCTCTACTTATCCATACGTACTGTATTTTAAGTTGAGTTGTTATTAAGTAGCTCAATATACAAAACAATTTTTTTCATCAATTCAGATGAGTTCAAAATTCTTTATTCGATTCAGCCTCTATTAAGGCACTTATGAACGTCAAACTACAGCCACAAGATCGGAAAATATCCCAAAAATCGAGAAAACCCGATAGAATACACATAATTTTTATAGTTTAATAAAAACAAATTTTTACAGTTGTGTTCATGTACATTCATTTCCAGCCATCACTATATTTCCCATAATAATTCACCCTATAATAATAATAACCAATGAGTAGTAAAGCTTACTAAGCATAGTCCTTGAATTTTTTAAACGGCAAAACTTATTTTGTATATAACTTCCTTTGCTTTGCTTTAACTTATTATTTCTTTCTTCGATTTTTTTGTAATTTTGAATCGAATACCCCAAAACATAGTATCTACGAAGCTTCTTAAACTCCCATATTCCCAAGTTCAAATTGAACAAGACACATCCCATGTATTTGTTTTATTTGCATCCAGTTTTAAATTATTTAAAGGAATTTATGTATTGAAATCATATTTCTATAGTAAGAACCTGTAAATGCACAAAACCAGAGTTCATCTAATATTTTGTTATTTTTATTATTGGTTTTACAGAAGTTCACTCGTTACTTTAGATAAGTTCGTTTTTTTTAAATAGTTAACGGTAACGCTATGACGGTAACGGTGATCCGATAGCTATACTTGAGTTCTAGTCCCTCATTTAGATTTAGCGAGATACCATCTGGGCCACATCTTCAATTAACAATGTGACCAAAAGCATAGAGTAAGAAAAAGAAATCTTTTTGCGGTCGATCGTAACTTACCTACAAACTAAGGTCAGTATAATATGAAATATTTTTACAGATCTACATAGGGAAGTAATTATTTTCCGTAGATTAGGAAAAAAATAATTTTTATATAATAAACTACTATGCATTTACATTAGATTAAAAAATTAACGGAAAATTAAACTTACCCTTAAAAAGTAAATACAATATGAAACATATACAAGAAAATTGAACATTAACCAAAGTATACATTAAAGTTTACAATGACTTTGTTCTTATTAATTAGCTTTTAAAATACTTATTTTATAATAATGTTAAAAGTTATAGTCGCTCTTATAATAGGTTCACTACGCTGTATACTCATGGAACGAAGATGGATCGCAGTCACTCCCGTAAAATAAGTCTGCGACGCCAGAATGGCGCGTCTGCGTAATAAACTATGACATGCCAGTTTAACATTGTCAATTAATACACAATAACTTTATGAAAATATTAGGTTACAAAATCAATTGGTGACAATATTGGCCATACACATGTCTAAAAACATTTTTGGAGCAGTATTTACCTATTACTTGTATGCACATGTAAATGGGAGGTACATTTGTGAGCGTACCATAGCTCGGATAGGAATAATTATATAAATACGTATTTCTGTTGCCTTGAATGCCTAAATTCAATCGGCCCATCTAATCAGGTTTAAGTACTACTATCAGTACTAACGTTAAGTATCCTTTATCTTAGAGTAGTTTACTTTCAACATCTATAAATAGTTCACAATTGCGCTTAGAACTGATTATAATTTATTACGAATCCCACCGTACGCGTTTCTTAGGAATATATCTGAAGAATAATAAAACTTTCTATCAATGAAAATTGCTTGGTTTTTATAAATATAACCATACGTAACCACATTTTATGATTGACTTTATACTATATTATAATTTGTCATTTTTACGATACTTTTAAAAGGATCGTTACGGACAACGTCAATCAGGATTTCCTCGATGCTGCGAAAATTTGTTAAATAACAAAGGCCCATTTCATTACAAATATTTTATTATTCAGAAGCCAATAATTTTTATCATATCTTCCACGTCGTGTCAGGCTGTTTCAACTTTTATTATTTTGTTATAACTATGTATGACCAGTGATAAAACAATGAATCATTACAAATTATGATTCACACTTAAATGATAAAAAACGATTTTATGTCGTTACTTGTAAATCTCACCTCATACAAAATACATAAACAGAAAAAGTGTAAACAATAATAAATTCTAATAATAGCATAATTTGAAACGAAAATAACGAAAACTTTACCACTCTGCATAAAAATAAATTTTCGTCTCAAATTGTTGTTTAAAACAAAAAATTTCTCATTGATCCTACAATCACTCGTAGTGTAACTATAGATGATTAATTGCTTAAATTTTTGTCAGTAATTTAGACCGTTTATTTAATATGACTTTAAATCGTGTAAAATGTCAAACCTCCACATTATATAAGCTTGCAGTAAAATAATGACGCAACCAAATATAGAAAATATAAAAAAAGAAATATTTAAAAAGATACAGAGACCGAAGAAGAACATGTTTTTATACTTTAAGTTTAGCGTTATGGCCACAATCTCCCCTGATCTTAATTACAAAAAGCATTAGAAAATGCCCTACCTCTATACTATAGTTTCATCACGACGTATTAACCGAGAAAGCTCAGGCTTATTGCAGGTATTCGAACTCACGTCCATCGACGGTAAGTCCGTACACGCTAACACTGAGCTTCAAAAGTATTATGCTATATTTACCATTAAGTCCAGTGGGTCTAGTTTCCCATTCAATAATTATAACAAAATTTAAATAAATAATGTTTAAGTAAATAAAGTAATAACGTAGCAATAATGCACCGGCAAAATTTCTTTATCACTATTGCTATTTTTAACGTTATATGATTATTTGTCGAACTAGCAAATTGGTGGAATATTTCGAAACATAAAAGGACTTGTTTAGGTTTTCTGTTTTAAGAATTGTATATTTTCGAAAACACTTTGCATATGAAGCTAATCACAAGTCATAGTGTGTTCCAATATCTAGCGTATATATATATAAATGTACAGAATATATAACGTGGATTAGAATCTAACCAGATATTAGAAGATTTCAATAAAGAAAAAAATGTTATGAAATCAAAAAAAGGTGTTAACCAAATAACTACCATAATCATGTTGACAATCTATCGACAACTACCTACCTACGTCACTGTTCTGGAATTTTTATAGTTTCTCCTAGAACCTTAATATTAGGTGAGATTAATATCAAACCCAAAACTAGAATGAAAAAGAAAAAACAGATTATACGAGATGAAAATATGTTAGGAGTCTTACGCATAGTTTTTATAAATCAAGATGTTCATAAAAAAGACGATATCTTGATATAATGAAAATATTACGTTACATAATTCCGGAAGAGTGACTATGTACATACATATATTGTTATCTAATAGTTAACATACAAGAGCTGTTGACGTCGGAATATACAGAAATTATAGAATTCTTTTTATTCGTACATTTGATTCCTTATTTATGTTATAAATAAGAAATGTCCTTGAAGGATATTGTAATTATAATTTAGCCTACAGTTTAATTTAGGATCTTAATATTATATATTTTAATTTTTTGTTCTAAATTCGAAGGAAATACTAGTTGGAAACCAAACTACTATGTAGTTTTTACAATTATGCATACAATTAAATATTTAGCAATACTAACCTTACGATAGACAGCGGTGATGAGGACAAGCTTGTCAAACAGAAACAATCTCATAAGTTGACGACGGCGTCGCGCAGTATCCATAGCGTAGAATTCATTCTGACGGAGTAGCCGACCTTGATTCAGTAGGTTCAGGTGAAGCTATGAATCAATTGCACAAATAATTAACTCGGTATCAATATTGGATAAAATAAAAATCAATTTACTTATTGAAATAAAACTAATTTAAACGGATTTTATCGCGGTTATTTATTGATTTTGATCCCGACGTTTCGAAAGCTTTTCAGCTTTCGTGGTCACGGGGCGGACTGAGGTGTAGGTTGTCCAGAAAAGTTCATGTTACATGAACTTTTCTGGACAACCATGTTAAAATCAATAAATAACCGCGATAAAATCCGTTTAAAATAGTTTAATTTCAATGAATAATATTCGCGTAAACATAAGAAATCAATCTACTTAATTCAATTTAGCAACAATCTATATAGTATACAATTCTCTAAAAAATATCAGATGAGTTATTATCGAATATTATTTTCCACACAAATCTTCATTTACATATTAATATGTAAATGTATGCTTTACACATTTAGAACACAGACAACGTGTCTGGTGGCTTAAAATCTGTTAGTTAATTGGTTAGATATAAATATATTTTATCACGGAACAGATATTCAGACTGACTTTGATGAAACATTTAAATAGTACTCGATTGCCCATCTGAAGCATTTACCTAAATAGAAAATACAAATTGAAAAGTAGGAGATAAAATCAAAAGCAACTATCATAATTAGATACCAATGTTTATCGATATTATATAAATGACAATATTAACATTGAAATTAATAAGAAACATTTGCCTCAAAGACATAAATAAATGATATTAATCGAACTCAATAATAATCAAACAATTTAATTCAATATCAAATAATTCAGTATTTTTGTATATGAGGTTATTTAACACGAAATAGCAAAACTGTTAATCATTTATTTGAGCAAACATCCTCTTTCGTTTATATGTAGTGTACTTTTAATCACTTAGAATAAATGAATAATACATTAATATCATATTTTTATCTGCTTTGCTGGGCTTTTCCAATGATAATAAATTAAGATAACAAATATTTAATATTTATTACATTTTTAAACAGTACAAATACGTCACACTGTGTAAATATAACCAAGTGTATAAAAGCTATGTATGTACTTACGGGACATTCCGTAATGTTTTCCAATGCCATTATCTCATCCACCGCTGTTAATACGCATTCAATCATAGTTTTAGCTTGTTTTAAACTTTCTAAGGGTGTTTCGTCATTATCAGAAAACTCTCCGTTGCTTCCACCGGTTTCGTCGCTGTCCACACTTAATTTCGATATCCTTGAGTCTGACTCGCATCTCTCGTTTTCATAGTTTGTATATGTTTTCACTAGGTCCGCGAGGAATAATTTGTACCTTGGTATCCTTTGTACCGGCTCTAAAAGGTAACTAGAAAGATCTAGTCTGTCGCCTAACTCTAATTGTCTAGCCTGGAAAATGAAAACCAAGGTTTATTATATGTAATAAACGTTTTATTACCAGCTCCATTATCATTTTGTGGACGAGCAATCGATTTGATAGATAACTATGAGCGTAAATGTTATTCGGTATCTCATGTAGGATACGATACATATCAATATTATAGCCTTTCACCGGCGTTCATGCGTAATTTGGGTCGAATGAAATGTGATCGCGAATAAGGTGTGGGAGATCTAAAGCATAATAATATTATAAAAAGATCAGCATATAGTTCGTTTCCAAATATACATTGTCTAACAATAATTGTACTGGTAAAAACGGTAATATATTCATAACCGGAACCTAACGCATTTGCGTATCCTCTCCCTGACAGATATGTGGGACTCACCCGGCAATTTGCTTTGCCGGGAATACCCACTAAAACCTCACCGTGTTCTTCTATCGATTATTGGGCCGGAAACCAGGGTCTGTATCTACATTGTATCTGCTCCCCGGCAGGAACAGGTCCCTCACCAGGGGTCAGCTTCTACGGTGGAGTATGAACTCAGAGTGGGATATAGACAAATGCAAATTTGTTACAGATTTGAAACCATAATTTACTGATTATAATCAGTATTTTAAATTAAATGCAGTATTTTTTCAATACCTATATTATCTAAATGCTAGTTAAGCGCAAATTTGTTAGTCAAATTTCATCTTTACCTATTATTATTACCGCATATAGGATAACATTTAATTCGCTATCTATGTAATTTGTAGTTTTAGCTGTGTTACACGTCATCGGGTGGCCATTTTCTTTATGTCATTAATAAAATACAATCTATAGTTTATATTTATATAGACGCTGGTTGACTGACTCATCAATGCAGAACCGAAACTACTTAAGCTAGGAACGGGAAGTTTGGATAGTAGTTTCTTTCGCTGACGTAGAAACTCGAAAATAAGCGATTTTTCCAAATTTAACTTCTAAGGCGATAAACGAGTGTGGCAAAATTTGTATGGCTCAGAAAAATAAATCTTCATCTATTGACTTGAAATGAAGAATAGAGACTTTTTCATTGATATTTTATTTTGATACTTGATACTTTTGCTGAGATATCTTCAACACTACTAGACCTATTGATTTTAAACTTGTCGTAGATATAGCGTTCATTACGTAGACACCCAATAAGTAGTCGCGTGACACTAACTAGTATAATATATTGATGTAGCGTAAAATTAGGTAGGAAGTTTTCTTCATTGTTTTGTTTTACTACTAAATAATACGTTGTAAGTGAAATTTCAGCCTATCCATTAATGCGACAATTCAAAACAACGTAACAGCGATAAGGGTTAATTATTACAATATTATAATTGGATACTATCCAATATAAGTGACGGAAAAGTAAAAGAACTTTCACTGGGTTATAATAAAATAAATGTTTGGAACATTTGTTTCATTTTACTCACTCATATGTATTAAATGCAGAGTAATATGTCTGCGAAAATCAAGTCTATTTGGCGATAGAGCTATACTATCCGTCAACTAAATTGTATTATTTTAGTTTACATATTTATACGCATTCGCACCAAGTGATAAAAACTTTACTAACAAATACATAAACATATCACGATGTTATACATATTTATTCCTATATAGAACAATTATTTACCTTAACAATAAGCTTATGTAAAGATACGTAACTTATTACAAGAAAAGCAAAATGTCATTAAATACGCAATTTACATTCGTTGAAACTTTTATATATACTACTAAGTTTATAAATGGATATAATCTTTATAGAATATATTATTAAAATATGTATAGTGATAAGTTATGGAATGTGGCAAAGTTAATTACCGTATTTTATAAATGTAATAAAGTACAGTACGACAATTTTATATCAGATAACACTTACTTTAAGTTTATAAAACTCAGCTGATAAAAATTAATCAATAAATAAAAAATTTATAAGTAATAATAAATATATCATATCTACATTAAATTGAATTAAAGCATTACACAACTTCATTTTTTTTTCTTAAGTTTCATTAGAGATAAATCCTTAATTAATATTTGCTTAAAAAGGCCAAACCATGGGCTCTCGATAAATTTGAGTAACGACTAACACCTTCATATACTCGGTAACCGCTATTATTTTAATACATCTCAATTAAAACTGTGTAAACTTAATATGTGTACTAATGTGCAAATATAACGGTAATACTAACAGTTAGAGCTTGGTATAGACAGTTGTTCAACAGCACTTGCCTTTCAATGTACCGTAAACTCGTATAAATGAGAAAATAATGCATACTAATATCTACAATTGTCATTAGTTAGATAAGCATCAACGTAACACAATGATTCTTGAACGAACACCTCATTATAATATATATATGACATACCGTTGGACAAAAATCTCAATTTTAAATGAGGGTGCAGTTGACAATGGTAAGACGCTATACCTCAAACTGTCATCTTACTGCACTGTCTATCAGGCTAAATTACTAGTCATATGCAGAGCAGCGAAATGGGCGACACGCATGAAAACCGATCGAGTCGCAATTATCAGTGATTCACGGTCGACTCTTGCTAAGCTATTGAAAATTTAATTTATAAACATCAAAGAAACATTCTCATATTTTGTACTAAATTCACTCTTTTCAGTATACATATGTAACTTGTACTGTATAATTTATAATAGAAATGTTAAATGGAACAATTTATTACCTCACTAAAAACCACTTAAAATACATTAAAATTTTAAAAACACACTTACCTGAAAAAATGGTTTGTGTTCAAATACCAGCCTCGTGGCCCTCTTATTATTTCTGGAATACATTACATACATGTTGAACCTTTTCTCCTGTGAACAAAAAAATGAAATAAAATCTATCATAATACTGGAGTAACAAAAAGCCTTTCAAAGTTTAATGGAAGTTTTCTTTTTGGAACCATTTAAATCTGAAATTAGAAATAGTTCTCATAGTCTGTTCGTCAATAAGCAATTTATAGATATTAATCTGACAAAAAAAATTAAACTACCAAAAAATCTTCACTATATTTGTAATATTACACTACATTAATAGACTTTCCACATAATTACCCTCATTTCCACAAAATACGAGTCTATCTCCTGTGTTATGAAAGAAAAAGTGGTACCTACTTTTCACCATTCAAAGAAATAGTTAGGTTTTTTTAAACAGTCATGTTTATAATTTCTACCTCATTTATTTAAAAAATTCGTATTTCGGTACTCATTTGGTTTTTAATTAAAATAAAATCTACTGCCATGGATTATATTAATATTGAAATACGTTTAATATATGGTGAAATTACGCTTTCACCGTATTTTATAATAAATAGAGTGAAATTCTTCTTGAGCGAATACACCAACAACAGGCTCGCGCAACTGTGAAGAATCGTATATAACTAACAACGTAGTTACAACTCGTCCATTCGGCCTAGACCCGTAACCAGTTCAAGTTACCATATTCTCGCCATTTCCATGAATCACGATAAAAAGAAAGGATAATCTGATTATAGTATTAAATAAATAGGGGCATAAAGCATAAAATCACGCACACATTCAATCGCTGATTTCAATGTTTTATAATCGCTCATTATTACGCTATTAGTTTTACTCGAAATCATTCTGCTATCTGTTTTAGGGTAATCAAGTATTTCATACCAATGTTTTATTTTTAATTGATGCAATTTTATTTACAGGATACATTGAATGATATTATTATATTACATAATATTTAAAGATGATTTTGAAGCAATGATAGCTTCAAACAAATTCTGCCACCAAATACAATTTATAGGTGTGTTCCGGCAGTTGTTTTTTTTATACTTAAGGTTTAGCGTTATGGCTATAATCTCACCTGATCTTAAGTGACGATACGGCCCAAGTTGGTAGACACGATAAACCTGTGGAGGAACTGGCTCTCAAGTTCAGCTGCCGGAACACACCTATTTGGTATTTGGCGGCAGGTTTACAACTTGAGGGTGATAACTAGCCAGGCGGGCATTAGAAAAAGCCCTACCACCATGCTATGGTTTCCTCACGATGTTTTCCTTCACCGAAAGCTCAAGCTCATTGTAGGTGCTTGGATTCGAGGTCACGTCCCTTGACGCGAAGTCGTACACACTACCACTGAGCTATCATCGCTTCAGACACGCTACATAGTTGTACGTGAGGTTTAGCGTGTTCACCTTCTCATAACGCTAAAATCTATAAACTTAAAAAAAAATGTATAGTTGTCCATTTATGACAGCAATTAGAAAAAGTTTTTTTTGTTTATATAGGATGATAAGTGCTCGCCGTTACTTAAGATGGTTATTACCAAATTAAAGCAAGTTCGCAATTATGAGATTAGACTATCACAAAAACTCTGAGAAATAGATTTCCTACACTTTGTATAGAATGCTAACTCAACCCTTCAGAATAGAACACATCACCGCTAGGATTGCTACTTAATGGCAGCAATTATTGTGTTAGTGGGGCTTCTATAATTGTACTTAACACAACCACTAGAAATTTTTATTGTAATAGCAGCCCATTCATTCATCATTAGTCAGTCACACACGATGTTTTTTTAATTTTCAATAATAATTCATGCACTAATATACCTACAATGCCAGCGCATGGCAAAGCATTATGTCTCAATACAAGGAAAAATAATTTTTGAAACATACTTATACGTCCATGTTTTAGCCTTAACTTAAGTGGATTAAAATATGCTTATAAAAGGTAATTTTGATTCTGAACCAATAACAATGGCACTGCCAGGTTTTTAAATGAAGTGTATGACATTTACAGAAACAATTTTTTTTAATGTTTTTAAATCAATGTTCTTTCAAAAAATACGAATGTTATATCATCAAAATCACAGTGTCCCTTTTACTTCTTTAACATTCATATATACGATATACTATGTTATACCATTAATATCATCCAGTAGGTAAACAAGTTTAATTGTATACCGCATGATACTACAAAGGATTGAAATACATATAAAACACAAGCCAACTGCAAAGATGGTGTAAAGATATATGCACAACCACCACACTGCTTGCTGCTTACGCGTTGAGTACTGGTTCGAATTCTATACAAGATAATTATTATTTGTTCACAAATAATTGTCATAAATCGGATACACTTTATGTCCGATAACCGTATATTTGTATAGTTATACGTGACACAGAGCTTAGTACTAGAAGGGAAACTGTCGTAGAATAAAAAAAACATTAATGAAGTAACTTACAAATTTCCTGAAACACTGTCCGAGTTTTCTTAAATCATTCTCACAATCTCTCAGAGCGGGCAAGAACTCTTCAGAGTGAAACCGGAATATCCGTTCGATGTTACTGAATATGTCGGGTTTCAAAGCTCTGAACGTCGGGCTTAGCTCAGATGCAGACATCACGGGGATGTAGTCCTCTACGACGTGCCTCAAACGTTCCACATAAACATTCTCCGTATGTAATAATTCGTTTACGCGTTCCGTCAGTCGTCTGAAACGATACACTGAATTTTAACAAAAATAACACAAACAAACCTTATGCTTACTAATATACTAATCCATACTAATATTATAAATGCGAAATTGAGTTTGTTTGTTACTCTTTCACGCCTAAATCGCTGAATCCATTATTATGAATTTTGGTATCGAAATTGATGGGAACCTAGAAACGGTGAAAGGCTACTTTTTCAGGCGAAAAACTTATCAAAAGTGGGGTAAAGAGAAAAATATAATTTCTATGAAAGTTTTTATTGTGTCATCTGATTTGTTTGACAAAATAAATTTTAACGCGAGTGAAGGCGCAGGTAAATGCTAGTAATCTTATAACCGTAAATTAATTATCATTAAATTAATTCATGAAACAGATAAAAAATATATATTTCATTCCACGTTACCACCGCTATGGCCTAACAATAACAACATGCATTTATAACGTTAACAGGTGGTACTGCTTTCTATACATTTAAATACCTTTCGGTTTGTTGCTTTAAGTATCCCACATATTCACCATTAATAAGAGATCGTTTTAGTAATATCAATTTAATTCTAGCTGAAACACCTATGAAGCGTGTTATCGACATATGTGTATTCGTACAACGCTATAGATAATATGAGCCGAATGCGACCCAGAAATAATAATCTACCATTTGTATGTAAAAATTGTTTATCGGGCGGATTTGCCAAGGCCTAATCAGATCAAGCATACTATAAATTTAGTTGACCCTAACTCGAATCGAGCGCACGACCTTCATTGTTTTATTTATACAGTTGTCTATTAAGGCGTTATCACTTCAAGACTATTTTTAATTTAAGAACGTACCACGCTGTTATCCTTCTCACTAAACAAAAAAATGCATAGAAATGTATAAAACAAAAAAATATGATCATTCTCTAATAAGATGCATTAAATAAACTTAACTTATGCTTACTTTTAACTGGTAATCTATATTAATAATTAATAATATAAATAAATTATAAAGTGGAAAAGTTTGTTTGAATGCGGCTAATCTTAGGAACATCCCGTCGCATTTTTAAAATGCTTTTTTTATTTGATTGTGCAATAATTGAGGAAAGCTTTAGACTATTTAATATTACGCTACCACCAAAAGGAGCAATGCTGTATAGATAAAAGTTACAAAAACGGGCAAATATTATTGATTAATTATTAGTTCCACGCGGAGGAAGTCACAGGTACAGCTAGTTAATATTATAAATATAATATTATATATATAATTATAAAGCGGAAAAACTTGTTTGTTTGTTTTAACGCCCTAATCTTAGGAAGTTTCAAACGGATTTCAATTATTTTTTGTTTTTGATAGAATAATCATTAGGTTATTAATCATCACGCTACCCCCATTAGGAGTACAGCTGTATTGAAAAGAGTTACAAAAACGGGAAAAATGATTGTATAATTTTAGTTCAAAATCAAAATCAAAAGATGGTTTCAGAAATAAAATTTCAAAATACACAATATATACTTAGAATTCGATAATACAGAAATATTAAAATTTTATCAATTGATGTCAAGATCTTTCCTTGTATTATGAGACAATCTATAAATAAATATAGATACAACTACTATACAATAGAAAGTTCTCGAAGGCTTCATAGTGTTAATGTATTTTAAAATACCTACGTTGTTAGGAAATCCAATGTAATACATTCATTAACGGCTATATTTTTATTTTACAATTTAATTTAAAAATTGGTATTGGACCTTGGACTGGGATACATAATAAAGGTAAGTATTTTTATTTAGATTAAATCGTACTTCACGTAGTAAATTTTGAACTTTTCGATCCGTATCCAATAGGATAAGTTTATCTAACGCAATTCATGTGCGAGGATATCGAGGCGCTCCAACTTTACGCAATTTTATCAACTTTATATCGATCGAAAGTTCAGAATTATTTATATTAACATATAAAGTAAATATATGCCCCAGTATAAAGTGTAGCTGATTATGCGACTTTAAATCCTTCATCAACCAAAACCAATTTTTCGTTGTAATGGAATTCAGATTAAAGGTTAAAAAAATTGAATTATGTATTCTCTCTAACAACCTATTTTGAATAGGTATTATAATAGGTATAATAGGTAATATTCGCCAAATAGAACGTAGTATAATTCAAAGACACCGGAAGTTTGTCCGATATAACGAGTATTGTGCATTATTCGTTACACTGAGAAATCATTTCAAGTCATCTTTGTTACCTTCAAATTACAAAACGCGAATACAATTTTTCAAATAATATTTTTGATCACTTAATTATCAAATTAACGTAAATATATAAATCAAGTAGTTATTAAATTTATAAATTACATTTTAAATTTAATAAGAAAAATGGAAAAATATATTTCATCTCTTATTACTTTCCATTATTATTTGCATTACTTGAAATTATTTAATATTCTTTTCTATTTTTAAAATATTCCATGTAAATAATCTTTTTTTTCATGTAAAGAAGTTAAACTATGGAAACATTATGCAACTATACCATTTACCAATGTATTTTTAGACAAAGGTTTTTCTTTCCTACGGAAGGCACGTAGCACTAACGTCAAATCAGATAATTCAAACTACTTCAATTTTGTATTATTTGTATCAAATAAAAAAACTAGCTACTTTACTTGTTGAAGAGCATAATGTAATCCAAATACAACGGTGACCACCGAGATAGATTGAAGTGTCGCCGTAGTAGCCGGTCGAAGTAGATATTTGTCGGTGCTTGTCACCCGATGAGTCGCCACATATCCCTTGCCGCATTGACCTGGGCCCGGGTAATGTCTTTTATGCGCTTCGCGAGGGAATCAGTAAACTTGCAAGGTGGTAAAGCTTTTCCTACTGCCCGCCTGGCTAACAACCACCCCCAAGTTGAAAATCTGCCGCCAAATACCTATAGGTGCGTTACGGCAGTTGAACTTGAGACCCAGTTCCTCCACTATGCTTAACGTGTCCACCATCTTGAGCCACATTGTCACTTAACATCAGGTGAGATTTGGCCATAAAGCTAAATCTAAACTATAAAACAAAAATTGGTTTCCATAACGAAAAAAATAGGCAGTTTGTTATAATATAATGCCTCATCTGTAAAAAAAAAATTGACTGTGACAGATGTACTATAAGGTAGACGCGACTCAGTGGGGTAGACATCCCTAAACACCGCTTGATTACTGGATCTACACTAGCTGATCCCGGAACGTGACATTGTCATTTTGACGAAAGTTAGTTTAACCTGGCATAGCATATATTGTGATTGCGAACCAAAAGTATTGTTTCCTACCCCACCGCACGGCGTCAGCACAATTCTCAAGTCTACTGGTTCCCAGATTTACCAAATACATTTTTTACACACTCAGCTTTGCAAAAATTATGGCGAACACGATAACAATTAGCCGGTAGCAACTTTAGAGATTTGGTAGTGTATTAATGTGGCACAATCACGATATGTATTAGTCATTATATTTAAATTCAATAATCGTAACCGAACGTAAACATGAAGGCAACCTTGACAAACGCGCCTGCGCGTCCACACAAAAATATACTTATACCGTGACGTAACTACACTCCGCTAAAACTGGTGATGATATGTAAATTGTTTTTAGAATTTTCGTGGCATTGTAATTGTTACGCTAACTACTTCAGATATAATTATGTTCTAAGAAAGTAATTGCGTAAAAGTTTCATTTTCTAAATATGCATATCCAAATTATAAATTACTATGATTCATAAATAATACTAAACACTTATTAGTGTCCATTAATTAATTTCAATGTAGCTTAAATTTTAAAAGCGGCAATATTTTTTTACAATATATATAAAGTTGGTAGTTGTTTTAAAGTTTTCTCTGTTAATAGATTATTGATCATTTTTAAGCTATTTGAATTCCGAAAGGTAGAGGTTTAGAATTTGTTTTTTTTTTTTATATTTGATACTCACACTTTGCCATTTATAAACCGATTTGGAATTTCCAAGAAAGTTTTATTTTAGTAGGGATTTTAAAGATACTCCATGAAACTCCTTAAAATCTAATAGGAATTGAGTATTACAATAATGAGTTGGTAATTTTATGACAATCGAGACTAGGTAAGTGTATCTAATTATGGTTAAGGAAATTTTGGACTACTTCGGTTGCTAAAGTATTACGGAGGCTCTTTGTAGATGATTTTTTATTTAGTCAATTTGTTATTTGGAACGAAGTCCCTTAGTTTCCTTATTTCTTAAAAAATGTATTAAAACAGAATTACCGTTTAAATTATGACAACGATACATTAATGACAAACTTCCTATAGATCCTACGTCATTAATGACTTTACGAGACGTCAGTGAATAGTTCAAAAAATATAATTACAATCCATTTAGTTATACTCAATTCGCTAAGTATAATCAATTTGCGTAAGCCAATTAGGTAATGGTATATACATTCAATAGAAGGCTTGGGTTATTATGATACCTAAGTTTAATTATACGAATACATTATAATAATCGACGTATGGATTATTATCGACGGGTGTATTTTTATTGTGGACAGCGATTTATTAATTATGAATTTCTATTAACATCTAATAATACACATAAAATATTCATTAGCAAATAAAAAAATTGGTATAATATAAAATTAATAATAGAAAGTTACATAGTCAATTAATAACAACAAGAAGACATATATATTTATAAAATATGCACCCGTAACCCCAAAGACATGACTCATAAAAACTTGGTGTTACTCATATCACCAAATCGAAGTTGCGTAAATACAAACACAATCAATGTTAGGTAGACCTTTGACCTTTCACTTATCAATCAAATTACAAATCGCTTCATTGTGTCACTAGCATTTAAGAGTCAGTTCCTCCAAAGGTTTAGCATGTCTACTAACTTGGGCCGTATCGTCACTTAAGATCAGATGAGATTATGGCCATAACGCCTAAGCCTTTAACAATAAAAAAAATCGGTATAGCTACTTTCCACGCTAGGTATACTAACTTCGAACTCGCGCACAAAAAAAATACAAAAGAAGTTTTGATCTTCTGAATTCTATGTTTTATGTTTGAGTAAATTCTAAATAATGTTATTTAGACACTTAGTTGGGGCATTTTCCAGCGTAGATGCATAGGTTTATAAAAGGAAACAATAATAATTCAATTTCATACATTTTTCTGTCAATATCATTTTAACCTTCTTATGTTGTTATAATAACATGAAACCTAAAAAATATGAATATAAGGTACTTTTCAAGTTTATTATTTATGATTTGATAAAACGTTCCACTGACTGTAATACACTGTTGTATTGTAGGTATGAAATATATATAGTAATCAATAGATAGGTATTGTAATCAAATTTAAGTTCATGTCAAAGAACATATGATAAACGTTAGAATTTAGAATTTTAAAGTTACACGTTTGGAACCGAACACTATCAAAAGCAGATTAAAATCCCAAACGCAAATCCACCCACATCATACTGATATTGTTTAAATTCATAAATATCTATATAATGTTTAAGTTTAAAATAAATTAAGTATATAATTTTTTGATATCAAATGATTGTGAAATAGTGTAATGAACTAGTAGCGAAATAGTTCTTTGTTCATACGTTAAAAAATAACCCAATGTTTCGAATAAATCATTGCGTAATAGTTTGTTGGAACGCACTACTAGTTTTAGGAACTGACAATATCATTTAAAAAAAATCTTAATATATCGCAGTTAATGATGAAGGTTTTAGGTTATTTAAAATCACGCTACCATTGGGCAATGCTTCATTGAACAAAGTCACAAAAACTACCAAATAATTTTTACTTTCATCATTTTTGGTTGTCGGCTACACACAATGTATGCTTAAAACACACTTCTTAGAATACAATTTTCAACACATTTTGATATTTTATATTGATACTAGCTGTGCCCGTGACTTCGTTCACGTGGAACTAAAAATTATTTAATATTTTTATAACCTTTATCAATACAGCTTTATTCCTAATGGTTACACCACCGTGATATTAAATAGCCTTATATATGAAACCTTTCACCATGATTGCTCCATCAAATACTAAAAGAATTATTGAAATCTGACTTTATAGTTCCAAAGATTACTGCGTTCAAACAATTTAACAAACTTTTCCACTTTATAATATAAATTAATATAGATTATACATTGATACTTATTGTTTTGATTAAGATATGGTAAGATTTAACTATCTTATTTACGCTTCAATGATTACAAACAAATTAACATTAATGTTTTTAATATAATTATGAGTATATATAAATTGAAGTTTTTTTTTTTCAAAAGACGTTCATTATGTTATAGATTTATCTATCGTTCTTAATAAAAAACTAAAACTTGTTAAAGTCATTAATCACATTATAACAAACTATTTTAAATTACTAGCTGTCGTTATGAGAAATTAAGATTTGAAGTATGAAAAAGAATGCCAAGTCTATAGTTTTACAAATCTGTAAGTTAAGCCCAATTTAAAATATTGTAGTAGTATATAATCATATTATAGTAGTATACAATATGATATAATTGCAGTATATAACCCATATTACCTATACCATTTATATAAAAATATAGAATGTGTACATGAAATATTTTTGAGGAACTTCAGTTGTGTCTCAAACATTTTAACATTACCTCGTTCAATTGTAAAACGTTATTAGAACTTATGTTTTTGGAATGTATGTTTTCATATAATGTAATTAAGGGTGTAATTGATTATTAATAAATAACGATTAAATGCATAATTAATATTACGGTTAAACTCCCCTGGTGTAATAAATACGTTCCGTTTTACATTAATCTTCTATTAACTTGAAACTTTTATTCTTCTGTAAACCGACTTTCTATATTAATTTTTTTGTACAACAAAATAAAAATAGTTAAGATGATGGTAAGCATAGCATAATGCAAAAACAACGGTGACCACTAAGAACGGAAAATCCTTCGGCGATCACCACTATCATGCCGGCCTGCATAAATATGTCTTAACGTTACGCTCTCAAAACCCAATACCGTAACAATACACGATACGTAAATACACTACTTCGCTGTACAGCTGAGATAAGACATTGACAACTTTTTAGTTCGTGCCTTGACGAAGGTACACACGTATAACCCTACTAATATTATAAATGTGAAGGTAAGTTCGTTTGTTACGCTTTCACGCGAAAACTACTTAACCAATCATCATGAAACTTAGTACACATATTCTTGAAGGTATTAGAAGTAACATGGGATACTCTTTAATAATGTTTTTTTTACGAACTATATAAAAACTTATTTAATTTCTTCAATGCGAGCGAAACCGCGGGTTAAAGCTAGTGCTATATAAGCATACAAAATGTGTAATAGTAAATGCATATGTGATCGAATTTTATACTTTTATGCATAGTTCACCGGGTTAAGATGAAACGTTGTAGTACAGTTGATGTTTGGCATTTACGTGAATGTCACTAACATACCATGTTATTTAAAATAGGTGGCTCGCCAATAGTTTCAAAAAACTTTTGTCCTTCCTACAGTTTTTGATGTTTGTAATTCTATAACATCACTGTCAGGAGGACCGGGCGGACAAGGTTAGTGGTTTAGACATCACCAGGCCCCAATTACCAAACTAGGGTAACCTATATTCTGGTCATTGGTTCCTTCCCGAGTTAAATTACGATTACATTCCAATTTAAACTAAAACTAAGCTGTAAAATGAGTTGTATGCGTGCGTAATTATTTGAGACAAAAAATAATTGTATGTTGCTACTTTGGAACCTAGGAAACTTAATCCGGTTAGAGCTAAGATAAGACTGCATGTAGGAATACGCCATCTGCATAATTTGTACATATTTCAGAAATTTAAGTATATCTTTGGTCGATGACAACTGCACGAATCTAAATATCTCCTACAATATCCAAACTGTAGGTAGTCTTATTAAAATCCTTAGCACAAACAAAACAATAACATACGGAACATACTTGTTACGTTGTTATGTAGAATTACATACCAATTTCATCACTCATAACTTCCTCGAACTTCCCACACTCGAAATCTATTGTGTGTAAAATATAACGCTAACATGGATATAGAGGCATGTTTTTGTATATTATATTTGTCCGCTATTATTTATACAAACTATATGAATTTTTGTAAATATTATACTATATTTATACTATTTTTTTTAACAAAAACAAAACAGACTTCAAGAATATCTACTCTAAAAACATTTACGAAGCGAAGTCTAGTTCTACGTCCGTAATCCAGAACGACCTTGACATTGAGATTGGAAGCGATGATAGCTCAGTGGTAGTGTGTAGGAACGGCGCGTTATGGAACGTGAGTTCGAACCCAAACATCTACAATGAGCTTATGCTTTTGATGAAAGAAAATAGCGTGATAGTTTCTCATTCCCGCCTGGCTAGCTACCACCCTCAAGCTGAAAATCTGCCGCCAAATACAAATAGGTGTGTTCCGGCAGATGCACTTGTAAGGCAGTCCCTCCACTAAAGGCCGGCAACGCAACTGCGATTCCCCTGGTGTTGTGGGTGTCCATGGGCGGCAGTGATCACTTACCATCAGGTGACACGCTAGCTCGTTTGTCCCCTAATCCATGAGATGGGCTACAAGAGAGGCGCGTAGCGAGATTTATCGGGTTACAAGCACCGTCCAATACGCACTAAACAGACTCCACGGCGACACTCATACCTCACAGACCTCTCTTTCCCACTGGACACTCTGGGCACTTACCCGGGGCCCCGTGATCGATAGGGGCCCCTAGTTGCTGCCATATACCCAAAGGATAACCGATATTTATTACTGAACAGCATATATTCAGCTATCTATTTTTTAATATTTATTCCTTACTATCTTTTACCTGCGGCTTCGCTCGCGTTAATATTGATTTTATCATGCAAATCGGATGACACAATAAAAAGGTTCCATATAAAATTTATCATCTCTCTCTTTATCCCAATTCCTCTAAATTTCCTATCTACCTGTATACCAAAATTCATCGTAATCGATTCAGTACTTTAGGCGAAAAAACGTAACAAACAAACACACTTTCACATTTTCAATATTAGTGAAGATTTAATTCAATAGTTAACGATTTTGCCCATCTCAAATCTAGAAGGGTAAATGTTCAATCAAATCAAAATAAATTTTAAAGCACTAACTTGTGAATGCTAAAAGAGTTACTTTTAAGGATTATATTCTATTATATATTCATTTAATGTGACTGTAAAGTAATAAAAATAAATCTAGAACCTCGGTTATCTACTTTCTTTGTCTATTCTAACAAAATAGTGCTTTATCAAGGTCATTTCCAAAGCCCCCAATAGGTTAAAGGCAGCCCTGATCCCCCACCCTATCAGAGATCAGGGACAACTTTCACGCTTCTACTAGTCTGAGATGACCTTAAGTACTTACCTAATCTGGAATTGGTAGGTTTATAACCTACCGATATCTCAACCACTATACATTTATTTTTTATGAAGAATGTATATTGATTAGTATGTCTCAATGCGATTGATAGCTCGGTAGCAGAGTTATTTGCAGCAGCAGAGTTAAGAATGGGCAGAACCAAGTCTACAGAGGTAGTACGTTAATAAATCGATGTTGCATAATGTCACCTGAATATTAAAATAAACAGGCTTGGGTAGCTTGTCCTGGTTAGTGTCTAAAGAAATGTCTATTTATTTATTTATTACTATGTGTATTTATTTACTTGATAAGAACTTCCATATTTGTAGTGATTTAATTTTAAAGTGTCTATTTCAATAACATTTACAATAACGATAAACACAGTGTAACAACGTATTTGTTAACATGTTTCTGTGAAAGATACGTTTTTTTTTTTTAATGGACAGATGCTGTTAGCCTGAGGGACTTTCACAGCTTCACCGAGCTTAGATGAGTTATGTACTTGCTCATGTATTTGCAGGTTTCCGTATTTCCGAAGTAATTGTTCTGAATTAGTATTCCTATTACGAATGTCAATGTAGTGTATCGACTTCCTCGTAGCATTTTGTATATAAATATTTATATCCGATTGAAAGCTAGTATAGATTATTTATTCCTCGTAATCGTTAACTATAAACGGTTAGTAAAAACTACACAGCAGCAAACTACTTACACAATTGTGATTATTATTACTTCCAAAATAAATTGGTTAGATTCTTTTCTCTCTCGTTTTTGGAACGGACTTATGTGATTTATTCTAGACCAATACAGAATAAGAGAATCTTAAAATTTAATATCTAGAGAAATAAGAATCTACCCATAAGGACTATACAATGTTCTTAGGTACAACAAGTGAGAAGGTAAGGGATACGTGCTTGATCGATACGTGACCATGTGAATCGTCCGTCACAGTGTCTTGCTTTAAGTCAGTATCTTAATTTATTTAATGTAAGTTTGAACGAATTTAACTTAGAATCTATTTGATGGACGTTTTTAATACTCCTTATATTCCAAAAGGACTATATGTTGCGATGCACCTACTCAATACAAAAAATATGCTCAATTACTGACCAAAATTAAAAAATTCTAATTCAAATATGAAGTTACAGTACGCGCCAAAGGGCGAGTTTAAATTAAGTACTATACTACATTCGACCTAATGGTTACTGTAGTAGTACTTCATACGTTCGGCATAAAACCTACATGAATTTTGAAGTTTTAATATTTTATAAGTGTAGTCTTAATTTAACTTCATAAAACAATATGTTTTAGTTTATATCATGTATCCTTAATTTATTTATTATTTTCATTTAATCACTCCGTATTAAACCTAAAACATTATCGCAACATCCGCTCAAATAATGTTACAACTCAAAAAACAACTCTGTCAATAATAACGCGTTATATTTATGCTACTCTGTTTCGCTATTCGGAGTCTTACTTTAATTTATAACAAAACGGTATTCAGTAAGTTCAAAACTTACTCTAAGCTATAAAATGTATTTTTTGATATCTTGAAAATCTAATAGTACAACAAAAATAATTTTAATATGTTTTGAGTTGTGACACCATTTGGCAGGTGCTATATTTACTCATAACTATTGTTACCCGTTCATTTGAATACGTACAGATAATTCCAAATCCAACTTAGATACTCATTAAATGCGACTAAAATATTATAAAAATACTTATACATAACGTCGTTATTTCACTTAAACTATATTATATCTATGAATAAACATCAAGGTGAAACCTCATATATGGTAATGTGACGGATGTTTGGCTGTCTGATTCGCATTGTAGCTGGTGCGTAGATAATTACTAAACGAAATATATATATATATATATACATAACCTAGTATCCTGCAACATAAACATTTAAATCATACATTCTCTATTATGCATTCTAGTTTGTGTTATTAGCTATATAGACTAAGAATAATGGACAAAGAAATACTAATCATATCAACATGCACTTAAAATGTTATAGATAAGTTATCATTTGTGACAAAGAATAACTCCGATATCGTAAATATTTTTTCCAATATCTAGAAATAAAAACCTAAATGATCTCACCTGCGGTACTTCTCTTTTTTTGATTCCAACGACAATAGTACCGGTTCTTTGGACTTTGATATACACCACTCGTTCACTGCACTCACTGTTAAGAACTCGGTGTCTGGAGCATGACATACTTCAGAACCGAACTCATCGGATGACACTGTAATACTATCGTATTTTTGGTAGGGAACCATGTCCAGGGATGAAATGGATTTTATACTAATATTATCGAAATTACGTCCGTCCGATTCACCTGATCCAATAGATGCACCGTCTCCATTATCACTGTCTTCTTCATTGATCAAAGTGTCCGTAGAGTGATCCGTTGATAACGTATCCGTTCTACCGTCATCTGCATTAACAACATATTCTTTACCGTTGCTCAAATTATTCTCACTATTTGAATCATCACTACTACTACTACTGTCACTATCCGATTCTGATAGACGGGCTTTCGTTTCTTCTTCGTTGTCAGAAGTTTCTGAACTTTTTAATCTTAATAACTTTTCTAAATCACATTGTCTAACACCGTACGACCAGTGCGTTTCACCCAAATGTCCTTGGTTACTAACGTTCGATTTTCTCCTTATAACGGGTGGTTGTCGGCTACGTCGCGCTACTACTGGTGAGGACGACGGTGTTGTAAACGAAAACTTTCTTTCCCTCATCGTCACTTCTTCTGCAAGTGGGGATTTACTTTCCGAAGAATAACTATCATTAAACGGTTCCGGAGGTGGTGGCGCAGGTCGGTGAGGCACAAGCATATCCACTCCGGACTTTCTATCAGATATAAAACCTGATGAATTAGACTCGTTGCTATTTTCCGAAGCATTCGATAATATAGAATTCACTGAAACATTTGAATTCCTGTCTTGAGATCTGGTTGTAGGACAGAGGTGTTGAAAGTGAACCTGAATTGGATTAACGACACTAGTTAAACTGCCTATCATGGGATCCTTAGATCTTTCTAACGATTCAGTGGAATCACCGAAACTGACGTTAGGTCTTTCAAAACGTAGTATCATTTCACGAACACTTGTGACCCTTTTCTTTCTAACGATAACGTCGTCATCGTCGGATGCGTTGTTTGACGAAAGCTGTAGTTCGTCATTAAAGCGAGTATACAGCTCTTCTTGTGTCATGATTTAACGTTAACAAACACAACTTTACACAAGCGCCTATGCAGGCAACCAGACGAGAACATAATATCAAGACACAATATAAACACGACCGACACGCACGCGTTCTTGATAACCGAACTCAACTGACGGCGCGCGCGCCTCCTCAGTCCTCACCTCTGTAATCGGTAATCGCTCAACTAAAGAGTACGATTCATACAGCACAACTAACAACTATAAAGTTGAGTAAAGAATTAATGTAAGACTTTAATCGTAGGCTGTGTAACATTGTTTTTATATTATTGACTGCTTGAAAATGATTTGTATTATGTTACATCTCCTGGTGCATGTTACAATGTAGTTATTACACATACTGAAATAATAACAATATTCTCTCCGGCTTCCTCATAGTATACCAAAAACCAATCGATAAACATTAAATAAAAAGTAAAAAAAAATAGGATTTACAATTCTATTATAAATTAATTTTCCTAGAAACAAAATATACATTATATTAAAATTAATTGGGCATACAATATTTATTATATATACACAGTAAATCATTCTTAAGTGGAAACTTATTAACTTTAAATCAACATGACTGTATATTGTTGTTATAACTTCCATTAGATAAACGTTGAAATAGCTCTTATATTTGATTTAAATTTATAATCTTAGGTTGTATTATTAATACTGTATTTGAGGTGAACAAATGTTATTTATTTATTTTTGTTGTTACGTATTTTTGTAAAAGAAGCAGGTTACAATTAATAATTATCATGAATTTAACGCAAAAACAGCATCAACATCGAAACAATATAATTAAGTTCTACAAAAAATGTGACAGAAAGTATACCATATATATAAATATCTACGATTTTATAAATGTGTGGCAAAACGTTTAACGCGTGCTGGGATTTTTTTACAATGATGACGCATATGAAGTCTTAAAATATATTATTAATTAGTCATAAAAATAGATATTATGAAATGTTAATATTAATAACTAAAAACTTAATTATTTCACTTTGCTATTAACAAAATAAATATCGAACACGTAATTTGGAAAATAATTACATGTAGATTGTATCTGTTAAGATGATAAATTCAAAATACAGAAACACATATGAAATAATATTTCTTCAAGTGATTAATTACACACTTATGTATGTCCACAATTTAATTTACTTACTGCGTGCCCGAGAAAATATAGTAACATTTCGTCTCAGTATTAGAAGGTGCGTTTTCTATTCTCTATGTGTAGCGCCCCTACGAGTACTGAAACTATTCACATACATAAATGCCTATTCAAATGCTTGGTTCATGTCCTATCCAAGCAATGTATGTAACGGAGCTATTTAACCAGGAACTGAATATTCATACTACAGAATTAGGATCAGTTCCAGTAATATTTTATTTAAATCCTATTAATGTTTGATATATTAACGATATTTTACTAAGAAGCCTAGACGAATAAATACAAGTGAATTTTATATCCAAATATTTGAGGTTCAAACCAGCCTCGTATATAGGTACGCGGTAATTTGTATATTAAACTAAAAGTTACGATAAATTGCTTGTTCCAATTGCTTGGTTATGAGAAGCTAGGTCTGGATTCGTATTGAATTATGACATCAAGATCACTATAATTTCCTGTATTTGTATTAGATATTATTTTTTTATAGCTGGATGCGCATAAATAACTTTCGCATGGTGATGGTTGAATAAGATCCTAGTAGTCAAGTCCACAAATTATCTAATATTTCGTGACTATTAAAAATGTAAATTTTTGATGGTACTATTTTCCCTAACTTCCTACCATGCTTTTACTATTATAAATTCTTTGAATAATTTAGATATCCTTAGGGCCCGCTTTAGAGGGCGGCAAGCTGAAGCGATGATAGTTCAGTGGTAGTGTGTACGACTTTGCGTCAAGGGACGTGAGTTCGAATCCAAGCACCTACAATGAGCTTGAGCTTTCGGTGAAGGAAAACATCGTGAGGAAACCATAGCATGGTGGTAGGACTTTTTCCAGTGCCCGCCTGGGTAGCTACCACCCTCAGGTTGTAAAACTGCCGCCAAATACCAATAGGTGTGTTCCGGCAGCTGCACTTGAGAGCCAATTCCTCCACAAGATTAGCGTATCTACCAACTTGGGCCGTATCGTCACTTAAGATCAGGTGAATGAATGGTGAAGAATGTGAAGTGGTGTGTGTGTGAATGTGAAGGTGAAGAATTAAAGATTAAAAAAAAAAAGATGATCTTTTCGCCCGGGGCGCCAAAATTTTGAGGCGCTGTATTGGGCCATAGGTTACTATGGATATGGAATTTATGGAGGGCATAAATTAAAAGCAAGCTTTCTAGACAATAAGTAAAAACGACTATCTCGGCTAACCTTAATACCCAAAAAAATACAGTCTGAAGGACCCGAGTTGGAGTAACTCTTGAAGTTTTAGTGGTCAGAACAATATTTCTATTATTGTGAATAAATCAGTCTTGTTTACACTATAAACTTATTTCCAAGATTACCTATCTATCTATTTCTAATTAGACATCTACAAACCACTATTTGCACATTTTAAAAAATATTCTAAGTTAAATTAGTATTAATCGTATTTTAGTAATACTACAAACTCAATACAATAAAACGGAACTATTTTACGTTTTCTCAATTAAATAATATGTAAATGAATGCTGGTTATAATTTATAAAAATTCATTACTTAGTGTAAGAAATTAAAAAAGGAAATATTCATTTATTTTGAATTATCTACACCTTACAGCAGTTTTAATTAGTTCTAAATAATTTTAAAGGTTTATACAATTTTAAACTTATCACATTTATTATTACAGATTTTTATACTGCGCCATCTAGTAAACAATGGTGAAACCATTAATAGTATCTTATAAAATGAAATTTCTCCTTGCTGTAATGCAAAAAGTTTTATAAAACGTTTAATAGATGACGCTTACCTTAACAATTTAATTATCTTTAATCTTATGAAACATCACATATTATAAAGTTTATACAAATAGCATTTTCTTTCTATTTTATTTAGACGGTGTCCTTGTTTAGAACAAAGTAAGCTAAAAATATAGTCACGTATGCTATTGTAATATTTTTCTGTAACCTAGTAAATCGATCTTTAACTGGAAGCATCATTTAGAAAAAAAATCTCGTTGCAAATACAATCATATGACTGATGGAATGTAAAATTAAACATGCGCTAAGTTTGACATCTGTTTATTTCCCAGTAGTTTTTCCACTATTAAATTATTTTAATTTTAGATAAATTTCTTTGTTCCATGTTCAATACGGTCATCATGACGTACAAGTCGCGGGTATGATTTCGCAACTTAAAAAGGGTTTTGATAATACATTAGTACAACGTCCGCTCTAGGGATTACGTCGCTCCGGACAAAAAGACAAATTGCCGCCCCTTAGGAATATATATAATTTTCATTGATGAGAGAAGTACAATATAACCATAGCACCAAATGTTCAAATCAGTTCAAGCAGCACTTTTTAGAAATTTGAATATAGTTTCAATATATATATTACATAAACAATATAATTTTTTAGCAAACGAACGCATTATCGACATAGGCACAAAAAATAAATCATCCACAATATGAAGCTGAGTTTATATATTTATATACAATAAAACATTTATTTAAAAAAATATATGGCAATATAATACAATGGCAACTTAGTCAATGTGACGTGTGAGCTTGGTAACCTCAACACATTTTTTCAAAGCGTGGTGTATTGACACCGCTACTCTAATTTCTTGCTCCACATTGAGCGAAATTTGCTCTTTGTTAAATCCGGCTTCACATAAATAAGATGTTGCACAAGGAATGAGAATTCTTAGAGCTATTGAACTTAATATTGGATATTCATTTTGGACCGATATCTAAAACTCCATCAAATCGGAAAACGTAACTCTTGTTTTAAGGCTGCTGTCGCAAGAGAGTTCAGTGAGACTCTCTTCTTCTTACGAAGTGAATTTTGATGAAGCTTGTGTATGGAAAGAATCTTGGATCCACGCAAAATCTGGAGTTTACATGGCCTTCGTCTTGTAAAAATGTGTGAATTTCTTCATGTAACGAATGCACGTTATAAGACATTTCCTCGTGAACTGCAGTAATATAGCAAAGCCATGAGTTCAACTCCCATATCCATGCATAGTTTTTTGAGAAGTCTGGCTTTTAGCGGCCTAGTTTTTATGTAGTTTACTTCGTTACTAACATTTTCTAAAACTTGGTTCAATTCAGGGCTCATTGACCTCGACACAAGTGCTTCCCTATGGATGATTCAGTAGGTCCTCATAGCATGCGGTGCTTTTTTACGAATAAGTGCTTGTATTCCTCCATACCTGTCAGACATTGATCGATAACCATCATTACATACACCATTACACTTTTCCCAAACTAAATCATTTTCTGTTATAAATTTGTTAAGAAATTCAAACAAGTCTTGAGTCTGCGCTTTCGGTAATGCTTTTACAGAATAAAAAGTCTCCAACGATTATATTGTCATCCAGTTGTAATGCACACAGTAACGTTGTTTGTCAGCTGTGTGTCGTTACAGGCCCAATCAACACAATGAAAACAAAGAAATCGACCTCCTATCGCCTCTATGCCTAAGTTTAGTTTCCAGAGAATGGTAAACAGGAGCGCCTCACGGCGCCCCTATGTGGTCTCTACAGGGCACTAGGGCGCCGCAACGCACAGTTTGGGAGCCTGTGCCATATGTTACTTAAAAATTAATCACGAATATAAGCCTTAATTCGTCCTATAAGACTTTCTTTGGTGCCAAAATTCAAGAATATAGGTACATCGTATCACATATATTGTGTACCAGTTTTTACCCGCGGCTTGGCTTGCGTTAATATTGATTTTTGTCAAACAATTCTGATTCCGATACCTACTATTTTACATAAATTATATCATACGAGACTGTTATAAGAACATTATTTGTGCTCGTAGTCATTTATACGCGGGTCGCTCACTATTTTGGCGATAATGGCTTACTCATAAAAGATAGATATATGTTGTCGCTGGCTTTTTTGTAGCACTATTTAAGATACACATTTCCATAATACATTATATGTGGCTATATTACTGTAAAGTTTCTTTAAAATCTATTCAGAAGTTTTTACGTTAAAGAATAACAAACATCCATACATCTATACATCCATACATCTATACATCCATACATCGATACTTACAAACTTTACCGTTTATAAAATTAGGAAGGTTCATACAAAAACATTGTATCACAAAATATTTTTAACAGCACTGAAGTTGATTTTTCTTTAATAAAATGTAATCCAAAGAAGACTTGCACATTTCTCTGTATTTTAAATCTCTTGTCGTAGAAACCAGTCACGATAACTTTCGACTTTGAATTTCCAGTAATCTGTAAAAATGAATATTAATATCAATAATACTTAGGTACATATACCTATACAATAAAAAAAGCTTATCAGAATACAGTATTAACTTCTGGAATAACCCTGTCGGAAGTTTATAATGAGTAAATGTTAAATGTTGTAAATTTTATATATACGAAACATATAACTGGTTTATTATTATTATTCATTAACAGCTGCTTAATAGTGGAGCATTAATGTTCTGCAAGACTGTTTTGGTAAAACAGATTTATATTTTTAACTTTCACAAACGTGTTTAGAATGTAGTGTGTGTAGTATGTGTTTTTTTAATATATATGATTATTAATGGGTTTATATATTAATAGTATTTTATTTTTCCTTAATTTTCTATATTTTATACCTCTGTAATCTCTATATTTATGTGTGGTTTTTTATTTTATAGTTCCACCGGGAATCTTATTTCAAAAATGAAATGTCTCCAAAGGTTTGCTTGTTAGAGATTGCGATTAAGTGATAGGGTTGCATAAGTGTACACTTATATTTTAAATTGTTGTTTAAATTTATTTAATCTCATGGTGTGCAATAAAGTGTATTACTATTATTACACATCTTTCGAATGTAGCGTCTGCTTACCCAGAATTACGCTACGATCAGGTTTTAGTGGACCATATTTACCCAAAAGTTAGTTTGGTGTTTTATCTACACTATATGTAGTACATACATAGTCATACATGGAATACACTCACCTGTTAAGTCTTTGAGATTACTATCAGTACCACCGTATTCTGCCGGTAGCACACTGTTATGCACGGATTCGTATAAACCTTCATAATTGTGCCCAAACACTTGTATCTACAAAATAACAGATTGATTTAAAATTAGAAAATTTGTGGTTTTAAAACAATATGATACAAACAGCGATTGAAGCGATGATAGCTCAGTGCTAGTGTGTACGGACGCCGCGTCAAGGGACACGAGTTCGAATCCACCTGCAATGACGTCGAGCTTCCGGTGACGGAAAACGTCGTCAGGAATCCATAGCATAGTAAGGCTTTTTCTAATGCCAGCCTGGCAGCTACCACCCGCTAGTTGAAAATCTACCGCCAAATACCAATAGGTGTGTTTCGATAGTTGCACTTGTGAGCCAGTCCTTCCACAGGTTTAGCGTGTTCACCAACTTGGCCTTTTACGGCTCGTTTGAATATTTACTACACTCAAGTTCAAGATATATACAAGATCCAAACATCTAAATTTATTCCAACAGCTTAATTTGAGTGCTCGTTTATCACGCTACTAGTTTGGGCCACATCATTACTTAACATCAGGTTAACATATAAAGAATATCTCTTGATATATTTCTATAAGTTAGCTGTAAGTATATGAACTTAATTTAATGTATATTACCTAACACTATATTGACCGTCAACAACAAGAGAAATCGTAATCTATGGCTACCGTATAGAAAACAAGGTCGTAACAGTTAACTTATGAAAAAAAAGAAAAGTAATTTGGTAATGATTTAGTTACCCTGCTCTTCAATTTTGCCGTTAAAAACATCCTTAAAATTTTAATAGCAGCGTTAATACCTTTCGGAGAATTAATTACGTTTAAGCTTTTTATTCTTACTGCAAGCGCTCCGTCGGAACATATAAATGATTTTCTTGCTAGGAATGGGTTCCACTGGGTTAACACAACAAGACCGGTTTTATCCATATCAGAAATAATATCCTAGAAATAATTTATTCAATAATAAGGTTTGTTTTCACAAAAATTTATTATGATTAAGAATAAATTGAATGCAACTTACTAAACCAGCGACGCTAAAATTATCGTCCTCTAAAATCAGTATTTCCATTATCATTAATGCTACCTTTATCAAGTCCACCAAAGTGTATTGTGTTTTAGGTAGCTGCGCTACTCGGACCAGACATACTCGAGATGAATATTCCTTTACTGTATTTCTTAGTGGCAGATATAACCTAAAATATTTAATTATGAAGAATTAATAAAATAACAATATCAAACACGTTTTAAAGTAGTGCCCATACTTTTAAAGTTTACGTAGATTATTTAATATGCTTTAAATGTGTCTTATTACATTTTTATAGACACGTAATATATAAAAATATAATTATCAAATTCGAATTCTTATGCAACATTATAAGTATATCGGAGTTTACGAAATAGTAACTTGAGTCTTTTATCATAAGATAAATTTTGTTGATACAAGCAGAAATAAAGTAAAATTCTAATCGTTGCCAGTAAAAAATCTAATCACTTGATATTGAGGACATAGTTCCTTCAGAAATATTTTTCATTTAAAAAGTTTTGTAAATGACAAAATAATGAAAAATTTAAATAGTTTAAGAAAGTAACTACATAGGTAAAATAATATATCACTTTTCAACAAAACTCCAACAATTTTGTAAGTATTTACTACTAAAATGTACCAAACCTCGCATTACCACGGTGGAACACGTTTTCTTTACGATCCTTTACTTTTACGACTTATTAGTTTATTGTTACTTCTCAATCCGTATTTCGTGCTATTATATACAATATTTTTAAATATTTGGTAAACAGGCTGGAAATATCTATACATATATAAAATGTCTGTATTGATAACAGATTTACATGAACAAAAAAGATTATTAACCAAAATTAACCTAATTAATTCATTGATTAATTGAGTGATTAGTCCTAAAATTAACATTTTTTCTAAAATTCAAAGCCACGTAAACGAAGTTGAAGGCATTAGTAATAAAAAAAACATACCCAAGCTTAAGTAACTCTTGAATCTTTGGATCAAAAGGATCTCTATTTTTGTAGAACTCTGGTGCAATACCTTTCAAAGTGTAGTATTTCTCTAATTTATTCTTAGCTTTCTTCATATCATATTTGGTCCCACGGAGAATCGAAATTAACCATTGATTCGCTGAGGTCAATAAAAAAATAGCATAGATTAGTTAGCTCAATAAACGATTTGGTCTAGTTTACTACTGTATCATTGGTTAATTAATTTTTAACTTATATATTGCTGTTAGATCTATGTCAATATATAAATAAATACATATTTTATTCAATAATAGTTATGAATTGATAAATTTATCGAACTATGTTAATATAATTTACTCAATATAATAATAATAGCCACACCCTGTAATAATATACTATTTTGTGAACTGAATATTCAATTAAACAGAAAATACAATAATATATACATTACACACAAGACCATTTAATTCTAAACCATGTACTGCTTGTATTGCGATTAACTAAACTGCAAATTGGTAAATTTTTGACATCCAAACTTGTAACTCATTATTATGCTAATCACATAAAACTCAACAGTGGGCCGAAATCAAAGTCGCTGCCTCCTAGTTCAATAATAATATTTGTTAACGTTGCATTACGCGACCCATAGAATAAAAAATATAAAACCCATTGCATGCCTCAAATATTGTAAATAGTACAGAGTAACTTAATTTGAATTTGATAATTATCATCTTTCCGTACAAAGTAGATATTATAACAAACTAATTTGAAATAATTATATTTTACAAAAACTTTAGTAAACATTAATTTATCTATTATCACAATCAATGTACGAACAGGTGTTCATTTATTATGTCATCAATTATACTAAATATTGATAACATTGGTAAAAACTGTATTTCATCCAACGTTCTATTTACTAAAACAAATATATTGTATTTACATCAAAATATTTAACAAATAACTTACGCAGTTCAAATGATCCCAAATTAGGTGAATCATTAATCCATTTTCTCAATGTCTCTAGACCAGAACGAAGACCTTCAGGCGTTTCATTGATTTCTTCTTCAGCCTTTTTCTGAAGGGCCGCTGACAGAGTTCTTATATTTATTTCGTCCATTATTTATTTCTTTATATTTTTTGTTGGTTATAATGAAACAAGCATCGGGTTAACTCTTCACCAATAATTTATTGTTCCGCTAATATTCCAAAATATTGACATAGTTTAAATAATCTTACAATAATACTATATGTGTTTTGATAAACAAATCACTGTCCGACAATGTACCTACATAGAAATTCAGTTTTAATTTATAGACAATGACGGGTTATCAGTTTTATGATATTTCTAATTTACTTTAACACTTGAAAAATACGTAAAGATTTGTTCAACCAAATAAAGAGTGTAAGGTATATTCTATACAACTGTGGTCGTACCGATCGAAATGATGTTTAACATATAAATACCTATTAGTCTCAAGGGCATCAGACTATAACTAGCGCACTGCGATAACGTGTTCTGCTATTCAATATAACTTTTTAAATAATTTCCGGTCTCCGATTTAGCACGATTATATTATTGAAATAAAACTAATTTAAACGAATTTTATCGCGGTTATTTATTGATTTTGATCCCGACGTTTCGAAACATGAACTTTTCTGGACAACCTACACCTCAGTCCGTCCCGTGACCACGAAGGCTGAAAAGCTTTCGAAACGTCGGGATCAAAATCAATAAATAACCGCGATAAAATCCGTTTAAATTAGTTTTATTTCAGTGAATAATATTCGCGTAAACCTAAGAAATCATATTATAATCATTATATATTACTTTACTTCTAAATTTTAACATTGGTGGTATCCGTGTTTTTTAAATATATTCGGTGGATAGATATAATTGTATAATACAATTGTACAAATTAACTAAAACCATATTCGAGCCAAAAATTGTATAAAAAGTAATTCTCTTCTAAGCGCCATCTTTTACTTTATAGTAAAACTAGGACGAGTAATTGTTCTTTAGTTTGGCCAATAGTTAGAATGTAGATTACAGTTGCACTGAGTGTATTAGTGCAAATTTAAACTTAAATATGATAATATTCTTTCCATAATCCCATAGATTTTCAACTTGAGCTGAGTGGTAGCTAGCCAGGCGGGCACTAATGAGTCAATTGTTTAAATGAAAAAATTTAATGGTGGAGATTTTATAATCACTTACTCTGTTCTTTAGTTTTGCTGTCAAAAACATCCTGAAAATGGTAATAGTAGCATTAATACCTCTTGGTGCATTATTTATATTTAGAGTGCGCCCTCGGCACATATAAGTGACACTCTTGCTAGGAATGGAGTCCACTGCGTCAATACAAGAAACCCGGATTTATCCAAATCACAAACAAAATCCTAGGTAGATAGAATTAAGTATTAGATTGTATTTATTCTACATATTTAATATATAAGTGAATAAATTGGTTTAAACTCACTTTACCGGCGACTCTAAAATTGTCATCCTCAAGAAGAAGTATTTCCGCAACCATAAAAACCTATTTTAATCAAGTCTACCAAACTATATTTTGTCTTAGGTAACTGTGCTATTCTAACCAGACATACATGACTTGATTCTTCTGTTTCCACATTTCCTACTGGAAGGACTAGCCTAAAATATACCACTGCTTAGATTAATATTACTAAAAGTAGATTTTTTCACATTCAATTCAATTCAATTGTAATGTGCCTAAGAGCCAACTGAAAAAATAATCGACAAACGTTTAAATCTATTTAATTATTTGTATGCATATATATTACATGTACATTACCCGGTTTCTAAAACCGTATTTCATTAATAGTAAAGTAACCAATATAGAACTCCGTCGCAATATCTTTTAAACTGTAGTACTTTTCTAATTTATTCTTAGCTTTCTTCAAATCATATTTGGTACCACAAAGAATTGAAATTAACCGTTAAAATATATGTTAATGAAACTTATTTCAGTACATATACATACCACTTTATTCTACTAAATAAAACTTATGTTCCAAGTTAATACGCATGGAATTATATCCCCGGGGAATTGTTTTATTAGATAAATATTTAAATATATCAACATCGTATAAATATCTACTTCGTTAGAGACGCTACGATTGCAAGATAAGGATACGTGTATGTTTGATAATAAATATTCGATACTCTATAATAGCAGTCTCTAAATGTGCATAAAACTATAACAATGCTAATGCAAAACGCTATGTTCTTACTATTTGAAATTGAAGACCTTTATATTGTATTATTTGTTTTATATTATATTATTTTCATAAACACTACTAATAAATAGATTTAAAAAATAGACAAACTTACAAAGTTGGACAGATCCTAAATGAGGTCTTTGATTTGAATCCACTTTCTTAATATGTCATGATCAGATTGAAGTCTCTCAGGTGTCTCATTTAGTTATTTTCGGCTTTTTTTCTGAAGGACAGTTGATAAATATCTCTAAATGTTCTTTCCCGCCATTCGTATTGTCTATGCAGTTGTTCATAAAGATACAATATTAGCTATTCAAAATCACTCATTTACAATATTATTAACAGAGTATGTAGGTATATTTCCTTAATTATATTTTCCAAACAAGTAAAATCTAACCATGAACTAAAAGATGTAATTTTTCTATTTCAACTTACATAGAATCAGATAACGTATTAAAATATAGTAACGTTAACTTAGGCCAAGATATGCCTGCGTTCGTAGTGCTTAGTTTCCAGCTGAAAAATGAATACCAATATCGAAATTTTCATGAAAGAAAAACATTCTTAGCAAAGATTTAAATGCAAATGCACTCAATTGCCTGCTCTAATCAAAATTTTGATACTAAAAGAATTATACGAAAGTCAGATAATAAAACAGTTTATTTGACAACAAAGAAGTTACACAACATTACAGCACCAAAAAAGCTTGAAAAGAAAGTCCAAATATTAGTTTACTGCGAAATGGAAAATTATATTAATTAGTAAATAATTAAAAAAAATTATTGTACGGAAGCCATGACGTAATAGTATGTACAATAAGTGAACGAGTAGCTAGATTCGACTGCCGCGACAGGGCCGGCCGGTCCGACCACCAGGGGGCGCAATTTGTTTCCCCGAGTTCCTCACCTCCTCACAAAATGTATTCTGTTTTAGTCTATGATTTCTTATCAGAAGTGGACGTTGTTTGTAAATCGTTCAAAGGTGGATGATCTGAGGGCATTTAAAGGGCATCCTATTTATCGTACAAAGCGATAATTTTGATAAACTATATTATTTTTAATTGGAATTTACAGTCGTTAGTATTGCAGCATTCCTAATATAAAATGTTATTATAACCTTACTATCTGGAAATTGAATTGCAACGCCTAGTATACAACGTATAACAATTTTATTTGTAAAATGAATGATCGTGATTCGAGAATAATAAATAGTTTTTATTCTTAAACTAATATTTTTTTAGTGTACTTTTCGAAGAATAATTTATTTTATTTGTATGTTATAGTATGGTGGTATATGGTACGGTGATGTTATGAGTGGTAAATCACTAGTCTAACAAGTTTTTTTTTTTTTTTTTTTATAGTTAAGGTTTTGCGTTATGGCCATAATCTCACCTGATCTTAAGTGACGATAGGGCCCAAGTTGGTAGACACGCTAAACCTGTGGAGGAACTGGCTCTCAAGTGCTGCTGCCACACACCTATTGGTATTTGGCGGCAGGTTTACAACTTGAGGGTGGTAGCTACCCAGGCGGGCATTAGAAAAAGCCCTACCACCATGCTATGGTTTCCTCACGATGTTTTCCTTCATCGAAAGCTCAAGCTCATTGTAGGTGCTTGGGTTCGAACTCACGTCCCTTGACGCGAAGTCGTGCACACTACCACTGAGCTATCATCGCTTCAAAAAAATTGTGAAATTATTTAAAAAAAACAGTAAGTCAGGTTTTCTTCTTTAAACTATTTTAATTTAGCATGCAGATCTACGCATATACTGTCATATGGAAAGATGGCACTAGACACCTTAAATAAAACAGGTACTACAAGATGGTCGATGCCATGAAGTTATCTATATTAATAAAAATGGGATTGTTATATGAATTATTAATATTGTAAAACTTGTTACACGGTATAATATATATTAACATATTATATCATTTATTTACATACAATTAAAACTTGTTGTTTTTGGAACGACGATACCTCATTGCGAAGCTCATTGAAATATCTTGAAGCATAAATACAACAAGATTAAGATTTATCAATATAATATCTGATAAGTATGTAGCTATCATAGTTAACAACATTGTAACTACTAATGATAATTATTTTCTAAATTTATTAGGGAATATTTATTAATATATACATATAGATATACACCTTATAATTTATTTTGATATTTTCTTACAGTTTGGAGTAAATATTAGTGTATTACCGGAAAGCCATTTTTTCTATTGAATTGGAAGCGCCAAAATAAAGTATTCGTCATTATGAAGCTTTGACGCATCTATTTTCGGGAATGAAAAAGATTTACCCAGAGTAGTGATTAAAAATACAAAGAAAGTCTCTTCACAGGTACCATTGATTTTGAATGACAACTATGAATCAATCAGAAGCATAATCTAAGATATGATGAAAATATACAAATTTTACTCTAAGATCCATATCATTTTGTCAAAGAGATCCAGTTCTTTCCCACAACCAAAATTAATAACTATACTACTTGTACATACATCTGGTTCCCACAAATCAGAACATAAAAATCTCAGTCAGTAAAGCCAAACTTCTATATTCTTTTAATCAGTATCAAAATAATTTATTTATTTCTGTATTTAATCAAGTGGTGGTTAAAACAAAATACGTATAAATGTAGAAAATGTACAATATGGGGATTTTACATAGCTTCGACTCCGATTCCGAAAGGTCGAAAATTCTGATTGATTTTACACCTCTGACTGCGTCTTTCGTTAACTAGTAATTTCGTTGCTTGATACAATCCCTAGTATCGAATAATAGTATTATATAATATATTATTTATTTATTTAACACCTCGGTCTTCTTCTCTTCCTCTGTTTCGCATCCGACTCCGATAAAGCAGATTATAAACCTCCGGTTCCGACTCCGGCTTCAGTATACCCATCTCCATAAGATCCCTAGTATAATATGATATAACAAGGAAAATAGATATTCTTTCTTTGATTACTTAAACATTTTTACTATGTATATTGCTATATTGCCTGTCGACTGAAAACTCATCTACTTACAATTAATTATTATTTACGTGAAAATTCCCAGATATAAAAGATTGTGAAAAATGATTCAGTAAGCAAAACTATTTTATTACTAGATAATATCAAGTTTTATCATCTAATTTTATACTGTCCTTTCTAAAACGTCGTTAAAAATATTAATCTATTTCTAAGCCTCGGAAAGAATTAACTGTATCACTTATTTCATCACTCGGTCCAGCGAGGTAATTTGATACATTCTCCAGAGCTTTGTCTTGCTCTAGAAACCAATCACGGTAGCTTTCTACTTTAGTTTTCCAGTAATCTGTAAATACGGTAAAAAATATTGTGGTAACATGAATAAACTTTACTTGATTAGTTAAATAATTAATTAACCTGAATAATCGTTGGTCTAACCTGCTAACTCTTGCAAGCTGCCATCGTGTCCCCCGTATTCATAAGGCAACACTTCTGGTGGTATAGATTCATACATACCTTCGTAATTATTTCCATAAACTTGAACCTTGAAATTATATTAAACAATTTAAAGTTTGTAGAGTGATGTATAGCTGTAAGTTTAAATATAATAAACAAACATTTTACTTACTCTTTTTTTTACTTTTGATGTCAAAAACATTTTAAAAATAGTAACTCCCAACATTATAGTACTCGGTGAATTTATCATGTTTATGTTTTTTAAACGAATGGCAAGTGTTTTCTGTGTGCACGCAAGAGTCTTTCTTGCCAACGATGGTGTCCATTGTCTAATTAAATTTATACCTATTCCTTTCATATCAGGTACGATGTTCTAGAATAAAGAAAAAACAAAAGTTTTATTGGTTCACACATACATATATGTACATAATATTACTCCATTAATGGTTGTACTTACCGAACCAACTATAGTCTGGTTGTCGTCTTCAAGCAATAATATTTCAGTAATCATGAATGATATCTTCATTAGATCTACCAAACCGAAAGCAGTTTTACATAATGCTCCTACTCTTACTATGCACGTTCTTGGTGAATCTTCCCGAGGACATTTTCTTATTGGCAAAAATAACCTGAAAATTACAATAAACTGTCAAAGCAGTTTCAAATAATTCTTAAGTTTCTATATATTTTTAATATAATATATTCATTACTATTTAATGTTATTTAGCCTCTTTATAATGCTGTCAATGCAATTTGTAATTTAGCTACTTATTCATTCAAACCATAATTGTATTAAGTACTTCTCGGGCTTATAAACAATTCACTATGAATTTCGAAAAAAAAAATCAATTTGCTAGAACATACCCTTCTTTAAGTAAATCTTGAATTTTTGGATCGAGTGGATCTCTATTCGTATAGAACTCAGGAGCAGTATCCTTTAAATTATAATAACTTTCCAATTTTTCTCTGGCTTTCTCCTCATCATATTTACTTCCGCGAAGAATTGCAACTAACCACTGGTCGACTATAATCAAATTGTATAGTTTCATATTGTGTTACCATGAAAACCAGATTATCTCAACTTTTTTTGTTTGTAATGATCATTTTAAATATGTGAAAATATATAGAAATTACATTTATGTATAAATTTGATTCAATTAACTGTTTTGAAAACCATGTATAAAGATTTGGAAATACTAAAAAGAGCATCCTATTCATTTAATACGATACAACTATGTAGTCAACTTACTTGGCTTTATCGAACGTAAATGTGGTTGTTCCTGCATCCATTGCCTTAAATTTTCAATATCAAATTCCATTCTCTTAGGGTCTTCACTGACTTCATCTTGGGCTACCTGACGTAGAGTCGCCGAAAGTTGTCTCACCTTCATGTTACTGCGTTCCTATTTTTAATTATAGTATTTTTTATTATTGGATTAGACGTTATATAAGTGTCGATTTTTCATAATATAATGTTATTATTAGCTTTGATTTTAAATGTTATCTTACATCCAATTATTAATAATAAAAAACTTAAGATAATTAGAGCAGCTATATGAAAACTAAAATTGCAACATAAGTACTTAAAAATTGAGGCGTGATTTTACTGCATATTTTTTTTACTTTGTACCTTTTGTACTAACTCTATATTTCTTAAAATTTATAAGTAGCCGACACTAATATAACTTAACTTGTTTTTTTAATAATAAATATTTCTAATAACAGACTGTAAACAACTTTAGTAAATAACACAATTGCATCACCTGAATTATCATTTATAACTATGTAAACAAATACCATTTTATAATTTTACACTCACTATCTTACCGTCAACCGTAGTTATCATTTTACAATTATTAAAGATTTTTAAAATATATACTTTTCACTTGAACAATATATCTTTTGTCGTCCAGTACATAAATAGATAAATAATAACAATGCAATACGTACACTTCAAACTTATCGGTATCTGATAAGACACTATTACAATAAGTTTTCAAAAACTATTTTATATTGATCCTACTATGTACTGAATATATATGAGTAGGGTTTATCAATATAAAATGTATGTCGGAAACAAATTAATGACGGTTGCAATTTGTAGTGAGGCGACGTCAATGATAATATCAGCTGGGCTTTTAGATTCCGATTATCATTGCTTAATAATACATATCTAAAACAAACGAAAATAGTATTTTTCGTATAGGCGTTTAGATAAAATATTCTATGGAAATCATACACTTTTATCCAGATATGTTTTCTGATTATTATTTATCGATTTAGCGTTTTATTTATACTCGCCTTAGTATGAAGTGTGAAGAATGGTAACGTGCTAAGCCTAATAGAGGAATTGGGTCTCAAGTGGACTAGCCGGACCACATCTTTACATTTTTGGAGACACATTCGACTTGATTGTTGTTGTTGCTAACCAGTCAAATATTTGAAAATAATATGTATCGCATCCAATACAGCTGTTACTAGCTGACCTAGCAGACCTTGTTTTACCCTTTCCAGTGAGCAATAACACGACAATAGCGCCACCTATCGCGTTATGGTTACTTATCAAGATAAAAGCTATCCCATCTCCCAAGTTCACAAATGCACACTGTGCAGAATTACATTAAAGTCGGTTTATCGAGGCAAACAACGTGAAATGAAGTTTTTATATATAAAGATATATATTACCTTCTCTATCTTATCATATATTATATACAGTATACATAGTCTAACTGTGCCCGTGACTTCGTTCATGTGGAATTAAAAAGTATTTATTCATATTTGCCCGTTTTTGTAACTTTTTTCAATACAGCTTTGCTCCTATTGATGTTAGCTTCATGTTAAATAGCCTAAAGCTTTCCTCCATAATTGCTCTATCAAATACAAAATAAATTTTTGAAAACTGACTACCTATCTATATTACACTCACAAATATGTATACCAATCCTTTACGATTAGATAAATATAACGGTCCATGTTTTCTACAGAGTTTCTTGAAACACGAGTTATCTATACTGCTTTAGTAGTGTAGAATAACAACCTATCTGACTATATCGTACCCAACATCCATGGTGAGAACATACCATACTTCGGGAATTACACTGACCACAGTAGTAAAAAGTCACTATATTGTATGCCAATAGATCCTCCCGAACTCACCAACTTAGAAGTGTCGGTGTGTAGAGTGGGCATGACCGGTCATCCCACTATCCTTATTGTTTCCGCGTACCTCTCACCTAATAAAATTCTCCTCCAGTCGGATCTGGAGACGCTTTTCGCGCTCGGTGACTCTGGTATAGTGGCTGGCGATCTAAATAGCGGGCACATTCAATACAACAACCCGCGTACTACCACTAATGGTAGGACACTATCCTGGCTAGAAAATAATTGCTCCCTCGGAGCCAACTCATTATCAAGCTAACTGCCGCCCTTCAGTTTTAGGCAAAGCTATTTTAAAAGGGATCGCGCTTCAGGTGCGACAAATCGAAGTCGTACATGAACTAGACTCCGACCACCGTCCAGTAATTCTGCAACTAGGCCACCCGAGTAACTACACACCCGCTTCTGTCAAAGTGGCTAACTATCCAAAGCTCAGACACTATCTCTCAAATAATCTCTCCTCTCCTAACCTAGACAGGATCCCCGACGAGATAAAGTCTGTGACCGATGTCGATGTGGTGATTGACTTCCTGGTCAGTCACCTCCAGAATGCTATCAGGGAAACCTCAAAAGAGGTAAGGGCGGCAAACGATCGCCGCTTCATACTCCCTGATGTCATTCGAAAACTGATCACGGAGAAAAATGCCGGGACTCGCGCTCACGATTCTTATTCGACGGAGGAAAATCGCGTACGACTACGTAACCTACAAAGATCAGTTAAATCCGGTATCTCTGAACTACGTGGTCAAAGATGGGACAGTCTCTTCGAAGAAATCAAACCGTCTAATCTCGCCTTCTGGGATCTTGTTCGTAAACAGAAAAGCAGCTATTCGTCTGCGATGCCCCCGTTAGATAGAGGCCCTGGCAATCCACCCGCCTTCGAAAGTATAGACAAGGCAGAGTATCTCGCTGCTACTCTTTTCTTCCTTCTCTTCTCCTAATCCCTATGAATACCATACCATTAATCCCGAACACGTCGGGAGGGTCGACGAACAATTCAATCAATAAGAGAGTCCCTCCCAATCGAAAACTTAGAACCGGTTACAACTGACGAAGTCCTCGCTATCATAAAAGCCCTTAAACCAAGGAAAGCCCCCGGTCCAGACGGAATCAGGAACGAAGCCCTAAAACTTCTCCCTGATAAACTCATAGCCCTTCTGGTCTGCATCTTCAATGCGGCCATAACTCACTGCCATTTTCCAGCCGCTTGGAAAAAGGCAACGGTAATAGGTATCCGTAAACCCGGGAAAAGGGCAACCCATCCAGAAAGCTACCGCCCTATAAGCCTCCTCAATACGATAGGTAAAATATACGAGCGGCTTCTGTTGAACCGACTACAAACCTTTGCCTCAGACAAATGTCTTTTACCATACGAGTAATTCGGCTTTCGACCGAAGCACTCGTGCACCCACCAAGTGCTCCGCCTCACGGAGCATATTCTCTCCAATTTCACGGAGCTACGCCGTCCCAGGCGCAGCCTTGCTGTATTTTTCGACATATCTAAAGCCTTCGATAAGGTCTGGCACGAAAGCCTCATATATAAACTCAACCTCTTTCAAGTTCCGGACAGACTAGTCCGTATAATCCTTGCCTACTTATTGGACCGCTCCTTCTGCTACAAAGCGGACATAACCCTATCCTCGCCTCACCCAGTACGCTCAGGAGTTCTACAAGGCTCCATCTTAGCGCCTTGCCTGTTGAACTTGTTCGTTAGCGATATCCCCGAATTTCCCGACGCCGCAGTAGGCTCCTACGCAGACGACACATTCATCTTCAGCTCGGGCAGGAATAGGATTCACGTATACCACCGCGTCCAAAGAGCCGTCTCTAGGTTTGGGTCCTGGTGCCTCAAATGGCGCATAGGAATAAACCCAGAAAAAAGTGCGGCTATCATGTTCGATCCTCACGCGAAGAGAAATTTAAAAAAACATTACACCTTTTCGATGTCAATATCCCCTGGGCTAATCAAACTAAATATCTTGGTGTAGTTTTAGATAGGCGCCTAACCTTCAACAAACATATAGATTACGTTCAGAAAAAACCTCCATGGCTATGGTTCTGCTACGCAATCTCACCTCGTCTAAGAGCAAAATGGCACTCAAACATAAGCTCACAATATACAAAGTATGCATCCGTCCTATACTTACTTACAGTTGCCCCGTATTCGTTTACGCTTCACGCACCACTCTTCGCAAACTACAAGTATTGCAAAACAAATTCATGCGCATAGGCGTCCAAGCCCCGTTTTACGTCCATAATGTAGATCTCCATAAAGATATGGACCTTCCGTCCATATATGCATATATTAAAGACATTGCAAAGAAATTTTTTGAAAGTGCCGAATTTCATCCCAATCCCAAAATAATACAGGCAGTTAGCTACACTTCCAATCCGCACGCCAAAGGCTTTGCTCGTCGGCCACGTAATTGCTTCTCCGACCCCGTTGATAAAATAACGAGATTAATCGCGCTTCTCCCTGCCGTCTCCACCAATCGCACGTGTCCGCGCACACGTCCGCGTAACCGCCGTCCTCGCCGCCGAGGCCGAGCGGATAATTTCGCTCCCGTACACCCGCCGCGGCCTCCTTCCGCAGACGCCTAAGTCTAGGTTCGATCCTCCGGACAGGAGCCCTCGAGTGACTCTGCTCGCGCAATACAGTAACACTCTACATCACTGAGATTACACCATCATACCGCATACCATTCGTGTACACTCACACGTTAAGTACACGATTCTGTAAGGGACTACCCTCGCGGCCTTTGAGCTGCTTACCTGATAAGGTCGTAGTTAGTATTACTTATTTAGTAATACAGAACCTGTTGGTTAGTTAAGATCATGAATCTTTTTTCATTTACCGGTAGCAGCCCTAGCCGAGGTTCAGCCGTCCTGGCACCCTTGTGCCTGCTGCCTCGGGGCTGAGTGCCCTCAGCACTCGCCCCCAAAAGTTCGGAGAAGCTGTCAAAGCCCTTGGGGCTAACAGCGTAGGTCAGTTAGAAAAAAACTAAAAACAAACTGACCACAGTAGCACGCTTAATCAGCCGGTATATTATTCAGTTATTCAAAAATACGATAGGTATCTGGATAATCAAGATAGTAAAACTGTAATAGTTACTTTTTCATGGTTAGTCACGTTTTGGGATGAACCAGAACAGATTCAGCTGGCGCACCGAGAGGTATGTTGACAAACCTAACAGCTGAGACCTCCAGTGTTGACGTTGTTTTTAAAGTATAGGTACTATGTTTATCTCACAGGTTAGTACATCCGTTTGTCATGATATCATAAAAAAATATCTTACTCTAACAATCATTACTAATATTATAAGCGCGAAAGTTTGTAAGTATGGTTATATGGATACATGGATGTTTGTTACTCTTTAACGCAAAATCTACTAAATGGATGAAACTTTATTATTATATTTCTTATGCATCAAAATAAGACATAGGCTATAATTAATAAAGATATTGTGTAAATTGTCGAAAATATAACGATAATATATGTCGAAAATATAAAATATAACCTTTAAATCACCTATAAAATATAACCCGCGACAGCATATGGGTGATTCCGTTCTAACTGTGATATTTAATGTCCTGTATTGTTTGTTCTCACAGGTCTTAATTAATAATCAATTAATGTTAATTGGATAATTATAAACATATTTCAACATTATTTTTATACAATATAGCTTACCCCTTAAAAAAAACTTACAATATATCACTTAAATGTCATGTCATGTTCATTTCTAGAATTCACTTATAAATTGTTTTTTTTTTGTCGCAATAAATGATTAAAACTAATTACCTCATAAATTCTAGTGTTTATGATAAAATTGAAAAATATTGATACACATTTTGTTTAATGTTAAGGTAAGTTTGAATTCCGGTTTATTTTATGTCAGTACCGTGGAACGTGAAATTTTAAATTTTGTGTCTCGTTCTTGGTGCTTTAAAGTTGTAGTTAAAAAAACAGATTTTTATTTTGAAGTAAAATAGATAAATGATATGCATAAAAAGTTTAAATTCAAAATCTTAAAACTTTTATTTAAAAAAATTACAGCTAGAACGGGTCACCCATACATCTATCTTTTATGTGTAAGCCATTGTCACCAAAATAGTGAGCGCTTCGCGTATAAATGAATACGAGCACAAATGTCAGTCTCTTGTGATATATGTAATTTATGTAAAATAGTGGAAACCAGAACCAGAATTGTTTGACAAAATCGCGGGGTGAAAGCTAGTAATTAATACAGACCACTGTATCTTCGAGCACTTTTAGTTTAAGTCAAACATGCAATTAGAACCAGTAGGTAAATTTAGTTTGTAAAGCTTTAAAATGTATTTGGAATACTATACCTGTTTTTTTTTTGTTTTCATGTTGAATGCAAGGTGCTCCTTGGTAAGGATTACTGAAATCGCCAGGATAGAATACTTGAAATCATACATAAAGCTATAAGACTTTCAGTAGCTAGAACCCAAAAAGGATTGACTACAAATAAAAGACAAGAAACTTCTTTGTAAATGAAGGCTCAATTGTAAGATCCAAAAATAAGCCTTTCTCAATCCTGGCTACTGCACCCGACTGGATTATATTAATTGACACGTATGAAAAGCATTACAAAATCCCAGACCATGTTAGGGCTCCGACTTCCAGACTGGATATATTTATTTATCCCAGAACAACTAAACTCATATTACTAGTTGAGCTTAATGTACCATGGGAAACAAACATACCTAAGAACAATGCTATAAAAACAAATTAATACTACGAGCTACTAAATCATCTGAACAGGAATGGCTACGTGGTTGGTTTATGCGCTGTAGAAGTTGTTCTATACTAGAGCGTGCCTCTAAAGCTGCGCTAGCAGGCTATTACCAAACTTGACTGGACAGTGAGAGAAACACGAGAAGTGAAAATGAGTGTTGACGAGCGTCGAAAAGGGGCCTCTTAAACATACATCCGTGTCACAAATCTCGGGAACTGTTCGGAGATTCCCTCACTGCCACACGATGGATCCGGCACGCGCACGGTAAATCCATGATTTAATAGCAAGCGTATATAGCAGGCGAGCCACAAAATGAACATGTGACATTTACCAGTTGAGAAACACCGTCAATACCCTATAAAAATATACCATGGAAACTCAATACCTCATACTACCAGTACAGCTTTCACAATTTTTCTAGTCAAGGAGTACGTACTATACCTAACCCAAATAATAAGAGCAAATATAATAACAAAATAAGGTGATTTAGGCAATTATTATTGTTTGCGGTGCTCTTTCATCAGACTGTCTTTTTTGAATCTAGAAAGATTATTTTGGTTTGTGTATTTCGAAGAAAAAAAACTTATTCTTTAACCGCTAATAATAATAAGGAAGTTTAATAAGCTTAAAAATCCATAATATAGACAAGTTTATTTACATATGCCGACATGTAAATAAGCTTGTATATACTATAGATTTTTAAGCTCTAAGTCCCATAAATACTAGGTAAAGACAGTGTTTATACAAAGTATATATAAAAACAGTATATAAGTAAATAAAAAAAAACTTTAAGAATAGAAAGAAAGAGTTATTGAGACTTGAAGTTCATTATTTGTGTATAATAAAATTATAAGTAAAAATAATACGATACTTAGTTTAATAGTTACATATTTCCCATTTTACAAAGCAGTGTATAGTGGCTATTATTTTTTTGGCAATTTTATTTACTTTTCCGTTATATAATAAAATTATATTTAATTATGCCCTTTGAATTTTATTTGCATAAAAACTAATCACTAAGAAGTACGACAATATATATTTGTATACTAAAGTTTACGAAATAATTAAATTACATACTAAAATACAATATATCAGTCTATATCTAGTTTTCTAAATGAACCATCGACACCCATCATTTCTTGGGTCATAGGCTGCCCGGGCCGCTTCGATTCATCAGTACCAAACAGTTCTTCTTCTCGCATCCAATCCTTATACTCGACTATTTTAGAGGCCCAATGTTCTAAAAATAAGCCAAGTAAAATCCCATTTAGAAATATAAAAAAGTCCCGATTTATAGTAATGACAAATAGTAAAAATAGAAAAAACTTAAATAGAGAACAAAATTGTACTGGCATTTATAGAATTGAATTTCCATTCGAAAATAGCTTAGGTTACTATTATAAGCTAGATATAATAATGTTAGTTGTTATTGAAAGGTTAAAAAATACCGAAAGTACTTTTTTCTTACCTAAAATGTATAATCACAATGTATATGAAATAAATAAAAATACTCTTATAGATTTAATTTAAGAACAACATGCTACATAAAATAGTTACTGAGTTTTGATATTATTAAAAAAATTGACATTTTCTTTTAGTAGAGGAAATGTAAGTTATACTTAAAATACTAAACACATTTCCCGAAATTTATGTACACAGTTTCTTTTTAATTATGTCAAATATTAATATTTTATAAAAAAAGGTCCCCAACCTATTATTTCAGCCACCGGACCACCGTCGCCACCGTATTCAGTGGGTATTATTTCCTTCGGAATGTCTTGTGCTAAGTCTTCAGTATTCTTATATATTTTTAACTGAAATAAAAATCCAGTGTACTAAATACTAATACGCGTTAGGCGGCTTACATATTTTACTCACCTATTTAGACATATGTAATTATGTATATTTCTATGAAGTATTCTTCAACTTTTTTTTTGTAGCAAAAATTTTGTTAGCTCATTTTGTTATATATTTTTTAAATTCTACAACTATATGCAAGGTTATATAATGTATTTTTTTTATCAACTTTCAGTAATGTAGCTTCACAAGTATCCCCAAATTTTAAATCGCAGTAAGCTTGTAATTACCATTACGTACATTTAAACAAAATACATCAAGCTCTTTGTTCCCATGGTCAAACTCGCGACATCTCGGTTTAATAGCTCTACTCTAAGACGTCTGTATATTAGTGTTGGTAGCTAAACAATATATTCTTACCCTTTCTTTCGCCTTTTCGTTGAGAAATCCTGATATGAGAGTGAAAATTTTCTCTATCCCAGAGGGAACGTTGATATGATGACTACCTTTCAATCGTAGAGGCATCGAATCCTAAAATACACAATATTATTTGAAATACATATGTTTCAATATCACCATAGTAGTAGTTAGTCCAGTGTTAACATGTTCGGACGCGATAAAGGGTATGTTCTTATAACGAGCCTCAGCATTCAATGACGAACAATCATAGTTTGGAAAATCCAAAAGTGCACGTCTCATACCTTTTATTTAATTTTTAAGGAGAAAACAAGCCATTCCATTTACTTATTTTGTTAATTGTTCTATATTTTTAAGCAAACATGATTTCTCCGTAGATAGAGTAACATAGAGATTGTTTTTTATAATGTTGATTTAGCGCTTTCTTATGAAATAACGTTCGAAACGGCTGCAGGGATTCGGTATCTTTGCCTTTTCCTAAAAAAATTACAATACCAAAAACATATAAATGTAAATTGTAATAAATTAAAAAATTAGAAATTCAAAAAACCAGTTTATTATTGATCTACGAGGCTATTGATATGAAATAGGTAACTGCTGGATATTATTCTGAAGATAATAAACGAAGCACGGTCTCGATACATCAATTTTAAGTGTATTACTATATATACATACTTACCATTTAGTCGCCCTACTGTCTTAACGTATTGCCATATAAAGCCTTACTATCACTAAATACTTATCATGATAGTGACCAAAACTAACGTCATTACCAGTAATAACGAAATGAAATACTTGAATTAAAATCAGTACTAAAAACAAGAAATATTATATAATAACTTTTAATGAAATTCGTATGGGTTGCGAATACCTACGTAATTTCAGTACATTTTGGTATGCTCGATTATCAACTCCTACATTACAGCCGTTGTTTTCGGATTGTATTAAAAGCAAATAGGTTTCTTAATTTGTTAATTAATACCTATATATATTTGGAATAAACAAAAGATGTATCATTTAAAAATGACAGCGAATAAACAACATTCTTTCTTACTTGACAAACAGCGATCATTTTTTTAATCAAAGTTGGAGTAGCTTGCACAAAGTGATTCATTGTAACGCCTTCGTAATCGACCATTATTTTTATTCCCAGCACAGAGGCAATAACGTCATCAATGATAGCGATCTGTAAATTAAAAAGTTTAAATATTCTTAAAACGTACTGTAAGAAGACATTTTATCGTCCATTAACGTAGCATTACTGCATTAGGCACATTCACAATATTATAACAACTTTAAAATTCAATGTACCTAAACATGTAAATTACACTAAAATTCTTACTTTGCAACGTATGATATTAATCAATATTTACCTATAATATAACCTTAACTACCTACTTTACTAATTTAAATTACCTTACCTAAGTATAAAAACTTATATTGTTTTTATCATTATTTATAATTCGTTAAAATTTTAATGTTTTCATTCACAAGCTAAAATACCAATAAATCTAAAAACTAGAGAAATAAAATACTTAAGGTATCTTAAAGATAATCACTATAAAGTTAACTGTTTTAATTAATTAAATATTTATAAAACCTTGAGCTTAATTTTTTTTAACAAGGAAGTAATAATAAGATTTTTTAAAAGTATTTAATATCTCTAGGAGGTGACAAAGGTAGGTGTGATTGTATCTGCTTACATTAATTTATTAAAAAAAAGGTGCTCGTTGATACAAGCGTAGGAAGTCAAACTTCTCTAGGTTATTGCAGTTAATTTATAGTTAACTAAAACTTTTTTATAGCAGTGACACGTAACAGTCTACTACCATTTTAACGTAAAAAATGTATATTAAAATATCGTAAGAAACTTTCCTCAACGAGCCTAAGACGACATTCAAGTATTATATAAAAAGAATTTTAATATTTTTTGACATTGAAAAGTAAGGAAAACTTTTACCATCGTTTCTATGCTTATGTAAATTCGTAGTGGTATATATATTTTTAAATAGACTATACAATACTGCGTGAAAACAACCAACCAATATCAATTATTTTAACGAATCCCTGAACATGCTTTTCGCTTTCGAGCATGAATAAGTAGAGTTGCCATGTCATAATCTAATAAATTTTTCAGCAAAAGTAAACACATAAATATTGCTGATGTAATCACCATCCAGTCATCCAGTCCTCCATGTTATTAGAAATAAACTAAACCACCCATTTTAGTGCTCACGTAATACTTGAACAGCCTCTATAGATATTTCAGTAAAAAATAAATAAATATAATCATTAGACACATACTTGCACCAAATAATATAAGATGCATATGACATCAGCGACATTGTGTTTAGCCGGATCATAAACTCCGGCTCTTATAAGAAGCACCCTTGGAAACAACTTAGTTTCAGGTTTTGGAAGTAAGATACATGACCTGTAAAATATTATCCAATAAACTAATCAAATAAATAATAGTAATTCTTTAACATTTATTACTAATGAAATTAAGTGATACATTTCCTAGTTTCACCTTTGTATAAAACGAAAATAAGCTAGAAGCGTATAATGAAATCATAGCTTTAGGCAACAATGTTATATTTTCACTAATTCGATTACATGCTTCTTCGACAACATGGTGTCATTATATTTGATAAATTTATACTATATTATATATAACTTACAATGTCTTACAATAATTGTATTACCACGAACATCATGCATCACTTACCATAACGCCATGGCGCAACAATTACCATAGTGACACGGTTAGAAGTGTCTCGTTCCAGGATTTGCTTATGTATATCCAGTAATTAAATGGAGTGGTAAGAATCTGTAGCCTTTCTTTATTAACGTGGTTTATAATATTATTTTTGTGGACTTTCTTATCACAACGTGCAAACACATTAACCGGAATCAGGGTAAGGCGAGAGGGGCGTATGACAAGGCTTGTCGAGTGATAAACTAAATAGTGCTAAAACGGTGACACTTCAAACTCCCCTGTTACCAAGGCTTTCACATCAACCAGTAATCTGGACCCTTGCTGGGGCGACGCGGTGATTGCTAGATCGAAGCCGCGTCGCCCCAGATCGGCAACCAGATGGACATGGGGCTTTAGTGAATATTCTTAGCGACTAGCATCGGGTGAGTCCTACATAGTCCTCCATGCCAACCCCTCTGGGCCGGGAGAGAATACGTAAATGAGCTTACCTACGATAAAAAATGGTAAGAAACTTTTGACTTGTCAGTTTTGCGAGGTGCAAGTGTATATGCCAGCAATTTGCTGAGAAGCTTTGCTGAGAACTTTGAGTTATTGATCGAGCGAAAGCTGAAAATCTTTCGAAACATCGGTATCAAAATTAATAAAAAACCATGATAAAATCCTTTTCAATTAGTTTTATTTCGATGAATAATATTCGCGTGAACATAAGAATCATTTTGAGTTATTAAATAAAATAGCAGTTTTTATTACACGCTTCATACCGCAAAGCAGATGAGGTTGTGCTAGAGCACAACTCGATACGAGCACTCTCGACACGTCAAAATCAAACAACTTTTTGCTCTCAAACTGCCTTTACCACAACCAATTTACATTTATAAGGTAATATGAGTAAATATATTTCAAGAAAACACTTCAAATAAATTATCTCATATTTTGTAAAAAAAAGAAAAAAATATTTTGCTACCTTGAAAAAAACTGTTTAAACAATTTATATGCGGATGTTCATATTTTTTTAAGAGGTGGTCACGATAACTTCTTAAAAAATTTACGCATCGAGACCGGGTTTCGTCTATTATCTTTAGGATATCATCAACCTACCTACCTATTTCAATATACCTAGTTACCTATTTCATATCAATAGCCTAGTACCAGTAGTTTAATAATAATATGGCTTTTTGGACGCCTCATTTTTGAATATATTACATTTTACGTTTACAAGTTCTGGGTATTGTCAATTTTTCTTCCATTTAAGGAAAATACAAAGATAAGGAGAAGTCAAATAACCCGAAACCATACAGCCGAATCGAACGTAATTTCATAATAAAGAGGTTAGCGCTTCAACATGATAGTCTCTCTAGGTTAAACTATCTACGGAATTTTTGTGACAAGCAATAAATCATGGTTGCTTAGAAAACAGAATAATTAATAACATAAAATAAGCCTATAATAAATAATAAAATAAGCCAATAATACGGATTGTTTTTTTTTCTTAAAATTAAATGAAGGGTATGGGGCGTGCACTTTTGGGTTTTCCAAACTTATTTGACAATATTCTGATGCACATAGTATTTTTCAGTTTGTTAGTCAATTAGTCGTAATAGTCATAATTTCAAAATCTCTAAAAAGTGCAAGTCGCAGCAGATTTTAGTTTGACCACGACGACATTGTATCAAAGTGTTTAAAAAGTCGGTATCAGTTCAAATTTGTCTACCGTAGTTAAACCTCTTCTAGAGCACATCCCTCATTCCACTGTTTACTCTCTACTCTTTTAACACTGCTTTTTAAACTATTTTACGCATATTTATTTAGTCTTACCCTAATTTAAAAAACTCTATAAACTTCGGGTCCGTCGGCTTGATCCTCAGTGTTACATCTGGAGCAGTAGTCCTTAATGTATAATACAGATCTAACTTCTTCTTTACTTTCTCTAAGCTAAACTTACATCCTCTTAGCATCGCAATAAGCCATTGATCGTCTGGAATTTTATAATACAAATTATTTTATAAATGCAAAGACTATAAAAATTAAACAAAAAGACATTGCATTTACTCTTTCAAATGAATACAAATCTTATAAACTATATTACCTCACCAATGTTAAAGTTTGAAATACTTAACATGATATCAACTATACCCATGTTTATTTTTGATTCGTTAAACTTTTAATCCTTATCCTTACTAATATTATTATAAGTGTGTGAATTTGTTTGTTTAGATCTTTAATTAAAATACTACAAAATTGACAAGTTACAATAGAAATCAAGAATGCGAAAAGAAAATTCTTTTACTAATATCGAACTGTTCACCATAATTACTCCAGAATTTAGTATAAGATAAATTATAAGCACTTCGTATGATAAATTATCAGAATCATAAATACCTACTGAGTGCATTTCCTTTGTTATTTAATTATAAGTGTTTTAGTAACGAGATATTAAATACAAACACTCAGTCAAAGTACTTACTTGTCCTAGCTTTTAAATGAGGTTGTTTTGATATCCAATCTTTTAAATTATCTAAGTCTTCTTTTGTTTGTTTTGGATTTTCATTAAGTTCATCTTTAGCTATTTTAACTAATTCGGGAGAGAGTTCAGGAATCATTATCAAGCAACGCAAATCTGTAAATATTTACAAATAAAAGCATTTTCAAAATAGGACTTACAAGAATATATAGTAAAAGAGAAGCCGATAGTTCAACACATATTCCTGTAAACATTTTATTAAACATTTTATAACTAATTAACATGAGAACTGAATAAAACGTAAAAAATGTGACAAAATTAAATAAAAAATAAGTAGAATAGCAAAAACCAAGTCTTCTTACATTAATAAATATTTTTGAGTTATTTTTAGGAAGTTAATATAGACGTAAAGAGTTTAAAATAATTTAGGAGAAAAGTATCATGTGACAAAGAAACAGTTTAAAAATATGTAATACAAAACACTTGTGACCGATAAATACTAGCGAGTAAAACTGTTTTTGTAACAATTTGTAGGTATACCTTAAAATGCCAATGTCCACGTAAATTCAACCGATTAATAAAACCTGTTGTTGAACTATAAACACTAAGCGGAGTGTCGTCCTTTACGCTCAGATAACGAGTAAATAAATTATACAATTTAAAATTTAAATGTAAAACTTTACTAATACAACAAAAATACATTAAGTTTTTTTAATTACTTATTATTTATTTGAGTTGCATTAATTATAATTTGATTAATCACAAACAAAGCAAACATTTTTAAAGCGACGAATGCACATACCTCTTTGATGTTTTCACCGTTCAGGGTACCGACCAACTGATAAAATTCAGTCGGTGTTATCGCGGTCATACGTAATGCCTAGTACGGTCTCACGAGCCTGCCAATATTACCCAATAAAGACGATAGAAGTGAGTCAATCGTTACGGTGTACAATTAGCAAGTGTTTTTTATGCCGGTCAAAAAACCGGCTTTAACACTAATTTAAAAATTATATTATTACAAATACTACTTCTTTGTTACCTTCTGTTAGAATATAAAATACACTTCTCTGTTTAATTTTAGTGGAATCCAACCAGCCGTTTGAGCTTGATTAATAGACAAACATATTAGCACATTTTATATAATAAATACCAGCTAGTTCCCTCGAATTTGTTTTCATTTTTCCACATTTATCCCGCTTAGACATCAAATATATTCTTAATGAAGGTGTACTTCTTGAAAGAAAGGAAATTTGAAGTCAATAAATGAAGTAATTTCAATTAACTAATTTAATTGGTATCGTCAGAAGCCAAAAATTATTCGCATATCAATTTATTATGAGAGTTAAATAGTTTTATTTATTATTTAATTTAAATCTACTTCAATATAAATTAATTTTGAGGGAGTTAATAAAACATATAATTATGAAAATCAACTAGTATATACTAATATTTGTTATATGTATTACTTGTTATCATGTTAAGAAAGAGAAAACGCAACGTTATACTTGGGGGAAGTCTCTCGGGAGAAGTCGCACTTCACCGTATAAAATAGTTGAAATAGATGCACCACAAAAGACATGATACAAAAAAGTAGTAAACAAGCATGTACAACGTATACCCATGTATATGGATAGGACTAACTTCAAGCACTTTTTGCAATGTAATGTAAAACTACTATAAAACCCTACAGCCCTTTGCATTAAGGTTATTTTTTAATTATAGGGTTTTTACATGTAAACCTAATTTCTAAATCGTATAAAACAAAATTATTCAGATGTATTCTCTGATAAAAAAGTAAAAGAAAAAGCTATTTTAGAAAATATAGAATCTATCCCCGAAGTACAAATGTAATGTGAAAATATGTCAATTGTTTTATTATTGGTTTTTCTTGTTCTAATAATATTATTATTATGCTTTTTAAAAAGAAGTATTTCAAAAGTAAAGGATTTTGATATTTATCGGAGAAGAAAGCAAAGTTAGTACACTTGTATCGAATCTTTAATATAATTGAACCGTAAAAAAAATAACATAATTAAATTTGATTTTGAGTTAAAAGTATATGAAAACACTTTTCATTCAATCAACGTAGAGTTGTCGAAAAGAGCTATGTAATCCAAACATGTTTTCAGGTGTTTTAGGTTCACCCACACGCATTCTTTCGTCTGTTCCGCACTCTCTGTCTTTATCCAACCATGGTCCAAACCGATTCAACAACTTCACCGAGTAATCTAAAATGGACAAAGTAAACATAAAATGATATTATCAATTCATCATAACTTATCTAAGTACGTTAACATGTTAATTAAAACTATTAAAATCTCTATAAGATCAATTAAATGAGCTTATAACTAATGCATATTAATTGTTTAACTAGCTGTTGTAAAAGTTATTTTCATATCTTCAGGAACAATAGTTTTTTTTCTGGATGAAAGAATGATCGGTTGAGTATTTTAAACGAAACACATGCCAACACTCTGCAGTTAACAATGTTGACAAATACAAAAACAAAAACAATGTTGCATTTTGCAACAATTGCATCGTGGTAGGCCTTTAATTGCCCGTGCTCTTCCACCGTCTTGAGCGGAGTTTGGTTCGATCCGCCTTAGCGAACGGACGTGTCCGTGAGCTCTTGCTGATTGTCCTAACTATTCGATCGCTGCGCCTTACCACGTCGCTATTGTTCCCTGTTCTTTTGTTTTCGTAACGACGCACCTGCAACAAAGCGGCTATTGTTGCTAGTTCGCGATACAGTGTCTGTGTATTTCTAACCATATTGTTTGGTTATCGTGATGATTTAGATTGAGAGATTTCTCTCAGTGTTTTTCGTTCCGCGATTTCCAAATATTGCATTCGTTATTGTGAATAAGTGCAGTGAATTAAGTGTCACCGCCTTTAAGTACGCCGGTCCCAGACAAGGTAACATTTATTTAAACCTTTTTACGGGCCAAGTCCCAGTTCCTTTGAGTAATTGTTCTCTCTTTCTTTGTTGTTTTCGACCTTGCATGAAAATTTTAAAGTAAAACTCGTGTAATAATACCATATTCAAGATAGTAGTTGACTTTCTGTTAGCCGCGCCCCCCTGCCCTTGAGGCAGGGAGGTTTTCTGACTTAAAATCATATTCTTTCCTTTTATTTTTTAAGATAATTCATCTCCTCAAGATGGATAATCTTTTGAAATACCTAGATAAAAGAATGCCCAGAGATACTAAAGGGGTATCTCGCGACCCGGTCTGCGCCCACGCAGCGGGTCCGCGCCCCACCCACCGGAGCGATCGCACCGGCGCGCCGCCCGCCTTCCCCACCCGCTTCCACCTCCCTACCCGTCCGTACCCCCGCCACCAAGGCGACCGCCCCGGCTTGTCGTTCGGCGTCGCCCGACTTTCCCACCGCTACCGCCGCGATCGCGCTCTTGCTCCCGCTCGCCGGTCATCCGGCACGCGGTAGCGCCCGCTTCCCCCGCCACTACCTTGTCGCGGACCCCGTCGCCCTCAGCGACCACCGCCACAACAGCTAAGCCTCGTCCATTCGAGGAAATAATCTAATATGCAGCTAGATCAATACCTACGGCAAATTCATTCTCGCCACTTTCGCCTGACCCGACTCCAGATCTCGACAACGAGACTAACCTCGATACAGAGGAAACTAATCCTAACACGGGCTTTATCACCGTGAATAGGACCAAACCAAAGAACAAACGGGTGCTATCGCCCGAAGCCTCACCCCCCCCCCACCGCCCCCAGTCACAATAGCAGACAAGTCAGCGTGGCTTAATATTTCCACGCGACTCAATTCATTAAAAATAAATTACTCGCACGCCCGGAGCACTCCCTCCGGCATACAAATAAAAGTCCCCACAATCGCGGACTATATAAATCTGACCTATTACCTCCGTGAAGCTAAATACCAATTCTTCACGTACACACTCGAAGAAGAGCCTTCTGCGCGTAGTAATCAGGCGCGTACCGAAAGAGCTTCCACCTGAGAACATCTTAGCCTCCCTTAAGGAGCAAAATCTACCTGTCCACGAGGTACACCGCATCTACCACGCAATCACCAAGGACACCTACGATCTCGTCCTTGTCACCTTGGACCGCTCCAATCAATTCAATCAGTTTGCGGGCTCTCTGGCATATCTGTAGAGATACCCCACAAAAAGTATGCCCCTACGCAAAGCCATAACTGCCAATCGTACGGACACTCGGCCAGGAACTGCTACATGAAACCGAGATGCGTCAAGTGCCTGGGAGATCACTCCACTAAGGAGTGTCTTCGCATGCCTGAATCTATGGAACCACCTAGCTGCGTCCTCACGTAGCTGCGGTAAGGCCGGACACCCCGCGAACTATCGCGGGTGTGAAAGTGCCCCACGCACAAGGCGCACCCGCATACATGTCCCGCGCCACGCGTCTTCAGCGCGTATCGTGGCACCTGGCCCCGCCCCACCGCCACTTATGTCGGACCAGGCCTTCCCGAGCCTGCCAGGATCCACGCGTGTCGCTCCCGCGCAGCCGACCGCAGAAGCCCCACCCACGGCATGGGCCCCCAAACCCAAGCCACAAGCTCCGAAGGCTAAGCCTTCAAGCTCCAACGAATTCCAAGGCCAGAACTAGATAGCAAGCCTTTTAAAAAGCTTTGATGTCGGTGATATCATCGCCTTCGATCTTATAATCAGCTCTGCCGACGGAATTGACCGTCTAAAGGCCGTAGCCGCCTACACAGACCTAGCTCGCGCCGTGCAAAAGCTCGTCCAAGCTTCACCGTAATCAGCATCCGCCGTCTCTTCAAACCGTTCGTGTCCGCGTACACGCCCGCGTAACCGCAGGTCTCGCCGCTGAGGCCTAACGGTTATTTTCATTCCCGCACACTCGCCGTGGCCTCTCTCTGCAGACGCTCGAGCCTAGGTCCGATCCTCAGGAAAGGAGCCCTCGAGCGACTCTGCTCGCGCGATACAGTGATACTCTACAACACTGAGAGTACAACATCACACTGCATACCGCCCGTGCTCACCCACACGCTAAGTACACGGTTCTGTAAGGGACCAAAAACCTGCGGCCCTGCCAGTTGTTTGCCTTTTTTGTTTTTTGTTGTAAACAAGTTTTATCTTCACTGCTTAATTAATAAATTTCTAAGTTATTTCAGATAAACAAGCACCAGTACACTAGTTGATCCACGGTAGCTCACGATCGTTTTGATGCGAAGACTACGTCCTTCCACCTCCGATAATTCAAACTTGAACAGTACAGTACAATCCACTCCACCGATTTCCTTGCCTCTACAAACAATAATTATTTTAACTAAAGGCCTACTCCAGTAAGCCAGTCCTTACCATTTATGTAATTTATTCTCTTCCGGCAGCAGTCCATGCCAACGGCAAGCCACTACGGCACCCTTGTGCCCGCTGCCTCGGGGCTGAGTGCCCTCAGTATTCGCCCCAAAAAAGTCCTGCCAAGCTGTAAAAGCCCCTCCGGCTAACAGCGTATGTCATATCGAAAAAAAAAAAAAACCCTCTTAAGCCGAACTGAGGGAGACGGGTCGAAGGATCCGGCTCCCATTGCACCAGTCCGATGCACCGTGCCAGGCTGCCCGGATGGTGCCCGGCTTACCACCGGGCCAGGCCGGTCGCCGAAGTGACGCGGTGATTATATGTATGGACCTGCGTCATCCCAGGAAGGCGACAGACGGCCGTGGGGTTTTAGTGGGTATTCCCGGCGGTTAGCACCAGGTGAGTCCCACATGCCCCTCTCAGCCCCCCCAGGCTGGAAGGGGATGCATAAATGCATGTCCCCACGTAAAAATAATAAAAAAAGACTTTTGGTTATGCTCGTCTGGCTAGCTACCACCCTCAAGTTGAAAATCTGCCGCCAAATACCAATAGGAGTGTTCCGGCAGTTGCACTTGAGAGCTAGTCCTTCCACAGGTTTAGCGTATCAAGATCAAGTGAGATTATTGGCGTAACGCTAAACCTATATATAACCTATTTAAAAAATTTATACATGTACTGTCGGGAGCTATCGTTATTTGGGACTTCGATTTCATATACATATTTTTTTAATAAATTCCTCTGAAATGACTACGTGCATTAAACAAATAAAAAATATGTGTATAAAATATCGGATGCAGCATGTTTCACATTTTTTTAATAATATGAATAGCTTAAAAAACTAATGTTCGCTCAATGGTTGAAATTTGAGTATATCATTATCAACGCTTGGAGGATATTCTTGTAAAAGTTGAAAAAACTATTCTAAAATTTTATCTATTTATTTTTATTTTTAATCTATTTATTAATAACACTAAAATTCCTCAATCGCTCATAGGCATTAAAATCAGTTGACAAACAGAGGAGGTAAACTTCTACTGAACTTGTTTGTCTTGTTCTCTTTTGATATAAATTAATATTTTGCCATATATATTTTTCATCAGCTTTGTTTATGTGAATTTGGTTTAAACAAGAATGTAGACATAATTGTTATGCTACAATATCGTAACTGCATTAATTTGTTCCACTCATAACGTATGCTTTTGGTGGAGACTTTTTTAGTTAGAAAAATCATATTTAGAATATTTAGTTTGGACAATCATATTTAACTTCAAGTATTTCAACAGCAAATTACACTTTGATTATAATTCATAAACCCTCAGTGAATTTATATATAAACCCTCTCTTGAATCAGGTCTTGTATGAAAGTCTGTTCTGTAGCTTTGAGTGTACGGCGTTCAAACATACAAATAGACGTAAAAATATGGCCCAAAATGAATTTTTCAACACTTTTATCTATACTTCACTAGTCGCGTCAATCGAAATTTACTCAAATATACGACGCAGAGTGCGAAATATTTAGTGATAGAACCTGTTTAAAAACAATAAGACATTTGAAGGTTACTTCAATAACGATCAGAAATATCGATAAGGTACACACCTATAAAATCCTGAATTTTACCTCCGTTACCTCCATATTCCTCGGGTAAAATATCTTTAGGTACATAACCACACAGATCTTCTAATGTACTGTGTATATAACTGTGTGTGTGTGTGTATATGTACTGTGTATATAATAACTGAAATATTTTAATAAAATTTATTTCATAATTAATCATATTTTAAGTGATAATTTTTTAAATAAAATTAGTTACAGTCTCATAATAATTATTAAATAATTACTTACTTTTTGTTTGTTTTTCTCCCTTAAAGAGCATTTTACCAGCATTGAAAACCTTCTCAAATATAGGTGGAGTATTTATAAAATGTACATTTTTCAATCGCAGAGGCATTGCTTCCTAGAATAATAAAAAAATATGTAAAACAATGTTTCGAACATAAGTTTATTTAAGTTTTGCTTACAAGTAGAATCATAAATACGATAACATTTTTCTTTGTATGCTTATAATCTTGAAAGTCGTTATAATTATGTCATATAAAATGCTCACGACAAAATAATTAAAAGTATGGTTTTACGTGCTATTCACTTGTTATTGGGCTTTAAATAATATTTCAAACTCCAAAAATAAAACATTAATTATTCTTAAACTTTCTATAAGTAGAAAATCAATCACATCGACTACAGCAACATTTATAGCGTTATGATCACTTATCAGGATAAAAAGTATCCTATATCTTAAGCTGGATCAAAAAGCACCCAGTGTGCAAAATTTGATTGAAATCATTTCAGTAGTTTAGGAGTTCATCGCGGACAAACAAAGGGACACGAAAAATTTTATATGTACAGATTATCTAAATCTCTACAATCCTAGTCTAAAAGCAAGATGATTAAAGCAACTGGCAGTCTATTAGAGTTTAGACCATACATATAATGGTCTGAGATCATGATTATTTTTTTTGAGGACTCAGACCTTAGCAGTACGTACGTATTCAAATATGTAAACGTTTTCGTTAGTTAAACTTACGAAAGGCGGTTGAGATAAATTCGTATCTGTAGTAATACATCACAGTCTTCGATTGTAATTGTATTATTACTACTTATAGTTTTTTTCTCTAACTAGATAAATAATGATACAAATGGAGCTAGAAATACGCGATTTATTTCTTATACTAAAAATATCACAAAATTTTGTAATTACTAATCAAGCGCGTAAAGATGTCAAAGCAAAATAGCAAACACTTTAGGTATTGGAAAAAACATTCACATAAAAAAGAAGAATGCATACTTGTACTATAACGGCTAATCTTTTCATTTGGACTGGTGTCAATTGTAAAAACTGTGCCATGTACGTTCCTTTAAAATCGAAGATATGTATTATTCCGACTACTGTAAGTGGGTCATCCGTCATCATAATAATCTGAAAAATTACAAAGAGCAATTTGTCAATTTTTTTTAGCATTCATAACATGAATTACTTCACTTTTACAATGCATTCATTATATTACACGTCAATATTTAGCACGGTGAAATAGATTTTTGGTAGCCAACCTGGCTAGCTACCACCTTACAGTATAAAATCTGTTGCCAAGAACATATTGTTCCGTATTCGGGCAGGTGCATTTAAGAAGAAACTTTCACTGTAAGCTAACATGTTGCTGTTTTTAAGTATCATCCTCATTTTCGCCAGGTGAGATACTAGCTAAACGCTGCTGAGAGACTTACTTCTTAGCTATCCGTGGATTCACAGTGCGGATGCACATTCGAGCAGTTCCTGAGATTTACAACACGGATGTAGTTTTAAGGGGCACCTTTCCAACGCCCGACAATACTCACCTTCACTTCTCGTGTTTCTCTCCTCGCCCACCCAAATTTAGTAAGAGCCTGCTAGCGCAGCTTTAGAGACACGTTCTAATATAGAATTTACTTCAGGCCTTGATAAGGCAAGATCTTTTAGTAGATTATAGAGAGATTTTGCTGATATACCACTCGCTCCCACTTCGACCGCGAATAAATTAACTACGTAGCCATCCTCTTAAATATTGATGACAAAAATACAGATTTAAATGCTGATGAGTCAATGTGACCCCAATTAATTCAGACAGAGTGTATTTACTAGGATCATATAATGCACCCCTTATTAAAATTACTCGAGGAGCTTTTGGATTCGTTCTCTGAGGTAATACTAAGCCTATTCTGAAAAACAATATTAACATACATTAGAATTAATACATGCCAAATATGTATCGAATTCATCCGTAAGTGACTTTTATTACTTACAGGTATTTAACTTTGTTATTAATATATAATAAAATAAATAAAGACTATAAAATATGAACAATTGTGGGAGACCGTGCCGCAAACACCTTACACCAATTATAACATCCCACGCTAAAAGAAATGTGAGAGTTAATATTTCTGGCCTCTGTTGTTATGTGAGTCGTGGTGATGTTTTTTTAGTTTTTACACGCCATACGACAAGTGTGCGTATACAGAAATTTTGACTCCAGGAAGTGGCACTACATATCCGAAATAATACGTGTATGTTCTAAACTCAAACGATTGCTTTCAAAAGCCAATCAACTTAGTTCTTACGGAGATATATTATTAATATTATGTTATGCCACGAAGGAATTATGAACTCAACTCCTAAAAAAAACCATTTCGGTATTTGTTATTTTTTTAAATTAGAAACCAGTTCTCATTTTATGTTTTTGTTAAATATTTTAATAAGATATTATGGATAATACCCATAAGATTTAATTATAAAATATAACACATTTAAAGCGAAGTTTCATTAAAATATTTAACAAAAACATAAAATGAGAACTGGTTTCTAATTAATAAAACTATAATACGGCAAATTGACTGTGATGTTCCCAATGGGTAGCATAATATAATCCAAAAACTAGAACAACTGCCGAAAAATAAAACAATCCATAAGTGTTGATACTGTGATGTTAGTCTGCAAGCGTTTCAAGAGCTACATAGACATTGCTTGATGACAGAACACGATACGCCTAAACGTATCACTATGTGGGGTTGTACCTGATGAATCATGGCCGTGATCCAGACAGACGCAACTTGTCCATTGCAACGTATTATAAATATTTACCCCGTTTGAAATAAATCTCTGAAACGTTGATCTGTGTGTGATAGATGATAGATTTCAGGTGCGGTTGTCCTCAAGGAATAATAAAGATCCAGTTTCTCTTTAGCCTGATCAAGTCTATGCTTGCAGCCTCGTAAAAATACAGCAAGCCATTGATCATCTGTACAAATACACATTATAGATAAAATATTAAAGTATTTATTTAAACAAAATTTGGAAATTATCATCAGTTAAAGATTAAAATGTATCAACAAAATCGTGATTAAGTGGGAGCAAAAAAACCTTTGTGAGTATTCTATGATGTACGGTACTAAAAAATATTTCACAACTAAAAATACACTGCTAAGACCACTCATATACAGATAACTCAATTTTTTGTTGAAAAAATTTAAAATTTATTTTACCGACATAAACTATATTTCAAGTATATCAAAACGTTTTTAAACTCTTGTTTTTTTTTTTTTATTAAATCGATAACCTTCAGATAAGTCGAAGAAAATGCGTAAAGTTCATACCCACAGAACATACTTTGTAATTTTTTGTACGAAATATAATTAAGATTTATTCCTGCATTTTCTACCAATAAAAATACTTCGTACTGTAACGTAGCGTAACGTACCTACAGAGTAACGTAGCAGACAAGTTGTTTTTGGACATATGAAAACAAATTAAAATACTGCATATTTCATATTTATTTATATAAGGGTATATAGTAAATTTATTGGTAAAAAAAAAACCACCTTATAATATGAATATTGATACTTATATACGGCAGTTATCGCGCAATATACCGTGTACACGTCGGCTGTATACAACGTAAAAAGATACATGATTTCAATTTGAAAGGTGCACAAGGTACGTTGCGATAGCGGTTGTATTAATTTCACTCCTCATAAAATTACCACACCTCCCGTGTTACAAAAAACACATATTGATGAAGGCGTTGGGTTACTTAACGTCACACTACTACCACCAGGAGTAAAGCTGTACTGAAAAAAGTTAAACAAACCAGGCAAAACATATTAAATAATTTTTAGTTCTAAGCGAACAAAGTCGCAGGCACAGCTAGTGCTAATAACATATCTAATAACATGAGTATTGATATCCTTTCTGCCATATCAGTATTATTGGTGCCAACCATATTATTTTACATACTTTATCACAATAAAAAAAATCCAATCCAATCTAAAGTGCCCTTCTGTATCTTATTTAAATGATGTTTTTTTTAATATTGTAGAGGTTTAACATTATGGCCATAATCTCATCTGATCTTATGTGACGATACGGCCCAAGTTGGTAGACACGCTAAACCTGTGAAGAAATTGGCTCTCAAATGCAGCTGCCGGAACACACCTATTGTTCTTTGGCGGCAGATTTTCAACTTGAGGGTGGTTGCTAGACAGGCGGACATTAAAAAAGGTCCTATCAACATGCTATGGTTTCCTCACGAAGTTTTCCTTCACAGAAAGCTCAAGCTCATTGTAGGTGGTTGGATTCGAACTCACGTCCTTTGACGCGAAGTCGTACACACTACCATTGAGCTGTCATCGCTTTCTGAGACATTTTGGTAGGGTGACCCTTTAATCAATTTCCAATAAAACGTAGGATCGATCATAGATCCCATTTTAAAACTTTACAGGTCCTGAGACTACAAGAGAATAGAGGCTCCGTACAAATTTGAATGTGAATTATGAATATATGTTAAAATGTATATGTATGAATATATGTTATATTTGATTAATTTTTTTCTCTATTATGGTTATATGTTTAAAAAGGTTGTTTATTATAAGAACATTTCTCGGGTATATTTTTTCTTAATAAAAAAAATGAAATCCCGAATTATTAACGCAGCTCTCGTATTGTCCTCCCATAAATGCGGTCTTAACATAATGTATCATTGAATTCACACATGCAAGTATTTCTGTCGTTCCAGAGAAAAACGTATTTTCTTACCTGTTGTAACTAGTAGATGAGGTTGTTTCAGAATCCAATCCTTTAAAAGTTGTATGCCGTTTTCTAACTTACTTTGGGTCTCATAAAGTTCTTTCTCCGCCACTTCATTCAACTCAATAGGTAAAGGTCGGACGTGCATCTTTAAGTACTGTCTGGTAAACATAAGTTTTTTTTTTGCAATGCAGTTTATTCAAATGGGAGTATTTTTACATACCTTTATTCATGTATTTATACATAGATATTACATAACATACGTAGCAATTACAATATTTATCTCCTGTTTAATAGAATATAAATTAAATCGATTCGTTTTTTTACTATTTAATTTATTGCGTACTACAATAAAATTAGATATTATTATGGTCAAGTTCTATGCTTTAGACTAAACCTAATATTTTAGCAAACATGATGGAGTTATTTGATATTTTCAGTATTATTTAATTATAAATAATGTATAAATAAGTTTTAAAAAGCAAGGTCAATGTTAATAATGTAAATCTTGATTAAACATGTTATTGATTATATGGGTGCGATGAAATCAAAAATATATTTCTTAATAATAAAGTAAAAGTAAAACTGTTTAATAAAATATAGACCGTTATAAGGCGCAAACAACCAGCACGAAAAAAAACAAGACAATATTATATTACGACATAATTATTTTTTCAATAATTTTTATAAATATTAGTTATAGTTATCTATTATTTTTTATGAAATATAGCGCGTGGAAATTAGTTTCAGATATCAATTTTATTTAAGAAATAAACACTGTCGAAAATATATATGGCTTTTAATAATCGTTTAACTTATTATTGTCTGTCAAACCAACAACATGCATAGGAAGTTTATTCCATAAACTAACTTTTATCTAAGTAAAAAAGGTACGATGATCTTTACAATTATTTTTAGTATTAAAAAGATAACGATTCATTGCTTGTCGTAAAAGTATTCAAATTTGTCTAAGATTTTATGTCTTAAACTACTCGAGCTGGCCATTTTTGTAGTACTAATATGATACCTACCGTAGCTGGTCAACCTCACAGTAAAATACTATAGGACAAATGAGATATAACTGTGGATGTGAGGGTCATAGACTAACCTAGCTTTTTGATTTGTTTAATATATGTGACAAATATTGATCTGTCAATTGGTTAATCACACGCATCGCGACTAAACTATAATCTCAGCACCTAAGTGTTAAAATATTGATCCATTAAAATTTCAAGCGTGATGACAAAAAATATAATGGTAATAACTAAGTATTCTTTAAGTAATATTAATGAACTTATTTCATTTGAATAATCATTGTTATAAAATATTTAAGCATAATTACCAAATTATAGAAATATTACCATACTTATCACCATATCATATTATTATATATGTATAACAACGTTAAAATATTTACGATAAATGTAATTAAATGTAGAGCTTAAATCTTTCTCTATACTTTGGTCATATCTTACTTATAAGAATATCAAATACTATTCAATGAGAAGTTATTTAAATGCATATACTAGTTATATCCACGGCTCCGCTTTCGGAAACTAGTAACTGACTGACTGACTAAAAAACCTTACATTTATGATTTATTTTAAAGCTTTAGTCGTCTCAATTTAGTAATATATTAATAACCCTGTAACTTATTCTGTATATTACACAAATAATGATTATAAAAAAAACCTGACCAGAAAATATATCAAAATAAATCAAAAAGAATCATATAAATTGTTTCAATAATATACAAGTTTAAAGTACATTAAAAGACAGTGAAACAGGGGCACTACCATTTCTTTATCTATACTAACATTATAAAGAGGAAAGATTTGTATTTTTGTGTATAACGAATAAAATCAAGAATTACTGGACCGATTCCAAAAATTCGTTCACCGTTAGAATGCTACATTGTCCCTGAGTAACATAGGTTATATAACATTTTTTTATAAAGATGATTCAATAAAATGTTGGATTGACGCGAACGGCGACACGGACACAGCTAGTATAATATGTAAGAATAGTTGGATACTTGTCGCAGCCGATAAGTATGTTTGTATTTCCTAAGGCACCGAGCAAAGCTAGGTCGCCCAGATACTATACATAAAGTAATTATGTGAATGTAGTATAAACCAGTTTTTAATAGTTACTTATCCCTTTACAACACATATATAGCCACTATCATGTCGAGATAAAATTATAAGAATTGATCTTTTTGCGTAGCGGCTTTAAAGTCAATCAACAATTAAATTTTTAAAAATCATTTATCATGGTGGAAAGTTACATTTACTGAGTGGCATTCGAGTCCTAGCAACTTTATATGTTTTGATTAACTTTGTAAGCTTATATTACATAACAGTTTATATGCGTAATGGGGCAAAGTTTAGCGTGGTGTATTCGAGTTGAACAAATTAGTTTCAAGTCTCAATATAAAGCTGAGCTTTCATGGTCTTCCAAGAAACGATTAGCTTCTCTTAAAACATTGTTAGTAGACCAGCATGGTTATAGGTTATTTTGATGTCTTACTGGTTAACAACCACCTTCAAATAGCAAGAATGTCGCTAACCATCTTTGTTGCTTGGAAGCTACCCTTGAAAATTAATGTCTCCACAAAGCTTAACGTAACAGCCACTTGGCTCATTTCGTCATTTAACATTAGGTCAGTTTGTACGCAAAAGCTAAACGTTATAAGAATAATGTAAAAGTAAATAAATGAATAGATAAAATACTGCAGAAAAAATATGGGATATTTGAAATTGCCAAACACTTACTTATATTTTCGAGTGTATCAAAAAATTACCCTTTTTCTTGTACGATATTAAATTTTCCGTGGCTTAAAATTAAAAAAAAAACGGATGGTAAATTGAACCTTACAACTACCTTAGAACGCTCTCTCTCTCTCTCGTTTTAAAAAATCAGATATATTATATATATAATCCGGGTATAGTTTTATAAAGACCTAACTTTCCTAAGACCAAATCTTTAAAATAAGCCAATTTCTACTACTACCTAATATCGATATACTTAGTACGATATTCATTTATTTAGTCTAAAAATTTTTAATAGAATTTAATCACCTTAAATAATTTACTTCACTTATTTATAATTTTAGGCAATCACAATATCGGCGAAGAAAATATTAATTATCACTTACACGTATTTATTTCTGGAGTCCACTTGCCGCGTTCGAGGCTCACATAATAATGTAGTTTCACAGCGAGCTTACAGTACCTACGTAAAATAAAAAAAATACTTTCTGAGGTACAATACAGTTTTTTAATATGCTTAGTTTGATATTCACTCATTTGAGTTAGCCCTTTAAGAATATTTAGTAACGTTTTCCTTAGCCCCGAAATATACCATAACTTTCTAAATTATTCTCATAGTATATCAGTCAATTACAAGTAATATATTAGCATAACATATAAGTACTTCTATTTGTTAAGACAATAATTGATATTGTTGTTAATTTTCGATTGTCGTTAGTCACTTGGTGATTAAATTTTCTTAGCTATACTGAGTGATAAAATCGTTTTAGTTGCTGTGTATTTAATAGTATTTGATACCCGTATTATCTCTGATATTTGGAAAACTATGGTTTAAATCAACTACTATTAAATCCAGAATTTCTTGAGTAACATATTATTTGTGACAGCTCTTATAAATTTTCTTGTCCAAATTATTATTTCGAGATAGTAAACTTTCTTCATGTGATAATTTATGATTAATATCACTATTGATTTTGTAATGAGTAGCAACAGTGTTAGTCTGTATTATTTTATCATAAGTAAGATTATTTATTCTTTCGTTCAGTTAAAACTATTATTTTTGTAAGGTAATATAAAATATTTTCAAAGTATTTTAATTAATTTTACTCATTCAATATAACCAAAACGTAAGTTATGATAAAGTCTATGATCTCACCTAAGGACATGAGACACTTATACTTACTTCATAATAAGGACTGAAACAAAATCTGTACAAACAAGTACTAAATACTCTATTACTACCGCAGCTTAGAAATTGGATCCTCCACAGGAAAGACCACATTATTTAATGATTTGTTACCTATCAAAGTTGGTTCGAATTGTTTCACAAATAAATTTACTAAGAACAAATCAGCCTTTCAATAACAGGTCTTATACTCGTAAGACTTCCTCAAAACATGCCGACCAGTGATTTGTAAAGGGCAGTTAAAATAATTCGGTATATAAAAAATAAAATTCAATTCAGTTTCATAGTTTAACATAATCCTACATTCTAGTGATAAACACATATTTATTGAGAATTGTAATTTAATGAGAGAGAAAAAATCATATCGCGTAAACCACTGAAAAGGAATAGTTATAATAAATTAGTTACATTTCTAAATTATATATACTGATTTTCGTATCTCACTGGATCTGTTTCCGATTCTAAGAAAGGTAAAAAAAACCATATTAAATCTGTAATAAAAACACCCTAATTTAATTTAACGTTTGTGTTACAAGGGAAGTGAACTGCAATCGTTTAATATGATAAAATAAATCACTGACACATTTATGAGATGGCTGATTATTTTCCAAGCTCGATAAAATTTATTTAGTTTACTTGATTTTAGGTATAATCCGAGACAAGCGAAGATATACTTTTTTTTTTAATGATGAAAGTTATGAATTACTCCCCCTCATTAAAACCACACGGTGTACTGGCCACTGCCTAATGGAAAATCAATTAATCCTACAATCACTAAGCCAACACTCTTGAAAACAAATCGTCCGCTGATATTGAGAGCCTGATTCATTGGAACTAACTGTTCCCCTGTCAAAATACAAAGGAAAACAGAAATTCAGATCGAACAGAACAGATTAATCTTCCAATAAATAGCAATAATTTTATTATAGTAATTTGTTACAAAGAAGCATAGTAGAATTGAATTTAAACTACTATGTTAACTCGTTCCTAAGGTAATAATAGTGTCTTTGTTTCATAAACTGACAAAAACTGTATATAATACAGTTTTTACCTTGCATCGATCAGTGACCCTCTCGACATTTATTAAGGTATACAACACAGTTGCCCACAATTACTTTGTGCACAACTCTTACAACGTAGTTACTGACCTACAAATGAATTAAATTATAGTCACCCACAAAGCTATGTTTCAGTTTGTATATGAACATTTTTAGCTGAAAACATCTTTGCATTGAGTACTTAACAAATGGGCAAGAAATCAAATTGCTTTATTACTGTAGGTTTTTTTATGAAGCAAGGTACTTATATTCTAGTAGAAATAATGGGAACCTCATAGTTGTTGCGATCGTGATAATTCTACACTTTCAATATTTGTCTTTTCCACTAATAATTATGTATAATATCTAAATCTGTCTTATATTATAAACATAAAAGTTCATTTATTTGAAAGTTTACTTATCAATCACACTCAATAAATGTCTTAACAAAACTTAAATATAAAATAAAATTTACCATAAAACTCGACCAGATTGAAATCATTTTTCTCAGACCCTCTCACGAAGTGGAGAAAAGGATAATGAGTCAAAACAAGTAAATATTTTGACTCTGGTAGGAAAAACAAATATTCTTGCGGAAAAGTAGTCATGCGCCAAAACAGTTGCGTCACATTAATGAGTCTATGAACCAAAATCAGTGATACTCAGTCAGTCAGGACTGATCAGTGATCAGTATGCCAATAGGTATGTTCCGGCAGTTGCACTTGAGAGCCAGCCGCTCCACAGGTTTAGCGTATCTACCAACTTGGGCCTTGTCGTCACTTAAGATTAGCTGAGATTATGGACATAGTGCTAAACCTTAACTATTAATAAAAGTGAAGGAATTGACAATGAAGAGCAAAGTGTGAACACATTTTATGAATATTTCTTTGAAGGTTTCACCAAATGAAATGTTTATGCTGCACACTGTGTAGAATAATATCGTATTCCACCGAACACAGATGGTATCTGTGTGTGCTTGTGTATGTGTATATGTCTATGTGTATGTTTGTCATAAATCGAATAACAATCTTTATATCACTGACAACAGAAGTTAACAGACGTATTAGGTTGTAAAAACGATCTGGATTAACTTTATGCAACCTTATTCATTGAAGTGAATAATTACCAACATTGCTATGTCACATTTGTTAAAACGAACAATCAACAGAGATCGTCTTATAATTAAGTTATTTAATAAAACAAAATAAAAAAATATGTACTAAGAAAATGAAAATTACATTTTATTATTTAAAATAATATACATAGATGCGAAAAAATGGGATTGTATATCCATATAAAATCAATCGAACTCCAATTTTCTAAAGGAGCCTTCCACGCCGAACATATCTTCGGCGGTCTTTGGTTTGCCAGGACGCTTGGATTCATCTGAACCATATTGCATATCCTCTTCCAACCAGGTGCTGTATTCTTTGACTTTTTGCTTCCAGTATTCTGTAAATTCAATCAAACAATTTTCAATTTTATTACCTATAGGACCATTTATTTGTAAATTAATATTTAATTTACATAAGTACAGGGATTTAATCTGTCATTGCCTTAGTTATGAAGACGCACCAACAACAGCTAATTTTCTTATACAGATACTCATATTTATTTATTTTGACAGGTGAAAACAAAACAGAAATATACAATGAATAGGTTTTCAAAATTTAAATACAAGAAAAATGTGTGTATTCCGATGACATGTTCCACAGTTTAGTAATTGTGAAAATATATTAATAGAATCAATGATCGATATTAATGAAGACACCGTGGATGCTAACGCAGTACCACATACACGATAAGAAATTATGACCGATAAATGACGTCTCGATTGTATGTTGAGGAATAAAATGAATATCAAGTCTACGGTTTTCCTCCCTTTTGCACAAATGTCAGTAAGGAATAAAATTCTACAAAGAATATGCTGGAACGTTGTCAATTATATTATTACCTTTAATATCCTCTAAACTGCCACCATTACCTCCGTACTCGACAGGTAAAATATCTTTAGGTATATGTTTGTACATTTCATCGATATTTTTATTATGAACATATAGCTGTGAAAAAAATAATTTTGTGTTAGTTAAATAAGCGATTCTCTGTCGTATGTCCATTTCATTATAGGTATTCTTAAAATACTTAATTTCGTTTAGACCGGATTATCAAATTTAAATAATTTTTTTTAGTTAATTTCTTTATTTTCTTAATAAAATTACATACATAACTATAACTAGTTATGTATGTAATAATAATACTAACATATAGTATAACTGGCGAATTAAATAACTAAACAGCCAGCAACAAAACTACTTATATCTAAATCATCATAAAGTATGACCTGTTGAACGGGTTTTTACTTCTTATGATCGTACTGAGATGATACATTTGTACATAATATTATGACTGAATAATATATAATTTCATTATTTGAACAAGTCTTAAAATACTATAAACAACTTAAACCAAATATTAAGTAAGTTTATTATTTACATGTTTTTTTAGCATCGCCTATGTAGGCAATTTCGCCAATGGGAAGTGAGAATGCCATGCAACGAACACAAACACCCAAACCTAGAACAATTATTATGTTTACACAATTCATTGTCCCGTGCGGGGATCGAACCCACAAAATGCGTCAGCAAGGCAACCGCCTAAACCGTGCAGTATATTTAGAAGTTATTTTTTTTTGTGCATCAAAAAGAGATCAAATGAGGAAACAGTTTATTATACACAACAGGAAATCTAAATGCAGATGTTTGAACAAGCACTTAATGATTTAATATTTATTTAAGATACTTACTCGATTTCTATTTTTCTCATTAAGCATTCCCTTAATAGCATTGAAAATCGTTTCAAAACCAGACGGTGTGTTTAAGTAGTGAGTTCCTTTCATACGGAGTGGTGTTGCATCCTGCAAATTTAAATATCAATCTATTGTATATTAAAATATTTACGCATTAAAGTATTATAAATTTTTGTCTATATTTGATATTAGTTGTTCTATTAACTGTATCAACAAATGTACAATTTCTGAATTATTATTCATTATTTACAACATAGTTTTATATTGTTTTAAAATAAGATTTTATGTATATTAAAATGTTATAAAAATAATAATAGACACTTTTTTACCTGTCCAGAGACAACCATTTTTTTCATCACTATAGGTGTCATTTGTAAAAAGTGACCCATTCTAACTCCGTCCAGGTCTAAAATGGTCACCACCCCAGAAATAACAGCATTATCATCCTCCATTAGTACAATCTGAATCAAAAATGGAAATTATCGTTATTGAAGGTAGACACAGTAACATGAACTTTTCTGGACAACCTACACCTCAGTCCGCCCCGTGACCACGAAGGCTGAAAAGCTTTCGAAACGTCGGGATCAAATTTAATAAATAACCGCGATAAAATCCGTTTAAATTAGTTTTATTTCAATGAATTATCGTTAATATATAGATCCAGCTTCTTTCTATAAATATATAATACTATTGTTAAGTACATCAACGTAACATGCACGTGACTAACCTTTTGTAATACATTCGATACCGCAATAACATCCATAATATTGTACTTATCAGGATCATAGGTTCCAGGACGGATCAAGCTCACCCGAGGTGCGTCAGGTGCACCTGATTTAGGTAATATCAACATGCATCTGCAATAAAGCTATAATTAACTGGTATAACAATATACGTAATCTTAACATTTCATATATGATTATTATACACATATTCTAAATACGCCAAGTTAAAAGTAGAGGGTAATATAAAGAGAAATATTTAATGAAAACAGTAAACAAGTTCTCACAATCATATATTTTGATTCGATGCTCTTGAGTTGCCTATTTCATAGAAAATATTTACCCAATTTTTTTTTACATTGTTTCTATAATTATACATACGTATATAGGTTTGCAAACGTAAGAAAATAAATCGTAAACTTATAAAATTAATACATATTTATAGATTAATTCTATTTATTATATGATATCAATAAAATATCGTAAAATAAATTAATTATAATGAAATATAAAGAAATACTCAGCTGCTATTACTGAACGAGTTTATTTGCGAAGGATATATATAATTTTCTTTAATTTTATCTGAGATAGGAAATATAAACAAATTGATAAAATAATTAAAATCCCTTGGTGTCGTACGTACCAAATAAATCTTATTATTAAGAGATATTTTTGCTAAATCATTATGAAGATAAAGTTTTTAACAAAGATATAAGCCGAATATACTTAGAGTGTGAAGTCTTAAAAACTCTCTAGTTTTTAAGATTTCACTAAGTGCGCATGTCCACAATAATACAAGCTTACAGTATATAAGAACTTTTCCCCTACCCCAAATTAAGTATCTCATCGAACAATGGATTACTAGGTTTGAGGCCATATAATTCCGGTGCTGTAACTCGAATGGAGTAATACAGATCAAGTTTCTCCTTTGTCCTTTCTAGACTGTATTTACATCCTCGTAGAAATGTAAGTAGCCACTGGTCATCTTGAAAAAAAAGACACAATAATTATTTCAAAATGTGTATATCAAAAGTTATTACCAATTTACATTCTTGTTTATATGTTTTTTTGTTGGTACATAATTTAATTTAAACTTTTTTCTTGAAGTTTTCCGGTGAGCTACAATTTTAAACATAGCTCAGAACTAGATGGCGTGCCAATCAATTTTATACTTTAATAATGTCAAGCCTAATGAATATATAACGCATTTAAAGACTCAGGCAAAGGTCCATATTGACTTAAATAAACCTAGACAGTATATACTTTTTTTATAAATAAGTTAACCTGTTAAAGTATGAAGTTAACTAAAAATAATGAATTTTAAAATATATATGTGAATTTTCATTTTATCGAATTTTAGATTATTAATAAGTAAACCGCTATATAGATATCCTAATCATACGGGTATCAGTCAAGTACAAAGAGTACATTCTGAACTCACAATTTAAAGTGGAAAAACACAGAAAATCATTATTTGATGAGCAGTCGGTACTATACGATATCTATACAATAAAACAGTTTAAAGCACGATAAATCCACCGATAATCCAAACTTAATATTAAATTGCTTTACAATACATTATAAACGCGAAAAAGGAATATTTGATGTTGTTTTTTTTAAGAAACAAAATCTGAACACTAATTAATTCAATCTGAACTAAAGTTATAATAGCAATGTACTTACTGTATGTAGCGATATTATGGTTTCAGGAGAACGTAATTATTCAGTGCTTTAATATTCTTTCAAATAACATTTTGAAAGTACTTTAGTAAATAGTACATTTTTATATAATAATACCATAAAATGATAACACCGAGCATGCTGGTAAGCAGAATACATACAAAATAACTACGACGACCAAGAAAGATCGCAGTTAAGTGTATAGTTACTGATCTCGTAACACGACAATCTAATAGAGTCGAAGTCGCGCATTTACCATCATGTGCGTAATTCTACAACAGGTCCCTACCAATCTTGATTACTGGATATTTACTCGTCGGTCCAAGAACGCAACTTGTCTGTGCTTGTCACTAAGGCGAATGTTAAACCTTTTATTTTATTTATGTGGTGTTCCAAATTTTATTATTTATGGACTTTCTAATCGCAACGTGTAAATGCAATGCTTAGGCTAAGATGAGATGGTACTATGGCAAGACTCATGAGGTGAAAAGCACCCTAAACTACCCACCAAAGAGCACCTCGGCGACATTTTGATGTCCCATGTTGCCAAAGACCGGGAACAGCTTACACTCTTCCCTTAATGCAGTAGTTAGAACTGCTCCTAGTCAAGTAGCCTTTTTTGCAATCTCTAGCATAAAAAGAAACGAAAAATGTATGGGGGTAGCATTTTAGATACTAAATCGTCGACATATCTCAACAATAAATCACGTGATCAAAGTGTGTTAAAACATAGCTTCGTTACAATCAATTGTGAAATAAATAGCAATGTTGTGTTTCAAATGTGTATGAATTTTAAAGTTTTTAACACGCTCTGATTAAAGAATTTTAGTTTTTACAAACTTACTTTTACCCATACTTTTTTTCTCTTTACCTTAACTATTGTAGAAAAAGGCAACTTCGCTAGGCCCAGTATATGGTATATGACCTAACTGATACAAATGGGATGTGTTACCACCCAGCAAAATTTGAAGGAACATTTCTTACCACAAATTACGAAATTCTAACACAAAACCTAAATGAATTATATATAAAAATAACTATATGTACCTGTTCTAGCTCGTAGATGATTTTGCTTAGCCAACCAATCTTTGATATATTGAATATCAGCACCTATCCTGTTAGGATCTTCATTCAATTCCTTGCGTGCCTTCTCTGCCAATTCAGGAATTAAAGGACGAATCGACATTTTTTAAGAGACAACTGTTAACGTCCACGCGTGCAGGCCACGTATACGTACTAATATATATCAACAATATCGATGTAGGAAAAATTATCAAGGATTATTTTTATCTATACTATTCGAACCCGACAATCATACGCGTTGCCACGTAACGTTTTTACATCAACTTAGCGTAGTATCCTATATGTTCGTTATTTTTAAATAAATGTTGGAATTCAGGAAATTTCTCCTAATGAAAGTGATTTAGTCATTTTTAATATAGCATTGTTACAACAACAAGCGTAGTCCAAACCAATCATTGCTTTGACAATTGCAGTTTACTTTCGGGATGTGTAATCTAAACATACATATAACAAAACCGTAACGAAAGAAAAACTGTGCGGTCAAAATATTTTTTTAAACCTAATTGTCCTCTTGAACACGCATCACACCGAAACTAGTGTAAACCGATGAACCTATTTTGATAAATTTTGATGTAGCGACAGAAGGTACCTCGAAGGAGGCATATGCCATTTTTATTATGCCAAAAATGAAACTAGAAAGTGTTAATCTTTAAAATAGTGGACGAGAGTTTGTAGGGAAGACAAATAATTTCTCAAATCTATATTTTACCGGCGTACGCTGGCGAAATGCTTAGTTATACGTTAATGCAATTTAGTACGAAGATATTGGATCTTAGTACATATAAAATATTGAAAATTAAAAATCGATATATAAGTAATATTATTAAGCATGGCGTATTAATCCTTACGAACGAAAGTTACTTCATCATCAAAATAATTTTATGAAGATTAATATCGCCCTTCATATCATATTATTTGTATGCAATAATAAATTAAGAAATAATAGCAAATAAAAATACCTCAATACTCGCTTTGGGTCTATGCATGATGAGAACTTGCTTTTAAGATTGTTATTAACAAGAAAAGAATCACGTAAATTCGAATCATTTGTAGTTTTAAGTTTAATGCATAACATTATTTTTTAATGCAACATAAACGTTATGTGCTATGTTCAGAATAATTACAATGACTTTTTTTGGATACGAACAAAATGTTTCTAATAATTTTAGAATAATCGAAAATAATGTAGCGGACATTTTCCACTGGACCAGATGTGTTCGAATTGAACAATAGCTAACCAATGAAACCTCCTCCAGTCGGATCTGGAGACGCTTTTCGCGCTCGGTGACTCTGTTATAGTGGCTGGCGATCTAAACAGCGGGCACATTCAATACAACAACCCGCGTAGTACCACTAATGGTAGGACTCTATACTGGCTAGAAAATACGCTTACGTTCGACGTAATTGCTCCTTCTGAGCCAACTCATTATCAAGCTAACTACCGCCCTTCAGTTTTAGACATAGCTATTTTAAAAGGGATCGCGCTTCAGGTACGACAAATCGATGTCGTACATGAACTAGATTCCGATCACCGCCCAGTAGTTTTGCAACTAGGTCACCCGGGTGACCACACACCTGCTTCAATCAAAGTGGCTGACTATCCAAAGCTCAAACACTATCTTTCAAATAATCTCTCCTCCCCTTTCTTAGATAGGATCCCCGACGAGATAAAGTCTGTGACCGATGCCGATGTGGCAATTGACTCCCTGGTCGGTCATCTCCAGAATGCCATCAGCGAAACCTCGAAAGAGTTAAAGGCGGCAAACGATCGCCGCTTCATACTCCCTGATGACATTCGAAGACTGATCACAGAAAAAAACGCCGTGACTCGCTCCCATGATTCTTATCCGACGGAGGAAAATCGTGTACGGCTACGTAACTTACAACGATTAGTTAAAACTCGTATCTCCGAACTCCGCGGTCAAATATGTGACAGTCTTTTAGAGGAAATCAAACCATCTCATCTTGCTTTCTGGGATCTTGTCCGTAAACAAAAGAGCAGCTACTCGTCCTCAGTGCCACCGCTGGATAGAGGCCCCGGCAATCTGCCCGCCTTCGAAAGCATAGACAAGGCAGAGTTTCTCGCTACCACTCTCGAACAACAGTGTTCTCCCAATTCCTATGAATATCATATCATAGATCCCGGACACATCGGGAGGGTCAATCAAACAATTCAATCAATAAGAGAGACCCCACCAGTTGAAAATTTAGACCCGGTCACAAATGACGAATTTGTCGCGATCATAAAACGCCTTAAGCCAAGGAAAGCCCCTGATCCCGGCTGAATCAGGAACGAAGCCCTAAAACTTCTCCCTGATAAACTTATAGCTCTTTTGGTCTGTATCTTCAATGCGGCCATAATTCACTGCCATTTTTCAGCCGCTTGGAAAAAGGCAACGGTAATAGGTATCCGCAAATCCGGGAAAAAGGCATCTCTCCCAGAAAGCTACCGCCCAATTAGCCTCCTCCTCCTCCTCAATAGCGTTAGGTAAAATATACGAGCGGCTCCTTCTAAACCGACTTCAATCCATTGTCTCAGAGAAATGTCCCTTACCACACGAGCAATTCGGCTTTCGACCGAAGCACTCGTGTACCCACCAAGTGCTCCGCCTCACGGAGCATATTCTCTCCAATTTCACGGAGCCACGCCGTCCTAGGCGCACGCTTGCCGTATTTTTCGACATAGCCAAAGCTTTCGATAAGGTCTGGCACGAAGGCCTCATATTTAAACTCAATCTCTTTCAAGTACCGGACAGACTAGTCCGCATAATCCTCGCTTACCTATCAGACCGTACCTTCTGCTATAAAGCGGACGGAACTCTATCCTCACCACATTCAATAAGATCAGGAGTCCCGCAAAGTTCTATCCTAGCCCCTTGCCTCTTCAACCTGTTTGTTAGTGACATCCCCGAATTCTCCGACATCGCAGTAGGCTCTTACGCAGACGACACAGTCATCTTCAGCTCAGGCAGAAATAGGATTCACTTATACTACCGCGTCCAAAGGGCTGTGTCTACGTTCGGGTCCTGGTGCCTCAAATGGCGCATAGGAATAAACCCAGACAAAAGCGCGGCTATTATGTTCGATCCTCACGCGAGGAAGAATATAAAAAGAACATTACATCTTTTTGGTGTCAATATCCCCTGGGCTAACCAAACTAAATACCTTGGTGTAGTTTTAGATAAACATCTCACCTTTAACAAACATATAGATTATGTACAGAAAAAAGCCACCACAGCTATGGCTCTACTACGCAATCTAACCTCCTCTAAGAGCAAAATGTCACTCAGACATAAGCTCACAATATACAAAGTATGCATCCGTCCCATACTTACCTACAGTTGCCCCGTATTCGCTCACGCTTCGCACACCACCGTTCGCAAACTACAAGTTCTGCAAAATAAATTCATGCGTATAGCCGTCCAAGCCCCTCCGTACGTCCGTAATGTAGATCTCCATAAAGATATGGATATTCCGTCCATATATGCATATATCAAAGACCTTACAAAGCAATTCTTCGAAAAAGCCGAAGTTCATCCCAACCCCAAAATAGTACACGCAGTTAGCTACAATGCTAATCCGCACGCCAAAGGTTTCGCGCGCCGGCCACGTAATTGCTTCACTGATCCCGTCGATAAAATAACAAGATTGAACGCACTTCTTCCTACCGTCTCCACCAATCGTACGTGTCCGCACACCCGCCGCGGCCTCGCTCTGCAGACGCTTGAGCCTAGGTTCGATCCTCCGGATAGGAGCCCTCAAGTGACTCTGCTCGCGCGATACAGTGACACTCTACATCACTGAAAGTACATCATCACACCGCATACTATCCATGCATACCTACACGTTAAGTACACGGTTCTGTAAGGGACTACCCCCACGATCCTTGTTTGTTTTTCCGGCAGCAGCTCAAGCCAAGGTTCGGCCATTCTGGCACCCTTGCGCTCGCCGCCTCGGAGCTGGGTGCCCTCAGCACTCGCCCCAAAAAGTTCGGTGAAGCTGTCAAAGCCCTTACGGCTAACAGCGTATGTCAATTAAAAAAAAAAAAAACCAATGAAACCATTGTAGTCTTTAACAAAACCGATTTGTCGGCTTAATACACACGTTTTGTGCTTAAAATATCATTAGTGTGTTTTGTCGGCTTTAAAAGAATTAATATTTGTGAAAGTAATATCAATTATTGTTAATTCCTATATTTCATCCTATATTAAAACATTATTAAACAATAACTACAAATTAAGACACTATACAGTAAGGTTATTAAAAAATTATCTTTTCATAGTTTTCCGAAGTGTATGTAAACATATGGTACCTAAGTTTTTTTTAAGGTGGGTTGTCAAGTATTAATATAAATGAAAAAATAATGAGCTTCGCAAAGTAGTAGTTCTAAGCATTTGAAGTCGCAAGCACCAGATAGTATAATTGTTAACTGATCTGATTGGTGATTGATCATCAGAAATTTTGCACACCCAAAGCATCAGCTCGGCCGTCTGTTAGAGTAGCTACTAGGAGCCTGACTTAACATCAAGCTTAGCAGATCACCGGGACGATACGATGATTGCTAGATCAAATCCTCGTCGCCCCAGGAAGATGACACATGGCCGTGGTGTTTAGTAGGTATTTCTGGCGGCTACCGCTGGACCGGATACGGGACACCCATATATCCTTTCTATTCCCCATAGCCGGGACGAAGTGCGTAATGCGTAAAAAAAGGCATACAGAAAGGACACTAGGCTCTTCTGCTTAAGGAAAGAAGCACTTAAATAATTTGTAGTTAGTAACTGTTGATAGGCGAATACTAAATGTTGTATTAATGTTTTTATCCTTAGAAATACGTTGTCGATTCGCTGATGCCAATTAATTAAATCAAAGAATAGAAATTGGGTCAGATCAAACAAATGCTTAATCAGTTAGTAGCTTTTTCTTATCATACGTTTAATGTATAATCCTTATCAGCTCTTATATCATTTTGCCGACGCTTGTAATGTACTGAAGATAAGTTCGAGTGATGATAATTCAAACAACAGCAACGAACCAATTAGTAAGTAACGCTTTATCTACACACATTTTATATATCATGTAATATAATATAAAACTTTTATCATGTATGTATTAAAACCCAAATTGATTAAACCTTATACATGCTTCGTATTTTATTTCTAATAAGTGACTTCAACAACTAGGGTCACTTTTTAAAAGTGACTTTACTTATTTAGGTAAATTTCTTTAATAAATTCATTATTCAAATACAAAATTGCTATAGCCATTCGTGTAGGTGGCATGAAAGAACCGTAGGTTCAACATTTAAAAGATGAATATTAATAATAATAAAAAAAAAGAAATCATAAAGTGTAAATAACTATATGGCAATTAAATGACTATAATAGAACAGCCAAAGCTATTTGGTCAGAATACTCGGTTTTTTTTCCTATGAACTATACATATATAAGTTATATATTATAGTTATATATACAAGGAATATAGAGGTGAATTTGCAAGTCTCTTTAGAGTTTTTCCTAATACTCGGGAAGGAGATAAAACCTCAGCAAATTAATAAAAAACTGCGCTTACTAGCTAAATATATACTTCATTAATATACTAATTATATCTATGTAATATATATATAAGTACATAAATTATATATCTCCTTGAAATATTCTTAATAATTTTGAGTATTTTACGCAGAAAAAACGTAAACATTTAATTACTTCGATACGTACGAAACGTGTGGCGGCTAAAATCCAGAATTTATCCGTATGTAAAACTCTCCTGTGATTATTCACTATATCCACACTAGCCACATCTATTACTTTTAGTTTTGTCGTCATAGTTTAAAAAATGGAAATAGTAAAGCGTTACGTGTTTAAGGTTAGTGAATGAATTAAATTTAAATATCAAATTTTTTAAGTTGTGATAAGTTTCTTTATCGACAAAATCTGAAGTTGTGACCTTGGCCTATTTCTTAAAACAGATAAATGTGTCGTCTTTAAATGGTTTACGTGGGTGTGGCCTTGAGGACTAAACCAGACCTCAATACAACTCAGCTTGATGTAATACAACGCTACAAAGAGCCGGTAAGATTTAATTCTGATCGTGCAAAGCTCTAACATTGAATCTAATAACAAAATACCTGGTAATTCAAAATATTTTGTATAGTGCATGGCAAAATGGCAATACTGCACCTAATTCTTAGCACAGCATAATGCAAAAATACTGTCATCAAATAGTCTGTAAAAACAATCTGTCAAAGGACAAACCGCCAACTTCTAAGATACCTAGAGGATCACCAACTAATCAGTTAGCGCTAGTACGGTTTCCGTCGGGGTCGCTTTGCTGGTGATCTTCTAGTCTACCTACCTCATCGTTGAGCGGCGGCAGTCGAGAGCAAGTGGGAGGCATTAGCCGTTAGTTTGGACATAGCGAAGGCATTTGATCGGGTCTGGCACAAAGCGCTTCTCTCGAAGCTCGCTTCCTACGGGCTACCCGGAAAACTGTGCAAATGTGTGACCAGTTTTCTTTCGGAGCAGAGCATTAAGGTCGTTGTCGACGGATGATGCACGGTTACCGCATCGGGAACGTCTCGCACACCGGCCGTGCCGACTTTTCTCGGGAACACGTCAACGATTGCCGGAATAATTTTTTGTCTGAGTCGAGACTTCATTGGATCAAGTGTCAGAATGGGGCAGACTAAACTTAGTCCAATTTAATCCTAAGAAAACACAAGTTTGGGCGTTTACCGCTAAAAAGGATCCCTTTGTCGTTTCTCTTTGGATCGAAAACGTTCCCTTAGGTACCTCGCCCAGTGTCGGATTTCTTGGAGTCGATATTTTGACAGTCGTTCAGATCCGTTGTCAGCTTGGTGTGCTCAGTAGAGCGCGTATTTCACGCCGGACTTGAATACTGTACTCATCTCTGGGCAGGGGCACCCCAGTACCAGTTTCTTCCATTCGACCACATCCAAAGCAGAGCGTCTCGAATTGTCAATAACCATGTGCTTTCCGGTCGACTTGATCCACTGGCATTGCGAACAGACGTGGCATCTTTTTGCATTTTCTATCGAATTTACCATGGGCAGCGTTCCGAAGAATCGCAGGGATTAATACCTGCTTCTGGATTCCACCACCGTACAACGCATCATACACTTAAATTTCGTCTTCACCGTCTGGATGAATGGCGATCCACAACGGTGCTTTTCGCGCGAAATTTCTTTCCTCGAACGTGTACCTTGTGAAACCAACTTGCGTCAGCGGTGTTTCCTGAGCGTACCGCTTGGAAATCTTCAAGAAGAGAGCTTACTCTTACCTCAAAAGGCCGGCAACGCACCTCCGATTCCACTCGTGTGTGTCCATGGGCTACTGTGATCACTTACCATCAGGTGACACGCTTGCTCGTTTACCCCATATTCCATAAAAAAGGGACATCGCCGTTACATCGCTTTACAAGTCTATCGGCAGCTGAATATATAGTGATTGCTCTGGAAATATCACAAATAGTCACTGTCGTGTAATAGTTGTACTTTTTCTTATTATCCTGTGGATTGTCACACACACACACACTACTCACACTGGTACATATTCCTTCACCCCAGCTCATTGCTATACATACATCAGCTGATCCCGGAACGTGACACGCCTAAATTTCATAATATATCAGCATCGTCAGCAATTTAGTTGAAAATTGTAAGTTTTCGTTTATTAGCTGCCAGGCGTATCTTAGACATAAAATAATGTATGGACAGCTCTTGAATTAGTTCTGGGGATAGAAACAATACGATGGATCCCTAACCAAATAATATTTCAAAACCTGTTAGTTATATTGTAACTGAAAATTACTTTATTACGGCTAATTACACGATTACATGCACCAGCACTTATTAATATATTTTTCACACTGTATATGTTACATTACGTGTGTGAACTTAATGAAAAATCTAATGATACATTATCATTAGAAATAAAATGACTTCGTAGCAAAGGAAAAGGGATGTGGGTGTAGGGCTAGTGATAAATATAACAAATATCTGTGTTTTAATTTACGCGTTTACCTGTTAAAATGTGACAAACAACATTTCTCAGTAAGAGTTCAACACCCTATAGCCACATTTTTGTTCTCACAAACATTAATTTTCATGGCACGTTTATTAGATCTCTTCAAATACACTGCTCTTCTTTTGTTAATGTAATAACTATATCGATGCTACGTTTATACTAAAACCTAAAAAAATATTATCCTAACAATGAGTGTTAAGATGTCATTATTTATTTTACATTGAAAAAAAATTACGTAATACCCCCAAAAGCTCTTATGTTGGCTTATTTTTTCATGCGTCACTATAATAACAAAAAAATATTTTGAAACAACATATTTATTTTCACTTATTTACAGAAAATGTATTATATTTACGATTTATCTATAACCCTGCAGTTTAGATACAATTCATAGTACGGTTTTGAATAATGATAGGTACTAATATCAATACGAAGGTTGTTTAAATACTATGAAAATAATTTATTGAAAATAATAATAAAATATTATATTACTTTTTGGTTTTAAGTACATAGAAATCTATATTACAAAATATTATCGAATTAAAAATAATAATAAAAGACATTGCAATTTTGTTGTAATTTCAATTATCAAAAAGCATCCAAACAGCGTTCATTTAAGGCAATTAGTAATTGAACTCAATGAGATCAAATGCATATAATGGAGCCAATTTTAACTTTCTATTTTATTAACGTAAAATATGATCATCGGGAAAACATTTCCTCGTATATAAGTAAACTTATATTTGACTTTTGAACAATAACAAATCAGTAACATAGTTATTATATGTCATTTATACATCATAGAAATCTAATTTGGAAGTACCAGATAACATAGTCAGATTTAGTATAGCCAAAAAGTTCAGAAAGAGATTAGAACTCTTAAAATACTTATTCATATATGTATAATAATGTATAATATTTTAGTTAGCAGAATAATTCGATTACATTTTAATATTTTTAAATATAAAATGATTTAGTTAAAATAAATAGAATAACTTATATTATTATAAAATATTAGGTATAGTTTTACAATCACAAACATTGGTTGTCGTTACCGACAATCTTTCTAATCAACTACTTAACAGCTAATGTTTGCACTAAAAGCATTGGAATTATAATGCACGCTACATACTATAAAAAATATTTACATTAAACTATATTAAATTATCTCAGGGCACAGTATGTATGCCCACATGTCCACATGCAAGGCACAGGATGTATATCGAAATGGCAATAAAACTTATCACTGGAGTTACTATACAATTTGGGTCGCTGTCTTTCTTAAATGCGTACAAATAAAGTATAAACACATAGTAAATGATTTTAAAACTTATTCTTAGTTATTAGCATGAAGATTTAATTTGATATTATTTACGAATCAGAAATTACGTCTCGTATTATGACAACTAAACAATACTAATATAATGAAAACTCTGCCCAAAAAGTAAGTTAAATTTATTTTGAGTAAATCAATATTGATTAAAATGTTTTAAACCACAGTCTTACTGCACATAAAAGACGGGCGTTTTTTTTTGTTTAAACAGTAAACTTATCTTCCGTCTTCACATATTTAGAACACAGATCAGTTCACAGACATATACTTTACGCAGAGAAGTACAAAGTTACCATCATCATAATTTTGCTACGCATATTATCAAGATTAGTTTAATACTTAACATGACTTCAAAGATTATTAATTACCTACTTAATTAATTTATCCATTGGAACACTGAGTCTAAGGATCAAAAGTTGGCAAAAAGTTTTAATTCGTCCGGGTCGAGCGAGCGAACGGATTTCCAATCCGTCTCGGGATATTCGTCAAAGTTTGACGTATCACCTTCATATGACACTGATGGCACTATAGGTGGCTGTAAATAAAAAATAATCATTGAGTATTTAAATAATATGGGTTGTGGTAAAGTTTCGTGAGGACTATGTCCAGCAGTGGACGTCTATAGGTTGAGATAATGATAAAAAAAAACAATTATACATAACTACAAGTAAGTAGTTATTGTTTAGTTATTTCTATGCATTTTTGATTATTTTTATAATTGCTGCAAATTTTAACTGCTGTACAGTAACACGGTAAAATAATGACATTGTGCCTGGTGCCTGGTCGTTACCATTGTGCATTGGTAACCACAGTAAGAGCTACCACACATAGAATGATAATTGAATAAGGGTCACACTTGCCAAACTTCCGTTTACGCCGAACGCCTAAATCTGAATATAATGGTCGTTGAGAAATATACATAACAAAAAAACACTGTATCGTGTTTAGCACCCCATTAACCTGTATAATAATATAAATCGTCTTACGAAAAACGGAAATATCAAGATATGGGTAAATCACAATTGAATTTACCTGTAACTTTTTCATAAAAACATCAGCCCAGTCCAAATGTTTAAACCACCGGTGCCGCTTAACGTCCTCCGTACCGCACTGAAAAAAAATATCACTGTTATAGAATACAATAAATCAAAAGTATGTATAAAAAAGATGTATTACATCACCATACTGTATTTTGATAAGAAATATAAGTAATTATAACGAGGATGTTAGGAAGGTCTCTAATATCAACCGAAAGTATCAAATATCCAATTATATCAACATAAATATTTCGAATATCCTATCCATAGCCACATCGAAATCAGAAATCACATATCCTTAATATCCGTAATATAGTTTAATACCTTTTCCTAAAGTGGGTGAGAATTAAGTAAATATAAAATGAGATGGTTGTTATAGGTATTTATTATAAGTCTGTACCGATAATACAAGAACAATGTAATTCTACACCAATCATATTTAGTTCAACTGGAAGAACAATATTCTGCATTCTGAATCTCCCTTGCAAAAAACTGTTACTTAAATAGTCGTGATTTAGAAACTATATCTATTTCCATTAAAGGTGGAAAACTTTGTTTAAACGTAAACATTTGATTAATTGATTTTACAATGGAGGATAGGTCATAAATCATACAAACCTACAAAAAATAATAAGCTAAATTAAATTTCCCTTCTAAAATTAACTTAGCCCTTAAGACAAAATGTCACGAATAAACCCTTTTGTCGGCACAGTATTTTCACAAACCATAATTAAAAAATACATACAAGAAGCAATACTTTTGTAGTAAAATTATTTTAATGAGTAAGGATATTCTTAATTGGATAAAAAAGTATACAAATTAGTACTTTATCGAGAATCGCATCTTTTATACAGAAAACTTACAAAAAAAGTAAAAACTCGTAGAATACGTAAACTAATTGCCTGCCTTTACACCAAGACGAATGAAACCAGCGAATTTACGGAAGGTAAGTTTGTGAAGTGTGAAGTCGTTTCATGTGTTTATCAATTTTGTGTTTTCTGCTGAGTCCGTTGCATTTGAAAAGGCGTTTGTTTTATCTTATGCTGTTATTTTGTATATACATATAATGATATGTATATAAATTTATCGTATATCATCATTTTTAATGTTAAAACAACGAATAGGGGACCTAATTTATTATAGCTTACCCAATGCCAAACAGGCCACTAACACTAGTTCTCAATTCATTTGAATTAGTCATATCAAAATTATCTAACTACCTCGAAAATTACTATAATATATAAATAGACATACTCTAATTTCATAACGTACCTATGTATATTTATACGAAAAGATTGCATAAGCATAATGCGTTACTATCCAAAAATATACAGAAAACGTTACAATTTACTATGGTTACACATAGCGGCGTTTGTAATAAATTTTCTCGTAGAAATTCATAACTCCAGCTAGATACATATGTACTTTGAGAAAATATATATAAGCAGCTTCAGTTTCATAAACAATACATTATTTAGATTAACTACTTCCTTCTTTTTCTAAGAAGACGGTAAATCATTTCAGAAAGTTTTAGTACTGAGCTGTGGTTTACTTCATGCATATATTTCATAATACTTTCATTTTTCGTATAGACAAATAGTGAAAAGTCAAGCCGAGGAAACCACACTAAGAATTTTGTAAGAATGAAATGTAAAGAGCATAAAATGGTAATTAAATTTATGTAAACGTTACGTCTGTTAGGAAAACATATTATGCAAGAAAATCTAAGTTAAGAATGAGGGTATATCGTATTTATTTATATAAAAAATTGTATTAAAAAAAATTAAAACTGCCATACCAAACTGCTTACCCTACGGCTGTTCTTCCAAAAGATTAACTAAACAATTCAATTGTATTAGTTAACCTGTATATACAAAACGAAATGTCTTATTTACTTGCTGAAAATACAGATAAATAAAATTGTCATTGCAGTCGTTAGTCCTCTTAAATTAAAAAATGTTCCACTACACGGTCAATACAAAGAGTTGTCGAAAATCTCGATCATTTTTATCAATGAAATATTTTGTTTAAAATTGATTAACATGCACAAGTATAGTTTACAGTCAGCACTTTTTAGTATATGTACATACATTACAATTTACTCTCACTATCATTTACGTGCAAAGGTCTCTAATACAATAAACTGTCGCACTTTGCTTATTCTCGCTATCGGACAAATCAGTAATGTACTTTTAATGTTATTGTCGTTACAAAAAACTGTTATTTAAGAAACTTTTGTTTTACCAAGTCTAAATGGTGACTATTATATGAAATTGTTTTAAGGTATAGATATTGTTAGGGACCGTTTACAAGTACGAAGTATGCTAAATTATTAAATTTAGAACCAACAATTGCACAAAGCTATCGTATTCCGAACCACGATGTACCTTCGAATCATACATTTGCCCTGGGCTTTCGATATGAAAACATCCGTGATATAATCATGATGGTAAGGAATTTTGTATACCAAATGTTTATCTGGTTAACATTATTCTTCAAAGTTTTTTTTTTCTCTCAGGGCTTATAGCAAAATTTTTAGGACCTCTAAAAACTTATGTGGCTAAATATGTCTAAAAAATTAAACCTGCAGATTATAAAAACAAGCTGAAAGATATACACTGGCTACATAACACTTACAATTAAGGTTCACAACTTTCAAGTTAACGATCGCGGTTTTTCTCATTCCACTTGCATGCGAGCATTATAAACATTAACTCAAGTGATTTGAGTATGCGTCCACCATTGTAGATGGCTCGTTGTGGCCTGGCGTGAGCGAAAGTAATGACGTCATTAGTGACATTTTGGTCTTTACCATAACGACCGTGTTCGTAATGAGGAACGGCTGAAGGCATATTATGAACGTTGTAAACGGTAAGTGGAACGTGGTCATAGTAACTTAATGCGTTTATTATGCTCTAGCTTTTACCCGCGGTTTTGCTCATGTAAATATTGACTTTGTCAAATCGAATGACGGAATAAAAAGTTTCATATAAAGTTTACTCCTCTCTGTAACCCACTTGCAATGAGTTTTTCGCGAGTAAAAGTAGCCTTTTACTATCTCCAATGTCCCATGTATCTCTATACCAAAATATATCGTAATCCGTTCAGCGATTTAGGCTAGAAAGCGTAACTAACAAACACACTTTCGCATTTATAATATTAGTAAGGACAAGGATTAATGGTACTGTTTTTATATAGATTTTCCCTATATTTATAACTTTACCTGTTGTTTAGTCATATTTTTCTGAGCGATAATAGATACTTACATTTAATTTGTAATAGACATAAGGCAAAATATATAGTTTATATTGTAATTACATATTTAGGTAATAAATAATGAGATCTGATGTATCGTAAAATGATTTGTAAAATGTTTTAACTAACTGCTGAATAATCAAGCTAACGCTAACAAGTAAATGTTTTCTAGATCGTAATGTGGCTTATTTACGTAAAAGAATAAGTCAGGTAGGATAGAGTGTTCGTTTGATGTCGCCGGTATAAGTGGCATGGCGGCGCGGTCACTTGACTGATGGCTTTCTAAACATCTTTGTGACATCGCGGCATCGCCGGCATAAAGCTCGGTGAAAACAACCACCAACTGCACCGGTCGTTTAAAAATACATTCACCGTGTGATTCATTCTCGACTCTTTATCTAGAATGTTGAATATCCAATTTTCTAGCCTTCGCTTTAGTTCTTTTTTTATATGCTAATTTGATTTTATGATTTTCTGTCAGTCTTTCGTAATATTTTATAATACGGCTTCGTAGAAAAACAACATACATATTAAGTCGGTTTAGTCTAACTTTATTTTATTGGAATCGCGAAGTAAATTATAAAAGTACTTATAAAACCTTGCATTCGCTCTATAATTTAGAATTAACTTGGAATTAATTATAGTTTGGAATTTAGATTAATTTCAATATTCGTAATAATGCTCTAATTTAATACCTATGAGAACCGATAAAATTAGCTATGTACTTATAACTACTTTAGGAATTACAAAAGTGAACGTCCGGATATAACAATTATGCAATATAACCCGCTACTAGTTTAATCGATTTTATCAACGCAATGAAGCCAAGCATATCATTTATTTACCTATTCCTTGTTAAGTAGAACATTATTACGCAGAGCTAACAACAACCGGTTACCCAGTAATTGTGAAAACTAATAAACAAGTTAGATTACAACAGTATTTTTTTATTTCCTCTATTTGTTAAATGTATGTAGGTTAAGAAATTCGCTATTATAACTTATAAAATGAATCTTTTATTAAAACGTATAATAAAGACCAATACCAACATTATGATCACAGAACAGAAGCAAATCGAAGAAAATCTACAGCAGTAACGATTATCAACGACCAAGTAATGTTAATTTGTAATTATTTTAATATTTAAAATTTAACAGTATAGGAAACCACAGTGTATTTCGTTACATTTGGGCATCTTACCTGCACCTTACAATATGAGTCAAACAAAAAAATGAACCTTTAATAACTCGGAGGACCGATTGACTCTTATTCTACATAAGATATGTATAAGCAGTTAATGGTACACGTAAGTATTACATTCTCTTATTTACGAGCAAATAAAGCATACATGATATCCTCTAAGTGTTGAAAGCTATGCGGCTCAGTCGTAGCTTGTTCGGACACCGGTTGATTGGTGTAAATTTCAGTTCTATGCAATAAGTCTCAGTTTTTGCTTAAAAACATCGTGATGAAACCTTATCATGATTGTAGGACACTTTCGAATGCACTCTAATCTAGCCACCACACTCAACTTGTTACTAAGTATTTATAGGCATGTCCAGAAAACTGTACTCAAAAGCTAATCTCGTCCACTAGGCTTAACATGCTACCATCTTAGACCACATCACCATTTAACATCAGGTGAGATTTTCGAAGAATTCTAAACCTAAAAAAGGTTATATATTATCTTTTTTATGGCTAAGGTTTAGCGTTATGGCCACAATCTTGCCTGATGTTAAATGACGATGTGACCGAAGATAGTGAACACGCTAAGCCTAGTGAAGGGCCTGGCTTTCAAAGGTATTTGGCAGCAGATTTTCAACTTGAGTGTGGTACCTAGCCAGGCGGGCATTAGAAAAAGCCCTACCACCAAGCAAAGTACATTTAAGTGTTGGAAAAGTACACAATATTTCTTGATTCACAATATAATGAAATTATACCTATATGAAAAATAAAACTATACCTAATGCATATAATTTAATAGCTTATAAAAATGAAGCTGAAAATCTTACACGTGTCATGTACTTATTAGATTAGAAGTTATATATGGAATCGGCTGGAGGACAGCCAACTTCAAAAGCTAAATAAAATATCTTTTGTACAGCATCTTCATAATAATACTATACGAGTACTTTTTGCGATACATTGATTATTTTATACGAGATCAGAGATTTATTGTCACCAAATTAAAGTGCAGAAATTGTTTTTGTAATGTTTTATTTGATAGGATCAGTATTACAGGAGTGTTAATTTTTGTGAGATTTGTTTTACTACATTCGTTTAACTAACATTAACTGTTATTAAAATAAAATTAAACTGTAAATTTATTTGATTTATTTGTATTATCCATCAACGCTTTTCTATAAAAGCAAGCAATAGGTTTATGGTATTAAAATGTTAAAAAGTTATCAGGAGAATCAACGATGAACAATGTTTATGTATCTATTAAGTATACTTAGACAGATTTAATTAAACACATAGAGAAACCATTATAAAAAACACATACAATTATATTCCATTAATTATAGTTATATATGGTTGGTTTCTTAGATCTAATATTTTTTTACAAAATACAATATACAAAATCTCTAAATTCAAGTTAACTACTATTTAATAAACAACGTATTATTTTACAAACAGAGAGAATTTTATTTCACGGGCAGAGCAAGCGCAAGGCTTATTTTCAGAAAACTATCAAGCAGAAACTGAAACATGTCTCGAGGAATTTAGCAGTGTTTATACATAGCCATGATTCTAATATTGGCATGTAATGTTCAAGCAAACTGTAGTTAGGTACGCTACAAATTGTTATTACTCAACAAATGTCCACATAAACGTTATATTCACGTTTTTATAAAATCAACTTCGTAGCTAATTACGTATAAAAAGAAAACAAGAAATAAATATTTTTTCAATACATTTCACCCATATAAATGAGAAATAAAACCTTACTTGTATTAGGAAAAAAAAATTTTTATTGTATATGATGCCTAGCTAGTAATTAAACAGGAAAGACGTTTTAAACATATGACATAAGAAAGTCGTTAAACGAAACAAAAACACACAAACGCCGACTGATAGAAAATGTGTGTGAAAGAAAAATGTTCTAAATTCCTAGATTGTTTAAATACATGTCTCACACGCGTAAAACACGTGATATGCACGGCCGCCATACAAATTATTAAACATTAAATTAAAATATCACGTGTGTATACAAACGGAGTATTATTGCATTTCAAACTTTAATCATAGATCTCATAAAATTCAAGTTCGTAGTTAAGTTTCAACAAAACTGCACCTTCTTTTGCTACTTTACAATATCGATTGTAAGTTAACACATTCTTGTACCCGTACACGACAAATAAAAACAAAGGAAAAGTGGAATTCAAAATCAAAGGAAAACGTTAACGTAAAACAGAGATCTATATTTACATAATAATTTTACATACCTTCATATTTCCAAGCCTTTTAGTTCGATCTTGCACTAATAGTTTCTTAATAATATCTTTAGCAACAGGATCTAAATGGCGAGGCCAATCCACTCGCCCGTTAAGAATTTTTTCGTAAATACCGAACGGATTATCGTCATAAAATGGTGGATATCCAACTAACATTTCGTAAATCAACACTCCTGAAAATTACAAAACAATCATTGTAATAAAATACATATAATGAAGAACTATATCATTCTTGGGATAAATGAATTCCCTGAATAGTAATTAATGATGCGGCTAATTACACAATGTAAGCTCTATTTTCTGGCACCGACCGTCCGCATCAAAGTCTACCGATGACAACTTTATTATTTTTCTGCTCAATAAACGTTTCATTTATAAAATTTAAATAACAGAAAGAGAAAAGAATGCATTAAATATACATATAATAATAATAATTTTATCCAAGTAAATGAGAAAAATAATACTTTAACAATAAGTCAGTTTTTGGTTTTACAAGTTGCTTTATATGACATTCGTAGATTATTAATTGTATGAGAACCATGTCATTAATTTAAATTATATAGCTTGGTTTGTTGGGCATCATTCGATTAAGTTACTATTGTATCAAGATTACTATAAGATCACTAGTACTCAATCAAAAAATAATAATACACTAAAATATCTTAATTTGTTAAAGATCAGATGTGACTCGGCAACTTAGCACCTTTTATATTTTATTTTCACAATAATAAAATAATTTATCTCACAAAAAAAAGTTATCTCTTAATTATGATTTTACACAATAAGTAATTATCGAATACCTATTATATATTTTATACATATACAATATTATACATAATCACTGTATTAGGGTCGTGTGCCAATTACGAAGGGCTTACTACGTATATACATATATTAAGATAAGTGAGCCGTGTTCCAATAAATAATTGAAGTGCATAAATTATAAAATTGGCACTGACAAGCCAAACGCTATGTTTAAAATACTTGAATAGATTTATTAAATAATAGTACATTGACCACGTTTCTTCTTGTGTATGTTTACGACGTTAAAAAAAGTGTTTGGTTAAAATTGATGAATCCACGCATGATTGAATATAGGCATATATTAACATTCGCTAAGGATATTCATTTGGCAATGAATTACTTGAAAATTATTCTATTTACAAATTTTACATATACAATTATTACAATTAATATAAATAGTACATTATTGCAAAGGCCGTGAAATTAGCAATTGCAGGTCGAGTATGAGTTTGAAGGCCGCGCCGTAAGCCAGAACTTCACTAAAACGAGACAGGCAATTGTCATTTCCGCTAAGGCATATATAGTGGTTTATATATCATCTGGAGCTTTAATTAAAAATTGTTTTATATTTTTGAAAAGAAACAAAATGCATGTTTGACAAAAATATATTAATATATTTGTACAAAAGTAAAAAAATTATAATATATAAAAAATAAAATCATAACTTCGATTTTAATTTTACCTAACGTTTATTGAGCTCTATTTCATTAACAACATTTAATTTTATATGATTTTGTGGGCTTCATAAAGATAGGAAACGTCGAATCATAAGGTAAGAATATATGATAATAGCTGGGCATGTTTCAAGCCACACATACATTAAGACGTGTTTTTTTTTTGTGCTCCCATTAAAGGTATTACTGAGGATGTAACAGAGAATTACAACAGAATAAAACTTATAAGCACCTCTTATTAGACCCCTAAACAGAATAGTGTTTTTCTTCAAAATTCTAGTAAAATGACGGATCCCTATCTCATAGATTAACTAGTGCATAGGTTTATTACAGTAATAGTAAGAAACCAAACAGTCAAAAGATTACATGATGATAGATTTCATTCAATTAAAACAATTCTTGTTCATTCAAACAAAGTGGCAATTCATCAAAACCTTTGATCGATCTAATCATTATTTTCTAAATCAGGCATACATAAATATTATGTAACGATTTAGAAATTGTAAATATTTATTAAGTAAAACAGTACACGCTGCTTGGTTATTTTTTTCACATAATACACAATTATATTCAGCGTAACTTAAGAAAGATACGCAATTTATAAAATTTGGTATACATTAGAAGCTCTATCCGGTCATTACAGTACCCATTTAACGTTCGAATATGTTAGAGAACCGTAATTTAAATCCTACATTTAAAAATTTTTATGCTAGAAAATCTTCTGAGATCAAAGTTATATAATGCATACAATAATTATTTTATATACAAAATACAAAGTAAACGGTTGTATTGTTTCCTTTGCTTTTTTTAGTTCGTTTTCTGTACATAAAACATAGAGTATGTTTGAAGCAGAGATTCATCTGTAGATAATTCATAAATATTTATAAGTCATTGACTGACGTCATTATCGACTTTGTAGTATATCAAATTGGAATAATAATAATAGCATATCTGTAATGTATAAGCAATACATACCCAAAGCCCACCAGTCCACAGCTTTATTGTGCCCTTTGCTCTGTATGATTTCTGGTGCGAGGTACTCTGGTGTCCCACATAACGTCCAAGTACGATCTGTTAACTTCTTTGCGAAGCCGAAGTCTGTTATTTTCAAATGGCCGTCTCTAGCGAGCAGCAAATTCTCTGGTTTTAAATCTCTATATACTATATTCCTAGCATGAAGGTATTCTAAAGCCGACACTATTTCAGCGCCGTAAAAATTTCCTGTAACATAAAATAAACAAAAATAAAATAATTAAATAGTTGCCCGTAACACAAGTTCTAAAATACTTTGCATTCTTAATCGATATAACGCACTAAAGTAAAGGGTGGCGTGACACGACAATCACATACAACTCCATTAATGACACGCTTTAGAGGTGTCGCGTTCAGACAACTATCAGTGTATATCAAATAGTCAAGCCGGGTAATAGAAATCTGTACCTAATTGGGTTAAGACCACCAAATACACTGCATTAAGACCATAATAGTGACTCTCTTTTGGTTTGTTCCGTATTTGGAATCTGCCAAAGTATACTCAGCTGCGAAGAGGCTTGCAAGCCGATATGACAGTGACACCCGCCAATAGATCACCGACCTGTTGACGCTGGCAGTTGTTTTTAATATGTACTATGCTCTCCATCAAATATAATGCCATCACTTTGCTATGCTACTATAACACAAAATGTAAAGACAAATATCAACTAATCAGTTCTGCCGTTATCGTCATAAAAACTTAAGATCCAAATACTAGTTGTGCCTGCTATTTCCTTCGTGTGAAACTAATAATAGTTTAACAATTTTTGCCCGTCTTTTTTTTTTTTTCAATACAACTTTACTCTTACCGGTGGTAAAATAATGTTAAATAACCTAAAGCCCTACTCAATGATTACCCCACCAGTTTTTTTTTTATTTGACTGATAGTTTCTAAGATTGGTGCGTTCCAACAAACAAGCAAACATGTCATGTATCGTTATGATATTAATATATATAAATAAAAAAAATATAATTAATAGAAGATATTCGTGTAATAAATCTCTACTAAATTGTATAACAAATACATATTGTGATATTTAACTATGTGAATAAGATCTTATTAAATAAAACTATTGGTTCGAACAAGCTACATCTTAAGTATTGACTTAGTTAATTATTGTTTATGCACTTTCAGTGGTGACATCAGTATTTCATTGCATAATTACATGGTTATACTAAATTGTTTGTTTCTTTTTTTTACATACTACTATCTGGCATCCGCGCCTTTGTTTCCCTTTTTCTTCAACTAGTCGTAATCGTAAAATCCATACTTAATTATTGTCTACATCGTGAAAGGAATATGCATACCAAATATCAAGTCAGTCAACTGTAAAGTTTTAGAGATCTAGTGATGAGGGAGCGCATATTTTATCTGTTATATATAATAGGTATAGATGATTACTATATTAAGGACAAAAGTTTTCTAAATCAATATTCTGTCAAAATAACAGCCGTTTAGGCGATACTTAAAAACTAAGTGGTTAATCGACAAACATATCTAGACTTATATTTGTCCAGCTAGTGGTAATTAAGTCATAACTAGATCTTCACTATCTCCGTGAATACAAAGAATAAATTAACAGCTATTATTGCTATAACTAGAATTATACCCACACGTAACGACTTAATCACCATCAAAATCGATTCGAATTTCTCCTTAATTAATTTTATCCGAATAAAACCAACAATTAAGTGAAGTCTGAATACCATTTATGAATCTTTTGGTCACGTTACGATAGGATAGCACGTAAATGATAGATACATACAGCTAAAAGTTAAGGAAAACACCATATTCACACCTTAAGTTGGTCACAAAACTTTCACAGATTTCCAATAGTCATTTATTTTTACTTTACTAAAATTTCTATTTATATTCTTTAATTTATGCTTTTATTAAGTCTACAGTGGTTTCACAGTAACAATATAATTTATATTCACTATTTCAATATATTTACTATTTCACGACATAAATTTCGATTATTACGTATATGATGAATATAAATTAACTTTTATATCAGCTTTTGTAAATTTACACCACTTACAAAAGTTTGCCAACAAATATTAGTGACTAGCTGCGTAAAATAATACTATTGTATAACGAAAATATATTTATATAATTTTTTCACTGAACAAACGTAATACATATAATAACTGGTTAGATAAGCTTCTTTTTCTAGCCTTCTCTACGTAGGGTCGGCACATGTTTCATCTTCCACTCTCCTCTATTATTTGTCATTTATTTGATCTTTTTTTACACATATCACACATTTTTCATACATAGTCTATTCACTTTACAATCATCCTTTACTCCTATATACACCTTCATATTTAATGTTCTTCTAAGCTTATGAGTTTTAATAAAATATTCTATTACTCGTTAGTTTATCTGTTATTAGTAATATTTTAATTCTTTCTAATACTTTAGAGCTGATTAACTAAGTAGTTTCATCAAACTATACAAATAGCGCATTGTACCGTTATAATAAAATAAAATAAATTCATTACAATTGATTCATATGGGAACAGATAATAAATTTTATTTATCCTAAACGATCTACACTTTAATATTGACTCTTTCTTTCTATATATAAATATGCCCAATCCGTTGATGACATCAAGATTCCATTAAGCCGCCCAAAACGACCATGAATGCCTTTAAATAAAATGATGTATACTAATGGCTTAGAGTAGGTTGGATTAAATTGGAATTACAAGGCACTAACTTAAGTTTTTGTTTATTGTAAGGTTAAAAACTACAATACAAATTGTTACAGACTTTTAAGAACTGTCCACTTGAACTAAATATTGAGCTTCTAATTTATCGGATGTTGTATTAAATTACATGCCTAATATATATCAATTTCTAAAATAAATTTACTAGTGGTGAAAATCTTCGACTGTGATTGGCAGATATCTCGACTACATTAAAAGAGTTAAATAACAGAAATTTATCTGTCATAAATTCTGTCACTAGAATATTTACTTTCTAGATATGCCTCTTTGTCATCGCAAATCTATTATTCTTTCTACATATTTATTTATTTCTCTATCAACATATTAGATATAATATGTATGAAAGCAACAAATGCTATAAAAATAATCTTCACGTAACAAAAATGCCAATTTATATAAAAATATAAAAACATCATAATACTAAAATACGGAGCAATTGTTTATGCATAGGTAGATTGTAGAATATAAAACTCATTTCATTGCAACCACACACCGTTGTAATAATATTATGTGATAGATCTAGTTTTCACCAGTGTTTATGATCTTTACCGACATGGTACGTAAAACTGAAAATCTCAAAAACTAAGATGAAATAAATTATAAAACACAACGTTATAATAAAGTTTAAAATTCGCTTTAGAATTATTCAATCAAGAACTATAATTGTAATAACAATTCAAGGTACTTGTAAAACTTCTTTTTATTATAACATTATAAAAAATAAGATTCATTATAATGTTTCGTAGAGTTGAGTTTATTCTCGTTCTCATAAAGTCAATGCCAGCATCATTAGATGAGCCGGGCGTCACTTGGCCGTTATGTTATTTGTGTCAGACAGTGATGTCGGACAGTATTCGTAAGCAAGGAGACTATCATGTGCATATTTACAGTTACTTTTGAAAATGCCTTTGAATCTCTTTTATATCTAAATAAATAAAACCTTTCGATTTTACGTCGACGTTCATGCCGCTTTTCTGAATAAATATTATATGGTAAGAATATTACAGTAGGTTTTTTTTATTATCTACGATAGTACATACATTTATTCTAATAATAAAATATATTGTGGCATACATTTAATTAAATAAACACAATAAATATTCCGGTGAGTACTCCTACTTCAAGTCTAGATGAATTTCCGAGTCATAAGCAATAGAATTGTTTAAGAAAAAATTAAGTCTAGTCTATCTAAATATGTAGACAAATAAATACTAATGACTATTATATTATTTAAAAAAATCTACAAAACAATAAACATTTTAACATTCTTATAAATTCTATTTTTCTCATAATATTCTCGTTTCAATATAAACCAGGGCACACGTCAATTAACATAAATTCTGAAGAAGACGCAGCGTACAAAAGTGACTTACCTGATCTATTTAAGCTCGCTATAATTTGCTTAGATATCGATAAATTTACTAAGATATACTTAAGATAACTAAGTTACTTATAGTTGCAGTAATTTCGTACCTTGAAATCATAATAAAAACCGTTACTTATTACAAAAATATTGAATAGAATTTAATATTAATATAATAAAAGAAAGAAAGAAAACACTTAATCCTAATAATGGGAATTTAATACTTGTAACTAAGACATCAAGCTAACATAAGACAAGTAGTTATTGTACGTAAACCATGGACGTTTGTAAACACCAGAAATATCCTTAACGCATTGCCAACGTAGAACGCTCCTACCTGCGCAGCTTTGAAAACCTTAGTAAACGTAGAAATTTTATTTTCTATAAGGCGTAAGTATTTCACAGGTTGGACTGCTCGAAGTAATGAAAAATTCCGAAAGATTTTTCTCTACCCTATATCTACAATTCTGCTTCAAGTATTTACGCTAAATACGTGTAACGTGTATCTTATATTATGCTTTGGGTGTATAATATATTTTTGTTTGTATTAATATATTGTATATTTTTACCACAATATTATATTATCGAATAGGTACCTTATACATTTTCTATTGCATCTACTTTGTATCATCTCTGTACCACCCCAAGTTTGACTGGTAGAGAATGCCACGGGCATTAAGTCCCCCTTGTATACTAATTGCATATAAGTGTAATAAATAAATAAAAATACAGACCAATTTTACATTAATCAGAAATTTGGTTATATTAGCGAAATGTAATAATTATTATATTCAAATTTGAATTATGAAAAATACTTAATTTAATATCATATTACGTATTTCTGCATTCAATTATTTTACTTTTCGTTCTTAATTATTATCCTTATTAAAAACTTGTCAAATCAAAGTCTATAAAGAGGAAATCGTTACCGAAGAAGTTTGTAATAAAGTCGCCAATCGAGAGCTTTGTGTATATGTATTAATGTATATGTACATTTAACGTAAGGTCGAGCCGGCTAAAGCGGGGCGTCGCATAGTCTGGTCGTGCGGTGTGCACATATCGCAACCAGTTCATTTCATATATATTACATACACAAACATCGATTATATGATAACATTAGCACCGAGAGAAAACGAAGACCTTTAAAAAACAAACATAAGATCTTTTGAAATCTGGGTGAAAACAAAGTATTAATGTTATTTAATTTACCATCGAAACCTTGCCACAGTTGCCGCCACTCACGTCACTGAACTCGCACGCTCCCCTATTTCTGTCTTGCGATTTCACAGAAACACATCGGTCGTTTACTCTGATTATACGTACTACATCTTTATATATAGATTTTTTTTCTATTTCATGTATCATAACCATTTTGCTATCTTAATTCTGGTACATGGCGATGAGCGAAGTTTATTAACCAAACAATATAAAATAAAGTACATGTAAAGCGTAAAACCAGTTATTTGATAAAACGTCTAAGATGTTTTGATCGTATTTAAAATAAACGCTACGCTATGCTTTACTTAGGCATCCTACAGGAACCAAATTAGTGTTGAAAATGCGTAAACATATGAGTAAAAAAATAACACTATTTTTTTCTAACTGCCATAGTCTATAAAAAATAAATAATACCAATCTCAATACTTTAAACAATGTTAAGGTGATTAATAAAATGGTGAGGTGAATATATAACAACATTTTCCGCAATTAAAGTAATGGAAGGAAACATTCAATACAATACCCGTCTTCCTATAAAACACCCGATTTCTATAGTTATCCAGTGACATAGTGCTGTTTTGTATTTTTATTTAATAGATCAGTGTTTTTCAATCTCTTTTAAGTCTGAAATTCTGGCAATATAATAAAGTTTAGGTAATAAGTAGGCTAATCGTCTTTCCCAAAACTAACGTAAAATACTTTTGGTATATACATATAACAGAATATGTACAACTCAATAATTTATAAATGGAACACAGTTCCTGTAGCATCACGCATATACCTATGTTTAAGATTTTCCTTAAAAGATATTTTTCATTCCTATTTATATGTAAAAAAGTAATTTGTTCAATTATCTCTCGATCAGGCGGCTAATAAAGATGTTTCAAATAATCCTACAAGTTCACATTTATAAGTGTAAAATTATCGTAATAATAAAGTATCGTAAACTTTTGTAGAGCAAAGTAGAAGCGAAGCTATCCTTTTATTAATTCATATTATGATAAAAAAAAGGTGAAAAAGTGGTCAACGTGTGTGATTGCATCGTATTGTGTGCGCACGGTTCGCACGATGGTGGTGCGGCCTGATTTGTACTGGCAATATTCCAACTGCTATTTATTTATTCCGTTCCAGTTCATTTATTTGAATCAATTAAGGCACAGAAAATACACATACATACGTATGTATTTTTTATCAATTCTCATAACCTCATGAAGGTTAAATAGAATTATTGCGTTCTTAAAAATATTAAAATTATTCTCTAAAAGATTTTATCATATATTTAAAAAATATAATTACCGATACTATTACTGAATCTGCCGGCGTTCCGTAAATAAGAGAACAACTCTCCACCACACACATAATCGAAAAGCATGTATATGCAAGAGTCGTCATGTGTCCACCATCGCCTGCAATAAAAGTCTCAAGTATTATTGAAGTACTATGAAGTTGAAGAAAACCATGCACTTGATAAACTCAATTCTATGAAGTGAAATTCGTATTGAGTCAGATGTGATAAATTTTAAGAAGTTAACAGGTTCATCTCAAACAAGAATTCTTAAAGGTTTAATCTATACAAATGAGGTAAATTAAAAAAAGTATATATATATATAATATATGTCATGAATAAAGTATTCACATTAACGATAGGTCACGCAGGACTAAGCAAATATTTTTAATGTTTTCTATTTATTGTTTACTAGATGTTGGTTGGAAGAGAATAAATTTTCTGGAAATCAAATAGAATTTATAGTATTGGCTATATGCCGACGTCTGGTGATACCAAATGTCGTGCGTCAAATGCACGCGTACAAGTTTAATGAAACGCCCGACATTGTTTCAACGGTAAACATGGTTGTTATGATCCTATGAAAATAATAATGGAATTTTGGTATATCGTTTTAGTCCAGACATGTTGGACGAATACCAAAAAGAATATATACAAGCCCCATAGGTCTATAGTAAATAAATTCATTTATACTTACAAATTAACTATAAAGGGATGATTGATCTCAGCTAGTATATTCTTCTCGTTCATTACATGGTCGACTTGTTTTAGGCGGATAACATCCGCCATAGACAGAATCTTCATCGCCAAATATTCATCAGCTGCTTTGTCGCGACATAAGCACACTCTTCCGAACGTGCCCGTTCCTGTAGCAATTAAAACATATTTTAATAAACAATAGTCAATTTAATGATTGAGTCGTTGTGTAATACTATTATACAAATCGCCATCAATAAGGTTTTTCATGATGAATCTATACTTTGTGAATGTTTATGTGAATTCCGTTTAATACCTAATATTCAGTGATGACTTCTATTGATTATTTTCTAATAATAAAAAAATACATAGCCTAACACATAAATAGAGTAGTACAAAAACTTCGAGTAGGTTTATTATTATATACGGACGTTAATTCTGATTATGAATATCTATATTATGTGTTAATATGAAAAATTAAAAAATATATTTTTTTATATAACTAAACAATTATCCAATTGAATTATACAGTTTAAATCAAATAAAAAAACTTTATTTAATTTAGGCCCTGGGAAGGCGCTTATGAACGTCGAAATTACCACCGGTTCGGAAAATAACTCTGTCATCGAGTGGAACCAGCAAGAAACTCGATCTGGTTATATGTATTTTCTAGATTTTAATTTAATTAAAGTGTATAATAATTATATTAATATCTACCGTAGATATATAATTGTAATTACAACGTTACACCAATTGTTCCTTCTACAACATCGTATAACAGATCATTACACACTAAATATAAAATCTTGTCTAAAGTACTATCAAGAAATAGCAATCTTAATATATAATAAATAAATGATCTGAGTTTTTAAATTATGTTTCAAAACAAAACATTTTTGTGATATCATTTCGGTGAGTGAATTCCACATAATATGAATTAGAACGAGAATACCTTGTTCAATTTCTCATAAAGAATGTATTTAATTTGTAAATAATCGCAACGTCTAGCGTAAACAAACTAAGAAATAAATTACGTGTGCATCTTCAGTCGTCACAAATATTTGGCTTTAGCAAATCTTTGACGGATGATTCATTTTCATCAAAACTAATCACTCTCTAAACAAGCTTTTGTATTTAGATTTAAAAATCATGATTCATTGGAAAGATTTAAACCATAAGAGAATTCATGCATAATAAACTATGTAATTTCATCTTCAAATAAGAACTATTACGTTCTGTCATCTATACGGTACGTTTAGCAACCTCTCTAGCGTGAAGTAAACATAAATTTTGATGTTATGAACGTTTCTCATGGCATAGCTATAAGTAAAATAATTTCTAATTAAATTATACTCATATATATATATGAACAGTAGTGCTACTAATTATGACATTTTAATTTACCTTTAATTTAATTTAATTTTTTTAATTAAATTGGAATATTTGTGCCCAATGTACTATGTCTACAATATTGAGAAATTCAGTATTTTGTTTCTAAGTTTACTAGTGGTCTATTATTCATATAAACAGTATTGATAATTTGAAAAGGTAAACAATTAATGACAACTTGCATACTTCTCGCGTAAGAGATTTTAGTGAAATCTGTTCCGGAGAATATTATTTTATTTGAATTTTAAAAGTGTTACTAACAATTCTTTATCTATCGCCTACATCTTCATCAATTTATATCAATAGGTAAATTATATAATTTTATGTTCCCTGTACAAAAAGGTGGTAAAAATCTAGCAATTTGTTTTTGAAGTAAACCGGGGCATACAAAAAACACCACTAATTTATACGAGCAAAACTGCTAAGTTATTAATACAATTATAATTAAATAAAGCATACTTAAAATTAACCTCCTTGTATTTCTGTCACATTACTGTATTCTAAGACTCACTGTGTCCTTTGGCTTTGGTGGCCGTAATTTAAAAAATAACCATTATTAAACTAATTATTTATGTACATTAACAATATCTTATGCCACAACATAATCGACTTCTAGAAACATTTTAAATTAAAATCTGACCAATCAAGTCAGAGGGTACTAATTTTACAATAAACTCGAGCTTACGATGTAATATAGGAAACTAGTGATGTTTCCACGACATGATGACAGAACATTCATTAATAAGTGCCTAGTTAGGTACTACATTCAAGTTGAAAATTTGATAACAAGCAACTACGATTATGTTTAAGATTCAGTCCCTCACTCTCTCATATATATGTATGTATACTCAAAGAATAATTGCGTAATAGTGTTAGATGTATAAGATAATATAAGGTATACATCATACATATACTTTTTGGTTTTGAATACTGACAAAAAATCAATTTAAACTTGGCTACATTCTTCAGACAACACCATAATTTTTGAGACACTACACATATTATAAATTAGTATATTATTCATTGCCTTGACTCAGTTTCTTTATGCTTACGATGACACATCACATCTATTTACAAAGTGTTGTGTCATGAAAATTTTGATTAACTTTATATATCCACTGGGTAAGTTCCGTTGTAAAAAGGAACTACTAATATACTAAACATTTCATCGGCTCGTGATTTTGAACGCACTATAAAATCTATTAAATATGTTTATTACCTCTTCTTTTTATTTAACGGTCGTAAATTGATAATTTAGTTTTATATTACAATCCTATCTACAGTGGCTTGGTGCATTGACTTGTATGTAATAAGCTTTATAACAAAATGAATAACGTGAAAGAAACACTTTACATTTTTATTGCTACAATATGTTGACTTTTTGTCCTACTAAAATACAAAAATTAAAAGATAAGATTTTAAACGAACTTCCCCATGAGCTAGATATTTGAAATTAAAATAAAAATGCATGCATGATCTGCTTGAAAATGTGAAAAAGAAGAAAAAAACGAAAAGGAGGCGATATGGCTATGACATATGAATGTATTTTAATACTGGCAGATGAACAGAAAAAAATAAAATTTCATTCACATAACTCTAAAACATAGAAAATAGTAATAAAATAAAAAATAATTTACTATGTTATTATAGCGGATTAAAAAGTATAAAATAAAAGATACAAAACGAAAAACATGGAGCACATGCAATACATAACTATAAATACGCGCCCCACGTTTTTCCTTCCCAATCTTTTATTTTATACTTTTTAGTCCGTTATAAAACAAGGTACTTTAAATTTTAAGCCACATCATCACTTGACATCAGCTATCAACGGCGCGGTGATTGCTTAAAACACTACATCAACCGTGAAGTCAAATAAGAAATTAAATTAAGCCAAATACATAAAATAAATATACACAGTAAAATTGATATCTAACATTTATCTCTATCAATAAAGTTTTTTAATTTTTGTAATTTCTCTTTCATTGCCAAACCTTTCACTTTTATTCCATTCAAGTTCACATAAATATACAATAAAAACGGTGTTAAAGTATTATTTAAAACACGTTTCGTACTTGATTATAGTAATTCATTGTTATTACATTAATCTTATAATATACATAGACATACAAATTTGTATATAGACATATGTACAGTTAAATTCATAATTATTATATTTTACTACAAACCTTCACTGTTCTACGGCGTAATAGTTATTGCTCTGTTCCTTAGTTTCGCGTTGTGGTTAATAATTTGATCATTCTCAATCAGTGATCAAGTTAATACAAAACCGTCTTCTTTTCTAATTAATCATTTGATACATACATCAATCCCTTAATTTATAACGGTAACAAATAAAGACGGTAAATAAGGCGTAAAGACCAAACAAATACATTAGTCAAGATAGAAATAGGTTATCCTAGAATTTATTATACAATATTGGTACCATTCTGTATTGAGGTCAGAAGGCCGTCCAATATCTGTATGAACATCATTTTACGCAACCCCACTTGGTTAATTCTAGAAACACCAATGTTTTCTACGTACGATACGCTTTATTTCTGCTCTCACTTACGCAAGGTTTTACACTTACAATTTAATAGTACCCGTTAATCTCTCAACAATTTTAAGGGCAGAGTTCATTAGTTTATTTATTGCGTTCATCAAATATAATAATTATTGTAATTGATATCTGGTCGTACGATTGTATTCATCAGGTATTTTCATGATATGAGGAATGCGTTTATTTGTAGCTCTGTGTATATGTTCTTAAAACATTTATAACGTTATGATAGTATGATTCATAGCGGAGATTAAGATGTCATATTCATCGACGTTATCAATGTCACAATATAGTATGGGTATTTTTGACTGTAAGTACACGTTATGGCATTTAGGTACAAAATAGGATTTTATCTGCGATTGATATAATCTCACCATGAATTAATAATTGCGTAAGCCATATTCCAGTAGTCTGTTTACCATTTTTACATTAGTGTACATACCGTACTTTACAAAGAATATGACAAACTAGTTTATACATCTTCGTTATTCATTTATTTGTTACCGTTATAAATTTAAGAATGCAATTTATCATTGAGGGTGGCTGTTGCTTGTGAACTTACCATTAGTTTCTGTTATTCTGTAGCCGAAAACTGCGATGCAATATTTGATTACACGTGAAATTATAAAATGCTGACAAATATACGGCAACCTGTGCATATTATAAAACAAAAAAAAATGTTACAGTTAACACCAATCATTTATTTATATGATTCTGATTAATATTTTAATGTGATTATTTATTTGTTAAAACGATATCATAATGATAATGAATAAAATTTAAGCGAAGTAGCACTAACTCATACATAAAGAATTTAAGAATTATCGATTCAGCGTAATCTTTTATTTACAAATGCATTGAAATAATAATTACAGTAAAGTTAGAGTGCCCGTATTTTTACAGTAAAGAAAAATAATTTGATACACAAATTAAATATTGGCTGCAGTGGCAAAATATGAATCTAATACTCGAATGTAATTATGAAATTACTTTATAATAACATATTTTTCTCCAATGAAATTACAGCCCGTCTTCATATTTCTTAACCTCCTTCATTCTTTATATATTATTTTCAGTTTTTTACGTACTTATGCATACAAATAGGTAGGTACGTGTTATGAATTCCTTTGACGGTAGTAACAGCAAACAATCTTATACAAATAAATCAACTAGTGATTAACAGAGTATTAATAATAGAGCAGTTAAAACTTAATACTTTAGTACATTACAAAATTGCGAAGGTCATTCAGCTTACAGCAGTTTTCAAGAGCACTCACAAACTGTAAATTTATCAACCTGTTATTTAGCCATCGTACAATATTAAATCAAAGTAAATAAAAATAAAACCTATAAAAATACACGGCCTATTTATCATTGAAATTTTATCAACAAATATCATCCTGCCGCTATAAACTATAATTTATATTTAAGAATAACATTTACATAAACAGCATACGAATATGTTCGTTACAAGCCGAACTATATTTTTGATTAAGAATATTGCAAGTCGAAAGTTCATTAAACGGAAACTAGTAAAGTAGTATAAAGCAAAAAAAAAGGTTAATAAAGAAAAAATAAGGTAAGAAAGTCATATCTGTTTAAATTCAAATATACAATGTTAACTGTACTGCATGGTAGAATATTAAGGCAACAAATAACTTTTATTATGACAAATTTATTTGTAGCCTAAATTTATCTGATAGCCATATTTTACAGACTAATAGAAACAATTAAATTATAATACATTTTTAAGTTATTATTTTCTTCCCAAGTACAAACTATACATTTACATATTTATTTACAAAGAAAATACGAGGTTTTCTCAGTAATATAATCTTGGCAGAGCAATCTGTTAAGTCATCTCGCTTGATGTCACTTGCAACCGTAAATCGTAGATATTTTGGTATTTTAAGGACACACGGAACAGTTTTCACTAGTCCCTCATCAAAATTTCCAATGTAATAACTAGCATCAAATAACTTCATATATCTATATAAATATTACAAAGCGGAAGGGTTTTGTTTGTTTGTTGAACGTGCTAATCTTAGGAACTACCAGTCGGATTTGCACTTGATAGAGCAATCTTGAGGAAGGCTTTAAGTTACTTATCATGACTCTACCACCAATAGGAGCAAAGCTGTATTGAAAAATCACTAAAACTGGCAAAATGAATAAATATTTTATAGTTATACGCGAATGAAGTACCCGCACAGCTAGTTCAATAAAAAACAGACACATAAAAACACATAATCAATATCGTGTACATTTGACGAATAGCGTTAAGTGGTCGCCTCGATGGTATCTCTACCTCTCGAGTGCTGTGGGTTTGAATTCTAGATACAACAATAATTTGTGTATTCAAGAAATGGTTGTTACAAGTCTGGGTGTTGTACTTTGTATCTGTTAATTATACGTTTGCAAATTTCCCCGCGACAGAATTTTTCGTCACTAGTTCCTGTGATGTCTTTTAATAAAATAAAAACATAAAAGAAAGTATTAATCATATAATAAAATGCATATACTATATTTATTGTTATTATTGCACTTATTAAAGTAATTTATAAGGAAGAATGTAAAAAGATTAAATCAAATCAATTTCAGGCTTATCTATAACATTTAACGGTTTTCTTTTATAGCCAAATTTATCGATAAGCCCTTTTTATTATTCTTTTGATTATAAAGGTTAATAAATAATAATCGCATTTAAAAACCTAACCCAACACATATATTTAAATGCTTACGGAAGTTATGAACCCACGGCAATTGTGCATTTATAATATTAGTGAAGGGCGTCCGTAAGAGCAACGACCAAACAAGTTAAACCACTTTCACTGACAGCATAACGCACCCTATCATGCGTTGATATACACGATCTTGATCATTGTACGTTGTTTCATAGTTGTTATGTAAATCGTAGGTATTTATATAGGCCAAGAACACTAGCACTCAATAAATATATGGATTCCACGGCGAGAACCTCTAAGGCGGATGAAGAAAGCTAATAGGATTCTTTATATTTTTCATCGAAATGGGTCATTATGTATCTTTTTTACACGTTATATATAATAGTCAAGATTAGATCCGGTTCAACTGCATAACTCCATTACCCCTCTACTTTAACTCTATAAAATAACTAATAAAGTTTCTCTTGTGTATGTCGATATCCTAACATTTCAATTTTGTGTATTTCACACAGTATTTTTTATTTCAATTTGAATTCATCATACCATTGTAAATTATTGATTACACTTGATATATACGAAGGTGAAACTGAATAAGTTAAATGAATGAAAAATCAGTAAAAAATTTCAAATCAATCTTAATATAAATAATACGGGGATCATTGCACAGTCGATAAACTATGTCTAAGAACTGTCTATAAAACTTTTAGAAATTGTAAAATATGACTAAACTGCAGATGAAACGAAGAAATGAAAGCGGAATAAACGCACGAAGAATCGCAAGCACAGCTAATCATATAATGGTCCTAATTTTACCTCATTTATATATTATATTATACCATTTATATATATATTTATAATGTAAATAATAATGTACCGCATTATCCATAGAAGTTTTTATTAGTACTTAATCGAACTAGATTCTAATTTATACATGTAAAAAAAAAACATAAATTTATCGTTTACATGAAAGCGACTTATGTGAGGTAATAGATGTTTGTAATAAATTATGAATATTCATAGTCTAACAACGTCGCCAAAACACCACCTGTCTCAGTAGACATAAAATAAAATGACTTCTAAATTTAATTATGAATAGCAGCTTTTATAATCGTCACAATGACGATGAAAGATAAAACCTCAAACGCCTTCGTAGTTGTATGTGTGATACATCTATTAGGTATAAGCAAAGGGACTTATGTATTCACGTTTATAGTTTTAACTTGATGATATTAAAGATTATTATTGATTATGGTTAAACTATATTTTCGTTTTGTACTCTTATTTTAATTTAAGATTAATGAAAATATGGCTAATATCTACTGCCAAACACGTTCCGTATTTTTTTTAATCAAATTATGAAAGTTGAAAATCACCGTCTTTTTTATGTTTTACGGTTTCTAAAATTACTATTGGCAATTCTTTTTATATATATAAATCCCTTATCACAATGTTTGTCTACGTAAATCTCGACAACTTCTCAACCGATTTTAATGTAATCGTGTAAATATGAGTATATATTATTTGGCCCAACTTAAGGAATAGGACAGTTTATATCCTGATAAATAGGCGGATCCCAGCACGCGATATATGGTGCCGTGGTTAATTTATGGACTAAACGAAAAGAGCAATACAAGGTCCGCCACGCCAACTAGTAACCTACATATTTAGGAATGACTTAAGTCCCGTATATAAGAGTTTGAATAAAAATAAAAACCGAAAATAGAGACAGACTCAAATTATTGTAATATCATATATATCAACTGTGTCCGCAACTGCGTTCGCGTGAAACTAAAATTATGTAATATTGTTTGCTCGTTATTATAATATATTCCAATACATTGGCGGTACTGTGATGTAAAATAGCCTAAAGCTTTCCTCAGAATTTGCTGTATCAAATATAATTTTTAAAATCTGACGATTAGTTCCAAAGATTAGCTCGTTCAAACAAACAAACTTTACCTTTTTATAATATTAATATCGATAAGCCAACTTGGGCCGTATCGTCACTTAAGATCAGGTGAGATTATATTATAGTAAAATTTTATTAAAACATTTTTTTACAGTTTTGTAGATTTTAGCGTAAGCTCACAAGAAGCTCACGGGCCGACGCGACGGCGACGACTGGTAATTGAATTGCGATTTGTTGATGACCGTCATTGTTTTTTGATAATAATGTAGTTACTATGCTGTATTGTATTACTACAATAAAAAAAACAAGTGTAAATTACATCTGCATTATACGGAGTGATATTTTTCGACATCATTCGTTCCGCTGTTGATTCGTAATGTACACAAAAAGTGAATTCAACCTTATCCCTGAACACAGGCAGTGGCGCGACACGACTTCATCTTACCAATATCACGGCCGTATTATTACTTTATTTACTTTACTTTACTTTACTTTACTTTATTTACGATTACTCAAAAATCCTACCTAAAATAAAAGTTTTAATTATTTGACTTTGAAATGCAATACCTAATTACCTACTCACCAAGTGCGGCTATTAACTAAATGCTAGTATAATATTATGGAGTTTTAGGTTAAGTTTCACCGATATAAGTTATATTTTAATATTTATTATCCCCGAAGTCATCTTCCAATATTGTTTTATAGTTAAGGTTTAGCGTTATGGCCACAATTTCAGCTGATGTTAACTGACTAGTGGAGGGACTGGCTCTCAAATTCAACTGCCGAAACATACTTATAGGTATTAGGCGACAGATTTTCAACTTGAAGGTGGTAGCTAGCCAGGAGTGCATTAGAAAAAGCCACCATGTTATGGTTTCGTCACGATTTTTCCCTTCACCGGAAGCTCAAGCTCATTGCAGGTCAAGCATCGAAAATATGTAGAGGGCCTATTATTGTGAGTACTGTTTTCAGTATGCGGAGATTGGTATGCAAAAAGATTTTAACAAAATATACTTATCTGGTAAATACAATAGTAGAACTTCAAAATTTATTGGTTGTAATAAATCACCGGTAGCAATTTCTATAAGAGTGCTTGTATGATTAGGATTTATGGTAGTAAAATAGTATTGTAAAAATATAAGATCTTCTAAGTAAATATAGAGAATGTAATGATTGGCTTTAATTTGTATTTATCCAAATAATCTATTATCTATGTGATTAATATTTACATATTACTGTTTCAGTATTATATTTATTTCAGAAGGAAAAGCCTAAGGTTTTCTACTAACTTACAACTTTGATGTCAAGTGTCTTAGAAAATTTTAACGCAAGCGCTTAGCATATAGAACGTTTAAATTTAATATTTCGAATGAAGAAGACATCTAATTGAATGGAAAAAAAAATTTGCCCATCAATCAAAATCAGGAGTCTGATATGTACGGACGCGTGAAACAATTCTAATATCGAGGTTAATAAAAAACTGCAGTCTTACAATACTCATTGGCCTTGGTCAATCAAAAGGAAGGGTTCGGAGTCAGAGGACGTAAAAAGGAAACGTCGGTCTGGAACCATACTGATATGATATCTTAAAAGTGGGAACTAATTACACGAAGCCCCCTTTAATTGTGGGTGATACACGAAGGCTCCTCTGGATAATACCCGTTGCACACTAAAAACTAAAAAAGGCTAATTTAATATCACATCTCACAGTTCGCAAAAGTATATATTAATGTATACTTGTTTTATCACATCTCAAGCAGAAATTTAAACTAATTTTGAACTGATATAACTTTGATTCACTGGAACACTATAGTAATAAATTTTAAGCGAACATTTCTATAAATTAAACATTTACACACTCTACTCAATAAATATACTGTATGTTAAAAAACTATAACATTATAATAATATTTACACTCCAATACTCATGTATTATTATTATACAAGAAAGTTTCAAGGAGTATGCACGCTTTGTCAGAAACGCTGTATAATGGATCTTTTTTATGTAAATACATATGTTAATATGAAGTTAGAAAGTTTAGATGGATCTTAAGACTTTATATTATAGTATATACATTAAATTTAAAGTTTATTTTTATTACGATTTCTTGTATAAAGTTGAAAATGTCCAGTATGTTAGATTTGCTTTTAAATAACCATATAAAGTTTTTAAAGTTTTCAAACAAGTTTTACTGATTTATCGTATATTATTTTCTACTTAATATAAATAAAACTATAAAAAACTAATATATTTACTTTCGTTTAGTTAGTAGTTTAGTCAACACATTATTTTCCTGTTACACCAAACATGTTAGTAATTCGTAACCTATTTCTTCAACAGGTTAATAAACTTTGTATTCATCCTCATTACATAAGCCGAGACGTACCAATATAAACTTTCATAAAAATAGTTCGATAATATTTAATTAAGGCCTATAAGAATATTTACAAGCGTAGTTAACCTAAATATTGATGTACAAAAATATGCCACCCATTTGAGATGTTTTGGTAATTTAACTCGCTAATATAAAGTTTATTTTGGAGCAAGCCTTGTCCTAATTTCAATCTAAGTGTATCTCGTGCCCTACACTCATCTTGTCTTGTAATTACCATATTAAAAGTCACTCTGTTACACGTAAACATGTGTGAACAATGAGTTTCTCCCTGAATATATTTCAATCCATTTTTAAAAATCTAGGATATTCGTCTACTATAACTAAACATAAATCATAGAATCGCCTAATTTATTAATAACTTACAAGATCTTAACGTATGGATAAAATTTGCAAATATGAAAGTTGTACAACAAAATTCGAACATAATAGACTTTTTTAAAATCCTTCTTTGAAGGTTTAGAATTTTTACATGATAAACTCGTCAACTTTGGTATTAGAAATACAGTATTTACCATGAATACTATTAAGGTTATGTCTTAACTAAAGAAGTATTCTTAGTTTACTGATTTTAGAAAATGTTACTCATACAGGAATGACAAAATACTGTGTATTATTCTAACTAATCTATTATATGGATATTTGTACCTTTGTATTTATGAAAACCCATGCCTTTCATAACAGTGACGATTTTATTTCTACATTCACTTTTCCTTTTTCCTACACACAATTTTCCTTATATATATATATATATATATATATATATACTATTAACAGTGCTAAGTATATTTTATCGCAGGAATTGTTAAACAAAAATCATTAATGGAATATTCCACAGCAAAATAGTACCATGAATTCATAAAAGACTTCCACGATTATAGATTCATTTCTTGGGGTAACTCGTTTTATATCTATTTGCTAGTATCGTAACGATAACACATGTCTATTTTGGAAAAAAATATAACATGATTTAAAGGACTTTTTATGGGTGTAATGCATAATAAATATAGAATATATTTATTATTTGGGACATCATCGGATTCAATTGCTAAAACTTTTTGCAAAATTTATAACAACTCGTAAAAATGAATAACTAACGGTTGTCAGATAATGCATAGAAAACCATTTTAAATCCTAAATAAAATACATAACAACGATACAAAATCAGTATCATTACTAGAAAACAACTTTAAATTTTATTTATTATAATGTAAAATAAAATTACATTAGGCTTGAAATTTTAGTCAGTCTCCATCCTACATACAATGAGATCACGCTGACAGTATTTTATTTTCAAGAATGTATAATCCATGTAACAAAAAAAAATTTGGTAAAAAAAAAAGGAATATTTGGTTTCAATATGACGTCAAATCTGCAATGACCTTATGGCAAATCTTCCTAACGAAACTCATCCAATTATGCTATTTATAAAAAAGCTTTCAACATTCGTCTGGAATACCAAAATATTCATTAATCTTCAATGTCCAATATATTATATAAAACAACCTTCGTCCGAAGGTAAAATAAAAAGCTCTCATCCATAATAAAAACCAAGTTCAGGACTAGTGCAATGAACAGATTTATTATTAGAATGAATAATTTATCAACTTTTTAAAATAAAGCTGCCACGGACAGCTATCAGTGGGTGGACAATAAATTTACGTCATGTTACAAAGTAAATCAGACTCGACGTAGTTAGAAATAATTTAAAACGAAAACTATAACGTTGATGAAACTATAAAAATCATTTCAATCGAAAACAGCCACGTGCTTCTGTTTATACACTATTAATGCTGCTATCTTAAAATAGGTCTTTTTTAATTTTACTGGATTTAATTTTTCCTTCATTTCACAAAGTGTACGTACTTTCAAACAAACGAGGCCATGAAGCAGGATACAATGATACTATAATCAAGCATATAAAAAGTCGGGTTCTCGAGTGGGATATAGATTATATGTCCAGGGTTCGAGCCCGGCATACGTATTTACTAGCATTTAAAGATTTACGGATTAATTTTATAATTAACTCTATCAGCTTACAGTAATGGTAATTAATATGATAACTTGAAAATATTCTACTAGTAGGACTGTTTGTCCATAATTATAAAACTATAAATTTCATGGGCCTAAAGGCAGCCAAGTCATAGGTTGGAGTGGTGAATTATCTACGTTCCAATGTTTTAAAAGATGCCTTTAACCATCAGAAGGAATTAATAATTTGATATTATTATATTCTTCAAACTCTCTAACAAAAAATAACGGTAGGTAAAGGTTAGTAAACCTGATATTGTTTTAATTCAATACAAACATATTTCATAATGGACAAGGTTCAGAACGGGATCGAAGAAAAAAAACTGGTTAATAAGTAAACTTATGGGTTTGACTGTATTTTCGGTTACATAACCGAACCCTCTTTATCTGTTACTATCTGTTATTATTATCCTTCATGCTTTCATATTTTAGCAGTTGAACATTATAATATTTTTATTACAATAATCCATCTATTCAAAACAATATAATATCATCGCTTCTAAATGTACCCATTAAGCTGTTGACATTTCTAGACATTTTGTAGGTGTAATGGCGTTACTAGTAAACTGTCAGTTAATAATGTTAGTTACTACTATAAGTTTTATGTATTACTTATATACACGGTTTAGATGTAGAATTCGAGTAATAAATAAATATTAAAAATACTGTCGCTAAAAGATCACAAATAATAATAAAGTAATTTAAATTGAAATGCTCAAGCAATATTGCATTGGCTTACTCTCTTAGCGTTAATTATTACATTATTAATAATACATGCCTTTATTATTATATATCTTCATACCTAAATGCAATTTGAATCCTGCACTCTTATATAAAAGTTTTTAAATTGCATATCAAAGAATAAGCGACTCCAGGTACGAAATAAGAGTTGTTCAATTTAATATAATTATAGGCATGACCTGAAAATCTATACTCGTGAAATTTCAAAGTAAATCATTTGATATAGATTTATTACGTAATATATTACTAGGAAATTAGGAATCTCGAGCAGAATTACCTAATTTATTTTAATAATCAAGCCGCGAGCACTTAACCTAACTTTGAACAATTGGTGATGAATTTTAGTTTTATAGCAATAATAATATTATGTAAAACGAATTCATCTAATGATTATGACCTCCGCACTAAATATGAATCGATTCATTATTAAAATTTAGTGTACTGTGGTTTGTTCACGTTTCCGCAAAACCAACGCTAATATTATAAATGTAACCGTCTAGCTCATGTCAAGGATGAAAGTCAAAGTTGTAATTTTTGGACTAAATCCAAAGTTGCTGAAATGTCATTCGACAGTCTCTTTAATTTATGAATGAATGTAATTAACTAACTATAGGTCTCCTGGTTAAAAATATTCTATATTCTTCTGTAAATCTATTTTATGACAGTGACTTATACTTACATATTTACATTAAGTTTTTAAATTATAACAGTTGATCATAGTTTAATCAGTCATTAAACAAATAAACTTTGCAGGTCATATTACCAGTAAAATTATTTACATAACTTTTATAAATTATTAATAAATAAAAATAACATTCCCAATGATCTACACTTACAAATAATAAGAATATTAATTTAAAGTATCTGGACTTTCTAGATCTATGTAAAAAAAATATTGCAAATGAATAAGAATAAGAATTTAAAATGTCTGTATATCTGTTTGTGCACGCATCACTGCCAAAGTACAACGTTTATGATAAAACGTCACAATGGAAATATTAAAGCGTCTCTTCGAGTAATATTTAGCCTTTGTTTCATTAAGATCGGTTATCTCTATTAAAAGGTATTGTACTTTTAATGACCGTGTGAGATTAAATAATTTTAGTTTTACGCGAACGAAGTCGCAGACACAGCTATATTCAACAGAAGCTATTTTCTCAACAAAAATATGACTAAATAATCTAATTATCGTGTACCTATAGTCATTACTTTAATTAATTATAGAACAGAAACTTCATACATTATACACTTGGGCTACTTTTTGTTTGTGTAAAGAATAATTAATTACGTTGTTTTACAATATTGCACGATGATCAATGAATAATATTATAAAACGATTTATGTTTCCTTTTGAATTCAATTATTTAATCATATTTATATATTTTATCATATTGAATCTAACATTAAATTGACTTTAACATAAATAAAAACGGAGACAAATTCACAAAAAAACAGTAACTGATTACTCATTAGCCACCAATTGAAGTCACGTATCAATATAATACTCAAATATATTGAATACTTTTAAATGAAACCAACGCAAGTCCTTGACCAGAACAAATGTCACAGTTTTGTTCTACCATTGTAAAATTTAACATAAGCCGGTACCCAACTAGTGAAGGCAAAATGCGAAGGCGACACGGAAAGTAGTTAGCTAATATAACTTTTATATTTATTAATTTTTAGAAGTACTTCCATGCTACATAATAATATATGTATCTCATTACTAACGAAGCAGATAACACGTTACCGCTGATATAATTATTAATGTTTATACTAGAAATCTCTTAGGGCATACTATGAAAACAATATTTTGATATATTTTTTTATATTATTGATTTACATCTTCACATACAGGGCCAAAATATGTTTTGCATAAAAGTTTTAATTGAAACAAATTACTGAAAATATGGTTATATACGAAATCAATATGTATAATTTATGTGTTCGTTACAATAGTTGACCATAAACAACATAAAACAAGAATATCTTTCTACAGTGTTGATAATATAATACTAACAAATAATACGCACAATAATACGTTGACGAAAAACTAATGTATTTACTCATTTTCAGTTCGATAATAAAATATTATTAACACTAATACAATTAAAATTTATTTATTTAGCTATTATTCAATATTCAACGAAAAATATTTAATACTGTATTCACTTCTAGATGGAGCGCTACAGTTGGTGCACTAAAACAATAAATTAATTAATAATCATTTTATATAATTTAAAAAGAAAGTTTACCAAATACTTACTATCGACGAAGAGACGATCGAAAGTGTAAATTTGTGAATATTGTATTTCCGGTTTGTCTTAATTTAAAAAAATATACATCTTTATCATTAATTGACGATTTACTAGATGTAGCGACTGTATTCATTTTGTACACAATTTAAGCACATAAACAAAGAATAAATTACTTGTCGATTTTATTTGCTTATCCTCACGTAATGATATAAAATATAAGCTCAACTGCACATTTTATATTTATGTGTACATTACCCACGTGGCTACGTCTGCATTATCTCGTTTTATGTGCCGAAAATGCATTTTCCTTTAACCTTGACACGCTATGAAAACGCAAACGCAGAACCAAGAGCATACATTCGTGATATAAAATCAAGTATTCATTGACCATAAACAAAAGTCACTATACTTTAACTATATTATAGATTTTTCTCTAATTAAAATTTTTTTTTAATGTTTAAACACAAAAAGTAGAAATTTAATGGTAATATTGATTTGTTGATAAAATATGTAACATTATAATATTTACCATTTCTGATACATATCACTTAAGAGCCTTTTAATGTTGCTTTGTATATTGAATAATAGCAAAAAATTCCGCGGAATGCTGTTAACCGAATCTACACGTTTTAAAAGTAAACCGAATTTACAATATTGTAATACTACATACAAAATACACAAAATATTAGTAAAACAAAGACTCAGAAAAATTACCATTTTCTGCACCGTTCCGTTTACGCACTGAATACCCATGCAGAATTCAGATTACCTTAAAATGTACATAAACAATTATCTATATATTCAATGAAAAAAATGTGTAAATGCTTTTATTCAAAACTTACAATCTCCTCGTGCAACGCACGTGCATGTTAATCACGCAATCAATCACTTTAAACATAATGCTTGTTATGTAGATAGGCGATACAAACTGGTCCGAATGAGTGGTTAGAAAAATAAATTGATAAGATAATGGTTATAGAACGAAGTACATCATATTGATTCACCCAGAAAATACATCCATTTTACTCACACGTACAAATACATTTTTCACATTTGTAAACATTCTCAAAATACAAAGATAAAACTCTCGACTAGTATTTATATTAAAAAAAAACTCGACCTATATGAAGTTATCAATTACAGTAACTTTTATATCGATAACAGAAGTAAAAGTAAGATAGCTAGAGATCAGTAAATAGAAAGCAAATATTTTGATTGTATGACGAAAACAAATCATGCTGATTTTCCGAACACACACTACCTAGTTTTAATTTTCCTAACTTCCGCTCTGATAGCACGTTTTGGCAAGTACTAAGAAACAATAATCTTCCATAACAATAATACATAAATATGATTTCACCAATTTACCGACTTGGTTTTGACGCAAACACTGTGTAAATACTGTTATAATATTTATATTACTATCGCAGTAAACAAATTTCAAATAATAATAAATACAATACAAAAAAGGTAAATAATTTATATAAAAACATCATAGTAAACAAATATAATAGGTTTCAAACTTAATATGCAGAATTATGGACGATAATAAAATTAGGTATTTGGCGGCAGATTTTTAACTTAAGGGTGATAGCTAACCGGGCGGGCACTAGAAAAAGCCATGCAGGCCATGCTATGGTTTCATCACGATGTTTTCCTTCACCGAAAGGTCAAGCTCATTGCAGAGATTCGAACTCACGTCCATTGACGCGGCATCCGTACACTCTACCAACTAAGCCAAAATCGCTTCAAAGTATGATTCCAAACTGACTATATTTAGAGATACATACTTGCAGACTATAAATATGATATACGAGCTAGTATAACTTCGTTCCTGTGGAAGTAAAAGTTTTGTAATAACTTTTGCCCGGTTTTGTAATCTTTTTCAATAATGCTTTGCTTCTATTTATTGTAGCGGTATGTTAAATAACCTAAAGCTTTCTTCCATTATTGCTCTATCCAATATAAAAAGCTTTTTTTTTAATGCGAACCTTAATTGCTTAGATTAGCGCATTCAAACAAACTGTTCGCTTTATAATATCAATTAATATTTGATAAATATGTATATGCTAAAAACTGTGATAACTTGAGTCTAGTTATGAATGACTAATTGTTATGTTAATTCTTTTGTATAGCTGTGAAGTTGATCGAACTCGAAATACACAAAAATACTATATTTAACTTATAACATAATACTTAGTAATAAACGTAGCGGAATTAGGTTTATAACAATATTTTCACGTTATCTTTAAAACATTATTGTTCTTAATAAAATTTCTTAAAAATTATAAATCATACCACCATATAGTAAGTAGTTTACTCTTAAAAAGCAGTTTTACTGTACCTATATATTCGTCGACAATTTATTATTAGATGTATTGACGTACATTACAACAGTTATGAGATATAGTAAGTCAATCCTCTCACGCCATAAGCGTTCCAAGAAAAACAGGATCAACTATTTTGTTGTATCTAAGATTTGGTGCCTGGTGTATAAATTAACTAAATTATCGAGTAATGGTTTTATTTAACAAATATTATCATAGTATTACTATTAGGTAATGTAACAACACAATCCTCAGTGTTCTCCTGATTAGCTTTCACATTACAGTTAATCTGTCGTCTAGCGCTTATATTGGTGTAGTCTTGGAACTATAATTGAGACCAAGTCCCTTTTATAGGAATACCCCCCATGATAATTAACAACTTGCGAGATTGAGAGCTAATAGTTATCAATATTACTACTAGGTGTTTTATATAAAAAATATATTATATATACATAATAAAATCACACATACGTGCGCGGAAACGGGAAAGCTAATAGGTACAATTCCCGTTCATGATTCATAATCCAATTTTCTTTTTCTGCTTTCGCAACACAAACATCTTTCACACAAACACCGTTTCCATTAACAAAAATATGCTAATCGCAAATGTTTAAATTTAATTCCTAATCCTTAGATACTTTCTTCTTGCAAAAAGTAGGTAATTAATAAGTATAACTAAATATATCGAAAAAGTTTAGTTACTAATTGAAACTATGTTTCTTAATTTTAAAAATACAATTGTGATATGCGTATACAAATTTAAAGTTTATTTCCTTATTTTTTATTCATTATATAGTATGTAATTTTATAATAATACTAAGATTAACATTAACAAGTTTTCAATCACATATCGTTCTAATCCCTGCTTTTATGTTAAAAATTTATAACCAACATTATATTATTTATTAAGATGATAATTAAAAATTAAATATATAATTTAGTAACAAATACGATTTATAACAGTAGTTCTAATATATATATACGACATCAAAAACACAACATGTATACGAAAATAAATGTAGTTTTAACTACGTTTACGAAATTTATAATGAAACGATAATTTCAAAAGAAGTTATTAATATAAACTATTAAACCTGGAGTGCACACTTGTAATAACCGTAATAGGTACATCTTTCTTGTTATTTAGCGATGTGGTTAAAATAACATAATAAATGGATTGTTGCCAATCATCCATAGGTGTGTACCCAGCATCTACACCAGAGGCTTTGTTTGGCTCAAATTGTCACTTAGCGTAAAATTGTAGCAAGATCATAAATTAATGTTAAAGAAATAAACTTAAAAATATATATAAACATACCATATTTTACCTACTACTGCATTTGTATGTTGTTATGTGGTGTTTTTATAAATTGTCATAAGAGTAAATCAATGTTTCGCAGAAACGAGGATATACTTCGCCAACGTTTGACCGCAATATAGGTCATTTCGTCCGGAAGACAAACATGTTTTACAAACTTTTAATTTATTTTAAAACTTAAAGACTAACGACTTGATTTTTACATTTACACGATAAATATTTACGAGCAGTGAAAACAAATTATTATTCTTGAAAGTCCAATACACGAATCCATCACGAATCCAAGTCCAATACAAAAACGCGAATAAGGAAAATAAAACAATTTGAATAAAAACACACGTTATTTGTATTTTTATCATTGGGTAAATATACGGTTCCAGTTAGTATGACTATTTATTAAAACGTAAGATAAAAAAAACATGTTTAAAACAAACGAGGCATGATAATCACATTAAAACACAGGAATGAGTAGTTTCTGAATAGTAAACAAACCATTTTTCGCGTGAAAAAGACCTACACTTCACTTTGTGTAACATTTCCCCACTTTCGAGTTTGTTGACTTTAAGACCACATTTCACTTTTTTCTTAGCACTCGACCGCGGCCTTTTTAGTATGCCAAAAACTATCTTCGATTACGTTAGCATTGCGTAAATAAACCTGTCTCGAATCTATCAAATCGTATATCGTGTTTATTTTTTGTTCTATTGTGGATTTAATGTTAGTTCATGCATATTTGTATAAGCGTTTATCTCAATTCATAATTACGTAGATTACATAATGTAATGGTCTTAAAATTAATGATGACATTTTCAATAAAATATTGGTTTTTCATTACTAAGATATCGTTTATAGAATACATTCATAATATAATTATTATTATTTTAAGGTCACAACATCAAAAACTATTTGTTCACGAAGAATCACTTTCCCAGTTGAACCGTACAGTGACCATTTTTTTATGTTATTGTTTAAAATATTTATAGTGATAATAAAATACAAATGAAACCAAGAAACTAAGAAGTTAGGATAATTAATTATTGTATATATTCAAGCAAGCATGATTTATTCCTTGCTACAAAATCTCCGTACATAGTTTTACCTAGACTATCATGTTGACCGCTTTATTATGAAATAACATTCGACTCGGTTGTATGTTTCGGTATCATTACCTTTTACTTAAACAGAAACAAAATTTACAATACCTACAACATGTAAATGTAAAATGTTATAAATTAAAAAATGCGGCTTGCAAAAAGCCATTTTATTATTAAACTATGGGTACTAGGCTATTGATATGAAATAGGTAACTGGTTGATGATATTCTAAAGATAATAAATGAAACCTGGTCTCGATACGTAAATTTTTTGGGAGTTATCGTGACCACCTCGTATAAAAAACTCATATTATCGTATAAATACAAATTGGTTGTGGTAGTGGCAGTTTAAATGTAAAAAATTCCTATCTTGTCTTGTCGAGAGTAGAGCACTACCTCAGTTGCTTCACGGTATGAAGCGTGCAAAAAAGTATATTGGTATTACAAAAAGTAATTACATTCTTTGCAGTACCACAGAAACGTAAGGTGTAAAAAAAAATATATTAACAAGTGTACAAATGTCATGGCGTTACGACAACCCCAAAAATAAAACGTATGTATTCCTATAATAAAATTACTGCGTAATACTTTTTTGTACATTAGTATACGTACAGAGCGCCAAATTTTTCATTATACAAAAGTTCTCAAAAGAAATACAATTCCAAATAAATCAATGTACCTACTATAAATTGTAAAAAAAGTGTGTTGCAAATATTATAAAATAGAACAAACAAAAGAACAAAACATATTGGTCAAGAAAAGTCACTCCCAACGAGACAATTTAGAAAGAAATAAATATGATACGTAATTCTGCCAAGTTTTTTTACTCTTCCAATCTGAAAACTTCACGTGATTCTCTATGCTTTTGATATGAATTATTGTTCTTATAACATAATTATACCTAAGATATTAGGCTATATCTTACGTAATGTATTATAAATTGATGATTAAAAAAAGAGAAGAAAAATAAGAACAGATGCAGAAAAAATACATAGCAACTTTACCTTTGCGTTTAACATATTGAACTTTGTATTTGAATTCACATAAAAACTATTAGCCCAAATATACCATTCCTTTTTCTCTTTAGCTGCATTTCATGTATCCTAGATAACAGTACAATTTCTTTTAATAAATAATGTTTCTCGGTTGCACACTGCTAACAGAACGAGACATTTTCTTTATAGAGCATCATTACACTCACAATTCAGAAATAATGTTTGTTTCATTTCGTTTTTATTTCAACAGTTTTAAACGAAATAATAAATCGCCCTTACAAAATAATAAAGTAAACCACAATACTTAGTAAACCTTCAGAGCCCGCATCTCAGTTGTTTTACATATTATGAATATTAATAACGACAAGTTAAAAATAAGAAGTCGGTATAGAAAAAATTGTAAAGAACGTTGCATCAATATAGCTACTACCGCACTACGTGTGCTTCACTAGGATCAACCTTGTATTTAGAAAAGGTTTAATGGACATCATATAGCTGTATACAAATTATTGTAAAGCTAAAGTTTAATCTATCCCAGATATGACCGATATTGTTTTCGCACAAACGGAAAAGTATGAGTATAGAACAACCAATTCAATATTAAAAACAAATTTATTTTCATACCCACAAATATGTGCAAATAAAGATTTCCTCTGAGCATTTAAATTCTATTAATTTCTTGACGTCATAGATTCAGCAAAATAACATCAGTTACATAAATAGACACTTTATTTTTTCCTGCATGGGACAATTACAAATTCCAGAACAATGTACTGGCCGATTTTCTCTTCTTATTGGAGAGACGTTACCTCTCTCAGACAACATTATTATTGACAAAGAAACTTTCTTTTTTAAACTTAACCTCATCTTTATATTAACAATCACAAATTTTCAGCTACGTGTATTCATGTGAACTATGGTAATTTTGTAACTTGATTAAAGGTAGTGTATATTTTGTGAACTCTTATCTGAAGGTAAGTAAAACAGTGATTAAATGACTGTATAAAATGATGTACCTGTTAATTCCTTTTCTGTTATTATTATACAAATAAACTAATCCATCAATTCTCACAGTCAGTGCTACTAAACACATCATAACAATACCTACAAATTCACGTTCTAATAAGAAACAAGGTGGAACCTTCCTCTTCCACGCACCCACATTGGACGGAGAATTCCATTGTTAACCGAGTTAGTCACATGCTTCATACAACATTTGTTTTATTCATTAAACATATTACAGATGTATGTTAAGTGTTTTTTTTAATAATTCTCATGTAATCTAACTTTGCAAAACAAAGCCAAATCTGCAAATTACAAATTTTGCGAAAATTATAACTGTAGTGTACTTCGTTATCGATATAAAGGTCAATTTTATTTTAATTTTGCTTATGTATTCGTCTGTATGTCCTTACTATATTCGCATCACTCTAAAACGACTGGACATAAAAATTATGGATCAACAAAAATATTACTTTTAAACTTTAAAACAAACGGTATTTCCGGAATAGGAGTTAAAAACCAAACTCCATCACCGTTTACCCGATTATTACCTATATTTATTATTTACTAGACGTGTTTATGCTATTCCGGAACGCCATAGATTGTGCTGTGGTGGAGTTCTTTAAATGGTAGAGTAACGTCTTCCAGGCCGATTATTTATAATATAAAATGACATAAAAACAATCACCTATGAGTAATGAATTATTATTAAATATAATACAGTAACATTGATAAAATAAAATATATCTTACAACGTGATACTTTATTGTAATATTCTATGAAGTATATATGCCTATAGTCGCAATATGGTCCACATTATAAACAAGGTTAGCGATACTTGTCTTGTTCTACCAAATAAAGAAACGATACGTATTAAAAAGAAAGTCTTGTGACGCGATTACATTTTCCGTGGTCCATGGATTTTATTTCGACTTACTCTTCTAGTTTCTACACATAATTCAACAAAGTCTATTGTTACCTCCTTGTAGGTCATTGAAATAACGTTTATGGAAATAATAGTTTTTTATATCTAGAAAACGTTAGGAGTACACACGATAGACCTTAGTTTTGTATATCTTTCTTAGCTCATTTATAACAATGAATTCATGCTTAGTATATTTTAAATTATAACCTATAATGAGGTGAAACATTTTTCACGCGATGGATCGCGATGCTGTGTTCCGACACTAGAGCAAAACATGTACGCACTATTCTGCTGATGAATTCCTGCCTTGACCTTTAGTAGAAACTAGATACCGAAGTTACTCTTTTAATGTCGAGTAATAATTCATTATTATATAGGATTCGTAGACATAACTGCATTTCCTACCACTATCTTCAAAGTCAAAATATAATGCAAAAAGTAAGAATATTACTTACTAATTTTTGTTTGATGATGTTTATAATGATTACGACTGTGACATGCTAACCCGCTTATTTAAGATTGATAACATGTGGCAAAAACAATTGTTCACGTGCATTAAACACACAATATTAGCTATTTTAATTTGTTGAGAAATCGATATAATAAATATGGTATAATATAACAAAATAGCCCTAGTACAAATGAAATACTTTTAAAAATATTATTTCATACAAGTCAATATCAAAATCTGTATGCTATTTACCAACAAATACAGTATAGAGCAAGCTATAATATTTTTTAAATGTCAAATGCATTCGACTACACAGAAATAATGAACACACATAAAATATAAATAGACTTGACTCTCTGAACTTTTTTTTTCGATTAGACTTATTTCACTTAAGACTAACTAACATACTCGTGTAACATATTATTTGTTCATGATTTTTTATTTTGTTACTATGCCACTGCAGTATTGTATAAAATCATCTTTTATACTTTTATCAGCAATAACCTTTTTTTAATTTTCTCTTGTTACATCCATCCCAATTCTATACTCTAAATCAAATCTTAAATAACTAAAGATAGGGCAATCAGTAATGGCATATATTGCCGTTTGTTGAGTTGTATTGTCGCATGGACACTTTGGGCTATCTTTGATTTTTAATATGTGTAGATATTCAGCAAAAGCTCCATGACCTGTTATTATCTGTACCGCAAATGGTGTTAATAATGTTTTCCGGATAATGCTGTAAGCTTCTTCTGCATTTGGGTAGAATAACTTCGTACATGTTGCTGTACTCCCGCTGCTATAGCGGTCATTCCATATTTCTATTATTACGTATTCTTCCAAATGAAATTGAGCATAAGTCGTAACTTGCCTTTTTTTTGCCCGCAGAGCTGCTTCTTTTGCAAGGAAATGAACTTTAAACTTTACTTTACTCTCTGAGCTTTAATTATAAGGCGAAGACAAATTAAATGTTAAACTCAGTCTAGATGTTTGTAATGATACCTACAAGTATTTGGAAGGAATCGCGTAGTGCGAGGGCGCAGCTCGGGCGACGCGGGTGACGTGCGTGATGCAGTTGTTAGCAGTGTAACTGGAGCACTCCGAGAGGATAATGCACCAACTAGATCCATTTACCCGACTGAGAGAGTTTCTGTGCTCTGTTTCACTCACATAGTTGACTATAATTCCGAGACGATATCACATTATCGCGACCGCATAACAGTAAACATTCATTCTGATCTAAATAAATTACTCAAGATAAAAGTTTACTATAAAATATAAGTACTATAAAAAATAATTCAATTTTCAAATAGGTACTACTGTTTACGCGTTTAGCATTCTCTGTGTAAATTGGAATATATGTATACAGATCGTTGTCGGAATACTGAGTCAAAATTGTAGAATCAGTAAACGATTCACTATCACTTTCGCCAATATTTGTTTTACATAGTTTCTTATCCAACACGTTTTTATCGTAGAATACATGGTGGTCACGTTAACTTTTTCATATGAGCAATTGAAGTAGTACAAAGTGAAATCATAAATTTACATGCGTATTTACATTGGCTACCGTGTTAATTTGGGCGATAACAGCTTTCTGTTTTCACACTTTAACATTGATAACGTACATGACCGTTTTAGATTATAAACGAAATTACGGATATGTCACGAGTAACCTCGCTTTTTTACAATTTCAACTTGTATATAAACAACATGATAACAATTTTAATTTAACTATTATTATCTCTGGACTTATTGTCGTAATATAGATGTGAATTTTTTTAACTCCGCAACAAAAATAATAATTGCTTCCTTGTTTCTATAGAAATGCGATAAACATTATAAAATAAAGTCTTGACTACATTTATTTTCTGTTGAACGTTAGTTAGTATACATCTATCATAGTTACTTGATTTCCACTATTTTCAAACAAAAATCTACTAAGATGTAAGCCATTTAAGTAATTATTATAACGAATTTGTTAAGACATCGCTATAAGTTTAAGATAATCTGTATAATAAAAGCTTGTAATATTATTTTTTTAAATTAAACGCGGAAGAACGGAAGGGCCGACTTTTGTTCTACTGGGTCACTCGATGCGGCTCGATCGGCCTTGACACATTTTCGCTTGCTTGTCTAGAATTAGGTCACTATTGTAATCAAAACACACTACAAGTATCGTCGCTGATAATGATATCAATAATTATGTAGTTATTAAATCCTTGATCCGTTTATAGAAAAAAATTCGTGATCACAATCTTGATATTGCGAACAAGGATTATTTAAAGGTAAAAAATTCCATGCCATGATTGACTACGGGATTTTTATCATAACATTTTATTTTTGTTATGTTTAGCTATAAAATTTTTAATAAACTTTAAATTTCCTTCTTTATTATCTTGAAGTGAAAATAAATTTTATTCGTAGGTTCTATATAATCAATAAATCTTTTTGAAACTGTTTTTGCATAATTATTAATACAATATATGTATAATAAATAACAATAGATCAATTTTGAACTGTGAGAATTAATATGTATAGGTAGCATATTAAAACAGAAGAGCTTTCGATAAAATCTCGGATGCTAGTAATGCAAAGCATCATAAAAACAGACTTTCTCGATAATATTAGAGACTATAAATAATATTATTAACATTTTTATAGCGTATAACAAATTAATGTTATGACATTGGTTAAAATTGTTCTACTGTTCCGTCTAATGGAAATTTTCAAATATTTATTAAAAAATGGTTCACGAAAAGGAAATAACTATCAATCTACGAGTTAAAATAAACAATTCCAATTGTATGCCTACTTACATAGAAATCAGTAACTATGTAATAATAAATCAATGAATTGTAAAATTTCTTGTAAAATAGAAAAGCAAGACAAAAATACTTTAGGCAGATATATAGCTAAAGCAATTAACTGTCACATCCATTTATAATTTCACAATTCTTTTGATTGTGATCCGGACATTTATACGGCCGTTGTTATCTTTCATACAAAAAAAAACTATTGGCGACATGAATTTGGCACAAGTTTTGATTCTTTAAAAAACTTCCCTGCCTTCTTACACAATTTTATTTGAATAATTTTAAACAGCTGTTTATATACTTTTAATCTAAACAATAAGTATATCACTTTAATTAACTATCTGTTTTGTAGCAGACCGAGCAGTTTTTTATTCACAAAAATGTAATGACAACCAGAATATTGCTATTACCTAATATGCAACATTAATAAAAGACTATGTCTAGTAAACATTAATTTTAAAACATATATCTTTTAAAATAATTTCATAAATCACATATTCACGTATTTATTTAATCACAATCGTGTGGGCAGATAACCAGATGTATCCAATGATTCATAGGACTTCGTTATATTAGTGACGTCTTAGCAATAACAGTGACTATCTTCTAACTTTTCATTACTTTTATATATTTTAGAAAAGAAATCCAATTCCTAAATTATATTTTTATTTTTGTTAATATATATTTTTAATAGTGATATCCTAATGTAATGAAAATAGAGATGAAGTTATTTACCCCTGTTTTAAATTAATGATATGTATTATTGTTATAAGCTCTATTACAAATATTTAAAGGTATACGTAGTGTACTCGTTTTAATAACCATACCTTCTTCGGGTAAATAACTGTATTTAAACAATCGAAACTCTGTTATTTTGCTAAATGATGTCGCGTGAATAAAACATTAAGTTATAAAAAATTATCATAAAATAAATTCTCACCGATAGTTTTTAAAATTTGAAGGTCTTCAAGTTCATATTCCTTTTCTTCTTCTGTGTATTCAGACTCAGTTGTAGTAGAATCCTGTTCTTCCACGGATGTGGAAGAGGCCACCGAAAGAGATCGCACGTCCGAACTAAGGTCTGAACTACAATCCCGCACCATTTTCGCACTTGCCATCATCATATTTGAAGACCACGACACTGTTCAAGTGGCGACAATAAAGTATCAAGTTTAGAGTCGTTATTTATTTACTTTTCAGAATGCAATATTCATTTTTAGGTAAATATAAAATATGACTTTATTTCTTGACAGTGAATACAACTATTTCTTCAATATATTCAGACCTAATTTACTTAATTTATAAAATTATTTTTAATATACATTAGTATCGTGAAAAAGACCGCGATGAATATGAATAAAAACGACAATACGTTGAATTCACACAACGGCTTGATTCTCACTGGCCGGCCCGCGGTTACTCGACCAAACATTTCACTATACTAGCACTGCCGATACGACCGCGACGTTATGTGAGACAATCACATAAAATATACGCTAATTATTTTCACTCTAAGATTAAATATAAGAAAAAATATATATAAGCAGATACCAGTAAAAATTATATAACTTTAGTTTACATTATAATTTCATCGCAACTATATTGAAAGAGCATGCATTTAAGTACCAACCAAAAACGGAAGGTCACAATAAACGTAATACAAAACGCCAATCCAGAAAAAATATTATATTAACGTTTTTTTATTTAATATATTGTTAAATATTAATAAAATATACCTACCTACTTTTAAAATAATCTTTGATCTTAGTACAAGAATTACTTTCTAAAAATTTGAAGAATAATCTAAAATTGAGTCAGTTGTGATAAAGATATATTTGACAGAAACATTCCTAAATTATTTACAAAACATTAGTTGTTGCCCGCCCGCTTCGCATTGTAATAAAAATCTATGTCGACTATTATAATATATCTTTGACACAATGACGGTACTTAAATACCTAATTATAGTATAAGTATGAATAAACGGCTCCGGAGTCATTATTATTTATTACATTTTAAACTAATTCATAATTCGTCATAAACATATTAAAGACTTTCTCAAATTTATTTTGATGTTTCATGTACCATTTTCTAAAGTGGGGAATTCCATTTACGATCTCCATCCCCAACTAACTACTGGCAATACCCTGTACAATCCCACAGTTATTCACTGCGATTATGAAACGGGTTGGAGCTAGCAATCACCGCGTCGCCCCGACTGCTGGCTCACTCTGATGGTAAGCCGGGCTTGCATTCAGATAGCTTTGCCGCCTGCTCGTCTAAGACGAAGAAGAGGGTGACTATTCATAGAGTTGAAGAGTCATAACGAGAATAACAAAAATTAAATTGAAGGTAGACACAGTAACATGAACTTTTCTGGACAACCTACACCTCAGTCCGCCCCGTGACCACGAAGGCTGAAAAGCTTTCGAAACGTCGGGATCAAAATTAATAAATAACCGCGATAAAATCCGTTTAAATTAGTTTTATTTCGATATTATTTAGATTACTCATATCTATATACTATTTATACATATATATCAGACAATTTTTTATGTCATAATATTATTTTATTAACTTAGCCTATTTATAATTTTCATATAGTAATTTAAACAGTATTAGTATTATTTCTTTATTTAGATACTTCTAAATTGGTCTATTAAGTTATGTCGATTATAATGAATTTTGGTATAGAGATGGATGGGAACCTAGAGACAGTGAAAGGCTACTTTTTCTTGTTAAAACTTATTCGAAGAGGTAAAGATCTGGATTAAGTTTTTATTGCGTCATCAAATTTGTTAAAATCAATATTAACACCAGCCAAGGCGCAGGTAAAAGCTAGTTATAAAATATTTCTGGGTGTCATTTAAAATATATTGCTATTTATACATGGGAAAGTTAACATTTTCAGTTTTTTTGAAGTATGGCCTGCAGCTATTCGTTGTTTGAATATTAACTATAAAGCGTAGGTTTTTTTTTTAGGATGACAAACAATTGGTGCGCTTCTGTGCTGTAGACGAATAGACCGAAGCAGCATACACAATATCAGTATTAGATTTTAAAATTCCTAACCCATACAAGAATTGCTAGTTTCCTTTTAATTTTTGCGATATGGGTCCTCCAGTTAATATGCGTATCTATATTTACCACCAATAAATTAAATTGTTCTACTTCTTCTATATTACAACTAATCTGACTTGTTTTTATGTTTATGGTTTTTCTTTGGTGGGGGCGAAATTATATTAGTTTCGTTTTCTCTTTTTGTGTTTAACACCACATGATTTCACGACCAACTTCTTAAAACTTTAAAGTTAACTGAATTTGGTTGTTTCTACTTACTAAGGGCATTTAGCGGTTATAAATACTAGGTAGGTACATAGTATACAAAATCACGTCCAGTAGCTAATTATAATTTATTCTTATAGTATGTTGGCAAAATAAGCATTAGAGATCATAATAGTATAATAAATTGTACACTATATGTTATACAGTTTCAACATGATGGTTAATAATATACATAGACTTACGAGCGGCATAAAACGACAACAAAATGAATCGTTTTTTTAATACTTATTTTTGATTACATAATACTAGTTTATAACCTCAATAAAGAAAACAATAAAAAATGTTATTTATTGAAATTTCTACAAATTTTAACGATTCTCTTAGATTAAGTTAGTTCTATGTGAGTTAACAGACGGTTTTTCCTTTTTTCAAAATTCCTGCACCACATTATTGTAATTAACACTTGTTCCAACATACAAGTTAAAATATTCAATTAACAAAAAATCTGAATCCAGAATTGCTTTACAGACATCGAGCGCGTTTTTACGACATTAAAGTCTCGAAATAAAAGTTGATTTTAAGGTCGCGGATTTTTTACTTCGTGTTTTTATTAGAAATATGAACTATATTTATATTAGTAATATGTATTATTTAAGTAATATAATTCCAGAAAATAAGTTCCTAATTTCGAATACGACCTACAATTTCACCATATTTATTTGTAAGACTTACATTTTTTTATATTGCGCACTATAGTGACTGCACTGCACCTGATGTTAAGTACAGTACAATCCAAATCTTTTTGAAACAAATTATTATAATAAAATATTATCCACCAAATTAGTGTATATATAAAAAGGTTCCTGGCTGCACTGTTGATGTAGTTATTTAGGCGGTCGCCTCGGTGACGCGTATTGTGGGTTTGAACCTCACACGATACAATTATTTGTATACAGATCATTGTTCCGAAACTGAGTGTTTATGTTCGTTGCTTGTGTGGCCATTTTCACTTGTCATTGGTCGAATTGCCTATATAGGCAGAGGCTATAATAAAAAAAGTCCCTATAATAATAAAGTTTTTATTCCTCAATATTAGCATTAATAAGCATTAAGTATCTATATAACTAGGTTAATATATATTTAATTACATTTCTCTGTAAGTAAAAGTTGTTTGTTCTCCTGCAAATAATTATTACAGAAATCCCTACCCGAACCCAGATAAATAATATTTACAAACTTTATTGGCGATAGACTAATGTCGATAATGTGTTCAGACAGATTCGTCTTTCTTATTATAGGGAATCGCGTAATAATTTTAATTACGGTTATTACGGTTGAATGAAAAATAAAGTATTTCAATGCAAATTATTTATTCAATAACAAGCATATCCCATAATGATATTGTAATAAACAAAGCATATTATACAAGTTAATAATTAATATCACTATATGTATACTCCGATATATAGATTACTGGATAATAATCTAAAACAATAAATTATTTGTAACATAGTATAAGTTTAGGTATTATGCGTTTTATAACGCCATTAATTATTATTAACATTATTATACTTTTACGTGTTAGTTACAAAATATGGCAAAGCCGAAACTCAAAATATACAACAATATTATGCAGTGTGATGATAAAAAAGTAAAATACCAACATATAATATACACATAAGCATAAAATAAACAATTATACAGTGGCATCTCTATAGCTCGAATGTCAAGGGAAATGGTAAAAAGTTTGAGTTAATGAGAATTGAAATTTCGACTTAGAAAAGCGCGATTTGTAAATATATTTTTGAGTAGTATAATTATATCGAGACGTACATTATATTTTACTAACTACAACTTATGGAGTGCGCTCTTTGAAATTCGGATTCTAGAGAATAAATATGTAGTATCAATACCTCGCACAGAACCAACATTTTGTTCGAAATGGAAAGTCTAAAATAATTTCAGATACCGCGTATTTAGGGGTTCAGCGAAAGGGAATAGCATTTTTTTTCAACTTCCGAGGAGTATGGCTTAACGAAGTTCGAGTTATAGAGAATCTACTATATTATAAGCTATGATAGACTGCACAATTGATTTAGTGATTAGAGTAATTGCCTCGCTGCATCTGCCGCCTCCTAATGCTGGGGATTCAACTCCCGTGCAGAACATTAATTTGTGTCATTTTCAAATAATTTATCCTAGTTTGGTAGTAACTTTATATTCAATAATAGTGGTTATAATATCTTTCACAGTTGACATTCGCAAATTTTCTACATAACGGTTCGAGTTTTTTTTTATCCAGTCTTACTTCTCGGGGTTTTAAATAGATAAATTATATAGGTGTGTATTTATAAGTCACTATATAAGTGACGATGTGATGATCTTCAAGGTTAGGCAGGCTACACTGTCTCAAAATGTAATAATAAAAAACAAAAATGAAAACTTTGATAACGCATTTATATCCAAAGAAAATAAATTTTACTTTAACATGTGTATTTAGGCTTCTTTATTATTCTTCATGCAGATTTCATAATATATCCATAATACAAATACTCATATAATGAACCATCATATAATGAATCAGCAATAATATAGTTATTATAGCTGGTTTCGTTTATAAACATAAATATTTATAACAATTTAAAAAGTTCAACGGCAAAAAAAGAAAAACTTTTGTTAATGTCAATACACTTTTTAAGATGACAATTTTATCAAAAGTAATATATCAAGGTTTATTTTTAGGAAAGTTTTTTGGTTTAAGGTAGTGTGTATAGAAGCCACGTCAATCGACATGAATTTGTATCCCTGCAATGAGCCTGAGCTTTCGGCAAAGGAATATATCGAGAGGAAACCATAACATGGTGGTAGAGCTTTTCTTATACCCTCCACTAGACTTAGCATGTTCACCATCTTGAGCCACATCGTCATTTATCATCAGGTGAGATTGTAGTCATAACGCTAAACCTAATGAAGTAAATAAAAAAAATTGATTGAAACTTTCTATTCAGCAAATATTTCCAAAAACTAGCTACAATAATTACCTAATATGTAATAATTCTCCATATAACGCTTATTTCAAGCAACATTTTTTAATTTAACATTAGATTTTAATATACACGATTATACTATATCCTTTATAAAACTACATTTCATACACTATTCTAACCGATTACGACACAATATACAACAAACTGATACAATATATTCAGACACTTCAGCTATTATATTTTTTGTCCTTTAATATACTAATGTTGCTTTGGTAAAATTATACAGTTATCAACCAATAAAAAATACATGTAATATACTTATAGATGTATATAATAATAAAACAAATCTCAACATACTGTGACTAACATACAAATTACTTTTGTGTATTGAATATAGACGAAGATTTCGCATAGTATATAAAATATATACTTAAATGACAATATTTACAAAGTTACAAATGCTCTCATTATTGTGTCGGACATTCTTATATTGTATTTAAAAAAACAATTCTCTATTAAATACAATACACATGCGATAATTCAACTGGGACAAGAGGGTGTTAAAAGTACCGTAAAGATCACAACAAACAATCTCAATATAAGTGATTCTTGCGAGTTTTAATATAATCAATACCTCTATTATAATAATGAATTTAAATGCATCGAGTTCATCAAAATATTTAGAAACTAGTTTATTAACTTTCTTCTTTACATAGTATAAAATGAAGTCACTTCCGCTGTCTGTTCGCTTAGATCTTTTAAACTATTCAACGGACTTTAAAGCAGTTTTCAGCATTACATAGAGTGATTCATGAAGAAGGTCTATATGTAAGTATAATACATACATACTATAGTAAAGAAACGACGAAAAATTCAAAGATTTGTAATGTGATACGAAGGTCACCGGGTTAGCTAATATTCTATAAACATTGTTATTGTTATTCTTTCTAAACGGTAAATCATATATCTAAGAACAATAAGATTCCTGCGTGTGTGGCTATAGCCAGTTTGTTATGCCATTTGGCGGACGTACAGAACGCCATGCAAGTTACATCCGCCAACGGATACCGCTCAGGGTAGGCTGTTGCCGGAATCAACGCAGCATTCTGCTGTGCTTTCTGTAACATCCAAAAATATTACACCTAATATCATTTTTAGAGTAAAAACTTCTATGGGAAGGTTTGGATATGGAGTAAATTCATGTAAGTAATCATCGACATGGTCACGTCACGTGTTAACGATAGCTTTATATCTATTCCTATTAGTATAACTTATTTCGCTGAAAACAGTTTTGATTTACAAGTTTTAACTTAAGACCAAACAATTAATTTAAATATCCAAAAATAACAACTGTTTATTTATAGTTTTATGTTTTCACTTCTGTTGGCAGTCCTCATGACTGCTATGAATTTTTTTTAATAAGTAAAAACTTCTTTAGCATCGTTGTGGTTTGAAACTCGCTGAAACGTCAGTAAAATGAGACAACCACATACATCTATAGAACATAACGTGCGAGAGAATCAGATAGAAGGCATTATACAGTATTTCTTACAGGGTCCGAACGTTGTACGTGTTAATATGTGTGTGTGCGCGCCTGCGTATTACGAAGCGAATATTTGATTAATTTTCATTTCTATCGCGTGTAAACTACACATTTTTTTGTGTCACGTTAATGACAATGTACTTTACTGTAAACGCACAGTACAAATCCTAAAACAACCATCGACTATCACAAACCAGAATCAATCAACGGCCACCATTTCCTGTCCTAAAAGTCTTTCGCAAACTGGGAATAAAAACTCTACCTATATTTCTGCTACAAACCAGAAAAGTTTGTTTAAACGTTATGATCTTGATGATACAAATTTTTGTATTTGATATAGCAATAATTGAGGAAGGGCTTTAGGCGATTTATACACAATGAACCAAAATTCAAATAGCTGTGATGCTGGCATGTTTAGGTATCTCCTTCACGCCTCTTTACTGCGAAATATTTATATATTGATGAAATAGCCAAGTATTAAAGCTACTTTATTTTGTGTATTTTACGTGGCGATAAGTCGCGCAGGCGACTAAGCCTTCAATAAATTGAAGAAAAAAAACTGGTCGTGTACCTTATTTTGCCCCGAAATCATTTTAAATTCAAGTCCATACTTCTTGATGGCGTCTTCGTAATTGAATGGCTCCAGTTTAATAGCGAGCTCGTCATTGCACTGTTTTCTTTTCTGGCCTATTGGTGACATTTCTAATAAACCTATAATCTGTAACAACGAAGAGGTAAGTATTTCTTTAAAAAAAAAACCTTAAGTTAATAAAAATTATCAAGTATTTTTTTTATTTAATGAAAAAAGAACAATTAATTACCACTGATATGTTAAAATATTATAATATAGATGGAGATTGCTTTCGAATTATGACTGTTCGACTTGGTATATTATGGCTCACATTATTATTTGTATTATATAAAAGAGATATTAACTACAGTAAAGAAAAAATCATACCGACTGCACTAGTTATCAAATTGTGTCAACTAGAGGAATCATTTTATGAATAACAATTGTTGAATTTCTTTCTTTTACGTGCTAATGTATTATGTAAGCATTGCATTTTTATAGTTAAGAGCGATATTCTTCGAATGTGTGAATTTGTTTTTCTGCAGATATTCTTGTTTCTTATTTGATCCTACAGAGAAACTCCAAGCACAGCTTTCTCCTTTTCCCTTTTTTTTCGCCTTAAACTTTCTAATGATGTCCATAGTCAGCGACTACCTCTCACTACCATATAGCAACACTAGCAAATCATACTGATCAAATACATTCTTATTTAAAAACTATGGTGTTTTACCTAGCAGATAATTTTATTCAGAGACCTTCACAATTAAAGCACGAAAATACTTAATTGTACCAATATTAAAATAATAAATATGTAAATACTTTTAGGTTATTTTATAATACTATTTTAGGTTTAAAGTACTAGTATCCAATGTCCTTTTTTATACTTTATAGGTTTAGTGTTATGGTTACGATCTCACCTGATGTTTAGTGCCGATGTAGCCCAAAGATGATAGATACGTTATGCCTAATGGAGGGACTGGCTCTCAAGTGCAACTGTCAGAACATACTTATAAGTATTTGGCGACTAGTTTTTAACTAGAGGGTGGTAGCTATCCACTAGAAGAATTACAAAAGCTGTCCTTGTTCTCTGGCAATACGGGAGTTTGAAGTATCGCTGTGTTGCGTTTGAGTGGGTAGTCTTGTGTGATTAGGACCCGATGAATTACCACACACTCTTCATACTTTGACCTGACCCGGGTAATGCATTTACGTGTTGCAATGAAGAAGTCTGTAAAGACTGCGATTTAAACACGTTAGTAAAAAAAGGGTGGTTGCTAGCCAGTTGGGCATTAGAAAAAGCCCTACCACTATGCTATGGTTTCCTCAAGATGTTTTCCTTCGCCGAAAGCTCAGGCTCCTTGTAGGTGGATTCAAACGCACGTCCATTGGCGCGGCGTCCGTACACACTAACAAGCGAGTCATTATTGCTTAATAAATAAAAAAAAAGTAAACTAACTTGTTTCTTTATCTCAGTGTAAGCGGGATGCGCGTGCTGCACGCGTATCAGCGGAGGCGTGGTGGCGGCGGCCAGGCCGCACCGTGCGCACGCGCACCACGAGCGCGCGCCGCCCACCCGCCTGCCCCCGCCTATCCACTCTAATTCGTTCACCGTTTGGTTCGCTGATCAAATAAACGCAAAATACTTTATTCAATTTTTGATGTGAATTCTTCTATAGGAAGATTTGAAGAGCAAGTAAATTAATATAAGTCGTCAACGACATGGTCACGTGATGTGGTAATGTAAACACTATATCTGTTCCTATTAGTATAATTTATTGCGCTGTAAACAATTTTAATTTACAAGTTTTAAGTTTATAGTTATAAAATTTCATTTCTGTCCGCAGTCCTAGTGACGACTTTGATTTTTTTTACATGGGTAAAAGCATTTCTGCGTCTTATACCCTCCCAGCCCGTGAATACTGAGCGGGTTATGTGGGACTCGGCCGACATTTGCCGCCGAGATACCCACTAAAATCTCAAGGCCATCTATCACATTGCTGGAGTGACGCGGTTCCATTTAAGCCTACAGACAGGGCTGATGAACGTCAAAACTATCATCAATGCGGAAATTAACCCAAGACATCGAGAAAAATCGACAATTTTTAAAAGCCAAATGTGCACACCACATAACGTAATTATAATTGAATGACATAGATTTAGGCATTCATATAAATAGGAAGTAATCCGATGTCTTATAAAAGAAAAAATATTTTTCTAATGTCATGGAAATAAAGGCATATTGAAAAAATCCGATGTAATTCAAGAGCTCTTAAAAAGTAAATGATCCCAATACATTAAGTTTTTGGGCGTAATCGTTACACATAAATACACACAAACATCCGGAAGTCCACGTAAAAAAAAAATTAATACGAATTTTATGTATATAATGGAATAAATAAATTTAAAGATCATCTAGGGTGATAATGAAAGTATTACTCTGGATAATAAAACATTTGCATTGCCGTACAAACACAAAATATTTAAAATAATAATCATTGAAGTCTCGAAAATTGCTTTGCTTTGGAATGTTAAGAGTAATGCACGACCTTAAACGCTTCGCGTTATGAGGCGTGTAATAAACTCAATCTAGCTATATCTTTTAAGGTTATAGAGATATATATATAGAGATGTGTAAGCGGTGTGGGTGATAATACACGATCTATTCACTGCAAATCGCTTTGCAAATTACTTTTGCTTTTTAATTTTCGAAGGTATGGAATAAAAATACGATGTATTCGTGAAGAATTTATGCAAACAACAAAATATGACAATGCGCCGGACCTTTTATAGTCCGTCTAATTACACTGATTATTCATTGGCTGCTCGAGCGCGGATTATACAATGTGCGTGACTTAACCTATTGTTGTTTAATTAGCTGCATTTTTATTTTATCTGACGAAGGAGCGTTTAGACGGCCGAGCCTACTATCCTGTTTTAACGGACAGTAGACTCGCTACAAGGTATATATTTAAAAGAAATGTCAAACACATCTGCGTGGTCGAGACGAAAATCGAGAAGAAAAGGTGTAGCACTGTCGGCATAGTAAGGTCCGTTAATTACCTGAGGCGTTTAAGGCGGGAGGAGGTCGCTCCTGAATCTCAACCAATCTCACGTGGGGGGAGGGGACCTCGTCAGATGTCAAATATTTTTTTTCCTCAAGAATCAATACAAAATTTCGAGAAAACTGGGTTAAACTGAGAAAAAAAATTAATGTTTTTTATTTAATAAATCCAACGCAATCAAACACAGATTAACTTATTTAGATTAAACGTATGCATTTTGAAAAATCTCACGTGATCCCTGGGAATGATTAGAAAAATCACCAAAATAACGTCACGTAATCAATGGATGCCCCTTAATAAGACTTACGGCTGCTTATGTAGCTGTCTCCGGTGAGCTGCACGGAGGGCCAGTGCGGTGTGAAGGCGGCCCCCGTGGAGGCCAGGTGCGTGTGCACGGCGGCCGCGCGTCCCGGCAGCCCGGTCACCGCGCGGCCGCCGCTGCAGGAGGAGCTGCTCCACGCCACTCCCGACTCTACGTCTGTCCCGACCGCATACGATCCCACATCTGTTTAACCCACCACACCACAAACTCAATTATAGATATAATAACACTTCTATTCATCTAAAATTACTTATAAAGTAAATATGTTAAGGAGCTTCGACTCAGTTTCGGAAAGGTCGGTTGATTTTACACCTTCGACTCCGACTTCGGCTTCGGTATTTTTGAATCAGAGGTTATAACGGAGCTCGCAACACAAGTAACTGCGGCTAGAATTAGTACGTACAAAATGTTACTTCCAGCTCAGAGAATTGCTTGATCTTTAAAAAGATTGATGTACAGGGCATTCCCTTAAGTTTTGTGGAAGATACCAAATTTCTTAGCTTGTTTTTGTATAATTTATTTATTGAACACATCTGTCTTCTTCTCTTACTCCGTTTCGCATCCGACTCCGGCTCCGATAAAGCACATTATAAACCTCCAGTTCCGTTTCCGGCTGCGGTATATCCACCTCCGTAACATTCCTAGTATATCCAATAGGCCAATATATCTAATAATATACACAAAACTGATTGGCATTTAGGAAGCTTTGTCATACATAGAAGACGTAAATTATGATAACTTTGTATTATACACAAATTCCAGAAGTGAAATTTAGCATTTAATTAAATGTAGCTCACCAAATTTCCGTGGTATTCAATTGGCTTATTTGATTATTAGGTTAATACAAAAAATTGTAATTCAGCATAAGTGTATTGAAGTTCAATGGGTGCCTTCTTATATTGGATTACAAAGTATTGAAAACTTTAATAGGTTATAACATGGAAGTGATTGAAGACGGTGTTTTATTTAATTTTTTACCTACGAACAATGATGTTGTTTCTGAATGTAAAGGAAAGTGTATTAATGGATGATCCGAATATTTTAATTTAAGATCATTAGCAAAAAGGATTTGTCAAAACGATCAAGCCGTCTCTGGGTGATGTCCCTTGGTTTGATAATTTCAGTATGAGACACCACACTGTCTGACAGTCTACACACAATTTTTCTAGCCTAAATATTTAGTGCTCGGCATATACCATAAAATAAATTTATTTTTTTAATAAAAAAAGCAACACACCAAAATGTCAGATATGTAATTCAGAAGAAGACGTATATCACATTTTAATAAAAGGTGCCCGTAACGAATCTCTAAGGTGACAAATGTTTAAACATTGTTACAAGATAGGTATATGCAACGAAATACTGGCTCGCCCAACATCGGAAGAAGCCAAATTAATTTATAATTTGGTTAAAATCGGTATTGCGCTGAGAAATTGATTATAGCATGCTGTACGGATGAGGGTGGCATGTTCTATCTGAAAATATCCTCCATAAAATAAACATTAAAAAATAATATGCACCGTTTATTTTGAAAGTGGTGTAAGTCCATTTTCTTTTGTTTCGAGAAAATTAAAGATTACTATATTTGTCGATAATGCAATTTCATTTACCGACCGATTTTATGTTGTACAAAACATGGGATTTTTTGAGAAATTAAACACGGACTAGTTATATATAAAAAATTTACATTAAATTAAGCATGAATTACGTGATAACTATTTTTTCTCAAAAATGGACTTACACCACTTTCAAAATAAACGGTCCATATAGTTGGGTAATGATTTTGCCTGTTTTTACAAATTTTTTAAATATAGTTTTACTTATCCTAACGGTGATAGCCTGAAGTTAAATAGCCTAAACCCTTCCTTACTGATTCAAACAAACACATTTTTCAACTTTGTAATATTAATATAGACAGTAGTTACCCGCGACGACTTATCCCTTCTTTATAGGTGTCTACGTCATCACGCAAAGAATTTCAAACAAGTCCATTGGTCTGGAAGTTTTGGAGGTATCTCGGTAAAAAAAAAACAAAATTTTTTTATTTCCTATTTTAAACTAGTGTACGTAATTGGCGAAATTTAAAAACACGGGTTATTTTTAATTTTACTAAGCAGTCTTTATGTTGGTCGTGTATTTTAATGTTTGTGTAAAAAAAACGCAAAAAGAGAAAGTTACTGTCGCCTTAAAGATTCGAAATATGATAATTTAGGTGATGAATTTTGAAATTTTACATGTAGTTTAAAAACTCCTTCAAAATTATCTTAAATGCTTTTCGTGTTAAGTCAACTGATTTCACTTACCAACTAACGTAATTCAGTATACCGGTCCCTACCATTTTTGCGTGAAAATTGAAAAGGTACAATTACAGAGGTTTTTATGCATTTCACAAAAAAAAAAAAAAACTAGAGACTTACTTATCACAGGATCAGAAACAGGTGTGTTTGTTAAATTATAATAAAAAGAAATACCATATCATACCTATTATAAGATATTATATGGTGTCATTAATTTTGTCGCTCAACAAGCGTTTTCAATACTTATACCGAATATACTGTAATAATATAAAATGTGTCAGTTATATTACCTGTAATGCACGTATTGTGATGTCGTTCATCATGATAAGGGTATACTATTGTTACATCATTTTCTATTGTCGTTAAAAGCGGTGAATCACTTTCTAAATCGTAAAGAGCTATCGTCCCGTCTGAATAACCAACGATGATAATTGAATGTCCTTTTTTCTACAACACAAACAATAAAAAACTTATCATTAGATTAAAAAAAATTGTGTCACTGGGTGCAATGGAGTTCTTCATTTGCTTAGAAAGAAATAAAAAAAATCGTTACCATAAAATCGCTAAACGAGTTTTATAGTTGTCCATACATGATATTAATTAGTTTGTAACATAATTACCAAATTCGCAGTATGCAATTATAATGAAACTACTTTTCAATTATTTAGACAAGGTTTCAACCCTCTATTGTTTGACTATTTTTGTTCAACATTCATAAACTATATTACTTTATTTATTCCCATATATGGAATAAAAGAATGAAAAATATACAACACAAAAGTTTCGATTTTTACTTGTATTTATAAAATCAGGTCACAGAATTGAAAAATGTAGACTCACAGCAGAGCCGGATTTTCCTATAGGCTAACTAGGTTTTAGCCTAGGGCCTTAAAATCTAGAAGGCTTACATTCAAATTGTTAGCAAAATTAAAATTATTCTAAAAACAGGTATCACTAAAACACTGGACCGCAAATAAGGAAAAAGTCTACCCATATGATTAAAAATACGCACATGACTAACAAAGAAAAGTTAAGATCAACGCGAGAGATGACAGGCCTAGTCGAGGGATTGGCTCTCAAGTGCAACTGCCGGAACATATCTATAGGTATTTGGCGGCAGATTTTCAACTTGAAGGTGGTAACAAGAGCATTAGAAATAACCCTACAACCATGATATGGTTTCATCACGATGTTTTCCTTCACCGAAAGCTTAAGCCCATAGTACGTGGATTCCAACTCGCATCCATTGACGCCGCGTCCGTCGCACTACCAACTTAGCTCTCACTGCTTCAAAATGGGAAACGTAGCCGAAGTGAGGCTATATGCTGTAAAATCCACTGATAGAAACATTACTTCAGTTTTACAATCAAAATGTACTAAAAAATGCAATAGTACTTAAAAATAATTACTCACAGAAGACCACGATAAAGAAGTTGCTTGACACTTCCTTTTAACTTCACACATAGACAATCTAAGTTCTGCAACTGGTTTCATTCTATAAAACGACTTATCTCTGAAAGGTTTGGAAAGTTTAAAATTTAAAGTTTAGTCACTCAACAGTATCACTACTACTGTGTGCATTTTAGTTAAACATATAATAAATTTAATTTTCAAAAGCAAAGGTAACAATAAAAGTAAAAAATAACAATTTAATCTTAACAAGATATCCGAACGACTGTACTAAATTGGTTAATTATTTTTTATTGTATTCGTTATTTTTAGGGGAAAGTTTGTATAAAAAAAGCAATATATTTTTTTAAATCTCATCATATAAAGTAATGAAGAAATGATAGCTTAGTTAGTGTGTGTAGTGTGTTCATTCAATATCCAAAAGAAATGAAAAACAGAAACGATAATAAATATAGCCAGTTCTATTGATCTTAATGAATTGAAGTTGGTAGGTTGATGAGGATTGATTATAGCTAATCAAAATTAAAAAATAAAATGATACGAAATTTACCGTCAGCTAGTTTTTTAATAAAATTCTTTTCAGCGAGCTTTCTGTTCCGTAAAAGTTTTTCTTATGAATGCGTCTAAACCTTAATAATTTATTTGAATTTGTTTATGGTACTTAGCTGTGTGTAACTTAATTTGATTTTAAGTACTTACCTTGCAATTTAAATAAACATGAACTTAATACTCACTTTTGTATTATGGTCGATGGATAAGGCACCGAGAAGATGTAAGAAGATCCATTAGAACAAGCAATTGCAAGAAGACCCAATCTATTAAATGTATCATCTGATTCAGTGGTTTCTGTTGTCGACGCGAGCAAATCTCGCGCTCCGGAAGGACACCAATCCATGGCCCATACGGTTCCATAATCATGAGCGATACCAAACTCGTACTTTGGAGTAGGTCTGAAATCGAAATATGCTTTTCAAACTTTTACATTAAGGATAATTAATTACAATGTTTTACGAAGAAAATCCTTCTATATTTTAAACCGTGCAGTGTAGAAACTTTGTGGGAGATTTTATATGTTCCACGTAAAGTTGTGCGGAAAGTTGTAATGTAACCATAAAACCAAATAAGCCAATAAATAAGTCAACCAGAAAATAATAATCATAAGCGTCACCGATTTAAAAGTTGATTACTTTAATAAATCAAAATGATCCGTACTGAGACAGAAAGTGCCACCATAAAAAAGTCTTCACTGAAACTTTCAAAAAAGAAATCATGAAAACAAAATCATATGCAATACGTAATTATACATTATATAGGTACATATATATTCAAAAAATGAGTTGTCTGATTATGAACTGTATTTATTTACTGAACTACTTACTGTAATTACCGAATTGGTTTGTATAAAAACCATATGAACCATTTGGGAACCATGTTACATTTGTTACCATGAAATGACTACATTAAGCATAAGAATTTTAAAAATGAAATAGGTATGTTGTTAATTGTACAACAGGTAAAGTCAACTCATTATCAAAACCATTTAATTACAAAGTTTTTTAAGCTGAATCAATACAAAAAAATTACACTTACGCCGCTGTATTACCAAAATTCCAGATTTGAATTAAGTTTGGATGGTGAAAGATTTCATCGTAGTTGTAACGCGGACAATCATTATTGGTATGACAGCCGACAGCCAAGTAGTTTTCGCCGATATCTTGGACATCGTTCGGAAGGCTCGGAGCCCAAGCGATGCACTGTATAGTTCCACCAACGAACACAATCTGATTTTCTGCAATTTTTCATATATTTATTCAGTAGCTATGCCCCGCGACTTCATTTACTTAATATTATAAATGCGAAAGTAAGTTTGTATGTTTGTTACGCTTTCAGGCCGAAACCACTGAATCGATTATGATGAATTTTGTATAGAGATAGATTGAAACCTGGACACGGTGATAGGCTACTTTTTCTCGCGAAAACCTTATTAGAAGTGGGGTAAAGAGAGGTATAAACTCTGTATGAAACTTTTAATGGCGTCATCCGATTTGGTTGACAAAATCAATATTAATACGAGCGAAGCCGCAGGTAAAAGCTAATTATTTAGTAATCTTTGTTCGTTTTGTAACCTTTTTCAATACAGCTTTGCTTCTATTGGTGGTACCGTAATGTTAAATATCCTGTTCGCGGTGCACATACATGTTTACTATTTTGTCGTGGCGCCCAGCCTAATTAGCTGGTCGAAATAGTTAGGTACAATGATACTAGTTATGTATATAGACACAAAATTTAAAACATCCACATTATGAAACCAAACTGTTTATTTAAATGAACATAAAATTAACAGTTTCCAAGCATGTAGGTATATAAATTAAATTGTTTATTTTGTATCCGCGAACACACAAGTTAACGTTTCGAAGCATGGTAAAGAGAATCGCTTCACGGCGCCCTTCTTCACTCTCTACGTCGCTCCAGGGCGCCGCGGCGCACTCTTTGGGAACCCCTGGGCTAAAGCCTTCCTCAATGTTTGCTCTATCAAATACAAAAACAATTTTTGACATCCGAGTGGTAGTTCCTAAGATTAGCACATTCCAAAACACGGCTTATAGGTTTAGCGTTATGGCCACAAGATTACCTGATGGTAAGTAGCGATGTGCCCCAAAGTGGTGAACCCTCTAAACCTAGTAGAGTACCTGGCTCTCAAGTACAACTGCTGGAGCACTGCGATAGCTAGCCATATGGGTATTAAAAAAAACCCTACCACAATGCTCTAGTTTCATCACGACGTTTTCCTTTATAGAAATTTCAAGCTCGTTGCAAGGAATCGAACTCATATCCATTGATGAAGCGTCCGTACATGCTACCCACTCACTCACTCAAAACGATACTCTCCACTCTGTACTCTGTGAAACTGTTTTAGAGCAGACTATGTTTAACATTGGCAGTATTAATGTAACATTTAATTTAAATGTTTGTAACACATATCTGATATAAATTTTAGCTTTCTGTACAGAACTAACGTTTCTCGTCTCATCAGTAAGGCGTATCAGCACCACAAGGCCTAATACACGTGGGCGCACTAAGAAAGTATTTTCATAGTACCTGAGATAGTTTATTCTATCGATTATAGGACTCTATACCAAGCTTACATTAAAAAAACTCGTAGGTACTTAAGGTTTAAAAGAAAAATAATTATTATTAATTACACCTTACACCATACACCATATACGTCGTGACAAACTCCAAACAATCAGTTCACGTTTCGAGTTCAATCAGTTTATATACAGCTTTTGAAATTAAGTTTTTAGTCTATTATTTTACAGTTGATTGTAGTTTACATTCATACCTAGTTTTGTCGATGTCTGGAATAAGCTATACGATTTCCACTCGTCGCCGATTAACTTTGTTTTGCATGACTCTTTTAAAGGCGGCATATATTTAAGTATTTCTACGTCAGATATCGCCACGCGATCGTTTCTACGCCATTTAGGAAACAAAACTTCGGACGTTAAATGCATCTTACAACTAAAACAGAAAATAAACACAAATTAACATTTAAAAATATGTGCCGTTAAATTTACATGCGTTTAAACTAAAAAAAAAATGTTTTTGTAGCAAATAACTTTTTACGATAATAATTAAGACATATACTAATATTTTTAAGAGACACTAAAATAGTTCAAAATGTATGCTTGGTATCAATATGATATTTAGTTACTGGAACTACTTCGTGTAAGTTGAAACTACATGTAAGACATATTTAGCGAAACAATTTCATAGAATGTTTACATTTACAAGTAACAACTTTGAACTGTTACTGTCCTGTAAACAAAATAAAACCTGTTTTCACGGAATGGTGAGACAAAAAAAAAACAATTTGGAACATGGTATTTTCTATTCCAAGTTACATTGTTCGAAAATAATAGAAAATAATTACTTAGCACAACCTCTTTACTTGTCTCAATTACGCATAGATTTATACACAAACAAAATATCTGACAGATAAAACTTCTATATTTACAAAGTTTCTATTAAAAATTCTAAGTTTATCTCAAATACAAAAAAAACTTACAAATCTGCATAGCTTTCTCTTAAATACGAATCAACGTGTTTCACCGAATAAGGTAACCGCGGCACCTTCGCACCTGATGAACCTAATAATGAAAGTTATATCTGTTAAATTTTAATTTGTCGACAATAGATTTCATAAAGCTAGAAATTAAAAGTAAGAAATAACTTATCTCTGTCCGACGAATAATAAACACAAAACTTACTGTGATCTCTATGCTTTCTTTTTCTCTTTTCTACATGTATTTGTTCATTTGACACATCGGAGTCAACGTCTGAATCGATAGACTCGTCTTCTGAATATTGTTCCAATTTCACTGATTTATCTGAGTCACTCGGGCACTCGTTATTTGCCTCTGAACAATTGTGTTGTGTCAAACCGGCTGCATCGTCTGCTTCAAATCCACATCTCTTACAACTACCACTACCCTGTAAAAGTTGCAAATCACATTTATTAGCAAGCCCTGGTCTTCTTACCATAGTGCGAATGAAAGTGTTATTACAAAAACCAAGTCTTAGGAAAACGTCTCATTGGTAAAATCGTTACTAATATTATAAATGTGAAAGTGAGTTTATTTATTTGTTATGCTTTCACGCCTAAACCGCTAAATCGATTATGATGATTTTTGGCATTGATATAGATGGAACCTTGGAAACGGTGACAGGTTACTATTTCTCGCAAAAAAAACTTACTGGAAACGAGGTAAAGAGAGGGATAAACTTTGCATAGAACTTTTTATTGCTTCATCTAATTTGTTTGACAAAATCAATTTTAACGCGAGCGATGCCGCAGGTAAAATCTAGTTACTATTATAAAACGGAAAGTTATTTGTTTGTTTGTTTGAACACAGTAATCTTAAGAAATACCAGTCAGATTTCTAAAATTCTTTTCGTATTTGATAGAGCAACCATTGCGGAAGCAATTTAACATAACCCCACTATCAATAGGAACAAAGTCGAATTGAAAAAGGAACAAAAATGGGTAAAATTATATAATCCTAAGTTCCGCGCGAAGGAAGTCGTGGTCGCAGCTAGTATTACATAATATTTCAAAAATAAGAATTAATATTCATGAATGCATACAGACCTCATTCAAATTTGTCTTGTACTTTGCTATTACAATCTTGGCCCTGTGAAAGAAATATTTTCATGTAATTATGTATTATAATAAAAGTAGTTCATAAAGTCCTAGTTAACCAATAAAAAATTGTTATTATTGATTAATAAATAAATTTCTTTTTTATTTCAATGTCTAAATGAGATACTATCTCTCCCACTGCCTCTCCCTGTAACTTGACACCATTTCTCATAACATATAAGCGCTTCCATTTCATTCGATTTTTACGTCACGAACGATTGTGAAACCGATTTCAATGTGACTTGATTTGTATGCACGAAATGTAAAATTCAAATCTAATTAGTAATTTTAATTCATTTTTAATTTTAGCATTTGCATGTATAGGCAATTACGTCAATATCAAGTAAGAATAACCATACAAGGAACGAACACAAACATCCAGATTAAGACCAATTATTATTTTGACACAAATCATTATCACGTGTGGGAGTCAAACGGACAATACGCGTCAGATGTAAAAAAAAAATCAATTTTATTAATTATATCTATTATCTGATTTATTGAGTTTATTTGGGAGTCATAGTGAAAGTAATTTTGACAGTGAAACGTTTATTTTCCACTACAAAATTGTACTATGAAAATAATTCACGGTGTTTTTCTATATCACAAGTAGAATTTAAAACCGGTTAAATATAAATTAAATCAATGACATAATGGTAATTTTATGGCTATAATATATTATAATAATTAGTCCTAATTTATTTAGTAGGCAGTTTTATTGTTCAATAAAAATAGACAAGCTCGTTTCGCTACCAGTATTTTTTTCTACAGATATATCATAGTCTATGACTATTTCTAGAATCAAGATAACGGATCAATACGAACGTGAAAAAGTCCATATATTTTTATCTCAATAGGAATATATTTTTTAATATTTTATTATGTAGATTTATTTACTTCTCGGCTGCTCTTCGACGCCCAGGAGTATTTGCACTCGAAGTTCCAGATTCACCTTTTTCTTTCTTCTTGTCTTCAGCTAATTTCAATTTTCTCTCCTTCGCATATACTTGCTCCCTATGCATTGCCATGTGTTGATGCTTATAAATACATATGTATTTATTGTTACAAATTTCACATAAATCTTTGTACTTTTCTGCTTCCTGTCAATATTTTTTTATTGCTTTAGTAAATTTCCTAAAGATTTATATAAAAAGGTTACAGGTACAAGATTTTATCGATTACAAGTACCCAGGCAATTGTTATATTATGAAGGAAAATTGGTACATTGGTACAGAACGTTATCCTACTCCAATGTTGGTCTCAGTTTAGTGATCAAAACTTCTTTTTATACTAAATAGTTTCGTAAGAGCCTTATAACGCTGCCTTCACAGATTTTCAGGATAAATAAAAAAAATTAACGTAAGGAACTATTTTACGTAGAAAATCATTTTTATCATAAGTTTAGCGTTATCACTACAATTTTAGTTGATGTTAAGTGACGATGTGGCCCAAGATGGTAGACAAGCTAAGCCTAATAGAGGGACTGGCTCTCAAGTGCAACTATCAGAACATACCTATAGGTATTTGGCGCCAGATTTTCAGCATCGATAGGAGCAATGCAGGAATTTGATAAAACGCTACCGCTGTGCTATGGTTTCATCGCAATGTTTTTTCATCGAAAGCTCGGACTCATTGCGAGGATTCTAATTCACGGCCATTGCCGCAACGTTCATTCACACTATCATGTGCAAACAATGTCTCAATATGTTATTGTTTGGTTTGATTAGTTTTCCTTTTTTGCAGTGACTATCAATAATTCAATTATTCAAAATATTACCAACAGTATTATAGTCTCTTTTTGTATTTATACTATTTTACTTACCTGCTCTGTTTTCCCACAGAACAATATGTGAGCATAAAACCCGTAACATGAAACTCTGCTTATTTGGCACACTTTACAGACCAATTTATGATATTTATTCTTGTACTGCTTAAGGTATTTATCGACAGCGTAAAAACTCTTCAAGTCCTAGAATATAATAATAATATAAGAAAATCCTCACAGAAAACTAACCAATTTGATATTTTATCATACTAAATAAATATCTAATACTAGCAACAGTTTATTATTACTTATACGGACAAATCTATACACACTTATAAATAAAATTAAAGTGCCTGTTTGAAATGTCACAATAACAGCTTTTTAACTAAATGTATATGAAAGTATATAAGCTACTTATATATACATATATATTTTTTTTTTAAATTTGTCTTCCTGATTGCTTGTTCCCGCTAATCTCTGAAACGGCTGGACCAATTTTAACGGGACTTTCTCTGGCAAATAGCTGATGTTATAAAGAGTACCTTAGGTTACTTTTTTATAGTTAAGGTTTAGCGTTATGGCCATAACCTCACCTGATCTTAAGTGACAATACGGCCCAAGTTGATAAACACGCTAAGCCTATTATTAAAAAAAAAGGGTCCAGCGAACAAAAATTTATAAATAATTTTTAGTTCCACGTGATACAAAGGGTGATGATAGTCGCGAGTACAACTAGTATCAATAAAAACGCAAGTCTCTTGTTATTCTTAGAATGCAAAGCAATTTCATTAGTTGCATGAATAAAAAAAAGGTGGCAGAGAAAAATAGATAACTTAAAAAACTTACAATTGGGGGGTCACCGAGTATCCATGCCACATTGTAATGTTCCTTCATGGCATGACGGTCCCAATTATTTCTCTCCATTTCTTTAGAACAGACACCGCACTGCACAATACCAGCTGTAATTTTATTTACTATTTATTCCATAGTTACACAAAAATATAAATACTCTTCCGAGAATTTACATTAAAACCGATAGCATCCGACTGTTACGGTTTTTATTATTATTTTTAATATACTTTATAAGTATAGCGTTATGGCTACAATCTCAAGTGCTGTTATATGACGATGTGGCCCAAGAACACGCTAAGCCTAGTGGAGGGACTGGCTCAAGTGCAACTGCCGGAACATATAGGTATTTGGCAGCAGATTTTCAACTTGAGGGTGGTAGCTAGCCAGTTGGGTATTAGAAAAAGCCCTACGACCATGCTATGATTTCCTCACGATGTTTTACTTCACCATAAGTTCAGGCTCATTGCAAATCGATTCGAAATTACGTCCATTGACACGGCGTCCATACATACTACAACTCAGCCATCATCACTTCAAAATAATTCGAATATGATTTTATCCATTGAATAAGCATTATAGAATCACGGTAAAAGTAACTTAGATACTTTTAGCATTTTTTTGTTTGTTTTTAGAGGTTTAATGTCTAACATTTGTGTATTAACATTGACAGCTGGGGGGTCGCAAATGTGACATCGAATGACAAAGGCAGGGTGGTTCTAAAAAGATAAATAAAAAGATGAAGTATTTTATGAACTGTCCCTAATTATGATATCTAGTGCGATCAGGTAGTAACCAGGTTGCATAAGTAAAATATCTTACGACTAAGTAAAAAAAGTTTACAAGCAATTAAGTAATTTTGTAAAAACATTTAATACCAGTCACTGCTATTCAAAATCTAGTTTTTATTTAGTAATGACGTACATGCCTACTAAAAATCTTACTGTATCATAAATATTAATCACCTTCGTTTTTTATCATTGATGTATCACCATTATCTGTGTTAGCAGTAGCGCGTTTACAAGACCTAATGTGCTGTAAAAATGCTTTAACGTATTTCCGAACCAAACCACACTTAGAACATGTCAAACCGCCAATTCTTTTGCAGATAGACATCATATGCTTTTGAACTTCTTCTGCACTGTTTGTATCCTGAAATTATTACAAATAGTATAATATATAATGTTTTCTAATTGTAACGAAGTAGTTTGTATCATTTTTTTTTATAAGAATCTATATTAATTTCATTTTGCTAATACAGAGCTATTTTTTAGTGCCAAGCCGTAGCAATTTTCGAAAATATTTTTCTTACAAACGCTTCTTTTCCTGCAATCCACGCCATATAGTTATGCGATTTCTGTATATGGTTCAACCAATCCCGTGACTTCATTTCTTGATGGCAAACTCCACACTTGATATCGTCATCATCAGAACTTTCGGTTGGTAAGACCATATTTAAATCATCATCTGTTCTGCTTATATTATTATCAATTGTAGAATCGTTCAGTTCAGTATCATCATTTGGTAACTGAAATAGTAAAACGCTCAAAAGTTACTAAAGAAAATTTAGCAACATAAAATCTGGAGGTAGCTTTAAAGGATGGTTAAAGTATGAACCAAACAACTGCGGTGATAAAACTAATTGTAGAAGTACAAGTAACAATATATTGCGATAGCAAAACGTGTCTATTTATAAAAGGATAAGTGAAATATACAAGAAATAAACATGCCCAGATTCTAGTTGAGAAAGCGCAATCTGGCAAGATAGCCCACCCTGCACAATCTGACTTCCATGATACGTTTTGAGTCGCTTTATAACCTTGCTCGTTAAAGCTGGTGCATTAACCAATCTAATCTCAAACTATATCAAATGCATAACTATACATTGTAATAAGTTATCATAGATGTTTTTTTTTATATAGTTAAGGCTTAGCCATAATCTCACCTGATCTTAAGTGACGATACGGCCCAAGTTGGTAGACACGCTAAACCTGTGGAGGAACTGGCTCTCAAGTGCAGCTGCCGGAACACACCTATTGGTATTTGGCGGCAGGTTTACAACTTGAGGGTGGTAGCTAGCCAGGCGCGCATTTGAAAAAGCCCTACCACCATGCTATAGTTTCCTCACGGTGTTTTCCTTCACCGAAAGCTCAAGCTCATTATAGGTGCTTGGATTCGAACTCACGTCCTTTGACGCAAAGTCGTACACACTACCACTGAGCTATCATCGCTTCTTTTATTAGTCAATGTTTCATATTCTTTGCAAACTGTTATTTGTTATACTATTTTAAAACATGTAGATATAAAACATCAAAGTCTACAAAACATTCATAAAGCCTCAGTATACCTAGGCTGTCGATATTCACTTAAGAACAACGCCACAAAAACTTACTCGTTCACATGCTTTTATGTGGTACATGTATGGCTTAACGTATTTGCGCTTACAACCACATTTCATGCAAAATAATTCACCATACTCTTTTAACATCTTTCTTAAATGCTGCTCTACTTCATACTCTTGACTTAAATCCTAAAAATTAGAATAATATAATTATCAAAATACGCATAATTATAAACGAATTATATATTTATAAGACGATTATATAGATTATAAGCCAAACTTACTACAGGCGGTGTTCCATCCTTCCAGGCCAAATAATTGTGTTCCTTAGATATGTGATCAAACCAAGAGGAAGATGCAATATCCTGCAAGCATACTCCACACTTCACATTTTGCGTATCAATGCTTGACGTCTCTTTTTGCAACGTATTTGATTCTAAGGTTTTATATTTCTTTTTAGTGGATATTGTAGATTCTACTTCGTCATTCGACATCGAAATCGACGCTTCAGTAATACCTTCACTTTTACTTATACACTGTTTAACGGTCTGTTCTTTGTTCAAATTATTTGATTTATTTTTAGGTATTTCTATTGAACTAATATTCGAACTTATACTGTTATCCTCATTAGACGTGTGAGTTGGTTCTTCAGTTTTACTTATAGGCCTTATTTCAATTTCGTAACAGTTATTAACCGAAACTTCTTTGGTATTGCTTGTATGTTGTTGCATATTAAAACCGCTTTTATCACATTCCTTCGTAAACATATCCTTATTTATCTTCTTAATAACAGAATTAGGATTATTTTTGGAGTGGTCAGTGCTTTCGCTGTTAACTTTCTCATTTAGAAAGTGTTTATTAGCTATCTCTGAACTTGCAGGTTCCAATCCAGTTTGAAATATTTTACTTTTATGTAATTCGTCTTGATCATGCGCCTCATTTACGTTTGATGTAATAGGAGTTTCTACAGTCAAACTACTATTTTTCTCCAATATATCGATTTCCTTGTCGTTTTTTCTCTTGCCATCTTCCAGTATCGACAGCTGAGAAACTTTCTCAGTTTTCTTTTGGTTTCGCAACCTCTCTTTGGTTACATGAGTCCCAAAAGAAGTATTGGAACTATTAGTAGAAGTATATCTCATAGGTTCCTACAATAAAATTCACGTTATATATTGAACATATTTTTCATAAGAAATGAGGAAACACAGTTTGCTAATCTGAACTTAAGCTACATTTAGATAACAAACAAAAACTGAGCCTCGCAACCGATAGAAGAGGAACATAGAAATTATTTTTATATTGAAACAAGCGTAGGAAGGAAAATAGACATTTGCAATGCATTAAAATTTAACTGGCAACGTTACTTTCACTGTTACTTCTATTCAACATTAATAAATACACTTAGATCGTCAATTTAATAAAATAACAACGATAATATATTTCATAACCGATAAAACTGCTACGTAGCAATATAAACCCCTTATTTCGTGTCTACAAATCAAGGTATATGAATTAATTGGTTTTACAATCTTACGAGAAAATATGTGTGATAAAACCCTCAAAATTAACAAATTATTTAGTGAAATTTACTGAGAATGAACAATAGATAGCGTTGCAATTACTGTCAGCTAACGTAACCTTGTGACCTCGTGACACGTAATCGATTTTACTCCCAACCACCGCGATTAAAGTACTTATTCTAAATAGTTATTTCATTGTTTATTTACCAAAAATAGAGTCATTGGTGCGCATATTATTCATTTTTGCATTTATTACAACTCTAACTGTGAAAAGCAAAATCATTACAAGCGCTCATTTGGTTCATCAAACATATGCAATCACTTATCATAAAACTAAAAACTCATTGAGTTTCCGTTTAATATATGAAAGCCGGATATTATACGTGTTCCAGTGAGACTTTTCTCTGGTCAGAAATACAATGATTATAACACCCGAAATACACAGCAGTGTTGTGCCGTGACGTAAAGCTTCATAAGAGCATCGTAGTTAGAATAATTAGAAACACACTATTACATCGTCACGTATTGTGACGTCATGGTAAATGAAGCAGATAGCTAGGCTCCGCTAGCGACGTAGTAGTGAAAGGGTTTTGATGCATTATACGTTTATGTTGCAATAAGTCACACACAAGCGTGTATTGCCCGAAGACACATTAGCTTTTGGACAAGATAAGAAACAGTTGTGTCAAAATCTGCATGAAAAAATATATTTTAAATATTATTATTTCCTTTTTGCAAGAGAAATAAACTTTCCACGTGATAAAAAAAAACAGAAATTTACTTAATTTCCTTAAAAACTTTTCAATTGAACATCTTATGTTTATATTTTTAGACTTTATACTAATTAATATAGTAAATTAATTTATATAACTTATTAAAAACACTAACGCCTGACACATAAATTATAATATAATAAAAAACTTACAATTGGTGGATCACCGACGACCCACGCAACATTAGAATGTTTGCTCATAGCATGATGCTCCCATTTAATTCTGTCCATTTCATCAGAGCAAACACCGCACTGCACAAGAGACGCTGTAATTTTTTTACTATTATAACAGTTATACAATAAACCCTTAGTTACACAGAGAATGAAATAAGGTTTCCAGGATTTATATAGGTACTAATAACAGTTCACAGTTGTTTACCAGAAAATGGTTTATTAAATCTATAAATTGATTATTACTGAATCATGATAAAAGTAGATGTTTCTTTTTCAGAATTCAAATTACATTCAAAGGCGTTTAGTAGGCTTTGTAATGCTTTCATGTCATGACTAAAAATTACGGCAAATTGAACCAAGGTAAAATGGCTTTAGCATGTAGCTGCCAGAATATAAGAATCATAGTTAACCGGATTGGTACTAGAAAATACCCTAACATAATACAAAACAATGTAATAAATTTAACTCGGTTATCTTCATAGATTTAAACAATAATTGTAAAGTAGGCCTAAAAATATTTCCGGACTTTTCCCTTTTTTTTACGTGGGTTAATGTATTTATGCATCTCCTCCCAGGCCGGGGGTCTGAGAGGGGGATGTAGGACTCACCCTGCGCTAAGCGTCGGGATTACCCACTAAAACCCCACGGCCGTCTGCCGCCTTCCTGGGGCGACGCGGGTCCGTGCATGATCCGGACTTTTCCCTAGGTATTCGTGAGTAGTACTTAAATCTTATGTATACATTTTTAAGTGCTTATCTATGAAATTGACGATTAATATAAAAATAATCAACCATTTTTTAAATAACAAATAACGGTTTTTTGGCAATTTTATGAAAATTAATTATTATCATACGTTGAAAACTGAAGCAAATTTTAACGCAGTTTGAAATGAACAGGCCGCCACTATGCTTTCAAATCACCCTTATAGACTCTGGTCCCTGGTGAAATCAGTTGACTATAGTTGAAATTAAAATTGCTTTCCAAAAGCTATCAAAACTATAACTTATGTTTGCAGACTTGTGGACTATTTTATACAAGTCTTTATTCAAATAGAAAAATTGAAAGCAAAGAAAACAAATGAACGACTGTTTTTTTTTAAATATATATTATAGTTATATCATGAAATTAATTTGGATTTTTAATTACATGTAAAATGAAACATCTTAAAAATCCATCTTCATACTAACCAATTTCACTATTAGCAACAGTATTTAATTGAATCTAGTAACTAGAAAATAGTTTAAAACAAATTAAGCAAATAATTTTATAAATTTTATAGGCATTATAAATAGTAGTTACCATTATTTTCGATCAATGATGTATCACTATCATCTACGTTAGTAGCAGCGCGTTCACAAGACTTTACGTGCTGTAAAAATGTTTTAACGTATTTCCGAACCAAACCACACTTAGAACATGTCAAGCCGCCAATTCTTTTACAGATGGACAATAAATGTTTTTGTACTTCTTCTGCATCGTTTATATCCTGAAAATATTCGTATCAAGTTTTTTTTACAAATATCTACATAAATTTAATTTTGTCATCAAAAAGCTATTTTTTTTTTTTGCCAAGACCCTAGCAAATCTGAAACAATTTTCTTACCAATGCTTTTTCTCCTTTAATCCATGCAATATAGCTATGAGATTTCTGTATGTGAGTTAACCAATCCCGTGACTTCATTTCTTCGTGACAAACGCCGCAATTAACGTCACGTTCGTCTGAACTTTCGTTAACAGATAATTTATTCAAATTATCGTCTGTTTTGCTTGTATCATTATCAATTGTAGAATCATTTAATTGAATATCATGATTTAGGGACTAAAAAAATATTTGATAATTAGAAATATTTTTGATGATACACAACTAGCCTAAAAAAAGTTTAAACAAACAACCACAGAAATAAAAGTGGAGGTTGGAGTAAAAGTAAAGGTACATAATGAAAGCAAAATCTGACTGGTCAAACAAAAAAATAAAATATAAAAAGTAAAACATATCCAGAGTACTAGTGCATAGATCACCTCTGGCAAGTAACTGCTTCCATGACATAGCTTTGATTCACATTATGAGCCTACTTAACATTAGGGGTCATTCAAGTATTATGAAAGCAAAATGTTAGTAATTTTTTGGCAATCCCTACCCCTTGTCAGCAAAAGTAAGCAAAGCTTAGGAGCTTTTGATATATTTTTTATTTACCATAAAACATCGCGTGAGAGAGAGGAGTAAACAATAATAAATATAAAAGATAATTCCTGGACATGTTTTATTATCCTTAGGGTTGCGTTAGCATAATCTATTCAAATTTGCAGAAAATCAGAAAAAGTTAATAAATAAATATTACTGACGTAATCACCATCTAGACACTCCCAATCTCGATATCATCAAAAATAAACTGAGCAAAGACCAACCCTTTTGATGCTTACATAATACTGGAATGGCCCTTGAGCAAGTTAATCAGGATTACCAAGACAAAAAAAATATTACCGCAACTGCTCAATTAAAAATATAATTAATGATCTAGCTGTCGAACAGGCATAAAATATGGTGGTCGTACGTAATACGTACAATTTTATATTTTTCACTAACTCAACCCTACGTACTTTTAAGTTATTTAAAACCATCTCGTTATACATTCGCGAAATTTACACACAACTTATAAAAGATCGGTGTCACCCGATAGTCAATCATCCACTGAAGAATAATGTCAAAAAACGCGTAAAAAAACTTACAATGTCGCATGCTTTTATGTGATACATATATGGTTTAACGTATTTACGCTTACAACCACATTTCATGCAGAGTAATTCGCCATGCTGTTTTAATATCTTTTTCAAATGCTGTTCCACTTCATATTCCTCATTTAAATCCTGAAATTAAAGAAACGTAGTCATCACAGGATGCATGATCATAGACTAAATGTTAATATTTATACCCAACATACTATAGATTGTGTTCCATCCATCCAGGCCAAATAATTGTGTTCCTTAGATATATGATCGAACCAAGAAGAAGATGTAATGTCCTGCAAACATACTCCACATTTCACATTTGAGGTTTTTTTTGACAACGAATTCGGTTCGAGAACTTTATTTTTTTTCTTAGTAGGTGTCGTAAGTTCCAGATCCTCTTTAGATGCTGATATTGTCACTTCAGAAATAGACCCACTTTTTCGTTTAGACGATTTAACAGGCAGTCTTTTATCCAAACCTTTTATTTTATTTTTTGATGTTTCTATTGCTATAACATTCGAACCTAAACTGGTATCTTCATTAGACGTGTGAGTTGGTTCTTTAATATTCATTGGGTTTTTTACTTCAGTTTCGTCGCACTTCCTAATTGTTACTTCTTTATTATAGTTTGTATTGTTATTTGCGTTCAAACCACTTTTATTATTTGCTTCTTTAAACGTAATTTTATCTGTACTTGTATTTATTTTAATCGAAGCAGATTTAGTTTTTTCGTTCAACGTTTTGTTTTCTACCCTACATGGCAATGTAGAAGTGTCATTTGGTACTAAACTTTCAGCTATTCCTAACTGTGTTACTTCAGTTAAATGCTCGTCATCTTTGTTATTAATTTTCTCCATCTGAAAGAATTCATTATCTTTGTCATTAATGTTTGCAACCTCTGGTCCAGCACGAAAATCAAAATTTTTGTTCTTTTGTAACTCGTTTTGAATGTGCGTTTTGTTTACAGTTGGGGAAGACGTTTCTACAGTCACAGTAATATCTTTTTCTAATATTTCAATATCCATGTCTTTTTTTGGGATAGCATCTTCTTCTACTGATTGGCATACATCTTGGACTTTCTTTTTGCTTCTGCATTTTTTATCAGTAACATTTATTTTCAACGAAGTATCCAAATTACTGGGATCATTATTAGAATTATTTTTCATGAGATCCTACAATAATAAATACTCTTTAGGTTTCCAATTACATACTCTGTTTACATAGCAGGCCGGCATGGCAGTTGCAACTGAAGGAAGACGTTTTTCCTTTCGGCAGTCGTTACTGTCCCTGGACCTTACTGAGCTTACCATCAGGTGAAGTACGGTCATTATGCCAAGCTAGGATAAAAAAATTACAGAAAATGAAATCATCTTAACTTTGGAAAACCAAAGAATGAACATACAAAAGTGAGTCATCTTAGAGCGCATGCCATATAACGAATATTTCGAGTTTCACTGGCACTCATACTTAAAATAGTTAAATACTTAAATCGCTAACATAATAAAAAAGTTGTTTATTCTATTTAAAAAGCCAGCACTTAATAATCGTTATCTATATACTAAATTAATATAACTTCAACCGAACTAAGCGCAACAGTTATAGGATCAATTTATTACAATTCGTACACTGGAACTTTTAGAGAATGAGAGACAAATTTAACAAAACCAAATTTGTTGACAACATAACTAAAGCAACCTTTTAATATTCACAGATTAAGTCCCATTACGTAGGTGTATAGAGTGCATATGGTTATCGGTTAACCACGCAATGAAATATTTCACAAAAACAACGAAAAAGAAACTACATTAAAGTACTTACTTCGGTCCCGTCACAGTTTTTAATATGCTCTAAGTATAATTTCACATGTTCATAAATTACTTTACATTTTGAACAAATCAAACCATCATATTGCTTGCTTATCTTATATAAATGATTTTCTACTTCACTCGGATCTTGTAAATTCTGAAAATGAAATCGCATTATTCCAAAATTTAACTATTACATAAACATTTCAGGCATAAAAATCGAGCAATTTCTAACTTACGAAAGGGCACTCTAAAGCATTCCAAGCCATATAATTATGCTCTTCCGATATATGGCTTATCCACTTCGTTGTATCTACGTTGTTCTGGCACACTCCACATTTTATATATTTTGTTACTTGAGAACTAACAATGTTGTATTTGAAAAATTCCATACACGTTATAAGATGTAAAATTAAAAAATTAACTTCTTTAAATGTTGTTTCACAAAATGTACATTGTAAAATACCTTCATTGTTCAACTTTTTACTTAATTTATTTAATAAACCAGTGTCATCTAAATCCTATAAAGTTGTACGAATTTTATTAACAATAATAACATTTGACATAAATATTATTAATTTAATTTAGAAAATATGAACTCACAATAGTATCTCCAGATTTCCACGCTATATAGCAATGCACATTAGAAATATGATTTTCCCATTTTATTTCAGATAATTCTTTCATGCAAACACCACATTTAATAGTTTTGTCAGTTGCTAATTTGTTATTTCTAATATTATATTCTAATATTCCTGTATCACATTCCTGTAAACAAGCAGAATATACATTTCTACAGGCTACATTTACAGCGTATTTTACTAAAGTTGTCTCAAGGAAAAAATTGTGCATTAATTATTTTTCTTCATTATCGCATATATAGGTACTATGTATGTATGGACATTTCGCAGAATAGATATCCGTGATTATTGCTATAAATGCCAAATTAAATTAAAAAATAAAGTTAAAATGTTTAGTTTTTATGATGGCACCTACATAATTAGCTAGATTTCTTCTTTCATCATTTCTGTAATTAACATGATTATCCCTACAATCAATATCTGTATCGGTATATTGATTGTTACTACAATTATTACTACTATTGTTATGCTTCATAAGAATTGTCTCACTCGATTTTTTATTTTTTATTGGATTTTCTGTATAGTCTTTGTTTATATTAATTTCATCATCTTTACCAACACCTACATAACCATCATCTAATGTAGAGTTCTGAATCTCATCAGTATCAGAATATTTTAGTATATCTACATCATCAGTATCAAAAGGTAATTTTGTTATGTGTTCCTCTAAAAATATTTCATAATTATTCCAGCATATACTGTTACACTGACTAACACCAGAATCATTGCTTTGCTTTTCTTCTAATGTATCGAAATACTTATCATCAGCTTCATCACAGCTATATATTAATTGTGATGTTTCAGTACTAATATTATGCTTCCAGAAATGTATGTGTTCATAGACACTAACATTTTCATAAAAGTTTAATTGACCAAAATCGCGACATATGCAAAATTCTTGAGTTTGAATACCATCTGTAGTAATTACATAATTTATGTTTTGTTCCATAAACTCAGGTATATTCAATATATTTTTTGGTTCAACGCAATCAGAAGTTTTCTTTATTAATGTCTCGAATTTATTACGTTTCTGTTTCTTATAAGTCTTCAAAACTTTAGTTATATCATAATGAAAATCTATGTAATTTTCATCTCCACCAGGTTTTTCAACTCCTTGTATACATGATTTAGAATTTAAACAACAGGTATCTAGATTAGAAGTAAATTCTTTCATTTTGACAGGAGGAAATATATTTTTTATCACTTTATCATTTTCTATAACATAATCATTTAATTCACTGGAATAGTGGTTCGTTTCACTGAGTTTACAATCACTAATGTCACAATGTATATCATTCAAAAATAATTCAGATAATGTATTAACAGTTGTAGTACGTTCACAATATTTACTTTTATGATGCAGGGGATCACTGCTTAGTGTGCAAACACTTTCAAGTATTTTTTGTGGATTTCTATTATGAGCTTGTCTTTCATTCGAGTTTTGATAGTTAAAACAATGTATATTTATTTCAGTGGGTTTACACTCAAGCTCAATACTTTTATTAAGTTTCTGGTAAACAGAAGTATTGTCAAAATTATTATCACACCCATCATCAAAATATTTTTGAATATCTTCATTCTCTTTAACTACATTGTGAGTTTCAACCAAAAAACTATTGTTTCCATTTAAAATTTTATTTCTATTTAATTTGGGGTCAAAATTAAGATGAGTTTCTTGTTCTATATTTCTTTTGGACATTTTAGTATCGATAATAATTTCCTTTGAGGATACACAATCACTATTTTTATTGTCTATATCATGAGTAACAGCTTCCTTATACTCCATAGGTGAAATAATATTAGTAGAGGAATTTATTTGTGGGCCACTTTTCACATTCTCTAAATAAATATTTATTGGTACTTTTAATTTAGGAAAGTCATCGCTTAAATATTGTGAATTTTCAACTTTCTCACTAACATTAACTTTCAAGTAACTTTTATCTACATTCTCCATAACATTATTTTCAGGTATTTTTCTTGCATTTATATCTGTTTTCATAACCATTGGGGTAAAAGTAGCTATGGTTGATGAATTTAAACTTTTGATCTCCATCAATTTTGAAGAGTCTAATATTTCTTCTGAAATTTTACTTATATTTACTGGGACTTTATTCTCCTTTGTTGTAACACAATTTATAAGTGAAATAGGATAATCTTTCTCATTAATAAACAATAAATTTGTATCAAGAAGAGGTTCTCTGAAAATTTCTGCTTTACTATTATTTTCACGTATATGGTAATTTTCAACATGTTTATTAACATTATGCTCTTTGCTTTGCTTCACACTTTTTTGATTATTTAATTCTTCAGTTATTTCATTACGATTACATTTGAAAGTTGATTTTTCTCCAGTTTCGAAATGTTCACAGCTAGTTATCATTTTAAAATCTCCATTGTGCAATAGTTTTGCTGAGTCTGAAAATGGCATAGTATTTATATATGATGATTCATTACAACCAAGATTTTGTCCATTTTCAGTATCATGATTTGTTTCACAGGATATGACATCTAAGATACTTTCATTTATGTCCACTATCACTGGATTAATAGTTTTACTCCCCAAATTAATTATTTTTGTATTATCAGGTCGAACTTCTTGATCTATGGCTGTATTTGTTTCTTCTTTTACATCACCAATATGAGCGACCTCCACTTCTCCTGGTAAATTTGAAACTGTGGGAATGAATGTAGGACTCAAAAAAACTGATTGTCTCATCAATTCAGCTGTTTCCAAAATTGTTCCTTTAGATTTTCTAATATTAGAACTATTTGTAAATCCTGAAATTATTAATTGTTTATATATATGGCATATTAGAATGAATTAATACAACAATAATTGTAATAAATACTTTTTACTATTTTATAAACATTATTTAGATTTTTAATAACCATTGGAGCTGCATCAAACACCAGGCAATCAAATATATAATAAAAAAAAATAAAAAAAAAACAATTTTGATTTATTGAAAACATGAAAAAATGTTGTGAAATATTGTTTTATAATGAGTAAGAAATTTTTCAAATAAAATTATAATTTACCTGATGAAGGAGTATCTGCTGGACGTTCTGGAAAAGTTTGAACACTACTCAATTGAATACCTAACTTTTGTAATAAATCAGGAGGAAGCACAAAAACCTCAGTTTCTCCATTATCTGTTTTAGACCTTAATCCCTTTTTGTCTGGATTTAATTGTGTTAACTCATTAGCATTCATTGAAATGTTTATTGAAAATATTTTTCATGAGCTATACTGCCAACTCTGAAATTTTTTTAAATAATTTTATCTACCAACTTCAACATTACAAATTTTAATCTCATAATAGTCATGTATAAAGTACTTATTACACATCATTTTATTTCATAATATCATAATTTATATTCTATTTTTTTCGAATGGACTTAAATGAATTTATGAAACATAAAATAAAAGTAAAAAAAGTATTATCAGCTTGGTTTCGAACCGTGATCGCCAAAATTAGTACTTAATCACACGTGGTCACAGTTCAGCCAAAAACACAACTGCCGACAGTGATATAATTTTCAACACATTCTAATACTTTAACATTGTAAAACAACACCGTCACAATTCATTTAAAACCAACAAAAATACACAAACTAAGTATGCAGAAATACATATAACAACACAAAAAATCAATTGAAAAGCTTTCTGTTTGTACATAAATAGTAACAACTTTTTTCTTATTTTGTTAAACACATCACTTTTCTGCAATAACAACACATTTGCCACAAATTTTCAATAAAATGATTATAGGTTATGTTCTCCCATATCCACATTTTTCAATTTATCTATAAAATATATGGTTTTCATATCGAAAATATACTAGAATATAAGCCTGTGTCTACAATAATTATACGTACACTTTATATATAGTTTAGATGTTTAACATAGGGTTTCAAATCGTAAAACCAGTGTTAATGTTTTTATTACATAGAAGTGCCAGATTTAAAAGTATAGATGGCATAAATATTAGTTTTTGATTTATGTCAAAACATAGAAATAATTTTTGTCAGGATTACCGGAAATTTTACATATTCGCCAGTTTTCATAAATCTATGTGTTCAGAAACAGATAGAAATCAGAATGATGAAAGGTTTTTATTCAAATTACTTGGAATTTTCATTTTAGGATGTGGCAATGTTAACATATCTACTAGTTTATTTTGACATATGAAGTATAGAATTAAATTATCTGCATCCTTGTATACTTATCAATAAATCACAGTAAAGATCATTTTTACTTGGCGAAAAATTAAAAATATATAATTATAATAAAAAAGTACAGTAATTAATAGATAACACAAAAAAATTCCAACTATAAATATATGAGCAATAAAGATAAAATCAAATAAATGTTTATAATAGAGGATGCAGCTTGTACAGAAGCAGAACAAATTAAAAATATAAGTTACTTCCACCTGTATGAGTAAGTTGGATATGCAATTATCAAAGTCGCAAAATCTTTGCGGCCAATGCTGTTCTACAAGGATCAGTCACGCAGTATACGTTGCTATTCTTCGTTACATTCATCTTGAAATTACTTTGTAAACCACTGAGTACTATCTTTAGATTGTCATATGCAATTACTTTTCAGGAAAATACGCATGGTTTCTTTACATGGTCATACTAATAACGTACATATCAACTGTTTAAAATATAATTGTGTCACGACATGATAGAAACCATATTTTCGTGGACGATTTTCTACAAACGAAGATTAAACATCGAACTATTTAACTTCTTAGCTACTTAATTATCCATATGAACACTATTTCGAAAAAACATGCACCTACTATTTCAACAGGTGAATAAAAATCGGTAGCTAAATAAAAAATAATCAAACAATTTCATGCTATTGTCTATTTTTTCCATGAAATGTTAATATTTGTGCTTAGTCCAATTTACAGTACGTACCTACTCTAGATTTACCACTATCTTTCGATTGTTACAGAGTACATCTGAAATTCTTACACCATATTCTATCATATTCTAATACAAATCTTGAATTTAACTTGGAAAACTCATTCTTGTAAAAAGAGCTATTTTCAAGATACATTCTAATCTAGAAACTAGCCGATTACACTAGTTAAATGTTTTCTTCAGTATATGTTCTTTTTTTTTCAGGCTTAGATCTGTTAACCACTAAATGAAGTTTACTCAAACTTTAATTTAAGCGATACAAAAGTCTACCAAAAGTAACTAAACCAAATTAGTCTTAATTCCTGATATGAGAATTAATAAAAAAAACTCTGTATGCTCAAGACCGCACGCCAGAAGTGAAAACTTCACCAATAATACGAAATACACCTATAACGTATTACACAAACCTACTGGTTTGGCACGTATCGTGTTAATCTTCATACTGAATGCGACTGATGCATTATTCTTTCTTATGTAACGCTCGTGGAACGGGTACAGCAGGACGCATTAACTATAACTTTCATGGTCCCTTAGTTGACTCGAGCCGAAATTACCTGAACGAGCATTACATAGCCGAGCGTGAGGTCGCAGCGTCATTTCACAAAATAAAGTGCTCAGTGTGCCTGAAGAAGTTATCACCTAAAAAAATGAAAACAGTACCAGCAAGATATAAAAATTAAATACAATTCGGACTGATTTGAATTTTTCAAATCAGGTACTCGAACATTTGACTTTAAATACACATACTTAATATAGTGTCCTACTTAGTAATACAATTCTATCTCTAATACGTTATGGTTATTTATACTAAGATTACAGCTTATAAAATATTACTTGATACACCTGATAGCTGTCAATAAAATTATATCCATCAAGTTCCGTATTTTCATAAGTACATACATGCAAGTGACAATCTTGTACTTTACCGACATGAGGAATAGTGATATTCTCCTCTGTAATCGAAGACTATAAAATTTTGTTGAAAATCTGACGCCAAATACCAATAGGTGTAGTCCGGCAGTTGCACTTGAGAGCAAGTTCCTCTTCAGTTATAAATTATTTAAATAACCTGACTTTGTTTTATTTATATGGATATGAGTGGTGCAGTCATAAATAGTGTATTAAATTTCTATTTTCCATAAAATAATTATTATTTTTAGGTACCTCATTGAAAAATTAATTGTATTATTAATTTGTATAATACTTTTTAAACATAATCTAAATATTTTTAGTTTGAATAATTAGCAGTATACAGAAAAACGAATTTTTGTTTGCGATATACTGTTCATATAACTTTAAAAATAAGTTTTCTAACCATATAATAAAAAAAATCAAACACGACTACCCCTTGATACATAAATACAACTAAAATAATTTATTACAATCGTGTTCAATTGTTTAATCGACAGTTAATAGCTTTACGTATAAAAGGTGAATCACTAAAGTCAACCACATAAAGTCCTGCCAAGTTGTGAAAAAAAAAGTCAACCACATAACATCTGTCATGAGCCACGGAAATCAACTTGTCGAGCTACATTTTACAAAATTTAGTTTGGTATAGTTGTTTTAGGATTTGGATTTGGGAACATGGGAATAAAGTCTAAAGCTCTATCTTTCAATATTAAAGCTGAATGCAATGTAACAAGAGCTCGAACTGGATTAATGAAATTACCCCACTATGAAGTTAAAACTCCCGTGTTTATGCCTGTTGGGACGCAGGTGTTATAGTTTATTATGTTTTTTGTATTTATTACAGTGTTTTATTTAGTATATATAAATATTATTTACATTGTTAATAATACATTAGATTAGTACTTGACCTTAGTGAATACTAACGAAAATATTGATACCATTTTTTTTATTCAGGGTACCATGAAAGGCTTGTTACCTGACCAACTTGAAGATTTAGACTGTGAAATTATATTAGGCAATACATATCACTTGGGCAATCGTCCTGGCACCGATGTTTTGAAGAAAGTAGGAGGATTACACAAGTTTATGGGATGGAACAGAGCTTTGCTCACAGATTCTGGAGGTTTTCAGATGGTGTCTTTATTAAAACTTGCTGAGATTACTGAGGAGGGTGTCAAATTTAAATCTCCATATGATGATTCAGAAATAATGTTAACACCAGAAAAATCAATAGAAATCCAAAATTGCATAGGTTGACCTAAACTTGATGTAATGAATTTATTGACCTTAAAATAATGACTTACTGTATATTCTTCAGCTTTGGTTTTTTCTACTTAAAGGTGCTGATATTATTATGCAACTAGATGATGTTGTCCAAACAACATTCCAAGACTATAATAGAATAAAAGAAGCTACTGAGAGGACTAGTCGCTGGTTGGACAGGTGTATAAGTGCTCACCAAAAACCAAATGAACAAAGCATATTTCCCATTGTACAAGGTTTGCTAAACAGTGAACTGAGAGAACAAAGTGCTAGAGAACATTTGAACAAAGAAGTAAATGGATTTGCTATTGGAGGACTGAGGTTTGTTACATTTCTAGTTACTAACAAAGTGTAATAGGGCAAGCAATATAAATTTCAATAAAGAAGCAATACATGATAACATTATTATAATAGGTATGATAACAGAATTCATATAAGCCTTCAACATTTGCCTATATAGTTAAATTAAATTTTTGATAAGGTATAATATATACTTTCAAATAATGTTAATACTATTTTATAGTTTAAAATTGTAGTATGATTAAACAATTCAAAGCCATCAGAAATAATTTCATGTATGTAAATGAAACTAAATAGATACTTTTAACTTTTTAATTTAAGATCCATTGAAAATTTCATATGTGACTCAAGTGTCAAAAAAATGTGCTTTTGACTTTATATGAATAAATTAATAATATACCTATATACTAAATAATCATGAAAATTATGTACAAAAAAATTATCAATATGTATATGACCTTATATACGATAATTAAAAATACACTTTTATTATTGAAATAAAACTAATTTAAACGGATTTTATCGCGGTTATTTATTAAATTTTGATCCCGACGTTTCGAAAGCTTTTCAGCCTTCGTGGTCACGGGGCGGACTGAGGTGTAGGTTGTCCAGAAAAGTTTATGTTACTGTGTCTACCTTCAATTTAATTTTAATTTTTTTTTTTTTTTTTTTAAATTTAATTAAAATTAAATTGAAGGTAGACACAGTAACATAAACTTTTCTGGACAACCTACACCTCAGTCCGCCCCGTGACCACGAAGGCTGAAAAGCTTTCGAAACGTCGGGATCAAAATTTAATAAATAACCGCGATAAAATCCGTTTAAATTAGTTTTATTTCAATGAATAATATTCGCGTAAACCTAAGAAAACACTTTTATTACTTGTTTTGTTATGACTTTTTTCAGTTAGAATATTATTCTGGATTATTAATTAAAATCAACATTTACTTGTTCAGTGGTGGTGAAGCAAAGGATGACTTCTGGCCTATGGTGAACTTAAGTACAGGAATATTGGATAAACAACGGCCCAGGTATCTTATGGGTGTAGGTGTGGCCATTGACTTAGTAGTCTGTGTAGCTCTTGGAGTAGATATGTTTGATTGTGTTTACCCAACTCGAACAGCTGTAAGTAACTTGTAAGATACTAATAATTATCATTTAATTGAGATTTAATTGAAAATTTTTCTAGTAAAGGGCAATACTAATAAAGATTGATTTCTCAGTTTCAAGAGTATTGTTATATTTTAAAATTTGGTTGATAATTGTATTAAAAAATATAGATAATTTCACTTTCTAAATATAATAATAACCAAACTATTTCAGACAGTGATGTAACCATATAACATATTATTGTTAGTATAATATGATTGATGAAGTAAATTATTTCAATAAACCCATTTTTATTTTGTGATTTTTATATAAGTTTCATTAATTGATATAATATGTATCTTTATAGAGATTTGGATGTGCACTGGTCAATAAAGGCCAACTGAATTTAAAACAAAAGCAGTATGAAACAGATTTAAATCCAATAGATCAGAATTGTTCATGTTCCACATGTAAAAATTATACCAGAGCCTATATACACTGCATTGTCACTGTAGAAACAGTTGCTTGTCATTTAATATCAGTGCATAATATTGCATACCAGGTAAGTATATGGTATTGATTAGTTTATAAAAAATTAATCAATGTTACACATCAAACGACATGATACAATGACTTAAGTCACTGCATTATGGGCTAATCAAAATTGATGGAGAAATCTTCATCTAATCAACATTTATAACATTGACATAATTTTACAAAAATATAATTTATATTTTTATCATATTTGCAGTAGGTAGGCACTGGAATTGAAGTTTTTACTTTTGGTTAAACACACATTTATTCTTGTTAAAAGTGTATTTATACATTTTAAATAGATTGCTTTAAAAAAAATTGTACCCACACTTATACAAATTTCATGTAAAATATTAAACTATATAAAAAATATGTATATAATTTACAATACATTTAAGAGCATTTTTTTCATTTCCAGATGCAATTAATGAGAACTATGAGAGAACATATTGAGAAGGGAAATTTTCCACAATTTGTACAAAAATTTGTTGATGAAGTTTATCCTGATGGAAATTATCCTTCTTGGGTGCAAAATTCATTACAATCAGTTGGAATAAATTTAATAAAAAAATAGTTTTTTTTAAACAGAAAATACAATTAATTGTTTTTTAAACAGTATATTTTGTTTTTCACATAAAGTCATCAGAATCATTACCATCATAGTTTGTTGTCATGTTTTCTGGATTCATTAAAGTGGAATAGCTTCTAAGTTCTGCTTCTTCTTTCTTTTTTTTCTCTTCTTCTTTCTCTAGCTCTTTTTTCTCCCTTAATATCTTTTTCTTATCTTCTCTTTCTATTCTATCTCTTGACTCTCTTTCTTGTCTTAAATTTGGGAATGCTTCTCTCTTTGTTTTATTTAGTCTATTAATTATGTCATTACTCCTTTTAGCAACCCTAACCTTCCTTACTTCTTTGTCTTTATGGAAAGCTACTTGGCCAACCTAAAAGAGAATCTACTTTATGAACATGCTTAAAATAATAATAAACAATCCATAATTTTTAAAAATGAGAGAGATAGGCATGAAAACGGTAATCTACTTGATGTGGGTATTCAAAATTTTAAAGAGAGAAAAGAGGTATGGAGTTCTAGAATATGTCCAACATAAAGATTGCAGCCAATAAGGCTTATACTGAGTCCTTATGTTAAATAAGATCTCCAAAACTCCTTGAAGAATATGAATTCAAGATTAACAATATACTTGTAATATCTCAGTACAAAAAAGTATCTTTCTCAGTTTTTGCTTTTACTAAACAATCACAGTTATTACAGTAGTTAACCCACACGTTTGACAAACCATTATCCACAGTGCTTCTTAAATTAGCATTGAGAACCCAATATGTGAAGAATAATAAATATATCTGGTGACATAAGTTATTAAATGATACTTAATTTACCTCCATTCCTGCAGTCTTCTTTAAATTTGACCACATTGTATAAACAATATCTATATCATTCATTTTATTGCCCATGATAGAATTTGCTTTTACTAACTGGCAAGCATCATCAAGAACCAAACTAGGTATGTCATCTATTGTTTGACCCTGCAACATGCAAATATTACCACTAAATATAGATTAAATATAACAACCTAGACTACATATATACTTTTTATTTAAAAACTTACAGGTGCTAAGCGTAAATAAACATGAGCAGAAGATACTTTATCAACATGGAACCAAACGTCTTCCGGCCAACCCCATTTGATCAGATCCTCGTCTGAAACAGCAAAACTGTTGAGAAAAATCATAATTTCGTACTATTGGTATTCATATTCTTTATTTAGAAAACGTATTTCAAAGCGGTAACTCATTAACTATTTACTAATTATATAATGAAAGTATCAGCAAATTCTGAAAAAAATAATTTGTTATTATTACACTGAAAAACACTTCACTTACTTTCATGTTTGTCTACACCCATAAATAAAGTTACCGGAGGTGTGACTACGTTACTAGTAAAATAGAAAACCATTTTTTACGTTATTTATTTGTTGAAATCTTAAATCAATTCTCTTCCTTCCTTGCCGCTGTATTCACTGAACATAACTGTAATACACATATAAATATAAGTAATTGATAACTAAGGTTACCCTGCGGCTGTTGTGATCATTATAATCTTAGTCTACTAGAGATGTACAATATTGCACAACAGTTAAACTAACTCGAAATTAGATTCAATTTCAAAAAGCGAGAATACTATTGATACCTAAGTTTTCGTTGATAAAGAAAATAGAGTATATTTGTAAAACAATTACCGTTACTATTGTATAATGTGTAACAAAATAGCAGACTCCAAATATTGAATCGGTATTCAATTGGCAAACCAATAAGTTAACAACCATAATTAAATCAAACGCTATCTTTTCAAATAACTTGTTAAATTAATATTTGTATTGGCACCCTTATTATTGGTTTGAAGTTGATCGAGGTATAAATCTAGTAAGTAATATCGTCAAACTTTAGTTCAAAATTTGTGAAACTGTGATATTATAAAAAAAAATCAGATATAATATGGAGAGGTCTACTGAACTATATTATGCATCAATATATTTATTATAAGTGAGTTGATTGATCAAGAACAAGGAACTAAGTAGCTGTAATTGTGCCGTTCAACAGTGTTACTCATAACTAGCCTACAAACTAGGGCTGTGTTTTGACAGTAAAAAAATCGATTATTCAATAATTTATTTTTTACTGTTCATAAAAATTCAATAATAGAAAAGTCAGTTTTATATATAATAATAATCGATTTTTGTAAGAAAACCTTTTCTTGTAAAAATTTTGTACTTATTAATAAAAAACAAAAACAGTTTATCAACTTTATATACAGTAGGTAATTATATGTTTGGAAATAGTGCTGAAGCTATTGTTTCGTAATTATTTACCTCATATTGCTTGGTAGAGAATTAAGTAATAAAAGATTCAGCAACCTTTTACTTAATATGGGCTTCCGGGCTATACTAAATACATTTTTGGTTTAGAAAAAAAAATCTAGGTATGGCTGTGTCGTAGCTTTGCTGAGTCAAAATGTATACTAGTCTTTAAGTGACCTTTCAAGTATTAAGTAATGCAATTTTTTTAAAGCTTTAACCCGTCTCCTTTCCCCCAAGTAACGCATCATAACATTTTTTCTGTAGCACTCCTCTCCTTTAAACGTTACATAACACCTAAGTGTCAATTATTACCTAAAAGTCATAATAATATTCTACCTCGTTCTTAAACTCTTAAAATACCATAAATAACGTAATATAACATAAATATAAAACATCATAACGTTTTCCAGAACCCACCTCTCTGCCAAATTGCGTTATGTAATACTTAAACGTCCCCTTAAATAGTAGACGCAGCGAAGAGACTTCAAAACGGCGTTTCCCTCTTCGGCGGACGCGGTGCAACAGAATTCTCAGTTATCGTTTCTCTTTGATCTTTAAGCTATCGACTGGTGTAATTAAATTTGGGATGTATATGATAGATAAATAGCTAAATTTTATCCCCCTACTTTCTTATCATCGGTTTATTGCATTGCCACTCACTGTGTCCGAATTCAAAGACGTATAAATTCATGTCAAAAGTTTTTCAGCGGGAGCTGATGACGCAAGAACTAACAAATGTTTATTGGACAATGAAGTTAGGGGCGGTTATGTTATTTAATAAACACAAAAAAAGGAAACTAATTTTTTTGTACCGGTAGAAGTAAATCGAAAAAAGTTTGCTTATAAAGTCGATTGACAGATAATCGATTTTTTTGTTATTAATAATTGTTCCGAAATCATCGGTTTGTTACAAAGACAATCAAGATATCAATAATAATTAATACGTATAATACGTTTGTTTTATAAGTTTTTATTTTTCGTGGATCATAACGTAAACAAAATACAAATAAGCTAATGAAATATGGGCAGTCCTGAACGTGAATTGTGCCCTCCTCCTTCAGAAGAAGACGAGTTAACGCTTCCTAGAGCGAGTATAAATAAAATGATTAAAGAGTTGGTGCCCTCAGTACGTGTTGCTTTTGAGTCAAGAGAATTAATACTCAACTGTTGTACAGAATTTATTCATCTAATTAGTTCCGAAGCTAACGAAGTATGTAATCAAAGCAATAAGAAAACTATAAACGCAGAACACGTTCTTACTGGTATTTGCCTTTATTATTCTGTTTTTGTTGATATTGTTGTTGATTGTCATTAATAGCCACATAAAACTTAGAAATTTCTTTACACTTATGATTCTTCACTGACAGTTCATTTTCCTATAATTTAAACCACAAAATCATCTAAGTAGTAACCACAATAGATATTCATTTTTATCATATTATGCATATTTCCAAGGGTCAACAACTAACTGCTGTTACTTTTTTTTATATTCTTAATAAATGTTTGTATTTTGTATACATATGTGTAAACAAATCCTCCTTTCTCACTCAAAAACTCATTTAATATATATTACCTGCCAAAAATGTAAGACCCTATTACTTAGTAAAAAGAAAATTAGGGAAAATAAGTGAATTTTTTACTTTTAAATAGTTTAATCATTAAATATTATGTTAATTTACACAATGAAATATTTAAGTAATATCTTCTACTTTTGCTCAGTATCACTTCACTCTCTTGAACTTGGCGTCTCTCAGCACTCAGAAAGCCTAGACATACTAAAATTAATTTGTTTATTGTATTTTGAGATACATTAATCCAGCTTTCATTTGACACCATCCTACTGCCTTTTCATTATCTAAATAACCTTGCATGATTTGGAAATGTGTTTTAGATCATTATCTTGTTCAAAAATAAATATGTTACCAATTAATCACACACCATTGAGATTGCATTATTATATTTGTTTTTCATGAGTCATGGCCAAATCAAATTCCGTGGTCCTAGAATGATGGAACCGTTACCATGCTTGCGTGTTAGCACCACACAGCCTGACAATTAATTTTCCTTGGGGCTTTTTGGTGTGACCAAAGTACTTCTATTAAATCTTAAGTCCAATCTTGATGGGTAATGACTTATTTCATGCATTTCTTTTTGTTTTGTGGCCTTAATAAAGGTTTATCTAATGACAAAATGACCAACCAATTTGGCATTTCTCAATCACCTTTTTACTGTAGTAATTGACAACTAGTCAAAACTAGTGGAGAAACTGGTTCTCAAATACAAATGCCTGAACACTTTTGTAGGCAATTGGTGGAAGATTTTCAACTTGAGGATAGTAGCTAATTACTAATTTTGTGGTATTTACAAGTGGTTTTAATTATTTAGTTGGCAGTGTATATCTAAATAGAGTATGAAATAATATAAAGGAAAAGAAATATTGTGCAGCTTTATTGTAGGTAAACTTAGCCAGAATAATCTTACAAAAGTATCATTACAAGTTTTATTCTGAGCATGAGATAATAGGAGTAATTGTTTGATTATAAGAAAATAATATTCTTTTATAAATGCTTTTTATTTAATATAATAAATCTAATGGGAGATAATCAATAATTTTAGCTTTAGATAGACTCGGTTTTAGTGATTACACAATAGAGGCAGAAGCTGTACTTAAGGACTGTAAAGCTGTTGCAGCTAAACGAAGAAGGCAAAGTACACGGCTTGAGAATTTAGGTATACCAGAAGAAGAATTGTTGAGACAACAGCAAGAACTTTTTGCTAAGGTACATTATTTTTTATACAAATAATAAAGGCATAAGACTGAAACTAAACCTGAGTATTAGTTTAAAAAGGTTTATTGCAGAAGTAATATGTTTTATAAGTATAAAACAAATTTTATACAACTGTGTGGTATTACACCCTATTATAACAATTTATTTACTTGTCTGCTGTTGTTTTTTTTACAGCTGGGCTTAATTCACAAAACATTACTCTGAAAATTTTTGAGCAACTATAAAGAACCTCAGCATTTTAATTTTTTATTCAATGCAGGCAGGCCACTCCATTTTGGGTCATATTCTTTAAGGAAGGTTAGAAAAATCATAAATTTTTAAGGATCATGATCATAAAATAAAACACTTCCTGAAAATTGTCTGGTCAGGGTTAAAAAGTAGTTGATTTAACATGGAATGAGTCATTCATGAGTATATTGTCTTTGGGAGTTTGGCTACAGTACAGTGCACTCCCAAAAACCACAGACAGATTTACAATAAAAAATAATATAACTATATAGGATGTTTAACACAATGTTTACTGTTTAAATTAAACTAAAGATTTTTACTAACAGGCTCGTGAAGAACAAGCAAAACAAGAACAACAGCAATGGTTACTGTTACAACAACAAGGCTTAGTTGGAGCTGAAGGTGTTCGACCACCATATGTTCCTCCAGCTGTTATTCCTAAAACTGAAGATGATGAGGATGACGACTATTCATAAATTTTAAATAAACATGAAATAGGTTAACCTTAATATGTGTATCAATCTGAAATTATAATTATATATATACATAATAAACTGTATATGTACCGAAGTTTAAAACACATTGATTTCTTAAAAATTAAAAATAAAACAGCTTTAACTTACTTGTTGTTTGACTGAGTTTTCCTTTTCACAATTTAAATATTTGTAGATGACATTGTCAAAAGACATAGGTACTGTCAGTAGCCCGTAAACTGTACATTTGTACTCGGAAGCAGCAAACCAGCATGTAAGCAATGGCTAAATCAAAATAAACCGCAAAATATTTCAATTTCCAGCAATATGGTATCAACAAAATGAGCAGTGATTTTAACAGGTACAAAAGACCAAAGCAAAAACGTATCAAATTGAAGAACACGGAAACAAGTGTAAGTAATGTTATAATTAAATCTTTATTGTTAATTTAAAGTTTTTTGAGATCGCAATCGAATTAAATTTTAAAGGGAACAACGAGATTATATACGACCACTCTCCTAAATTGCGGTATAATATTAAGTACCCTTTACAACCAAATTTATATTTGTGTAATATATTAAATAAAATAATTTTAGAGCGAAAATCTTTTAGGGCATGTTCTTGCGTCTTTAAACGTTAAAAGATTATTCGAAAACAATAATTTGTTATGAATGTGTTCAAAATTCAATAAATATTATAATATTTTCTTAAATCACATACATACCATTCCAGGATTTTAAAACAATATATGTGCTCTATAAATATATACCAATGTATGTTTATTACCTAATCAAGTTCTTTATTGTACCAGTCTTCAAGATATACAAAATCAAACTTCGAGGAATCTATTGTTCCTCTGCAAGCTAAAGACTCAGAATGGGTGGACATATTGCAGTCAAATCTATTGGATAGATCGAGATCATCATCTCATACTTCTGATGATGAGGAAATGCTACAAATCGTAAATCTTATCTTATTTCTTTTAACTTGATTTCATTAACAATTCAACCGTTTTCTTTAAAAGTTTGTCCCTCTCAAATCAGTATTGAAGAAAGTTGTAACTAGAAATTATGCATAATATTGTTAAAATCATCTAAGAAAAAAGCTCACCCAGTATGCTTCTATAATTTTGGAAAGGATGTTTTATTGTTAAGCTTTTTTTTATATTAATAAAAAAATAATTAAGAAAAAGTGTATTAACACATTAAAATAAATCTTTACCTACTAAGTCTTATTACCTGCTTCTACCTCAAAGGCAATGTGATATATTATTTTTATTAGTGTTAAACAATATGTATATTAAATATAACTCTAGAAATCTACATAATTATTATTTTAGGTAGAATGTGAGGATGGACCACGGATAAAACCGTTAGCTATATTATTTCCTGGATTGTTAAATAAAGATCCACGAACATTGCACGGTATGCTTAATAAAGATATGTCTACAACTGAAGTAACAAGACATCTAGTTGATCTAGGAGATAAAGCTAATTTCATGTTCATGAAAAAAGCTGACCGTTTAATTCCACGAGAAAAGGTATTCCTAACATAAAATATTATATCATGAGCCATTACATAAAGCTAAAATATTTTAACATCTCTCTAAACATTCATTTACAGAAATGGTTGGAAAGTTTGACTGAAAATAGTAACTCGTTTTGTTCGGCTAACTCTGGATCAGTTAGCGAAAGTAAGTTAACATACCTCCTACATTTCTTTTTTTGATCTATCCGTCAAGGTCAACAACATAGCTGTATACAGGTGTTAGGCAACCGCTCCCGAAAACGAAGACAGGTGATAGTACTAATGATACCTTTGATGATGGAATAGAAAAAAACTGGATCACGATTACAAACATGTCATTTTTAGAAAACATTTTTTTACCATTATTCACTCTCTATCATGTCACTACAAGTAACGAAACGATAATTGAATAAAAAATTAGTTAAATTTATTAATTAAAAATACCTATCAAAAATAATCTATAACAGCTGGCAGAGGTCAATGCACAACGCGGTCCGCGCGTGGCCGCCGTTGCGCGCTTGGTCCCGAGCCCCGCCAGACAACATTTATCCGAATATCTAACTTAATCTTTTATTAAAAACTACTGTGCTAGTCTCTACCTAGATGCTTTCATTCGAATTCACTGGTTGAATAGACTAAATATCGGGTTCGACTCCCCGCTAATGAAAAAAATGCGTAAATAAAATTTTAATAAGGGTAGTGTTGTGCTTTTCAATCCATCGTATTTGTTTATTATTCCGATGTATTCTATTATGTACCTATTCAGGTCAGTGCAGTACTACTAGTTATTTTAAAAAGTAAACGTGGTATGTATTGAAATCCTACGTGGCCTTATGAAATAATGTGTAAATTGTAACTATATGTATCTCGAGATACGTTTGGGCTCAACGTTGAAAAAGCCAAGTGTTGGATTTAATTCTCTGCCAAAGTACGCAATGTTGAAGTCCGAAGGTTAATTCTAAAGCGGTGTTTCTCAACGATTGGGTCGCGACCGCCTGGAGGTCGCAAAGCTTCTATAGTGGAGTTGCAAAAGGTTGGAAAAGCTACTGCAGTAAAAAAACAATAAAGCTTAAAAAGATTTATTAACAAAAATGTTAACTAAAGGACATAATAAAAATCATTTGTATGAAATAAACAAAAAATAAAATTACTTATGAGATCTCTTTTATTTGAAACTTTGTATCAAATTAAAAAAAAAACTTATGAGAACTCTTAATGCGAAGGCTGCGTCTCATTAACCAATTTCTCCCATCGTGGATCCGTTTTTGCTACAAGGAGAATTAAATCGTTTTCCAAATTTAAGCGATTTCTTTCCTTACTTTTTATTTAGACCATTGATGAAAATGTCAACTCGCACAAGTACGAGGTGGCAAATGGAATCAAACACTTCAAAGCCTCTATTATTAATTACCACTTAGCACTTAAGTTAATTAAATATTGATAATTTTTCATTATTGGGGAATCGAACCCGATACTTAGTATATTCAGCCAGGGACTTCGAATGAAAGCGACTAGGTACAGACTAGCACAGTGCTTTTTAATAGTAGATTAGGTTAGGTATTTGGATAAATGTTGTCGGGCGGGGCTCGGGACCAAGAGCGCGGTGGCGGCAAAGCGCAGACCGCGCATTCCGCGTTGTGCATTGACCTCAACGGCGTACATTAACCTCCACCAGCTGTTACGAATTATTTTTGATAGATAATTTTAATTAATAAATTGTTCTATTTTTAATCAATTATCGTTTCATTTAGTTGTACTGACATGACGGAGCATGAGTAACGATAATAAATGGTTTTCTAAAAATTACATTTTTGAGATCGTGATCGAGTTTTTTTCTGTCCCATCATCAAAGTTATCATTAGTACTATCACCTGTCTTCGTTTTCGGAAGCAGTTGCCCAAAACAACCTGTATAACACCCCTGGTGTTGCGGCTGTCCATAGGCGACGGTAACCATTTACCATCAGAAAGGTTGTCTGCCTGTTTGCTGTCCATTAGTATAAAAAACATATACTAGTATATCAAAAACTCAATTGTATTGTTTTACATTGATTTGGTCTATGGCGGGCTAAATCCGTACCTAACTCAAAATGATGAAAGTAAATAAGGCCATTTGGCGTTTGCCATAGGCTCTGTTAACATGTACGGAACACTAAGCCTTTTCACTCAGTATTTTTAGTGTTACTCCGGACAGTGAGCATAAACCATTCTAATATGTGTCTCATTATTCCTATATTCCTGTGCACACAATCTTTTTTGGTAAAAGTTGATCTAAAGTTTTTTTGTTTGAATTAAATACTTCCGTTGGAGATTTGGAAATTTCCTAGAAAAAAGATCGACCGGAGCGGACTGCCGCAGACTTTTTCGCCACTGACTACCTTTATAAATTTGACCTAACAATGATTTCGTAATATTAAATTAGGTTTAGCCAGCGTTTATGAATCAGTAAAAGTTTCAAATAATATCTACGAACTAAAAATAAATAACGAGGCAAATGCTGATTCGCGTTCCCTTCAAAATGAACAAGTAATACAAGATGGAAACGAGGTAAGATTTTATGAAATCGTTATATTGTTTATTACAATTACAGTAACTGCGATTCTGAAGCAATATCAAAACTATTGTCTCCATATCTAGTTTATAGTATTTATGTAATTAAAACAGTCCTTAGTTACTTTTTATTATACTTTATACTTTATACGTACGTTATACTTTTTAGTTTTTAGGGTTCCGGAGCATGCGGCATTTATATCTTATACATCATAATTTCTTTATGCTTCTTTTTTTACTCCCGAAAACCCTTACTTTTTAACTTTACAATTGATAATGAAAAAGTACACCAAGCTTCCGAATAATCATTTGACCATGACTAAAAAAAATGTTATGTATATGATTCGAAGCCACAAAACTTAACGCTGCGGTAGCGGTGAGACCATCGCGAAAGCACAAAATACGAAGCCATGTGTGTAGTGAATGTACTTTTTTTTTCTTTTTTTTTACAGGAAAATCCTACAAGTGCCCCAGATATCCCCGAATAATATGCCGTCAAATGAACTACATGGAAATTTCAAACATAACTGTCGAATATATTGATAAAATATCTTTATAATATATGCATGCAATAAAATTTTAATATTAAAATGATTAAATATAAAATTTCATATTGTTGTTTTAAGATTTATGTCATATTGTAAAAAAAATGTCAAACAGCTAGCAAAATTAACAAAAAGTAATTTAATACTACAACGTTCTAATAGTAGGTACTTATGTTGAATAACTGATAATAAATATGATGATAATAAGCCCTTACTAAGATATGTAACGGCATCTCCAAGAAGCAGGCGCGGCGCGCACCTCTAGTTACAAAACGCCCCATTACCTATATTAAAAATCCATGGAACCGTAGACTGTATATGGCGAATTTCTATTTAACGAAAACATCCCTAAAACTACTCGACCCTAAACTCCTTATAACTCAAGTTTAATTGTTTTTTATTGTTACTTATTTATACATCGTATCGTTACATCTAAACACCGCTATCATGACGGAAACAGAAATTATATCGTTAGCCTTGATATTATTTGGACTGATAAATTGAAGGTTTTGCAAAATTATTTTAGTTTAGTTTCAACGTCTAGATCATACAAAACATTAATAACTACAATTAAAATGAGGGCTTAACATCAAATAGTTGAACAAATATACTGTATGCAATAAAGATCCAGCGGTAGAATTGGCACAAACAGTAATCATTTATATAATATTATAAATGCAAATTAACTGTATACCTTTCACGGTTAAAGCGCTGAGCAAAATTTGGTGAATTTTGGTATAAAAGATAGATTCCATTTTAGAAAAGAACATAGGCTATTTATTGTCGCTAAAATAAAGTAGAAGGATTAAAATAAGGGGACGAAAATACTTGTAAATATTTATTCTTTTTTCTACTTTTCTTTGAACGAAATCTATACATATAGCACAAAAATAATCAATGCAAAATAGGTAATGAGTTCCCCATACAAAGTTTAATTACCACATATTGATCTACGGTTTTCCCAATTGTTTGCCTAACTAATTATACATAGTTAACGACTAAACATTTGAACTCTACCACATAGCTACTACTTTAAGAAATTTTGTTTTAATACAAGCAAAATTTGGTCGGAACATTAGAACATAATTTATCATAGAGATATTTTTGAAATAAAAGTACTTTGGGTACGATGCGACTTAAATGCAAAGGACCAGTGGTAGAATTACAAATGTGCCGTTTGTAGCCTAAATCAAATCGCCGCCTATGTTATAGGTATATTAATATTATTGTTATATAGCGGAAAAGTTTGTTTGAATGTGCCAATTTCAAAAACTGCCCGTCAGAATGCAAAAATTGTTTTTGTATTCTATAGAGTAATAATTTAGGCTATTTGACATCACGCTACCACCAATAGCAGCAAAGCTGTGTTGAAAAAAGTTACAAAGACGGGTAAAAAATATTAAATAAAACTTTAGTTCCACGCGAACGAAATCGCAAGCATAAATAAATAGTTTCTTATAAAATGAATAGTTCATACTACGTTTTCAGTGGCGTCACAAAAATGACGCCTTCTAAACTTTGCTTCTGCAAACTATAGCCCTACCGGGAAATCCGTCACTGGCTAAGATTCAATATTCTTTTAATATTATGGCATCAGATTTTGTAAGCAACTTCTTCAATGTCAAGTGTGACAAATACTCGTTTAAATCAAATTGCCAAATATTCAGTGTAACGTGAATAACAAAAAAAGGCAACACAATAATCATAAAAGACTCAATGCAATATTTTAAATGAAAGACAGTGACGAACTTCGATAGATTACCCATTTGTGGGTATTAAAGACAGTGCTAGCAATTTAACGTATTCGAGTCAAGACAAAAAGCCATATTTTCAGTAAGAATTTATGATCATAATCATTATGTCAGTGCACACGAAACTTTCTTTGGGTAGGTACGAAAAGAAAAACTTGAAGTCCCTTCTAAGGTACAAATTTTAAAAGCCGTGACTACATTAATCAAATATACACAGATTGGAAAGTTAGGTTACACGACAACATATTTCAAAAGCAATTAACAAGCCCAAGCCTATGAACACTGTATAGGTAATATATAACTTGAATCTTAATAGTACACATAATTAAACTATTATACACTATTCCTTACAATGTATACTAATACAAAAATACGACTTTCATTATACAAAATAAAAGACAATATTATATATTATGCATTTCATAATTTTTCTTTATCTTCTGTGTAAAAAGACATGTCAAGAAGATAGCTCAGCTATTAAATGTAACAAATCGTACTTATTTATGCATTAATAAAAATAAATTTACAAATCCAGTCGATTGACTTATAAATTAATATCCTGTTCCATATGGATTCTTAGTGAACGCACAATGTATATTTGACATCACATATGCATCACAAGTATATAATTTATTTAAATATCGAGCCATATCAGGTAAAACATCATAAGCGCTAAAATCTTAAGATGTTTTTAGTGTAACCTCCTAAAAAATATCTTCGTTAATTAAAAGCAGTATGTTTAATAGATTAGTGGTGAATTATAAACAAATGTCATAATTTTTTATTAAGATATGTTTTTTATAAATATTATTTCATTGGGAACGAAGAAACTCTCTCCTGTAAAAGTGTAAATTGTCGCTTACGATGTTTTTCCTGAAAAAAGGCTCGATATGATATGTGTGGCATATTAGTAAAGTCAAAACACCGAATGTTATATATAATTTTCATGTCCTTAGATACCGATACCACAACCGTCGAAAGTTAAAGTACTACGTAACGCAATTTTTTAAGATTTTTGACCCTCCACCTTCTGAACGCGCTATACCATTTTTCTGTAGCACCCTCTTACTTTCTCAAACGTTATGTAACACCCAATTGTCCATTATTAAAGCTATTAATAAACTCTTAAAATAACATAAATAACGTAACGTTTAGCCAGACTCCCCATCCCCCACAAATTGCGTTACGTAATACTTGAACGGCCCCTTATTTGAATACAATATTATTGTTTCGCAGAAGTCTAATGGTATAGGTAATTATTACGACCATTTCACATACTATACTCATAGAATTCTTGTAATAACTGGATTTTTTATAAAAAACACTAAACTGTTCTATAATATTCACTAAAACTAAATAATTGTAATATTAAATTCTAAGAACAATTATTGCAATATGAGGTTTAATAGGATTTTTTTAAGATCTAGCCAAATATCTCTTGAAGGTAAACCAACTACTTTACAAATTAATAACAAGATATTACGTATAATTTTTACTAAGATTTGTGATTTTTAAAATGTGTTATAAAAACTTACATTTATACTGTTATGGCTACAATCATAAAAAATGCGGGTACCTGCTGTAACTGTTATAACTCATTGGTTTTTAACTTATTCACCTACTTAACACGATCTACTTTATTTGATATAACAATAATATATCGATTTATTTCATTATTATAGATACTTTCTCTTCAGAAATTCATAACTGATGATTCATAATTTCTATAAATTAACGTAACATTACAAGTTTAAAAAGTTGTGGTCTGGTGTATTGGTTTAGAAATCTAAAACAATACACATGCAAGTACGTAAAATATGTATTTTTTATTATTTATATTTCTGATTTTAAATAACTATTCGCGCTTACAACTTTTAGTAAAGCACATATCTTCCCTTAAACGATAGTTTATATAAATTCATTTAAACACGTTATACAGTCAAAATAATATATGTATATAGGTATATCTGCTTATGATAGACATGTCATAAACTGCACAGTTTTAGCTGCTGCCTTTGAATGTATATTATTTTTATAATCACTTAGAATTAGTAATAATGACGTAACAATTCTCAGTGTTTTAAGCATAAAAATATATAAAGTAGGCTGCACTCGGCATTATGAGAAACATGTGTGTCATATGATAAATGTCAAAATTAATGTGCTTATTGAAGAACGGTATATTTTAATATACGGTAATTGTATGGTATGTATATGTAAGGGAAGACTATCACCATTTTGCTGAAAGAGTACGCAATGTTTAATAGGGTAGCAAGGAGCGAGCCGGTTCCGATGTAGTGAGGAGCGTGGCCGCGCACAAGGCGCACAAGGCGCACAAAGCGAACAGCGCGAGCGCCGCGAACGCGAGCACGCGTCAGGCGCGGGGCGCGCGCACCGAGCACCGTCATTGCACCGGCTTCAGCGCCGCCAGCTTGCGGCCGCGCGCCCGCGCCTCCTGCCGCGACGTCGTGTACTCGAACCACAACACGTTCGGTATCAACGTCGTGTCCCTTATCATTAACATCTCACATAGCTTTCTGAAATATAATCATACAAGCTTTTACATGCGGCTTGACTCGCGTTTATATTGATTTTATCACACAAATCCTACCTACATTACCAAACTATATCAGATATGATTTTTATTCAATTATTCTAATTCAACAATTATATAAGTACGTCCATGACAAACATTTTTTTTGGAACGAAGTTCCTTATCGCACCGTACGGTCTTGGTGGATGGGAGCTAGGCGAAAAAAAATTTAAGATTTTTCCGTCACGACCCTTTCTATAGTGCAGACAGTTATCCATAGCACGTATGCTATTGGCTGTGTCCAGTCATAGGTGCGCGCTTTTTGGTTCAAGGTACGCAATAAGCTCGCACCGTATGCGCAGGTATAGTTTGTACATGGCATACGCGTCAGCTGTTTCGTAGTGTATTATAATGAATTAGATGAACTGAATTGTGTACAATAGAATATTTATTTTTACAACTCGAAAAAACATTAATTACGAAATTTACTACTATTACTTCAGTTCATTAGTTATTTCTGCGTTTCATTTAACTGCTCTCAGGCGCTAATAATTTATGTATAGGTATTTGTTAATCAATAATATAATACGTTTATCAATAGTAATATACTGCGAAAGGAACAGAGTGATCCACGACAGTATTTTCGATTGAACAAGTGCTGGTAGCCTTTAGGGGCTTTGACAGATTCGTCGAGCTTTGTGCGCGAGAACGGAAGGCAATCAGCCTGAGAGGTAACGAGCGCAAGGGAGCCATGAAGTGGCTGATCCTCGGTTCGGCTGTTGCCGAGTACGCGAGTAGACGCTGCGGACCTGACTAATCCTATAATAAATCTGTAATGGAGCTAAATTCATAGATAAAAAGCCATTTTCTGAAATTGTGATAAGGGTGCACTTTACCAAAGTTTAATGAAACATCAGTCGAAGATAACTAATATTATGGATCAATATTACAATATAGCATACAATTTATGCCATATGACAAAAGGTTTTCTCTTTAATAGTAGATAACATAGTAAACTCCAATATTGTGTGACCAATTATTACGAAAATTTGCATGTTTTTGCATTATTTCAAGGAGACTGGTTTTAATAGACAATAATTTTAATAGACATGACATAGGATAGCACCATAATTCTTTGTCAACTTCTTAAAATATTTTTTATGGTAATTTAATTTATTTCTCATTCAAATGTTTCTTCTGTAACCTCTTTTGTTACAGTAGTAGTAGTAGTACAAAAAACTAATAGAAGTTTTGTAATAAACTTTTCTTTTTTTGGGATTTAATGCCTTGAATATTCTATTAATTCCAGTTTAACAGTAAATGTGCACCTTTAAAAGAACTTTATCTGTAAATATCATTAAAGTGTTGAAATATTTTCAAACATTTTTAGGGCAACAATTATATATCTTTAAAAATCTAGATAAGTATGATATGTCTTAACTGCTTTTGCCCTATATCTATAGTTACATCACTATAATGTTGGTATATGGTAAAGTTTATAACAATTTTAATATTATTTTCAAAATTGCACCCTGGGGACTCAGATACTGGTTGGTCTGTTTGGTCAGGTTATATTATTGTTTGAAAATAATTTTGTATGCATTATACAAATTAAAACTTACAGTGAAACTAATTGCGGGAATAATGGAGTAAACAATCTGTGGACAATTGTAAACCAGACTGTTGCAAATATGAAACCAACAATTCCACCAACCACAACTTGTAAAGTAGTGTGATAATTTAGATACACTCTTCCAACACTGACAAGTAAGGCTAATATTATACATCCACCAACAATAATGAGCCTCCATAATGCTGATATTATACTGTTATTGTTTATGTGGTGTAATCTGAAACATTATATAGGTATATGTATAACAATTGAGTTAGTTCAGGTAAACACACTTTTTAAAAATCATGTTTATTTGTTAAACAACACTTTGCAAAAAAAAAAACAAAGCAATCTTTAAAAAAAATGAATATTATAGACAGGAACAGTTTAAAAGACTTAAAAATATGGCTTGATTATTGTTTAGACTGCAAAATAATTCTAGTAGCCATTATAAAAATTATATGAGCACAGATCTAGTAGAGTTTAAAAAAAGTTTAATAAAACAATTTTGTATGAAGTCTAAATCATAAGTATAAACTAATATGCAACAATATCATAAAAACATGAAATGTTGAGTAAAAATTTAAGGTTATCTTTAATATTAATGCCAACCTGCAACATACTTTAAACTACAGGAATGAGATATAGTTGATATACATAAAAAAGTAATGTTTCACTTACCTAATGAAAACAAAATAAAGTATATAAAAACTAAAAAACCAAATAAATTGAGAATGTGATGATGGCATCCCATATTCATTATAGAGATTTCCTCGGGCAAATGGCCGTGATTCACAGATTGTATGTTTCAAAATTATATTGAGTAGCTCATTGATCAAGATACCACAAAAAAATGCTATCTGGAAAGTTTATACAAAATTTTACAATAATTATATATACATTATGAATATTCCTTTACACACAATTATATACTTTATGGCTATACATAAAACAGATGTATTATTAAAAATACATATTTTTTATATATTACAGATTAGAGTTTAACCACAAACTCATGTTTACTGGTGTGGCTGAAGACAAAACTAAACACATCAAAGTTGTTTAACTCTAAACATTCAATTTAGAGTAATAGATAACCTCACTGACAAAATACAAAAGGAAATGTTTTTATACATTGCAAATATGAACTCATATTCATAATCATACCAGATTCCAAGGAAAGTAAATTACAAAAAAAAATAGTATATGTTTAATTTACTCAAAATTAAGATAACTTACTGTGTGAAGATCTCGACGGAACAATATAAGTGTCACAAAACCAGAACCAATTCCAAACGGAGATAAACTTATAAACGCAAAGAATTTTCCAATTAAATCACCTACAAAAGTAATGGATCTTAATATATTTTACAACAATTTTACGCGAAAACACAAATAAAAACAAATATTACCTTTTGGATATTCAACCAAAGTCAAAGCAAGTGGTTGCCATTCTATATCTCCATTACTCTGTAAAATCTCACTTACAGACAAGATATCCTTCTCCATAATATTACTTATAATTCAATTGCTGCAAAAGAACTACTTTATTTACGAATTAACTGCATACAAGTATGTACAATTATAAACTTACAAATAAAACTAGAGATGAGTAGTTATTGATCAGAATGATTTTCGGAGCCATATCTTTTTCACATGTCACATGAGTAAAATTATGTAAGATAAAATGCTTAATTGTATCAATTCGAATCATAGCACTGGATGTGTCTACTCACTTAATGCAAATGTACTGATACTTAACTCGTTTCAGTGCACTTTCTCAAAACCGTAGCATATAAAAAAAATGGTATTCGAATTTCTTAAACATTACAGTACCCAGATCTACTAAATATCAAATATTAGTTGTAGTCAAGTTAGTCGTTCACGAAATTTAATGGCGTAGGTATACACGGCTATTAAATTTCGAATCTTGACATCAGTATGCATATTTCTAAGTGTTCAATCAGTTTTGATACAGATTTAAAATTATTTATTAAGATATTATATAGTTCTGATTATAAAATAGTATAAGAATAATCGGGTAATATACTATTTTTTGATACGTAACAAAAAAGAACACTTTAATTATAATAAAACACTAGAAGGAGAATAGACATATAGAAAATCGCTATTCTTTAGGATTCACTTTATAATATCTTTTGCACAGTAAAACATGCTTTAAATGATCCTCAAAGTTATTATGCGGGACATTGGTAACGTTCTTAAGAGCCTTAGTGTAAAGACTAACATTATTGCTTAAAAAACATATTTAAGAATTTAATGGAATAGAGTTTACAGTTTTGGATGTTTTATCTGATATGTGATAGTTTCGGTTATAGTTACAAGTTGTATAATATCTTTGAAGTAAATCAGCAGAACGCATCTAAGATAGCACAAACAACTTCAACAAGCTTATTCATTACATTACCTATCTGAACTTACGTAGAGGCATATAATTTTATCTGCGTTTATAGACAGTAAACAAGGGAAACGTTTGCCACTGAATGGAGATCTGCTAGTGACACAGTGACATGGATTGATTTTGAGTTAAATGAAAACGGAATTTGCAACTGAGTTGTTAAACTGACACAAAGTATTTTACTGAGTTACTAGGATGGTTACTTTTGAGAAACAGTTTTTTTATCGTACCGTAGTAAAATTTTGGTCTATTGTTATTTTTGCATTTTTCGGTAAAATGATCAGTTTAAAAATGCAATTTTAAAGGAAATTTATTTTATACAAAAAGTCTCTGCATTAAAGTCCATAATTTATGTTACAGCATTTTCTAAATTATATTTTTGCCTAGCATCTGAAGATACATTCTGGTGTCTACAAAATCCAATCAATCGCTCTAGACTCAGGTTGTTGCTATCAGCTATATCGTGACTTAAGCATCAAGTCATCTAGTTACTTCACATATGAAAAAGTTTTCGCTGTTTATATAAAGTTGCAGATTTCGTGAACATTAATCAAGAAGTTTGTGGAAACTTCATAGCTATTAGTTAAGGCCTTCTTCTGTATTCTGTCTTATAACTGTTAATTTGTTGTTTTTGTAAATATATATTGTTTTTTAGATTACTAATTAAGGTTATAAATATATGTCTGTCCAACAAGAAAATAATTGAACCAGACTAGAGCGAGTACAGCCTGAGGAAACAGTAACGGGGTTCCATTCGTTTACTTTTACCAGTGTGATATTTCAACTACCAACTTGTTGTTTTGATAATAGCATTATGGGCAGATTTATTTTTATTAAATTTATTTGATACCAAAGTATATCATGCTTATTCGCAGATATTTTTTGAGTTTCCTATGTATATATTCACTAACGCACGAATACATGGTAGAACGGGAGACGTTTTGAGTGTTTCCTTGATGTTTGTCCAAAAACAGCTTTAAAATCACGAGTACTGCACAATTTCACGTGAAGATTAGTCAGTAGTATTTCTCTGGAATTTGCAGTTGTAAAAAAATACTGGCAGCAGGGTTCTCTTCAGCTAAATTCATTGCAGTGTAGCGCTTCAGTGATGATTGTTCCAAAGTTCGACGTATCGTACGTGTGATGATGCATTCACGTTGGTAGGTGTCACAGACTGACAATGCATCCGCGATAAAAAATAGTGTATTGACAGAGGGCAGAGGAATTGATTAATTACTTATTCATAAGAGGATCCAAATAGACTTTAACTCTATTTTCAATATTTTGACAATTAATTTATGTAGATAATTTATTACTGGTCTCTATAGGTAACTAAAAGAAAGTCCCTAATGCCTCTGGTGCTTTACTATTAAGACATACAACAGTTGGGAATAAATGCAGTGCAAATAATTCACGTTTAAGATAAAGTAGGTTTTCTTTTATTGGCCAATAATATTGCTGAAATAAAAAAATCTTTACTACATAATTATTATATGCAAATATATATAACTGTAATCCATAACTATTTAATTATTTGTTCTAAACATGGTGTTTTTATTGCTCTGGTAACATTACACTCTTTTGGTTTCAGAAAGAAAATGATAGGTACTTACGTTCTTTTGTGAATTCATCATCCAAACAAGGATTATAAATAATTGTCGAAATTTGCAAAAATACATAATGGCAGAGGCTGACGTTGTTGATTTGGATCTAACAATTGACGATCTAGTTCCAAAAAGTCCTGAAAGGTAATTATTTTAATGTATAGTCTTTTACCATAGCTCGGGTGCGTAAATATGAAATATATTCCAAGGGTAATGTTTCTTTGTGAATTCTTATAAGTTAATCGTTCCGTACGTCTTTTATATTTAATTAAAGTAATATTGAACATTAAAATAACAATCATCTGTTGTCGTGTGTATTGGTATTATGCCCATAATCAGAAAGGAACGATTTCAAATACCTATCTACCTACCTACGTAAAAATACTTGAAATTGTGTAATTTATAATTGGTGGATCGCGTTGGCTTTCCAGCTATATTGATTACCTTGTACATGAACATGAACCATTCTATAATAAACATGTAAACACTGTGGGTGTTTTAAAGAGATAGTTGTTTTTGTTGCACTGCAATTTGTTTAAGTATATTTAAATAACATTGTATAAACAAAATAACAGTTGGTTTTCTTGTACCAAGTATATTTAGTTTATTTTTCGGAGTTTGCATACTTTTTACTTTCAAAATGTTTCACTGTGTAAAATTATTGGTCCATTACAATTGGAAATTTTTAGATAGATCTTGTTAGATGTCTAAAATAAATACAATTAGTACTTTAAGTATCAGTATCTTTTGAAAATAAAGTATGTTTTTAACTATGATATTAAGTTGAACAGTGACTATTGTTTTCTTCATTGTAATACTGGCACAAATTTTGTTAACTGAATTGTTCGCTGTTTTTTTTTTTCCACTATATTTACCAAATTTGAAGCACAGTGTAATCGAAAAATATCAATTGCCTAAGAAAGACAAGCAATCCATTATAGGTTATTACCATAACAAGGGCCTCTAAACCTCTCAGCTTAAAGATAAGCACTGGTTTGTCTAAAAATTTATCAGTACCAAAAGAAAATCACTCTGACTGGCTCATTACCATGTGTGTGGTGGGTACTAATCTGTGTGGTATAGATCTCAGTTCTTAGACTCAATTGTTGGGTATATAAGAGCTAGATTGGAATATGATGCTCCTAACCTTGCTACTAAAGTGAGTGGGTTATGGTAGTTGCAGTCTAATCAGACAAAATAATCAAAGGCTTATATATGGCAAGTGACTTGAGGTTTAAAAAGTGCATAAAATTTCAAGTTCTTAAAATTTATTTTGTATAAATCTCTAATTTTACTATATTAAACTGTAAATTTTCCATATAGCTATATATAAAAAAAATAAGTATAAATGATTGATGATCATGTTAATCACAAAAACCTTCTCTGTAGAAAAAATACCACATGCAATTGCAACCAGATATAAGGGCATTAAAGAGACCTATAACTTAGGATCGTATATTAGATCGCCTTTATAAGAAATACATTCTTTTATAAATTATTATTGGCTTTTAAAAATGTGTTTGTATTTTTCTATTGAATCTCAAAAGTGTTTTGCATTTTATTTCCTGCAAAAATTCTTAACTTACATAAGAATTGCATGGTGGTAGGGCTTTTTCTAATGTCCACACTCGCTACCACCTTCAAGTTGAAAATCTGCAGATGTATACCTATAGGTGTGTTCTGGCAGTTTTTTCATTAGTCTTAGCCTGTTCACCATCTTGGGCCACATCATCACTTAACATCAGGTGAGATTGTCACCATAATGGTAAACCTATAAAGTACAAAATAATAGCTTTTTATATAACTATAGATTTGAGATAGCTAAAATGTTATCAGCATAGAATAGTGATGTTGGTTGAAAATGTTCATTTTGGTCTTATTATCTGTCAAATATCTTCGCTATACATACTAGATCAATGTTAAATGTTCAAAGCGAAATGTCATGAACTGCAGGCAAAGTGCTTAAGCTAATAATAAAATGTGACATCTCTACAATAGGAGTATTTATTACAGAGTTTTATTTTAGTGATATAAATGGCAGTTGCTCATTATAGCCACTACATTGAGATGGCAGTTCTCCTTGTCTTAATTAATATATCGTTTTATCACAAGGTTGTTATAAAGAATATGTTTAATAGGTAATTAAATAGACATTCCTCTGAGACTTTACCATTTAGTCATTATTACTGATCTACATGTAACCAATGTTACAATATCTGGTTTCGACTTTATATTTACCAATTCTCATGGTGATTGACCGAATTGTGTTGAAATCTGAAAATTATCCTATCTTGTGGAGGAACCATAATGTTACTTATCACTGTGTAAAATGTCATCAAAATGTATCTAAAGTTTCACAGTGATGGGTGAAAAGGGAGACAGACAGAGATAGACAAAAACTTAACAAATATATTTTTTCCCTTTATATTGAATACAAAGTACACCCCAATTATATAATTTTCAAAAAGTAGTGAATGTATTTTTTGTACCAATTGGGCTCTTTATAAATTTTTTCTACTATGCATATAATATGGTTGACTAATCAAGTCATTCCAATATTTTAAAGTAAAAGTAATTTTATTTATAAAATGAGCTTGCTTCCTACACATGTAAAGAAATTAACAGTTGTTATTGTTATAATTTTCAGAGCAGTCATGTTCCTACTCTCAACCATAAAATGTCTATGGTATCTTAGCATATCTTGATGGCAGGAATGATTTATCAGGATTAAGTACTCATTAATTATGATTTATTTAAAGCACTGTTTTATATATGTATAGTTTAAAATGCTAAGAAAGACAAATTACACTTGATTTTTTAATCCAATTTATATGAATATTGTTATTTTGACCTCTTTAAGAGAAATCAGCAGAAGTAGACTTAACAAGAAATGTAATCAAAATAAGGATAGATTAAACAGAAACTTACAAAGTTTAATAACCTCTTTTGCAAGGTTCTTTATTAAACTTTTCACCAGAACATATATATATATATATATATATATATATATACCTTTGCATAAATTTACTTCATGTAAAATTTTAGTAATCTTAATGCAAAATTAAAAATAGCTATTTCCTTTATTAGTTATTTAGAGGTCAATTAATTGTAAATGACTTCAATCACCAGTTTAATTATAATACATTTGTGTTCTAGTTTTTTTTTTTAATTTTGTATTAGCTTCATCTATTTTTCAAAACAGTTGCCAACTCATATGCTGTAATACAGTATAAATAGTCAATAAAAGTATTTACAATTTGTTATTCATTTAACAGATGTATTCAATATTTTCAAATTAATTACTCCTGTAAACAAAAACAGTTTTATTTTATAATAATGACAATGATAATAGGAGTAGCAGTGAACATGTTGATATCATTGATAATCTGATCTTACTCCATAGGTATTTTGGTTCTATGGTGATTTGTATTATTTCTTATTATTGTCCTATTTTTTATTACTTTACACCTTTATGTATATTTGAATTATACTAGAGACAGTGAGATAGATGAAAGCTGTTCTTGTTCATTGGTAGCATCAAGGATTAAGGGTCATGACTTGATAATTGTTTGCATGAATTAATACTTCATTTTAGAAATAGGTAGTTTTGCGTGTATAAAATAAATAGAGTAATTTCAATATATACATATAATAAATCTGTAGAAAAGTCGTTTTGGTACGTCGAAAATATTAAAAAAATAAAAAATAACTGGGGTGTTAAAGGATAACCAACCGAACCCATTTCCAGCAGCATTTTTGGAATTTGTCTGTTTGTCTGGGCACACATTACGTCAAATATACGAAACCAATGTAGATAACTTTTATACGTAAAAAATGTACGCAACTTAAAGTATTACTTAGTTTTTGTTTCTTCGCAATCGGTTTACTGTATCAAGATGTATTAAATAATATAAATTTAACGTGTTCTCAAACGTATTTCAGTTACTTGCAACGTCAAAGTAGAACTAATGTTGACAGTTGAACTCCATATTCGATAGATGGCATTGTGCATATAACGCGAACGTCATTATGTGACTCAGATGTTTACTGTACTATCTAATCTACTATCTATCTATTTATCTAAGCGATGCCTTTTAGTTTTTGACAACCACGCGAACAAAGTCGCGGGCACAGCTAGTTTGCACATAATTTTTATAATAATCAGTGTTATATTTTTCACACTTATACGTATCATAACGCGAAGCGTTTAAGTAGTACTTTACTCTCTCTCTCTCAAGGTCAAGCAATTTGAGTATTAAATGAGTTGACAAATATCAACAAGAACACTTTTTTATGACAGTAGTTAGTTTAAATAAATTTTAATAAATATTAATTAAGAATAATGTATGTAAAAATAATAATAAATATAAGTTATTAATAGTTTGAATAAGCAAAAAAAATTTTATTTAAAAAAAAGCGGGGATGCTTTTCACGATATTATCGAAATGATAATCCTTCTCATATCTGTCAATTAAATATTCATAACTATTGACACCATGCACCCCACGCTTTTTTTACAATAAAACATTTTTTTTCTTATTCAAACTATTAATAACTTAAATTTATTAAAAAAAATTACATTATTATTAATTAATATTTATTAAAATTTATTTTCTGTTTTTAATTTAGTTTTCTATATAAAGCGTGTGTTCTAGTTTTTTTCAACTATTATTTATTTTTTAGTAAAAAAATTTAAACTATAAATCATTTAGTTCGATTTTCTAACTATCAACCGCCCTTAATATGTACAAATGTGTTCCGATTGTTTCTTGACGCATGCGTAGTTCGCGCACTAGCTCTATCTCTCTTACTCGCATGCAAAGGATGTGGAAAGGAATTAATGAATCCTGGCGAATCTAATTAGGATAATCGGATGCTTTGATCGGATTATTGCATTGTCATCGATCTTTGACAGGTGCGCAAAGTTTGAATTAAATCTGATCGTTCAAAGTAGGACAAAATCGAGCTCAAAGGGGTCGGTTACAGACATACATACAGGTGAAGCTAATATACAGCGTGTAAAAATACTATCATTTCTACATAGTATAAAAAACCGTTTTGTAAAAATATTTCGGTGGACGTCTGGTTGTCTGTATGTGCGGATAATGTGTGTGGTCACGATAACGCCCAAAAATCTTCACTTATTGAGTACACTTTTTTTTTATTCGCTTCAGTATCATTCTGAGTAATATCCTATTAAAAATTACCCGTCTAATTCAATGTAATTTAGTTAAAAAATAAGACTTGCACTTTTGGATTTTCTAACCTTCTTGTGTTTTAGCCTGGCCGAAGAAAAAAAAGAAAGTGGAAATCACCTATATAAGTTTAAAAATTATAAGGGTGCTCTTATTATGTATGATGAAGCCATTAAACTGTGCCCAGAAAATGCTGCATACTATGGAAATAGATCTGCATGTTACATGATGCTTGGTATGTACAAGAAGGCTTTGGATGATGCACAAAAAGCGGTGGCTCTGGATCCCACATTTACTAAAGGATATATTCGTATTGCGAAATGCTGCATTGCGTTGGGTAATTCTTGGTTTTATTAAATTATAGTTCAGCATAAATTAATTATTTAATAACATGATAATAAATTTTGTCAAAGAAGGAAACTTGGAATGATAAGGGTAATATTATCTAAATAAATAGAAAAATTACATCTATACTAACTTACGTAAATATACTGATATTTATACAGAAGTATTCATTAAGAACATATTTATATAACACCTTCAATTAATATGTATAACTGAAATGTTTTTGTGGTAAACAATTTATTTTATTTTCTAAACTGAAATAGCTGATTTTGCTATAAAAGATCTTTATAATATGTCATAGTATACAAGTAACATTTCTAGGTACATTATACAAGTAACATTAGCTTTTCCTTATTAACCATAATAATTGGAATTAGAAAATTGTGATCTGTCGAAACTTCAAATAAAACCCATAACATTTAGTTTTAAAGCGTATTGCTGCCGCTAAATCTTCATAAGTATTGATTCTATTAATTAAAATAACATTTTAATGATATTTTTTTGAATTGTGACACTATTTGAAGGGAGGTGCGATTTATGAATATATTCCAGGTGATTTATCGGGTGGCGAGCAAGCAGTGAGACACGCGAGTGAGCTTGGCGGAGCGGACTGCGCGACCAGTGAGCGCCGCGCCCTCGAGTCACTGCGCCGTCTCCACGAAGACGCACAGAAAGCGATGGATGCAGCTGATTACCGTCGTGTCGTCTTCTGCATGGATCGCTGCCTTGATTATAGTCCATCTTGTTCTAAGTAAGCACATAGCACACCAATAAATACATATACAACACAAATGTCTTATGGCCTCCACCACCAACAAAAAATAGTTAACAGTCTGAATATAAGCATATTAAAATTTAAATAATCGTTGTTTTAAATAATTGTAAATTTGTTTACTTACAAACGTTGGAACAATATTTATTTTTCTCCTATATGCTTTATGAAATTTAATGTTCAAAACTGTGCCCCTAGAAGCTAGTGCTAGTGTGGCACCCCTGGTGCTAACGTAAAGAAGAAATAAAAAAATTATGAGATGACAAATGTCAAAGTGACTATTACACCCCATACAATTTTTGCTTTCTCTTAAGATAGTAATTGTTCTTCTTTCTGACTGAAGCTTCATATATTTGTTCATATTTTTTCATTCACATTCGTAGTTCTATATAGAGGTTATTTCTTAAAGACATATTTACATACTTTACCTCTTTATAATAGTAGTGTAGATTATCTTTGTGAAAACATTTTTGGTGCGGTATGGTTGCAGGGCCAAACTCACGAAAGCTGAATGCTTAGCGATACTTGGGCGTTGTCAGGAAGCTCAAGAAATTGCAAATGACATATTGCGATGCGACAGTTTCGATACTGAAGCTATTTATGTAAGAGGCCTATGTCTCTATTACGAGGTAAGTTTTATGGGATCTTATATCTATATTATTTATAAAGTGGTTATAAAGTTTGTTAGTTTGAATGTGGTAACGTTAGGAATTATAATCGGATTAAAAAAAAAAACTTGTAACTAATAGAGCCATCATTAAGGAAGGCTTTAGGCTATATAACATCGCCCTTCCACCTACAGGAGGTAAGCTGTATTGAAAAAGTTACAAAAACGGCAAATATAGGTTAATAATTTTTTAGTCCATGCGAACGAAATCGCGGACAATATATATAAATATACCGTATCACGATATTTTACTGCATTGAACTCCGGAAATACTTGGTCAATCTTATTGAATTTTCTACACCGTATGTAATCTGTTCCAGGTTATTAGTAAAGATAGTTTTATCTCGACTATGACCCTAACGCGATAGGTGGTATTGTGGTGGAATAATCGACTGCTGGAAAGTTCCGAACAAATTCTGCAAAACCAGCTACTTACTTATAAAAATATTTTCCTACGAGTAATTTGACCCAGGCGAAGTTAAAGCTATGATTTCAGATTTTCAGATTCGAATCCTACACAGGAGCTTGAGCTTTGGGTGACGGAAAACATCGTGATGAAACTATAGCACGTTGGTAGGGCTTTTTCTAATGCTCGCTTGGCTAGCTACCACCCTAAGTTGAAAATCTACCGACAAATACGATAGATGTGTTGCAACAGTTACACTTGAGAGCCAGTCACTTAGGCTTAGCGTGTCCACTATCTTGAGTCACATCTTTAATCTTGGGTCACATCTTTCCTTAACATCAGGTTAAAATTGTGGCCATAACGATAAACCTATAATCTATTTTAAAAAAAATTGTTATATTATATATGACCTCTGTTTGTGATTTGTTAATAGGTATATAATTTGTTTATGATTCATTTACAACTAATAAACTATTTCTATTATAGGATAAAGATGATCAAGCCTTTAAACATTTCCAACAAGTATTACGCCTTAATCCTGATCACAAGAAAGCAATGGAAACATACAAACGAGCTAAACTTCTAAAAAATAAGAAAGAAGAAGGTAAGACTATTGACCATTAATTTAGTTGTTATATCTTGTTATAACTTGTGGATTTGCATTTAGTTGGATTATCTAATTTGTGTAATAAACAATTAGTGTTTTTTCTTATTAATATTCATTATCTCTATGTCCTGTTCCCAAGGCATTTGGGGTCGGCGCAGTATGTTACCTTCTTCCACAAATCTCTTCATTCACTCTCTTTCATCTCATTCCTCACACTATCGATCTTTTCTTTGGCCTTCCTCTTCCTATCCATCCTTCAACATTCATATCCATTACTTTTCTCACCACATGTGTTTCCTCTCTTCTGATGATATGTCCGAACCAAGACAAAGGATTCCCTTTCAATTTCTCTACCACTGGCGCCACTTTCAAATTCCTCTTACATACTAATTCCTAACTTAGTCCATTTTTGTAACATCACACATCCATCTCAACATTCGCATTTCTAATGCATGCAATCGACATTCTTCCGTCTTAGTAGCCCAGCATTCCGATCCATACAATATAACAGGTCTTATAATGGACTTATAAATTTTAGCCTTCAACTTAACGGCCATTCTACGGTCGCAAGTTATGCCAGAAACCTGTCATCGCTTCATCCACCCCAAATTGATTCTCTGCTTTATCTCACGGTCGATTCCGCCTTGAATCTGCACAAGTGACCTAAAGTCGCAAAACATATACTCCGTGTTGGTTTTGCTGATTTTAAGGCCTACATTCTCCAGCCTTTGCCACCACATATCCAATTTGCTCTGCACCTCTGGGCCACTCTCATCAATCAGCACGATGTCGTCTGCGAATAACATGCACCATGGTGCCTCTTCTTGGATCTCCAACTTAAGGGCGACCATTATCAGCAAGAAGAGGTACGGGCTAAGTGCCGAACCCGACATCTCTCTCCTTTCTTTCCCTACACTTATCTAACCGATGAACATGTTTCAAGCCTTCAGGACTTTCAAGTGCCCTATATAAGACATCCTGATCTTTGGCTCTTTCAACAGCCACAGCTTTTTTGGCTTTTTTCTTACATTCGTCTTAATCATTATTTTTAGTTTCTTTCAGTATATCATTCCCTTCCTCTACAGCTTGCCATTAGTATTATTAATAGGATTTTTCTTATTAATATTTTAGGAAATGAAGCATTCAAAATGGGTAGATGGCAACAAGCCTTAAACCTGTACAATGAAGCGTTGGAAATTGACAAAAACAATAGAACAGTTAATGCGAAGCTTTATTTTAATAAAGCGACCGTTTGTGTTAAACTGAACCAAATAAAAGAAGCCGCTGAGGCTTGCACAGCGGCCCTCGAACTGGACGACAACTATGTTAAAGCTCTGCTGCGCCGGGCCAAGTGTTACTCCGAGCTCGGCGAACATGAAGAGGCTGTGAAAGATTACGAGAGGCTGTACAAAATCGATAAGAGTAAAGATACGAAACATCTTCTACACGAAGCTAAGTTGGCACTTAAGAAGTCGAAGCGTAAAGATTATTACAAGATTCTCGGTGTTGACAAATCTGCGTCAGACGATGATATCAAGAAAGCATACAGGTTTGTTCAATAATTTCGATGTTTCTAAAATACCTGCTGGGTATGTTTATTTATGTATGTGTGTAAACGGGGAATAATACTCTCAGGAAATAAGCCATCTTGTTGACTAAGGTTCTTCTCGTAAAATGATAACAAACCCCGAATGATTAATCTCGCTCCCGAGTCGCTCACGATATATTCTAGCCAGCCTTACGTAGCATCGTCTTATAGTATAGTGGAACGCTGCCGTCACGTAATACGCAAACATCCGTTGGAGTACTTTTAACATTTCGTTGATGTACTCGTAATACACAAATATCCGTTGAAGTAATCATAATTCGTTGCTGTACTCGTAATGCACTAACATTCGTTGAAGTACTTTCATCGTATTTTCTGCTTATATAATAATTGCGCCGATACTTATATAAAGTAACTATAATAATTAATACATAGGATAACTAACTAGATAGTAACTTATATTGTGCATTTTTATTAAGAGTGCAATGTAAAAGTAATCACAAAATACAAACTAAATTTAAAATTGTGCATAACAAGAGACTGTAGTGGTATAGGGAAAAAAAATTGGTATGTTTATAGGGACTTCAAACGAAGAGTAAACCAGTTTGTTCTGCACGATCGCACTACATCTTCGGCCTAGTCTTTACTTTCCATCAAGTGTGATTGAGGCCAAGCGTCGTACACTGATTAAATAAAATAGTTTTTGCGGGATTTTGATCTGTCATGTTGTGATTTGAATTAGTATTCATATACTTAGTTATTTAGCCCTGTATTGTGTAATTTAGGTGACGTTTTACGTGATGTAGTTTAGCTGGAGAGCGTAAGTGAAGGTAATTATGAATAATCATTCGGAACATGTTATAGTAGTGGCCACAAAAACGCATAAGAAAGCTTCAACTAAAGACTCACCATCTTATTGAAAATCTTATCACATGAAAGTGACCGTAATAGTCACTAAAGAGCATTGCGTTGCCAAGAATAAAAAGAAAAGAAGAAAAAAATGATAATAACTGTGATGTCGATAGAAAACGTGCTTTGGTACACCATCCGGATCGTCACGCCGGCGCACCGGACAGCGAGAGACGCGAACAAGAGCGTCGCTTCAAAGAAGTGGGCGAGGCGTACGGAGTCCTCAGCGACCCGAAGAAGCGTGCGCGTTACGATCACGGACATAATCTCGACGACGACGGATCGGGCATGGCTGGTTAGTATTCATATAACTTTAAATCATATCAACCATGTTATACGATAATCAGTTTTTAAAGTGAAACTTTTTTTAAATCGCCACAATGTTTTTATTCCACCTATCGCATATCGCATTACAGCCGACCGCAGAGTAGGGCTAGAGTAAACGGCGCTTGACAGAAAAGCCAAGGTTATACCATAGTACATCGCAACAAATTTTTTCGTCCATCTATAGTTACTTACAGTACAATTACTTTTTTATATGTTCATATTTATTTTGAATAATAATATTCGTATAATGGACGTCTTACTAAGTACTGAGATACACCCTGAATAATTATGTATATGGTCTTCAACTGGTTATTATGAGTCTGGGTGTACTATATGACTATTAATTATAGGTTTGTACAGTCACTCCCAACGCAAAATGTGACGCCTAGTGGCGATGTTTTCCTTTTAGGTAAAGAAGTAAACTAAGTAAGTTTAAACAATCAAAAATACTTATTTCTATTATGTTCTGAAAAGCACCTAAGAATGTTAAAACACTACTTCCACTATCTGAAAAGGTAGAAATTAAAAATAAACAGGCAAGGCTAAAATTCAATTTGATGATTTTTTATGCTATGCATTCTGACACATTTATATGGCTTCTATTGTTATAGTTAAGGTTTGGCGTTATGACCACAACTCCCCTGACGTTAAGTGACGATATAGCCCAAGATGGTAGTCATGCCAAGCCTAGTGGAGAGACTGGCTTTCAAGTGCAACTGCCGGAACACATTTTTCAACTTGAGGAATGCTAGCTAGGGTTGATTCAAACTCACGTCCCTTGACCAGGCGTACGTACACACTACTAACTGAACTATCATCGCTTCTTTAAATGATCTCAAGTAACGTATTTGGGGTTCGAAAATTGTATGTACCATTTGTTATCTTGTTCTTGAAAAAAACGAAAGTACTTTAAAAAACGTTCCATAGAGTGACCATACCTAAGTATATACCTTGCCTATTTTTCTCTACCACATGAACCATTTTTATTGAACTGAACCTACTTTAGGTAATCAGAGGAAAAGTAAAATGGTACTTAAACAAATGTGCCATTTCCCTGTCAAGGCTACAGATGAATAAATATACACAATTACCTACAGAATAATACACAAGTATCTCAAAACTGTTTGATGTACAATTTATTATCACTGCTAAGGGAGTATGTAATATATATAAATATAATTTATTTTTTTAATCATGAAAAGTGAATATAACCTGAATAAGTTTCAATATATACATATGTTTTTTTAAAACCACTTATGATGACTTGAAAATAAGATATTTCTGGGAGATCAAGCTAAATTGCTGAAAATACTAACTACTTATATTTGTATTTATTCCAGATATCGACCCGAATGTTGTATTTCAATCGTTCTTCAATCGAGGTGGACAACATTTTCATTTTAACTCTGGCGGCGGTTTCCCGGGCACTGCTTTCAGTTTTCAATTTGGTTAAATATAAAACGAATTATAATACAATAATCATAATTAATTGATAAATTAAGTCGTAGTACGTAATTTATTAAGTTAATAAAAAAAGTATTGTTCCTCATACACATGAATAAATGTGAATACTAACAATTCAATATGAAAGCATCGATATCTTTACAGTTAACAAAAATCACTAACATCTAACAACAAACTTTGTAAAACCAAGTAATATTATATCACAATTTTTAGTAATAATAATAATTTTGACTGATTTGGTTAAGTATCATTCCTTTTATTTATCAGGGCCAAATACACGATTGTTTTTTCACAATTGTTAAAAATTTTGCCATGAAAATGTTGTACAATGACTGAAATGACAAAAATATATAGAAAAAATTTACAATATTATACAAATTTTAAAATACTATGGTTGAATATAAAGCAGACCAATGTAAAATAGCTTCAGAATAAGAAATTTATTTGATATATATAATTTAAAGAAATGAAATAATTAGCCGTACAATTATGTCATTGTCTCGTGAAATATAACCCACTTTGAAAATAAATAAACACTACATCATATAAATTTGTAGAATTATTTTTGTTTAGTATAAATATAATTGGACACCCGAGAACTTTTCAGACTTTTTTATACTTTATAGGTTTAGCGTTATGGCCACAATCTTACCTGTTGTTAAGTGACGATGTGGCCCAAGATGGTGGACACGCTAAGCCTAGTGGAGCGATTGGCTCCTGTTGTCATATTTCAATTGAAAATTGTCGTCATAAAAAAATATTTACATTCTCAGAAATGATCAAAACCCCTTTAACTTTATATAATAATTTGCTACCCATAATTGAGAGGTGGAAAGCAAATCCGCTTCAGTACAAAATTGAATCCACGGCAATCTGGTGTACTTATTTAAAAAATACTAATTTTGTAAAGTGGATTATTTTTTTACACCCCTAAATTACTCGTGTTCATTGAACGCCGTCATTAAAAACAAACAAACAATGCATGATATTGATATTACGAGATTAAGGCTGTATTGTGAACTGTCCCTCTGATAATAATTAGCACCATACGTAATTATTCAAGAATGTATTGAATCAGAGCCAGCTCTACCATAAAATAAACGGAGCGATCATGCGATGTATCAAGTCTCTTTAGGTACCGCTGTAATAAAGAAATGTAAAATTTTTTTTTTTGCTTTTTGATATTTTGGTTTATTCCTTACCTCAAACTAACAATGCTATAACAAATAAACATATTAACACAAAAACATTTGGTAGATAATTATAATGTATATTTAAAAAATGTTCATAAGCACTTCATATAATGTTATTTATAGACAAAACTACAATATATATATATATATATATATATATATATATAAATATCAATGTAGGTATATAAGACTGTGAGACATAGTAAGTCGGTATCTTTATTTTATAGTTTCCGGTTTATCTCTTTTTTTTATTGAACGCATAGCTTTGTCGTCTGAAGAACGTTTACTTGCTTTTTTACTTTCCACGCTTTCAAATCTGTAATTATTTGCAAATCAATTGTTAACAAATTTTTAATAAATACATTAACATTTAAGTATTTGGGAGCTTCGTTTATATTGAAAAAGATAAATTGAAAATAATATTATGTTGGCCATTTTTAAACAGCGTTACGGACTGTTACTTAAACGCCAGTAAATATTAGCATTGCGAGCATAAAAATTCGAAAGCAGTCACTAAATATTAGCCTACATGTATGTTCACTTAAAATGTCTAAGTATATATTATTAAAACCAGTAACTCCTTTAAGAACCTAAACCGTGGAAAAAATTTCATTCAAGGTATATTAGCACCATTAAATAAAAATATTAATTCCTTACGACATTTTGATATATATGTGAGATATTGTTAATTCTTTTTAACTTCGTTACTTAATATTGTAAACGCGAAAGTTTGTTACTCTTTTACGCAAAAACTATAAAATGGATTTTAATGAAATTACAATAATGTAGCCTATGCATCACAATAACACATAACCTATAATTTGTAAAGATATTGTGTGAATTGTCCAACATATTGCACGCCTCATAAGCGAAGCGTTGAGGTGGGTACTACTGTCACTTCACGCAAAACAACTGATTTTTCAAACTTAAATTGTCTCTATTTATCGTATATTGCACTTGTAAAATAATATATATACACACATATATCCAGAAAAAACACTATTACACGCTTTATATTAGCTTCACCTGTATGTATGTATGTAACCGACCCCTTTGAGCTCGATTTTGTCCTACTTTTTTAACACTCATGATATTTTTGATGCCATTTTTGTTATTTAAACTAGTTAAAAAGTTCTGTGTTGGACGTCCGTGTATGTGCGGATCCTGTATGTTATCACGATAACGACCGAATTACTTTACTAATCGAGTCTTTTTTTTTCTTACGCTTCTGTATAATTAGGAATAGAACCTTATTACTTTTCACGGTCTGATTCGATTTGGTTTAATTGTTACTAAATAAAAAATAAAAACAAATTAGATTATGAGGCGTGCACTTTTGGATTTTTCAACCTTTTTTTTTGTATAGGTAAGGCGTAGCGTTATGGCCATAATCTCACCTGATCCTATGTGACGATACGGCCCAAGTTGGTAGACACGCTAATACTGTGGAGGGACTGACTCATAAGTGCAACTGCCGGAACACACCGATTGGTATTTGGGGGCAGATATCAAACTTGAGGGTGGTAGCTAGCCTGGCGGGTATTAAAAATAGCCCTATCACTATGCTTTGGTTTTCTTCACCGAAAGCTCAAGGTCGTTGTAGGTGGATTCGAACTCTTCTTTTATCGTGTAACGTGGTGTTTAACATCCTATTCTTCACGGAGTTCCTCATCGCGCATTACCCGGGCTCTGGCCAATGCGAACGTACCTTACGTATGCGAACGTATCTACATATAACAAAAAGTGCCAAGTAGGAAAAAATTCTGCCATCTGCGAGCTATTCTGGCGTGCGCTGTAAGAGCCGTTAGAATTACACGTATATAATGTATAATAGAAACGTTTATCTAAAATAGTCCTACAAAAAACCTCGCGATAGGATATCTATCTTTTATGTGTAAGTCATTATCGCCAAAATAGTGAGCGGCCCGCGTATAAATGACTACGAGCACAAATCATTTTGAATGTTCTTATACCAGTCTCCTTTGATATAATTTATTTAAAATAGCAAGTACGGGAATCACTTTTTTTTACAAAATCAACATTAACTTGATCAAAGCCGCGGGTAAAAGCTAGTACATAATAAACTTATCTCTCGCAAAAAAATTAATGATCGCCATACTTCTTCATTTTGAAAAGTTTCTTTTTTTCCACTTTTTGAGGTTGATGAGCTGTTTTGAAGGTAAGTACATAACGCTTAACTATATCAATATTAACAGTAGTATTTTCTGGGTACATGCGCTTTTTCCACATTTCTCTTTCATTTAGCCACATCCTTTGATATTCATACGATAATAACCATTCTACCCGAGATGGTCCTTCCTGAAAAGAAAATTCGACACGAAACAGTTATTATAAATTTTTAATTATATATATTCTTTCGATTACTCTCTGTAAAGTTGGACAGAAGCTAAGCTCTATGCAGAGCTAGCACTCAGGGAGGTGATCTGTTGGTTCTCAAATAATCTCCTCACGCTCAACCTTGATAAAACTGGTTTTGTTACTTTTGGACCTAAAAAATCTTGTCAACCATCTTCAAACTACACAATAATTGGTCATAAATGCAATTTTCCCACTATCACATCGTGCAATTGTGTTAGTATAAAACGTATGGATTGCATAAAATATCTTGGTGTAGTCGTGGATAGTCGTATGTCTTGGTCCAAACAGATCGACACAATTGTTTCACGTATCAGAAAGCTTATGTTTGTATTCAAGAAATTACGAGATACTTTAAATCGTTCAATGATCATGACTGTATATTACGCTCTAGCTCAATCGATATTATCCTACTGCGTAACTATCTGGGGTAATTGCTCAAAAACTATTATGCTTCGGTTGGAAAGGGCCCAAAGGGCCTTATTAAAAGTAATGACTTTCAAACGCACTCGTTTTCCAACTTGTAAACTTTATTGTGACTGCAAGGTGCTGACTGTGCGCCAGTTGTTTGTGTACCGTTCTATACTTCGCAAACACTCGCAGCTTACCTATGATCCAAATCATGCCTTAAAGAAACGTAGATCGGACAAAGTTTGTGAAGTTGAGTACAGAAGGACAACATTTGCGAGTCGACACTTCTATATTATGAGCTCAATGATTTATAATCACGCAAATAAAATGCTTAATATATATGGTATGACTTACAGATGTTGTAAAAAGACTCTTCTTCAATGGCTAATGACATTCACATATGATGATACTGAAAATCTCATTTCCAACGTGTACTAGTCTAATTTTTAGACAACTAAATTCGGTTCGACCACTTACATGACACACATGCATACACACACACTTCACTCTTTTTTTTTCATTTCTCAGTTATTAGTATCATTATTTTTTTTTATATTGTTTTAACTTCTTTTTTTATTTTATTTCAATGTTCCCGGTATGCGGCTAGTACGTACCATGAATTTCCAAGGCTGAGGATTGTACTTTGGAAAGTCAGATGAAATAATGTTGTGAACAGGTCGACATTGTGTTGTTTTTTCCCATTTGATGCCGGTCATACGACCCATTATTAAGGATTACTTTGCAAAACTAAAACACCTTAAAACCTAAAAGGAAATTTGTAAGCAGCAAAAATCACGTTGCTAGCTAATTTATAATAACAAATTTACAAAAACAATTTTCCGTAAAATTTTCAAAATCTATAAATGTCACAAATTTATTGTCAGTTTTTTTTATAAACGCAATGTAGCACAAAAAAATATTTATAAAAACTAGGTGGTATGAAATATATAGATATAAGTTCGTACTCTATTTTTATCACTTTATTAATCGAAGTAGGTTCCTAAATAGTCTTACTTCGTAAAGTCTGGTTAAGGTGTGACTACGTACAGAAAAATGAGCACCTATTAAGTTGAGAATAATTATGCTTTAATAGAATTACAATACAGCAAAAAGCTGGTACAGTCTATACTACGTTGTCAGTGTACATCTACGACTTAGTTTCTAAGTAATCGTGGTTTACTACGTATACATCTAGTTATATCAGGAAAAATAGTTATACTAGTTTAATAGACTACCTTTTTACCGATGGGCTAAGTAATAAAATTTATATTATCCATTGCATTGTCAATAAATAGGTCGACATGGATTTGTATAAATTTAACGCTGTGTAAAAAACCTAGTAAATCGTTTCAACATATGGACCGTTTATTTTGAAAGTGGTGTAAGTCCATTTTCTTTTGTTTCGAGAAAATTAAAGGCTACTTACTATATTTGTTGATGATGCAATTTCATTTACCGACCGATTTTAAGTTGTACAATACATGGGATTTTTTTGAGAAATTAAACATGGACAAGTTATATATAAAAAAATTACATTAAATTAAGCATGAATTACGTGATAGCTAATTTTTCTCAAAAATGGACTAACACCACTTTCAAAATAAACGGTCCATATGTTGCCTCTAGCCAATGTCTTTCAACAATAGCAAACGAATAGTTCTTTCCAACTTCAATAGGGAACTAACTTGCTTTTAGCTACAGGCCAGTTGAAAAGTAATAATGGTATTCAAGACCTGATATTATATGCCGTCTCCTTTACCATTTCTGACTATACCAACAGGATTTGCAGTACTATGAAATTCGTTAACTTTCTTTACCGAATTTTTTAGAAATTTTCCAGTGTAGTGTGTAATAAGTTTTCAGTACCATTAAAAAAAAGCCTAGTTTTCGTGCAATATATATCTATTGTTTTTATAGTCATGGTTTAACATTATGGCCATAATCTCACCTAATCCTAAGTGATGATACGGCCAAAGTTGGTAGACACGCTAAGCCTGTAGAGGGAGTGGCTCTCAAGTGCACCTGCCAGAACAGACCTATTGGTATTTGACTGCAGATTTTCAACATGGGGGTGGTAGCTAGCCAGGCAGGCATTAAAAAAAGCCCTACTACCATGCTATAGTTTTCTCACAATGATTTCCTTCACCAGCTGAGCTATCATCACTTCAAAAATTCTTCTTATAATCACAAACATTATCTGTTGGTTTGAGTTTATTCTCAACACCTATTTAATATTCTACTAATAGTTAATGTACAAGATCTCAAAATTTATTCTATTTTACTTAATGTGCAAAGTTAATATTATAATTTTAGTTAAATGATTTTATACAATTTGTATTTAAAGATAAATGAAATTAAAATCACAAAAGATTTTTACATTTTTTTATTTGACACACAAGTAGAAGTAATTATTATGGACAACACTCATGTACCTGTAACAAAAATATTTTACACATATTAGAATACTGTTAAGTAATTTGTAATACAGAGAGTGACTAGTAGATCATGTGTATGCTGATTTAGTCTGTCTGTTACACATTTTATTATTAAGACAGATGGAGACAGCTTAATCAATATTCCCTCCAATTCTTTAGATTTCTTTCATTAAAAAAGAATCTCTGCCTCAGAGGGGCTTTCATATTAAATGTAAACCTATACTAATATTATAAAGAGGTTCGTTTTGTATATTTGTTTCTAATAAATAAACTCAAAAAACAATGGAATAACTTCAAAAATTCTTTCACTATTAAAATGCTATATTATCCCTGAGCAACATAGGCTATAAATTAGTTAAATAATTTTCAGTTCCATGAGAAGAAAATCACATGCACAGCTAGTTTAAATTAAAAAAAATATTTAAAACTTTTAAAGTGGAAAACAAACAGGTACGCACATTGTTCCATCGATGAATAACAAAATAGAGATTCTAATAAAATCTATACCAAAAATGTATGTTGTACATGTTATCAAGAAACATGGCCGAAATGGAGAATAGTAACCTGACCGTAACCTTTAAAAATTTACTTAATATCTTACAATATCAAGAAAAGATAAACTGCACAAGTACAAAACCCTTTCCAAAAAAAAATTCAGCAGTGATTTGTTTTGAAAAAATGTGATTGAACACTTTATTGATTTAAAGTTAAAATATATAATAGAGTAGTTTATAGCTATTGCTTCAAACCAATAGTGATACACACAATAGTTGGTTACTAATTTAAATGTTACCAAAATTATTATAGAACAACTATTAACAATACGCCTAAGTTATGATTAAATGTGTAAAATGTATATATAAACGATGACCAGTTCAAAAATTTCGTCGACGTACTCAAGGTAACTGATGTGTGCATGTTTATGTTGATCTACTTCGGATATGTACAATGTCTTAACAAAGATCGTGTCCAAAGTATAATAATGTTCAGAGTATTCTAACATTTTTGAGCACTATATTGTAATGTAGCGTGTTCGGTAGAAAGTCTTAAAAAGAAACACCGAAAGTTCACAACACATGGTGATACTTAAATCTCGGTGACTAGACTAATTTTATACTACTTTGGATATTTCGATTTTAAAAGTAGAAGATTCTTGACAATTACTTTGAGGTTTGTGGTTGTACACGAAAAAAAATATTAGATGTTCAGACATGCTTGTTGTTTATTTTGAGGTTATCAACCCCACTAAATTCGTTTTATCAACAAATACATACAGGACTCTTAACATGTGCACGTTTACGTTGTAGTATAACGCTACGGAATGTACAATAAATCCTAACAAAGTTCTTGGAAATAAAAGTGTTTGCATAAACAAGAATAGTACTCACCATTTATTTAGACCTTGCACGCATCTTCCTCCTTTTACGCTTTAGCCTTCGCATACGCTTCTTACGCCACTGAAATAATTAAACATAAAAAAAATTAATACTTGATATAAACGCGGTTATATTACAAAACAACTCTATCAATATAATTATTAATTAACTGTCAAAACCGAGAAATACCTTAGCTCTCATCTTCTAATAGTCAAAAGATAATCAAAAAGACTATTATATTAGAAGAACATTCAGTGATTACAATTTAATTTTAAGATATCATTTGAAGCGACGCTCACTACACAGCGCAGAATGATAAAAGACAGACTTGCCAGTATTAATCAGTGTTGCCGCTGCCTACATTTAGGGTTAACGTACACAAGTACGAAAATTACCGTATTTGACAGAAATTACCGTACTCTCTATACAAAAATCTTTATTTGAAAAAAAAAAACACTACTTTTACTATTCTCGTCCCAATTAATCTATGACGTTTCTCATAGTATCTTCATTCGCTTCATCCGGCTTATAATATGAAAGACAGGTTTTTAATATCTGCGATTATTTCGGGTGTTGGTTTAATATTGCACGTCTCACAAGCGAAGCGTTAAGGTGGGTACTACTCTCACTTCACGCAAAATAACTCATTTTTCAAACTTCAAATGTCTCTATTTATTATATATTGCACTTGTAAAATAATATATACACACACATATCAAGAAAACACTCATTACACTCATGACATTTCTGATGCCATTTTTTGTTATTTAAACCAGTTAAAAAACTGTTTAAAATAGTTCTGTCTTGGACATTCGTGTGTCTGTATGTCTGGATCCTGTATGTTATCACGATAACGACCAAAATACTTTACTAATCGTGTCTTTTTTTTCTTACGCTTCAGTATATTTAGGAATAGAACCCTATTACTTTTCACGGTCTGATTCGATGTGGATTAATTGTTATTATAAACAAAAAAAAAAATTCAATCTTTTTTCCTATTTAATATTAATGCTTAAATCTATTTCATTCAATTATAAGTACGTTATGAGGCGTGCATTTTTATGATTTTCTACAAACGTATCGTTTTGCCAAAAGCATTCCCATTGATCGTTGATGTTATGAACCGGTTTCGAGATTTTCTTTTTATTAAATTAATGGCAATATAAATTCTCTCCAAAATGGCATATGCGTATGGTACAGAAAGAATTTCAAGAACAAATTTTGCCAAATTAATAAATAATGTTTCTGGATAATATAATATTTTGTTACAAAATTCGTCTGATGGCATTGATTCTTGATTGCTAAACGTATCTTCAGGAAAAATTGTATTTGGGAGAACACGCTATTCATCTTCAATAGCTTGTTTTTCTGAATAACTACGAAGTAATTCTTTTCAAAGTAAGTGGTACGTGCAGTAGCACGATGGCGTGATATTCCGTAGTAGTTCTCATGTGTTACATGAATTTGGGGTTTCACCCGATTTTTGTAGCATCATATTGTCTATGGCAGCCAAAAACAGTATGATTAGAGCTTGCCGGCTAAATTAAATCATCAAGTACAGAGTACTCAAACGTTACGAATACATTTCGTTAATCGCTTTTTTCGTATTTTCGTACATCGTTCGTCGATGTAAGTCTGATTGATTCTTTATACAAACAAATACAACTGTTACAGGTCGTGTAAGCAACGTTAATGTGTAAATTGGGTACTTGCATGAAAACCATATAAGTATAAAAGTAAAATAAAACAATTCTTTGCTATATTATATTTAAGAATAATAAATTTGATTGCGGTGTTATTGTGATATTACATATTCTCCCGGATAAAATATAAAAAACAGTATATCTATTGCGAATATAGTAGTTTTATCAGACCCTTAGGATAATTAAATTACAGTTTACTTGTAATTCTAACCAATTTAGATTAGCCAGGTATATAACTTATAAGTATGTTTTATACAAAGTACGAAGGATGCAACGTCATCGTCACACAGCGCGCAACACGATTTGTTGCCATGCTCTTTGTTATTAGGTATCACAAGTAACAAGTAATGTAACGATACGATAGTAACGAGTAGTGACTGTTATACATGCGGATACCCTATTTTTTATTACTTTTACACCTCTAATTATAATGCTGCAAACACACGCACTAGACGATACTATTGACCTGCTATAGACAATTACATCACTGACATCTTTACACAGTTTACCGTTGGTACTTGGAAACGATCGCAAAAATTAAGTTGCATTATATTTTTCAACAAGACGTGTGATATATGCTCGTTTGTTTGGCGTGTTGACATTACCGTATTTTAGCATACGGTAATAACCACTTGACCGTATGCCGTACATTGTTCAATTTGAAGGCCGGATTACCGTATAATACGATAATTACCGTACTTTAGGCAACTCTGGTATTATTCTCTAAAGACCTGTTTTCGTACGGCTTAGGTACGATTTATGAAAAATATTATGCCAATGTTTCTAACCAAAAATAAAATAATGACCCAAATGTCTACCAGTAATAAATTAATTTCATATCAAATTTATTATTGGTGTTGGGTAATGGTATTATTATATGTACTCTTAAAAATACGAACTTTATTATTTCTTACAACCAAATTCAAGAATGCTTTGAATAATTTAAATGAAAAGGAAATACCTCAATATCAAAAATGCTCCTACGGTTCTGTAATCACGATTTTACTTTTGTGAAAAAAATCTTAATATCCTCTGAAGTTATACAAAATGTAAGAAATTTTATCATCTAGCAATGATCTTAAATTTTTGCATTTTTCTATGATATCTATCGTAGCGGAAGTAAAATCTATTTCGTCTGTGGTTAGCAGAGACCAGTAATACATTATACATAAGAAGTACTTTTACATTTACAAACGTTATCAATGACTTTAGTCAGTATTACTTTAATTATTATTCTATTAATTTTCTTGGTCATACTATATCTCCCTTTACTAAATCTGTGAAAACTTTTTATATTAAGTACTAGGCGTTAGAGAAATGACTCATTTTTGTGATTGGAACATTTGCATCTGGAACAGTAAGCTGTTTCGGATCACTTGGAACATTGCGTCAAAGATACAAAATACAGATTGTTATATAATATCACGTCGCGTCACTAGGACATACTGAGCCAGACTCACGGGTTTTGTTTCGGTTTCGTTTGGGACATTTGGAACATCATATCAAAATTGTCAAAGATTTGTTTCAAGATTTTTAAGTCATTTCGCGGGCATATTGAAGTAATTTTGATTTATTATTAAACACGTTTTAAAGTTATAAATAAAACCGATTTCCCTTCATACTTTATCCAAGCTTAAGATTTTGGCCAGACATTAATTTTGGCTAGATGGCGTATTTAAAAATCGATTCTATTTACAATTATTTAATTTGGAAGTTACAACATATACATATTCTTTTGTTCTTTTTTTTCATTTTTTCTTCTATTTTGTATTCAAATCATGAACTATAAAATTATGTGATATAGGTAGATACTTTAATTATTTTGCATTATTTCATATTAAATAAAATAAGGAATTTACACGAACTTTTTACAAAGTTTTTGCAACAAACTATTGCTTTGTCAAATATAGCGCGAAAACAAACAATCTGGCACTTTAAACTTAAACAATGCTAACAAAATCGTCTATAGAGGATTACACTTATAAACGCCATAGTGGTCATTATTATGTGCATACTGCGTAGGCATCTAGAATATGAAAATATGTGAGGTTTCAATTCTATTGGTATCTCATTCTTACTTGTTTACATTTTATTGTTCTCTCGCTACACTACGTTCAGTGTTTCAATCACTTTGAATCGTTGGTCACGCTCACACTTAAGCGACATTATCGCGGTAAACAAAGAGTAAAGATGGTACAGTTCCAAATGATGCATTTCAAAAATTTTGATGAGATGAGATGAGAAGAAGATGTACATGTTTCCATAATTCTACATTCTATCTGGTAATATACAAAGGTCTAAGTGAATTATATTCATTTAAAAACTATAGATTCTATTCTTATTTTCAAATAAAAGTTGTTCTGCTTAATAAGTATATATATTTGATATTTTTACGACTTGTTTAGCATTATCTTAAATGCTGCATACTTAATAATTATAATTAAAAGAGTGATATTTATTTTCCTAAAAAAATACGGGACAATTCGTTTATTATACCTATGAGATATCCTTTCTTAGTTCTATTACTATATATTGCAATATTTATAATTAAATTGTAAATATACATATGTATTTATTCCATTTCATAAATATTTAAATGTTCTAACAGTAATTGAAATCTGGATTCAACCGCAGTTAACCGATCAAAAATCCACAAATATTTTTGAGAATGGGATGCGACTGCTATATTTTCACCAATAATTATAATAATATGTTGCTCTATTTCCCCTAGATTACTGATATGTTTGTAATCAGAAAATATGATTAGTACCCTAGCAATATAATGGTCAGTAAGCTGGACATAGTAAAAGTTATTAACGTGAGTATTAACTTAAGTATAGCGTAAGTAATAACATAATTATAACTAAAGTATAGCGTTAGTAATAATGAGAGTCGGATTACTTTCAGCTTTATGTTGATATTATCTATTTGTTTGAAACACAAGTATTTAGAAAAGTGAGTCACTCACATTTACAAAATCAACGTAAGTAACGTCTTACGGTTACAGTGCTTGTCTATGGTGTGTTACTCAACCAATTATATTACACTAATGATAATTAATATCTTTTCCATATATTAAGCATGCAAATTAAATATTTAGCAATAGAAATACTTAAGCAAAAAATAACAAGAATAAACAGCATAAATCGAAAGAATAAATGTAATTAAGGATTCATTTTGTTTTGGTTTTGACGTTATAAATATACTTAGACTACTGTTATAACTGAAAAGTAACTTTTTATTAGGATAATCAACAATTAGCATGAATGGAATAACCACTAATATAAAATTATAATTATTACTTTATAACAATGAAGGCATAGTCAGTGCATTATTTATAGTATATTGTATATAGTATATTAGGCATAGTATATTATTCAGTGTTATATATAGTATAGTTTATAAAGAATTAACAGACCACAATATTGAATAATTAAGCGATTAATCAGCGATCACTATTTCATAAATAGTGTTTAATTAAGAGCAAAATATTAGATATAATTTTATTTGTGGGTTCTTTGTCACCAGAATTGGCATAGAGCTAGACTAATATAAAATCTGAATAAAAAGGTGTCATAAATTCATTCATTCATGAACCTTTAATAATTGCATATTTGTGAAAAAATTAACTTAATAAATATATTTTAAAATTTCATGCTAGTAATACTGAAAGCAGCTGACATATTGGCGCCAAAACGAGTACTGGTTTTAGTGTTATTGTTTCAATTATTACAGAATTTATGTGGTGAACGTCCGTTTACAGTACGGTAAGCTTAAAGTTGTTTATAAAACTTTAAAATGTTTAAGTAAACCAAGTTAATTATACGTAAGAGTCCCAAATTAAACATTTGATGCGAGTAGAAAACGGTGGGTAGTGTTACCAACCTAATAACGTATATTATAGCCATGGTAGATGATTGTTTTTGTTCATGTTCACGGATCACGTTTCTAATCTTCTCGTTTCACATTTACTCATAAGTTTATTGATTTTTGTTTACAAAATGTAGAACAACAAACAATATTCACTCAGTTATAATTGTGTCGACGGTATGTACTGTGAAGAAATTATTTTAATATACAGCTGTTACAATACTAAAATCAGTGACGCTGAGTAGGTATTAAAAATGGTTACTTCAAACAAACTTTCGGATAAAAAGGTGGTAAAAATGGCTGATCATAGTAGCGGTGCTGTTGTACCTCAAAGAACTCTTTTAGGCGAAGTTAATGAACACATAACATGTCCTTTGTGTCGAGGTTACTACATCGATGCGACAACCATTGTAGAATGCTTGCACTCATTCTGTCGTAGCTGTATTATAAAACATTTACAAGTAAAAAGTTACTGCCCTGTGTGTGAAATGATGATTAATTCGGCTAAACCTAATATTAAACTAGATAAAGCTCTTCAAGACATTGTTTACAAACTTGTACCTGGTCTTTTCCAAAAAGAAATGGAAAGGCGTCAACAATTCTACGCCTCCAGGCCAGGACCTGCTGCTTCAGCTACTCCTGAACAAAGAGGGGAAGATACAGAGAGAATTATATTTAGTCCAGAAGATGTAATTTCTTTTTCATTAGAGTATGCAGATGCTACAGATGCAGATAGCATATCAAGTAAGTCTTCAGATAGTAATGATCCTCAACCAATGCCAGTATCAACAAGAAGATATTTGCAATGCCCTGCAGTTGTTAATATAAGCCATCTAAAGAAATTTCTAAGTGTAAAATTTGATATAGACAGTACACAATGTGCTATCGGTATTTTATACAAAAGAGTACCATTGCCTGATTATTATACTTTAATGGATATAGCATACATATATAATTGGAAGAGGAATGAACCAATGCGATTCTTCTACCAAATAATTGATTATGTTGCAATAAGGAACAGGTTATTTGATATTAATAGAAAAGGTTCTAATCTTAGAGAAAGAAAATCTAGTCCTGCTTCAACAGAGGATACAAATGTAAGTAGTCCTGCTCCTAATTTGCATGATCAAGGTTCTGAAGTTTCATCTGGAGCTAATAGCCCTATGCCAGATGAAACTACTTGTAAACAGATTAATGATACACTGATTAAAAATGATAAGCAAGGACCCCATACAAGTGTAATGAATTTAGAAAATATTGAAACCTTGTCAGCTAAGAAAACTGAGGATGATGTTGAAAAGTCACAATTTCTAAATTCTTTTGAATTAACAGCTAAAAGCAACTGCGTTCCAGTAAAATCATCACCAAGTAAGGCTGTTGTGTCTGAGGATACATTAATGCCAGCAGATGCACCAATGATTAAAACACAGACTTCACCATCTAAAGTAGAAGACAAAGATAAATTTTTGGATAACTTAAAACGTAAGAGCAATACTTTGCCATCAACACCTGAACTAAAAAAATTGAAAATTGAGTTAGAGAAAGCCAATGTATCAGAGTTTGTTAATAATCCTCCAAATGTTACTAATTCTACAACCAAGCCACATAAGTGTGTAAATATGTCAGGAAATTTAAAAGAAACTCCAGTTGTAGCAAAAACTTCACAAGCTGGTTCATTATCAAACAACACACTATCTAATTCAGTAAACAATAAAGAAAGTAAACAAACAGAAACACCAAATTTAAAACAGCAAGTTCCATGTAATCTTGGTGTAAAAAGAAATGTTGCTGGTCCTCAAAATAATAATTCCCCAAAGCGAAAATCTTCAAATGATACTGTAAGTCCAGTACCATTACCTTCTGTGGGGACTAAAGCAATTTCCCCATTAAAGTTACAAATGCCTAAATTTGAGTCACAATCATCATTTTCAGCATCAAAATTAATGGATGTTCAAAAGCAATCCACTAAAAAAATGCCTGATTTAAAGCCAAGCATGTCAATGCCCCAATTGTCACAAAATAAAAGTTCAACAGTTAACAAGTTAAGAATGGATCTTTTAGCTAATAATAGTGACCCAACAATAGACCGAAGTAAAATTTTATCACAAGTGAAAACTTCTCTGAGTACTCCAAGCCCAGGACCAACATCTGGAGATCCACTTAAATCACTGTTTGATTCTTGTAAAATTAACATACCTTCTTCGTTATCTATCACTTTAACTGATCAAAAATTAGATCGCAGTCCCACAGATGTTGCAAATGTCGATCCTAAAAAAGGAATAATAAATAAAAATCTAGCCGTGGCCAATACTACTTCTACACATAAAGTACCTAGTCCTCCTGTACACAATTACATAGAAATACTTAAATTACCAGATACTGACCCCAAAAAACAAAATAAAAGTGATGGAAGTACTGATACAAAATTAAATCCACCAAACAAAACTGATACTACATCACAGACTAAACCAGTAAATAAAAGTTCTGAGTCATCAGCCAAAGGTCCTATACCTAATTTGAAACCTATTGCTGATACAAAGCTAGGAAAGCAACCAGGCAATTTTACGGCTCCTATTACTTTTCAGCAAACATTTGAACAACAATTACAATCTCTACAATGTGATAAAAAAGGAAAATTGCCAAAAAATAAAACTCAAGTTCCTAAACTTGTACCTGCTACTCCAAAATCTCTTAGTGCAGCAGGTAAATTGAATCATTCACTAAATAAAGCTCCTAATGTAACTCCAGTAGAAAATAAAACTGGAACAGCTTTAGATTTGTCTACACCTCACAATATTCCAAGTCCTTTAGTCTCACAACAAACATATGATAAAGCTCTTGAGACCATGCAGTCAATAGCAAATTTAGCAAAGAAACAAAATTTACCGTCTAAAAGTTTGTTTCCTAGTATGACTACCAGACCAATAACTACAGGTGTTAGTCCACTTAGAATCCCATCCTCAAGTAATATGAACCAATTGAAACATGAAAAAATGAATCCAATTGTTACCCAAAATAATAGTAGGATGGAAACACCAAACAAATCAAATCAGATCAAACCAATAACCAATGTAAGTCCTACAGTGTCATCTCCTAATTTTGTACAGTTAGCATCACATGCATCTCCAGGACCAGCACAGCCTTCTCCTAGATCACAAACTCGCTCACCTAGCTCATCTCCTAAGTTAGTTATTGCAGAAGAAAAGCAAATAAATAATGTTGCAATAGATAATAACATAAATCAATCAAATCAAGTAACAAGTACACAAGTACCTAATGTAAATACATTAAAGAGTGAAGTACCTAAAGACTCTCCTGGGCCATCAAAGGCGGGACCAAAACTTGTAAAACCATTAACTTCAAACAAAGTGACAGGAATATGGCAACCTCTTACATCAACAATGAAATCAATTCCTCCTACGATGAATGCTCCAAGTGACTTCATATCTCAACAACTTGCTAGACAATTAGAAGTAAATGCTTGGATCAAAGCACAGCGTCAATATGATTTTATGAAGAATATGTCTAACATGGTTCACCAGACACAACATGATTTTAACAATAAGGATAAGCTATAACAAATTTTTCTTGACTTTGAATTGAGTTGATAAGTGTAATTTATATTTATTATTTGGGCTTTTTGTTTTATTACTTTATTTTTAACTTTGACATGTTAATAAATTTTAAAACCATAGGATGTATAAGAAAACTGCCTTGGGATAATTTAATTTTTGTTAGTAGAAAGATTTGGTGGTATTAAAATTTTGCTGCTTTTATATATATAATTAAATTAACCAAAATTTTTGAGGTGGTTTGTGTAATTTCTATATTATTATAATTTTATTGCATTAGAGTAAAACTATTTTAACAGTACAAGTTTTATAAACACTTTAATATTTGTATCTCTTAGTATATAGTTTGTATATAAAATTTGATAATTATAAATGAAATTAAATACCCCTTATAGGTTAAACATACTCTTCCATATTTTGTAAAAACAGATATTTTTATGTTAGCACTTTAAATTTATACTAAGAGGTATTACCTCATTGTATCTGGTACTATTAATTACCACAATGTAATATAAAAAACTTTATTTTATATTCCTACATATAATTTAAAATTTTGATTATTGGGTACTAAAATATAATTAATCTTTATTTGTCTATAATTTGTTTAGCTGATTTTAGAGTTTTAAGAATATTGTAAGTAATGCTAGAGGAAACTCTCTCAAGGTGACTTGGCATTCTCTAATATAATAGAAGCTATAGTTGAAGTAACTAAATTCTTGAAAGGTAGATTAGGCAACCTCGAAAACAAATATATAGTTTCATTGTAACCATTTTACCTAAAAGATCAGGACTAATTCATCATACTCTATATCATACATTGACATACGACATACATCATACTCTGTGTCAAACTCATTGTCACTTCTATATTTATATTTTAATGTGATACACATACTTTTTATAACATTTGACTCAGTATTTATGCTTAATGTTTTAGTATAATGTAAATATGCTGCCAAGCAATTGAGTTAATTTAGGTAAAGCACTTAGTTCTTTTTACCAAAATGATAATACCTCAGGCTTGATCATAAATTTAAAATGTATGCAAATGAAAATATAGATCTAATGATACCTTGCAGATTTTCCCTGAATTTTCTATGGTTTTATACTTTCTGTACCGCATGTTTCAAAATATACAGTCTAAATAAATATTCTTATCATTTGTAACAATATTACATTTTTGTACGTAGAAATAATTCTGGAACATAGATATTTTAATAAATAATGCTTGATTTTCGATTTTATAAAAGATCAATATACACCATTGGGTGCTAATTCTAAGTTATACATGTTTATTTTATTTAAATGTGTTTATTTATATTATTACAATATGTTTGGAAAACATTTAATTTGTATCAGAATATACTGTATAATACATTATTATTATTATAGTAGAGCTCATGGAAAATACTCTAATTCATCAATACAATACTGTAGACACAAAATTTGTTGATAGGTTCTTTTTATGGCGAAGACGCCATGTTTAATTTCCCAAAAATCTACTTATGGTTAATATAATTGAGAAACGTATGAATATATTATTTTACAGAAAATAAAAGCAGCTTTGAGTGGTAAAAATTGTTGGGAAATTGTAAACAACATTACGGGAACTTGAAATTTTGATCGAAATGTTGACAACCTTTAACCTATTTTATTAATTCTTATTTCTTATGTTTAAGTACGTAAATAATTCAGCGCGGATCCGTCGTTGGGCACACGATGGGCATGTTCACAACCACGATATACTTATGACATCATACTTTGCTGCACATTTTTGCCCACTCCCATATATTTTATAAACATTATCCTTTGTAGGAATGCACTATATTGTTCATACGCCGACTTACACTTGGTGCCGTTTTTCGGGTGGCTGTAATCATAACCTTTTTTGAGGACTGTATCCGCTCCTGATATAATTTGCATATTTGAAAGTGAATCGCATCTAGGTGTATTTATTACTTATACCGAAAGTTATATTACTAAAAACTTTGTATATAATAAATTGTGCGTCTGTTAGTAATCGGGTATCGATATTGATCGTTTGGGGTCATATTCACTTCATATATTTGTCTCGCAACCATGGTTCATAGTGGCCCTAAGACCTGATAATTGACCAAGTGACTGGCCAAGTTATTAACCATCGTATAGGAAAGAACAAAATCTGCCAAGTCAGCAGGTATTTTCTAGCTATAAAGCTTATTTTAGTAGGTAAGTAGATTATTTACAGTAAATCACATTTTGTTTCAAATTAATGAACCTAAGAATCTAAATGGAAAGTTATTGTAATTTTTTATATTTACAATCATACAATTGGTATTTTTGCAAGCATAACTGCAACTCTTTATATTAGTTAAAGAAAAATTGAAACAATTGTAAATCCACTAATATTTGAATATATATTTAACTCTAGTAATTTTAATGTAAAATGTAATCATTATTTATTATTGTTTTTTTTTAATATGATCGTAAATAAATGTTACATAAAATTGTACTGTTATAAGTATATATTTGTACTTATTATGTTACAGTTGAAATGTGTTTTTTTAGTTAAGCATAAATATATGTTGTCAGCACTAACTTATAAAATTAAAATAAATATCTCAATGTAACAGACCCAATCAAGTTATATACGGAATGAGAAATGCAAAGTTGATATAACTAGTAAGTTAATTTAGATTTCAGGTCAAGTTTGATCATACTGATTAGTATTAGCTAAAGTTAATGTTATTATTTAACTAGGTTAACCTAGGCGGTATTAGTTAAATCCTGGAAAAAACGAATTTCAGTCAATCTGATATTTTATTGCCAGTTGATTGGGCTTTAAATATAATTAACAAGCTTTGATTAAAAGTGACCACGACACGAGACCCTACCGCGGCAGCAACCGTCTATCGATATAGCATCCACTTTTTACACAAACACTTATATTCACTACGAAAGTAGATTATTTCAATTTAGATTTAGGCAGCTTATTAAGTTACTTGGTAGCGATAACTTTGGTCACAGTGCCGAAATTTTTAATTGTAGTTTTCTCCCTTTTTTGTTAACATGATAACATCCATGTATATATCTATATTGTACGTACATCCTCGCATCATGCAGAATGGGCTATGAGAAGCGTTTTGTCAAATACGCTTAAAAACAGTTTCTGTCTTATTATTATCAGCTTTATCACTGTTTCAAGTATTGTAGTTCTCCTAACATAGTTCAACTTGTACCGTGATTGTTCGTGTTGAATATTTAAGACTGCTCGGTTGGTTTAGCGCAGCTATACTCAACCTACAAACCTATCTTCAGTCTTGGTGTCGCGTGCTACAAACAAAAAATATTTATGTAATGATTTCGTTAGGTTTAATAGGTCCTTAGGTTATTTAAAATAAAGTAATACTAGGTGGGCCAACCACAAAAACCCGGCGGGCCGCAGGTTGAGTATAGCGGGTCTAGCAGTTTAAGTGATCGCCTCGCTGACGCATGCAGTGGTTTCGAATCTCACTTGAGACCATTATTTGTGTGAACCACAAAAAATTGTTCTGAGTCTGGGTGTTATTTTGTGTTCGTTGCTTGTATGGCTGTGCTCACTTGATATTGGCGAAATTGCTTACATGGACAAATACCATAATATAAATAAAAATATATTTGTACCTACAATACAAATACCTACCAATTTATATCTAAGTTTTCTAAATTAAACTGTAATTGTTCCATGAACTTTATTATTAATGACAATAAAATTTTACTGAAAACTTGTTTTAACTGTAACACTAGTCTTGTGTTATTAGCGCATATTATATGGGGATGTTACGCAAATTCGTAAACAATATCATTGTATATTCAAAGAAAAAATATCCGAAAAGATTCCGATATAAATGTTTCAAGTATTTTCGGTTAAAGTTAAATACTTACAATAATAAATATAATTTTGTGTAACCGGTAATGTTCATATAATATATATTTTTGTATTAATTTTTTTTATGTACTAATATTCATAATCGACACCAACTACACACTCTTAAGAATTCTCTAATCCATAACATCGTCTAGTATTACTTTTATGTATAATTAAATAATATGATTACGCTAAGTAAATTTGTAGTACAATACTTTACAACTAAGTACTAAGTACTTTACAATTAAGTGTTGTCATGAATTTTTTAAAACTAAGATTAACAAAACAACTAAATAATGCAATTAAATATTTTTATTATTCATAAGCAGAAATATTTTATAACAAGAAATATAACATTTTTAATTCAATAATGAGAATACATTTATATATATAATATTCTTAAAAAACATCGTATGGGCCAAAATCTTAAAAATGTTTGTTTTTGTTGTATTCTCTTCCAAATATTTTTGTTAATTAGAAGCATTATGTTTATAGCCACTAATTTAATAGATCAGTGGTTGATTATGAACGACATGTCTTTTTTTTTTATAAATATATCATGAATACTTCTTAATTAGGAATGAAAAAGCTCGCCTGTAAAAAGTGCAAATTGTCGCCTACGATGTTTTTTCTGAAAAGGCTTGACGTATTTGTATCAATTAATTGCATAGAATGAATTAAGTTATATGTATTTTATAATGATTTTCAAATTGTTTTAGCACTTTTTACGTTAATATGTTTATCGGTATTTTAATAATTATGAACTGTAATAATAACTGGTGTGTATTTGCAATAAAGTTATAAGGATTTTTAAGAGTTCTTTTAATAACCTGTTGTAGTATTTTTATTATTTTAGTAAGGTTTACTAAATGATGTTATAATATTTGCAAAATCCCTTTCAGAGGGCATAATAATACTTTATAACTACTTTATAATTCAACCGTTTCGTTTTCTGTAATTAAAAATAAGTGTAGTAGTGTAAGTAAAAAGTTATTTTCACTATAAATTTACAAGTTTCGCTGATTTTTGACTGCTCGGGTGGCCTAGCGGTTAAAGAAGTTGCCTCGGTCCAACCAGTGCGCCTAAATACTGTGGGTTCGAGTCCCTCACGATAAATATTAATGTGCTTGACAAATAATTGTTCTGAGTTTGATTGTTACTTGTATCTATTGATCGTGATTATGAAGTCCTTCTCACTTGACATTGGCGAAATCGCCTACATATTTATGTAGATACCATAATCAAATTTAAAAGTAAATGCTATATAAATAAAATTATCTGCCTATATGTATAAAACTATTGAACTATATAGTCCCAATAAATAATACGTTAGTAGCTGTACTGTATCCGCAACACTTCTTATTAATGTCTTCATCATTCATCCTAGATCTCAATGCACAAGGTATGCAATTTCTTATATCCTGTATACTTTACACTATGAAAAAAGTAAAAACAAAAATACTTATTTAACAAGCACAAGTCAAATGATGATAGAATGAATGAAAATATGTAGAAATTATTTGAGAAGAGAAAATTCGGGAAAAAGCAGATATCCTACAAGTTCAAATAACGGGTTATCATTTATTCAAAACGAGATGCTTAAATGTATTTGTAGTTTAGTCCACTATTGGTTGTGCTACAATAGATTCTTATTAATAAAATTGTAAACCCATATTTCAGATGACTACACAACAAAGTATACGTTTCAAGTTGCGCAAAAAAACACATGTAAAGTATAAGGAAATTGATGAAAATAATGATGTCTCCAATATTATGAACAGTACTGTTAAACGAAGACATCTCAAAAGACATATAAAAGATGATATACAAAAAGATGGTAAGTAAGATACATTTTTTCGATTGGACATATGCTGTTAGCCTTAATTAAGGGCTTCCACAGCTTCACCGAGCTTTGGGGGCGAATACTAAAGCACTCAGCCCGAGGCAACGAGCACGAGGGAGCCATGAAGTGGTCGTTCATGTTTTCTTTAAAACTAGTCATGGTCAGCGGTTTTATCGGTGTTAAGTTTGACTTTTACGTGCAACTTCATGTCTATCGTCATGTCTGCTGTTCTCTTTTTATTTTCTAGAGTTTTAATGATTCGCAACTATTACAGACGATGTTAAGAGACGATGTGATTCAAAACGCTAACACACTAAGTTTGGTGTAAATAGTTTTGAAGTTTAGTTTAGCTATGAGGTAAAGATTTTCTTCTTGGGAGTTGTACTTCGCTAGGAAGGTGTTAAAAAAGTGTCCTAGCTGCTGTTTTATCACGACACTTTCACCGTAATTTCGGGTTTGATTAACGCCGTATCTGTACATGGTACTTGTATATCCATTATTTTTTCATAATAATAGCTGCGGCTTGCTAGATTACTTTGTTTTCGGTTTCTTTTTCGCTCCTTAGACTCGAAACTTAAGTTTACATTCTTAGACTTCCAGTAAACATACCTATTTAAGCGAATTTTCTAAATCGAACTTTTTTTTATTAGCTCGTTTAAGCATAAACCCTATTATAACTTGCCTCTGGGGTGCGGTTCTTTTAAGATCGATTACATGTTCGAGCAGTTATAGGCTATTTATTATATAGTGGACTTAAAAACAGATAAATTACTAACTCACACCCTGTTTTACAACATAATAAGTACCGACTCCCTGATTTATAATAATTGGAAAGAAGTATAGTATGTTTCGTCGTATGGGGAAAAATACAGCACGGCCTACCTATACATGTGTATGTCGCTAGTGGACGGGATAAATAAAATACCACATTTTTTTATTTTAAGTATTTATTATATTGAAATAAAACTTACGTAAATCTTTTATTTTGAAATAATATTGATATTTTTTAGTCTTTTATATATTCATTCATTCATTAAAACCATCGCAGCTTATACCGATTTCGAACATTGAGGCACAGAGTAATAAATGATTGGTGAATTTTCATCAATAGTATAAAACAGGTAATTAGGGAGTAGCGGAATAACGTGATCGAACACACAAAAACATTTTTTTTTTCTTACTCCATAATAGTTTTGTTGGCATAGGTACTTTGCTTTTTATAAGGTCTGTAAAACGATCTAGTGCCAACAGACGGTGTGTAGGTATTCGAAAATAAGAAATTACATTGAGATCTCTTATTGACAGATTATTTGGCAGAAAAGAGAATCTCTTAAAACTGATCACAAGATTGTGTTATGTTCATTTATATTCTTAAATGCTGTTATTGTAAAGGTTAACGTATTTTAAATTGCAGTTTTAAATATGTAGAAGTTGGTTAAGTTTTTATGTTGCTTATGCCTAATATAGTGAAGTAGTTCGCAGTACCGTAATGCAATAAAAAAAACTACTTGTTGAATGACATCTACCTATAAAACTATTTGTTTTTATATCTTTCGGATCGCGACTCATGGTCTTGAGTTCATAATATACATATAAATAACTTTTCTAACTTTTATGGTAATTTTAGAAACGTTTCCTGCTTAAAAATTTCTCCTCAAACTTTTACGGGTATTAAAAAACATATAGCTCAAATAATGCTCTTACTAACAACAGTAGTTAATTTATTATATACTAGCTGTGCCCGGTACGTTGTTCGTGTGCAACTAAAAAATATTTAATCATTTTTGCCCGTTTCTGTAACTTTTTTCAATACATCTTTTACATTGATGGTAGTGTGATGTTTAATAATCTAAAGTTTTCTTCAATGAATGTTCTATCAAATACAAAAATAATTCAAAATCAGACTGGTAGTTTCAGAGGTTACCCACTACAAACAAACACAGTTTCGCTCTTTATAATATTAGTATAGATAGATATGAAGTGATGATAACTCAGTGGTAGTGTGTACGAGTTTGCGTCAAGGGACATGAGTTCGAATCCAACCACCTACAATAAGCTTGAGCTTTCCGTGAAGGAAAAAATCGTGAGGAAACCATAGCATGGTGGTAGGGTTTTTTCTGATGCCCGTCTGGCTAGCTACCACCCTCAGGTTGATAATCTACCGCCAAATACCAATAGGTGTGTTCCGGCTGTTACACTTGAGAGCCAGTTCCTCCACAGGTTTAGTGTGTCTACCAACTTGGGCCGTCACTTAAGATCAGGTGAGATTATGGCAATAACACTAAGTCTTAACTATAAAAAAAAATTAAAGTAATCTTTCTATTTCAGACTCTAATTCTGCGATGAAACTCCCCAAAGGGTATACAAACAGTGATGAAATCACACAGTCTAAAACAAGCAGGTAAGAAATTGACTGGGCATGTATTTATGCAATAGCAATTATTTTGCTAACACAGTTTACAACTTTATACTTCTTTTATAATTATTGATTCTCTTTCTCTGAGACATAAAATACGTATAAATAATCAAGATTCTATTTTGAGTTATAAAAATGTACTATCCATATTGAAGATCCTGAAGATATGAAAAAGCATAAATATAGAAAATGTTGAGATAATTTTCGTGTTGTGTACTAAGCTGATAACCCGCGTGATCACCGCGTGGCGGTGAATGTAGAACTTTGCATTCGATGACACAGCCTCGCGCTGTTTTTATATCAAGTCTACCTTAACCTAATAAACTTATTATATGCTCGCATCACTAAATTTACTATGCACACAGAAACCACAATCGTTAAAAAGATAGACCTATAATTAAGAAAACACGCATCGTGAATAAATTAATTATATTTAAAGAATTAATACTCCTAAAAATAATCAATGCGTCACATAAACCTTACTTAGTTCATTTAAAAATATTTCTAAATTAAGTAATGTAATTAAAATAGTGTACGTTTAGAATACACCAATCGATCTTCTAATTATGTATTTATGTATATAATAAGAGCAAAGCGACAGCAGAAATCGCAAAATATGGATTTTTTAAATGCTAAATTCAAAGTATGAGTTTATCGACATAAATTTTTTTTTGCTATTACGAGGTACGTAATAAGGGTGTAGACTTGCGTCGATCAAAGAATATTATCCCAATATTTCGTATAAAGGTGATAGAAGAATTCATGGCATGATGATATGGCCATACTTATCCAATGTATTTTTACCGTCTGTAAATTGCAATATACTTGATATAATTATTTGTACATATATTTGTAGTAACTTGTGTATTTAAAACATAAAAATATCGTCTACCATATTTGTAGAAAAATCTTTATTTTATAGTAATGAAATAATTGCAAGACCGCTAACAAGTAGAGAAAAGGAAATCGAGTGGCTTAAAAATTTTTTGACTGAACACGCTGATAACGAAACATCTGCGTCTCTATACATTTCCGGACAACCGGGTACCGGGAAAACTGCGTGTTTGTCGCACATATTACAATTACCAAAAGTAAGTTGTATTTGCATACAAACACACACACACACATTAATTGATAATAATTTTAGAAAAGTTATGAATGATATTATATATAAAATAAGTGCTATTTGGGCATACTACGTTTACATACAGTAACTTTTGGAACTAAGTGAAAGTGATGACCAATGAGAAAGCTGAGAGGGTTTAAAGTAATCTTTTCTAAGCAAAATTACAGGTATCGCACTTTTATTGAAATAAATTTTATGTTAGAAATATTTTTTCAATATTTGTGTGCATTTAGGTTAATTTTTCTGTTTATTTTGGGTTTTATATAAAATGGTTCTAGACGTGGAAACAATTGTTTGGAGTTTTCAAACTTTGTGTTTATCAATGATTTATAAAAATCCTTCACACCTGACATCGGCGAAATTACCTACACAGGCAAATGCCATAATACAATTTCATAGTACAGCAAACAATCTACTATACTACGATATTATCAATGGTAAATTCAACAAATAAGCTCTAAGACGTCAAAGTCTAATCTTACATGCACTAACTAACATTGCACTTGAGTTGATGAAATTTCTACTCGCTCATTACCATATGTTCAAAACTACGTGATCTATTGAGATCTATTAAGCAAAACTTAACCGTTTGGTGTATTTAATTCTTTGTATCTTCTTTAGCAGTGAAATAACTATTGAAACAGAATTTATAGGCCTTCAAATATGTTAAAATTACGAATTGTTTGTAGGTAAAAGACTGCTACAAACAAGTGTACGTAAATTGTACAATGATGAAGTCTGCGACCAGTATTTACACGAGAATATGTAAGGAGTTGGAGTTACGTGTGTCTGCTACCACTGAAACGGCTTGTTATACAGCTATTGAAAAATTTTTGAACAAGAAACATAAAATGATGTAAGTACATAAACAAATAACCAATGATAGTAGTAGACATCGCATTAATTTATTAATCTTGTATCATAATGTGTTTGATTTATTACTAGTTGACTCGGCAAACTTCGTACCGCCTAACAGTCAGTGTATATCGTCTTAAGTTTTTAACTTAATTTACGATTTTATCGTCATCAAATGAATATTGAAAATATATTCCACTTTTCTGAACAAATATGAATATAACCAATTTGAGATAAATAAATTCGGTTCATACGTGCTTGAGTTATAAATGGTGTAAATATCCCAACTTTGTTTTATGTATAAAAGATAGACGTAAGTTTTTTCATAATTTTTATATTTCAGTTATTTTATGGTTATACTGGTATCGTAGTCAGAGACAAATCTAACTATTCAGAGGTAATTAAAATCATTTTAGCCATTCCTGAGTTATAAATGATGTAAATAACCCGACTTTGATTTATTTATATAAAATTTATAAAATACTAGCTTTTATACGCCCGCTACGCTAGGTGTCAAAGCTCCTTGCCAGCTTGACTTTCTGACCTTTTAAACAATTCTCGTCATATTTCAACCAATTTATACAAAACCGTAACAAATTATATATACATAAACTTTCCCCGTGAATTATTATTTCTATTGCTGAAATCCGCATGAAAATCCATTCAGTAGTTTTTGAGTTTATCGCCAAAAGACAGACGCGACAAGGGACTTCGTTTTATAATATAGAGTAAAAATACAGTGTAAACTTAATAAAGAGGCACTACGCTACGGATTTTATGGCGGTATTGAGAGTTTTCGTTAAATAGAAAAAAGATACCATTGTATAGACTACAAGGTAGCCAAACCTTGACTACAAGTATCTTCGAAGTTTTAAGGAGTGTATCGCAAAATCGAGTGGAGTTATATGGAGTTTACACGGTTTATATACATATATGATTTGGTAGTTTAGAGTATATCACATGTTGATCAATTACAATGTACTCAAGTTCGAAACCCGGTATGATTTATTAGAACTGGCGGTAAATATACTAATTTCAATTTATGCCTTTGTGGCATCGGGCAATATGGGAAAAATTTGGTTAGTGCCGTTTTAAATCGGCAGACGTCATCATCTGACCTGGTGCCTAGAAATTGGTCATTCATAGACTGGCATTAGATGTAACGGTAATCTCCATAAAACGTTTAAAATATTCTTGTTGATTATTCTATTCATACAAACGTTCATACGTATACGCATATAGTAGCTATTTTTAGTCACCTTCCGTTGGATAATGAAAAAAGCATCCATATCCAATTTTGAAAAATCGGTAAGTTTATCATTAAGTCTAAATTTCCACAAATTGATGCCTCCGAATTGGGATATACCTATTGTAACTAAGGCAAATTAAGCTGATTATAATTACATTTTAAACTAGTATCAATATATGTGGTTACAATTCTTATTTATGTAAGAAATGTACTTTTTATTAATAGCATTATTTTTATTACAAAAACAAATTGTAGATTTGTGGAAAGTATCTATATAGTGAAAAAATATTTTATGTTCAAAAAGAAACTTATTGATGTAGAAATAAATACATAACTATACATTTAAGTGTTAGCTTTAGAGTGAAACAGCGATCGCATGATTTATGTCAAACGAGTTGACACTAGCAATTACATGTAAATTCAATAGCATTCCATTATTCCAGTATTGTCGGATGAATTTTGAGATGTCTAATCAGTGTTAATGTATGTTAAACACGCATTACTATATAGCTGCAGCCTGGTTTTAAAATTACTTCACAAAAGGTTCTATTCTACATACATACACATGGTTAGAATATTTTTTGTATGCAGCGTTTACTATAGTTTCTATAGGAAAGTGTAATTTTAGATATGATTTATTTTATTGAAGTAATAACTTCTTTAGGCGCGCTGAACACTGTATGTTGTGGGTATTTAATGAGATTGAGCCATCACGCTCGGCTGTGAATCGCTCCTTGCGTTTAAGTTGGGTCAAGTCGACAGAGATATAGTTGTATGACGCGTTCATTATATTTTGTATTTATCTTGCCCTTGATGAAGTTTTCACTTTTGTCGTGGAGTCTTAAGCACACACCGTTTTTTATTATTACAACAGGGTATATAAGGAAAAAAGTTGTAGTTATTTGTGCACATAAACACCTAAAGTATTTTTTTTAAGTTTTATCCAAAATGTTGAACTATATTTGCATGGCGGAAGGGTTTTTTATAATGCCCGGCTGGCTAGCTACCACCCTAAAGTTGAAAATATGCCGTCAAATACCTATAGGTGTGTTCCAACAGTTGTACTTGAGCCAGTCTCTCCACTAGGCTTAGCGTGTCCACCATCTTGGGCCAGATATTCACTTAACATAAGATGAGATTGTGGCCATAACGTTAAACCTATGAATTATAACAAAAAACTATAGAAAGGTAATTTGTTTTTAATTGAACATTACAGACTGTTAGTGTTAGATGAGATAGACCAGCTGGAGAGTAAGCGGCAGTCTGTTCTTTACACGATATTCGAATGGCCAGCGCTACCCAATTCCCGGTTGGTGCTGATCGGCATCGCGAACGCGTTGGACCTCACCGAGAGGGCACTGCCGCGGCTGCAGGCTCGCTGTTCGCTGCGGCCGCAAACCTTGCACTTCGCGCCCTACACTAAACAACAAATCATTCAAATATTCACCACAGTTTTAGCCACGGAGGACAATACCAATGCATTCTCACCGGTCGCATTACAAATGTTAGCTGGTAAGTTACCTTTAAAATATTTATATTGTACACTAGCTTTTACCCGCGGCTTCGCTCACTTTAATGTTGATTTTGTCAAACAAATCGGATGATGAAAAACAAAGTATATCTCCCTCTTTTAACACCACTTCTTAAAAGTTTTTCGCGAGAAAAAGTAGCCTATCTCTGTCTCCGGGTCCCATCTATCTCCATACCAAAATTCATCTCAATCGAATCAGCGGTTTAGACGTGAAAGCGTAAACAATCAAACAAACTTACTTTCGCTTTATAATACTAGTTTAGATTATGAGCAAATTAAAGATATATAGATTGCTGCCGGTATAAGGCCTGTAGTTAAATACATTAGAGCAAAGAAGTAAATAAAAAAAGTAGGATAATGTATTTTGTGTGATTGTTACGAGCACTAAGATATATAACGTTTAAGTCTAACTTCGTATTATTTTTGTAATATTCAAACATAACATTGTTATCCACACTGGGTGCGATACAGATAGCGATCACGACCGCGGCTTTTTTCATTCTTCTTGATTTAGTGACGTTACACACAGTACTTAGTGACGTTTTCGCCGCATCCATAGCAACCGTGATCGGCTTGCAGAAAACGACTGGAGGCATGTTTTTAGCGATGTGATAACTATCTGGAACGCACCAATTACTTTTTTTCCAGTCCTTTTTTTAATATTCAGTAGAATCTCACTAATCCGGCACATCTATTAGTCTGGCATCCTCCACAAACCATGCTCCTACCTCCAAAATCCAGCCAATGGATCAAGATGTTATTCAAAAAGTAAAATCCTTGTATAGAAATACATAAGTTGCTCTTTCATATTAAATCACAGGCTGGCAACGTTCTCAAGAAAAAGTGCAGTACATGTATAAAAATACATATATTTAATTCTTTATTTGATTTATTATACAAATTTCAATACATCCCAGTAATCGGAACATTCCGATAATCCGCGGCACACCTGTTTTCAATAGTACCGGATTAGTGAGACTCTACTGTATATATTTTTTTAATAAATAATTAAGGATTATAATATGAAAGACGTACAATTATTGTTTCATTCATGTATTTATGACTTTTATTGACCTATGGTACGTCTGAGTACCGAGTTCGCTAGTATTTTATATTAATTTTAAGTTTCTTTATGTTTGCAGCGAAGATTGCTGCCGTATCGGGTGACATGAGACGAGCTTTAGATATAGGCCGGAGAGTAATTGAAGTAGCGAAACGTAGCAATTTTTCGAACAACCAGTCCCTAGATAATATGATGAAAGACAAGACAGTGACCGTCGAACTGAAGGAAGTGCTTCAGGTTCTAAACGACGTGTACGGCGGGTCAAGAAATATTGACGATGAAGTCGACGAAGGATTTCCGATGCAACAGAAATTAATTCTGTGTAGTCTAATGTTAATGCTGACTAAAGGCAACAACAAAGATATAGTTATGGGGAAATTATTCGACGTCTACAAAAAGTAAGTAGTATATCATTTATTTAACAACACCCGTTAAAAATTAACGTCTAATATAGTAATTTATTATTATTTTACATTGATATCAATCAAAATAATAAATTATTGTACGTCATTAGTGATCGATGTTTTACCAATGTGATGAAATAATAGTAAATCCTGAAGCGTGTACCTCTAGATAAAATAGTGATTAGGGTTGTCAAATCTTGGTTATGGTATTCTACTTTACAACTATGTAAAAATACTGCGAACACTAAATAATATCTGGAAATTCGTCAAAACAGATTTCTTGTAATTTTATCTTCGTACGTGAATAAATTCTTTTTCACTGTATTACCAATCAGAAAAGCACCGCGTTATAACGATGAATTATTATGAAAGCAATGTAGTACGTAAAATATTGCATATAATATATTTCAATTTTTCTAGCATGTTTTCTGTTCATACTGTTTAAAATTCCGATGCGTTTGTTCGTAATAAATACGCCTCTTAAATGTTTTTGCGTATATATTAGTGGATTCCTAAATGCAACCGAGTCATTTTTTTAGTTACTGCCACGGTTCTGCACGGTCGCCGAGTATGGTGGGTTTGTTCAAGTTGAGTACCGAGACTTAACTGCACTATTGGCCTAGCATTTTAAGCGGTCGCCTCGCCGCTGCCGTCGTGCTTAGTGTTGCAGGTTCAAATCCTGCGCAGGACAATTATTTTTGTGATCCACAAATGATTGTTCCGAGTCCGGGTGTTACTTTCTGTCAGTTAATTGTGTGTTTGTAAAGTCCCCCGGAACACGGCTAGACCCTTAGTGCAGAACTTGTCTTTAATAAAAAACATTATATGGTTTTATGAAACCATTTTAAACTTTTACTTTCACTATAAAAAGGTCAGATCTCGAAACACGCACGCTTGAGCTTGTCACTATGGCGAGTGTTATACCGGGTAATCGGAATAGTATCTTAATACCGGACTGACTGTTAAACACATTAGTTCAAAAGAGAGAAGAGATATTATCTTTCTTTTCTTTATCTTACTGTTGGTCGCGCCAAACTTTATGGCCGGACTGAACACAGCAACGAATAAACGCTTACGCAGGGTACAGTCGAGCAAATATGTCAAGAATGTCTTTTAAATGATTATCTTTTTTAATTGGTATTAGGTATAATTTATTAAAATGACTACCCAAAACCTGTACTATCCGTCTGATACCTTAATTTATGTGGTGCGCCGCCTAACGTAGCTATGTTCAGACCGGCCGTAAAGTTTGGCGCGACCTATATAAATAACATTTATACAATGAAATAAAAGGTAATGTTAACCATAACGAAAGTTATATCTATCTACAAGCGTGGATCCAGCGTTCTGAGCACGATGGGCATACCTACAACCCTAAGAGGCTTGTGACGTTATACTTTTACAGCTAGTGTTTGCCCCACAGCGTTGCCCGCGCTATATCATTTGTAAACATATAATTTCTAGGAATGAACTATATTGATCATGAGTAAGTTCATACGCTGACTCGTATTTGGCCGATTTTTGGATGGCTGTGACCACAATAACATTGCACGATGGTGGCAGGGCTTTTTCTAATGCCCGCCTGGCTAGCTACCATCCTCAAGTTGAAAATCTGCCGCCAAATACCAATAGGTGTGTTCCGGCAGTTGCACTTGAGAGCTAGTTCCTCCATTAGGCTTAGCGTGTCCATCATCTTGGGCCATATCGTCACTTAAGATCAGGTGAGATTAAGGATTAAGGGTTAGACCCTCGCCTAAAGATAGAACTATTTAGGAGAGAGTTTCAACGGAAAATATTTTGCAAAGGAAACAATTGTTTTGGAGTGGGTTTAGTTACGAGTAAATAATTGGTATGTATAGAGTGGCGGAGGCTCGCAACATTGGTGCGCTCGACATGAGCGAGATGCTGAGCGCGTGTTCGCTGCTGGAGTCGCGTGGCGCTATCCGCATTGCGAGCGGGGGCGGGGGCGGGGGCGGGGCCGCGGGGGCGGGGGCGGGGGGTAGAGCTCGCAGAGTGCGCCTGCTCTGGGACGAGGCGGAGCTCGTCGCCGCCCTCAGGGACAAGCCTCTCCTCTCCGCAATACTCAGCGATCTCTCCTCTTTGCCATCAGCTCATTGACACACACACTCAGGATGTTACGGAGCTTCAGCTGAAAGATTCTGAAAGGTCGGAACTTCCTATTGATTTTACACCTCTGACTTCGGTAATATGGATCGGGGTTTATAACGGAGATCTCTACACAACAAGTAACTGCGACTAGAATAAGTACGTACAAATTTTAACTTGTTGCTGAGTGAATTGCTTGATTTTCCAAAGGTTTGCTCTACAGGGCCTCTTTTCCTAAGTTTTATGGAAGGTACCACATTTCGTCGCTTGTTACAATTCATGGTATCAAATAATATTATTATATAATTTATTTATTTAACTAATATGTATTCTTTTCTACCTCCGTTACGTATTCGACTCCGACTTCGATAAAGTAGATTATAATAAACTACTGGTTCTGATTCCGGTAAACCGACCTCCGTGACATCCCTAATACATACACACACTCTTCATTTACCCCATTACAGTGTCGTTATAAGACTGAACTATTATACAAATGTTATATCATAAGCAAGACGTATGTTTGATAACTTGTATAATTTAAGTTTTAAGTTCGTATACGCTTTTAGAGTAATGACGTGTGGGTTTTTCATGGCCACGAGTAAATTTTTTGTTTGTCATTGTCTGTTTTTAGTGATATGTAATGAACTAATAATAATATTTAGGTGTTTTAATTATATGTAAGTAATGTGTGACTAAAACTGTTTTCATGTTGGTTTAATTCTATTACTTGACATTTACCATGTGCCTTTCTTAGGATATAAAATAAAAAATATTTAAATTATGTATAATGAATGGTTTGTATTTTTTAATCACTGAATTTGTAATTGTATCTTATTAAGAATATTTTATTTATATTATGAATTTCTAATCACGATTCCATTTTTGCAAATAACAAAAAGTATTGGGAAATAATATTTGGATGAATAAGTAGAAAATAACAATGTCTGAATAAATGACAATTAACTATTTTCTGTATTTTGCCTTCATACGTCTCTAAACTATTCGTCTGATTGTATTGAAACTGGTTAATTTTTCTACTTACACCCGAGAAGATTCAGGAAAAGAAAAACGGTTATTCTTTGATGCTATGTAAGTCATGCCATGTATAGCTAGTATGTATATAAAATTCATTACGTATATATTAAGAAACCTCATTGTTATAGATTTTCGTAGCAGTTTTTGTAAATTCTATTATTTGTCAATTCATGTCATGTTAATTGTTAATTAGCGAAAAAAATATGTTTCTGTTATATACTGTATCCATCTGAAATACAATTGTAAAAAATCGACCTTTTAGGTTTACGAAGTACCTAAGTCTGTTGAATTATTAATTCAATGTATGTTAATGTTATTGGATACGGAAGTTGTAAGATGATACTGTTACGTTCTAAAATATATACAAAAAAAATTAGGAGAAAATCTCTACGTGTGTATACTTATAACAGTTCTAACATCTGAAGTATGGAAATGTGACATCAAATTTTTATATTAAATTAACGACCTAGTTTTATGTATTTTTAATTATTAATGTTATCTAATGTATTTTGTATATTAACCTTTTCTAAAGGTTTTTTTTTATTGTTTTGTATGATTATGAATGTCATAATTGCGTGAATGTTTTGTTTCCTGATATACTTATTTAAATATTTCGTAATTGTTTTTGATGTAATTGAACATAAATTATGTTTAATGAATTCATCTCATTATATATGTTAACCTCTCATTAAACGAGATAACGAGACTTACCATAAAGTTTTATTTTTTTCAAATAGTGTCATATGTTTTCTTTATTAACAGTAGTGCTATTCCCGCTGATAGTAGATGTAAAAAAACAAGAAGCATACATTTCTGTGGATCTAATTTACAGTTCAAGGGTGTATCCAGGTATTGGCAAGGGTTGTAGATTCCCCTTAGCAGGGTGTGGGCAAGTTGAATGTCGACTTAAGTTCTTCACAGTTATGGGTTGCATTTTTATAAGTGATGTTATCTTTAACGAACAACTTGTCGAAGAGATAGCAATGCTCTTGAAATATTTAAAGAAAAGATTTTGAAGTGATGATGACTCAGTTGGTAGTGTGTACGGAGGCCACGTCAAGGGACGTGAGTTTGAATCCACCTACAATGAGCTTAAGCTTTTTCGATGAGGGAAAACATTGTGATGAAATCATAGCATGATGGTAGGGCTTTTTCTAATGCCCGCTTGGCTAGCTATTACCATCAAGTTGAAAATCTGTCGCCAAATACTTATAAGTGTGTTCCGTCAGTTACATTTGAGAGTCAGTTCCTTCAATAGATTTATCGTGTCCACTATCCTGGGTCGTATCGTCACTTAAAACCAGGTAAAATTATGGCCATAACACTAAACCTTAACAATAAAAAAAAACGGCAACGTGTTAATTTCCTTCTTACGTACAATACGAAACCTACAGGTCGAATTTATCAATTGATTGATAACTTTTATTTGGGGCATGTGCGTAAGTAACGATGTATGTCGGGATAGGTAGTTAGTGGAGCAGTGAGGAGTTATAAAAATACAAACGTTTATAAAACTTAGTTTTATTTTTTCTAATCTAAATCTTACAAGTTAACCTCAGCGTGCGTTAGTTAAACTTTTTACAAAATATAAATAAAAATTGTGCACTATAATAGTATTAAGGTACAAACTCGATTATATAATAATATATAAAATAAAAAGGATGACTGACCTATAAGATATGTTAAATTTCAAATTTACTTCATTTTATTATGAATTATTTTTCTTTTGTGCTTGATTTTTTTTCCGTAAACGTATCTTTTGGAATATATTGTGTATAAGAAAAATACTAAATAGAGATTATTATAAGGTAATAAATAACTTAAATTTAGACAGCAGTTAGCCATTTTTGTACAATGTCAGCCATCTAAAACGTTAGAAGGCGCAAAAGGTGATTAATAATTAGCCGCTCAGATTCGTAAGTTGGGATTACGCGAGCGTACGAAATTGAGCAATTCTTCGCTATCCTCACAGACGAACGGCTTCACGTGGTGGCAAGCTACGTCGTGCCACTTGACACCGTCGCTGTAGAAGTTGTTCAAGATCGCCAAACAAGATTCATCGTTTCCCTGTGCGATTAAATATTAATATAAGAAAGAAAGAACATTTATTTCGATGATACACAATGCACACAGTATAAATACACAAAATATAATCCTACAAACTAACATCGAAAAAGGACCCAAGCTGAGCATATGCTATAGCGCTGGTTTTCAGCTTGACCCAAATTTGTTTAATTACATTACTACTTGTGGTATTGGATCAAAAGGGGTGGATAAGCTAGCATTCTATTGCAAAATAGTTTTAGAATCAGAGCCGTTGTTATTTGATGAAAGTAGAGATAAATAAGTAGATGATTAGGTAAAAAGGAGTTAAGTTTCCGAGATAATCTTATATATAAAATTCTCGTGTCATGTTAGTTGCCATACTCCTTTGAATCGGCTGGACCGATTTTAAATGTATATTCGGTAGGTCTGAGCATCTGTCGTAATCTATTTTATGTGGCATTAAAATATACATAAAACCAATGTATTCACTACAAATCATATATAAAAGACAGAACAACGTTTATGGGGTCACCTAGTTAGATTATAATAATTTGTTAATAATAGTTTTATAAATATTGTATTCTATTTTTTTCTTATTCTAATCACATATCAGAGTACCTATTATTCTTTTATAAAAGTGTTTATTATACTGATATGAGAAACATTGAAAGAATCGTAAATATTCTTGCAAACGACTTTCGAATTTATAAAATACTAGCTTTCACCCGCAGTTCTGCTCACGGTACTATTGATTTTGTCACCCAATTTTGGCTGTCGAAAATGTAGCCTACCACCATCTCCAGAACCCCACCTATCTCTATATCAAAATTCATCATTATCGATTCAGTCGTTTAGGCGTGAAAGCGGAACAAACAAACACTTTCGCATTTATAATATTAGTAAGGATATTTTTTCGATCGATGACTAAACCTATAGACAGATTAATCGTTATGAAACTTACTTGAGCAGCTTCGCGGTTGTCAGGCTGGGCCTGGCCGTATCCTCCGGTGTAGGACCAGTCGCCAGTGTTGCGTTGTGTGGTCGGCCCTATCTTAGCACCAGATCCAGACCAGAACCAACCGTTCACATTGGGAGGCTGTAAGTCTGCGCGGTCACACCCGGCGAAGTTGCATTTACGTCCAGACGTCCAAATGTAACGAATGTTGCCACGGGCAATCCTCTGCTTTATGAATTCATTTTCCTATGAAAATACAAATTAATATAATTGATTCTATGGATACTGTATATAAAAAGCCAAGTGATATTTAACGTTTTGGAAAGTGTGTAAATGTCCGTACACCTAAATAACTAACTATAAGTGAAGAAGAATAATCAATATTTGGTGATTAGTACTTTCAGACACGCGTAGTATAAGACATCTATGGTTGTTCTAATTTACATAAAATCACAGAATATATGAGTCATGAAGTATACTTTTTCAAACCATATAATTTTTTTAATAATATTTTAGAAGTGCCAGAAGGAATATTTACTTCAACAAATCCAATTGTTTTATATATTGCGGCTTATACTTTTATATGTCATATAAAAATACCTACCTATGAAAAAATACGCTGTTTTGTATCCAGTAGAATATATGTAGGTACATACGTGCATAAATATGTACAAAGTACACAATAAATTATTTTATATATTGAAATTAACCCTTAAACAACGCTAACGATAAGCCTAGTAATAGTTTAGACACATAATAAATCTAGATCGTTAAAAATGACTATTGCCATTAGAAATGTTACACGATGTTTTTATTTTGAATTGTTGGTAAGAAATGTTATAATGTCAATGTCGCGTCACGCGTTGGGAAGTGTACGTCAGCTATGCGTGTCCGGCACTAGAAGTGGGCAACACGGCTATAGGAGGAATTTGTTCCACTTGTCCGGCCCCTTACCTTGTGCGGCATCGCAATGACGTACTAGGCCATTGCACCCCTTTCACGCGACTTCAATGCTCTACAAAGCGATTCAAACCAATCCTCATGAATATAAATGTGTGCAATATTATCTTTACGCATTCATGTATACGTGTCGTATGGTTCTGCGATATCCCATGTAGTACTGATTAAGTTAAAAGAATTACACGTAAAACATTAATTTCATTATATTTATGAAAACAAAGTGAGAGTATTCGTTGCTAAGTATCTGGCGACCGCAGCCGGAAACATTATAGAGAAAATAATTGACAAGCTTTACACCATATAACAATGTGACAATGTTATACTTAAATTCTTTTGTTCACTAAAAGAATTAATTATGTTGATGGGAAAACCGCGCTAGTAAAACAATACTACAACATAGAATAAAAGTGAGCGGCATTTTTTTAAACACCTAAATATGTAACTAAATCTTTAACTCGTTAGTTTAGATTTAACTAGATGCGATATTGTTGCATCCAATGATATGTATTTTATGCCTTGACACAAACATTAAACTCTTGCATGGTGCAACATCGACCGATCTCCTTGATGTATACTTAATACTCTGTGATTATGAAATGTTTTTGCAACATCCACTTTATTCATTTCGTAAGGCTATTTGCTATTAGACTGGTAGATCTGAGTATTAATTACATAGATTTATCTAAAAACATTTGAATAGGAAAGGGAATATAAAATCTGAATTGACCCCGCTACTTAAATAGTTAACACATTTTTGCTGCATGATAAGACAGCAAAGTAACCTAGCATGAAATTTGTATTGTCTAACGTCCTTTATTGATGTATAAAAAATAACATTCTTTTTACGATACAAAGATTCAATCGAAGAAATCCTGTGTAATATTATTTGCAAATATGTGTTTGTTATTTCGATTATGAAATTCTTTTATTATATTTTCATGAATGCATGTTTATCTATTTGTTTTGTAATCGCTCATTAAATTGTCATATTATTAAATAATAAAATCGCTTGATACGTCTATTATATGACATTGATTATAAGCACCATTTTGTTATTATGCAATAATTTTTTAAATCACTTAATTGGGGAATAGAAGTACCTAACTTTACAATTTGTATACACTAACCTGTGGTGTTTCCAATGATACGGCATCCATACAATGTCTTCGGCATATATTTCTAGCATCGAGCCAATCCACTTCCAAATTTCTTGTCGGAGCATGTTCCCAACTGAAGAAATACGAATGTAGAACTCCACGAGCGTCGCGATATGTCGAATGGCGAACCCCTGAACAAATGTGGAAGCAACTAGATAAATAATCAATACATATGTACAATGAAACTGTAAATAAGCCAAATATGCATAAAAATATTTTTAGAAAGTTATGATTAGGGTACTTTATTGTTAATATGAACCAAAAAAATAAATGAATATTCTCTTCACATAACCCTTAAAATATTAGACAGATTTTAATAAAATTTCAAACGGTGAAACTGATCTTATGTATTAACATACAGGATCTTTGGGTTCCTTCGGTATAGAAGATAAAGTTACAATTTTGTGTTATTGAATATCTTGAAAGATTTTGATACAATTTTCATCATACGATAGCTGACAACAGAACTACAAATCTAAGTAATTTCTCAGTACTATTTCAATATGCCATAGTACATAAATAAAAATAACGGGTCGAAAACAAGATTTATTGATGAGCGTCGGAAACTAAGTAATACAAATAACAAGAAGACCAATCACATCGCAATGGTTGTCTATTATGAACTATTCTATATATATTTTTAAATTTCAATAAATATATTGTTGTTAATAAACTTTTTCTATTATAAAGTCCGTGCAGCACCTAGCGTCCATTAAGCGTTGGCCTAGAGGCGCACTTAGTAAGCTGTTAGTCACCTACAACGAGAAAACATTGTAAACAGAACAATGTGACTGAATTTTAGTTGGTATATAAAAAATATAGTAACAGTTATATTTAGCATAATAATTCCATGCCCACAAAGTTGAAAAACAAGCTCTAAAATTATACGAAACACAATTCAAGTTCAGAACAACATCGTCGCGGCAACCACTTTGTATAAAACTATTTGCCTACTAAGTCAATATCTAAAAATCTCCTGGCTCGTGTTTTAGTTACATAACTAATCGGAAGAGATTATGGAAGCATGGTTGTATGAAAAAAACACCATTGTCATTCTGTGATGCAACTTTTGTTACGTAGGCAGTTGATGTATAAGCTAACGGGACTTCAAAAGCGCTTTGCATATTCTAACATACAAAGGCATGTCACCTAATGAAGCCTGAATGTCGACAAAACTAGGTAGCTCTACATGTTTCGAAATACTGTTTATTCTACCTTCTCGTCGTTTGCCGCCTTGCTCAACGCTTTACATTGTACTGTTTCTCACAAGTAAGACAGCACTGTTAGAAATAAATCGTTACTTGCCAAAGCCTGTAATTATATAACGTAGTAAGCACATACTAAAGGAAGGACTTTCATACACTACCTGTTTGCGGTAGTTTCGATTTATCGATACCATTAAAAATCTTTTGTGTGAAAATATAATAATAGACGAACGAGTTCATGCCACCATACTGACAATGGATATTGGATGGGATTGGATGGGACGAATGGATAATTCTTATATATTATATTTACATTTATATTTAAGAAAACAGTTAACATACTGATGAGCACACATTACCTTGTAAGAGTATACCGTAAATAATGTTAATTCTGAATAATTTATATTATTCTTTAATATTTTTTGGCCATTGTTGATAAAAAGACCGTGGTCGATAAATAGATGGGCATAGAAAATGCACTTTTCTAGGATATGGGAAAATATCCTTTTTACGGGCTTCTCTCGCAATGAGTAATCTCACTACTCGGGCTCAGGTCAGTACGAGAGCGGTGTGTGTCGAGAGTCATATGGTACCTAATAAGCACCGACAAATATTGACAAAAAAGAAACCACAGTGACCCTCAGACCCCTGTATTGTTAGAGATCAGGGATAACTTTCACACTTCTCCACTACGCTACAGTTTCATATCGACGACGTTTTCTTCCGCTTAAAGTTCAGGCTTATCGTAGAATTTAAACTAACGGCAATCATTGATTACATCATGACAATATAAGCAAAAGGTTTATTGTATAATTACGTTTTGTTGAATAATAACGGTGTAATGAATGTCCTATTAACATTTTTCGGTGTAATAAAACTCTCACTATAATCCGAGACATTATCGTTTTTAAAACGGCATATAATCAAACGGCCCATCGTCAGGTCGTTAAGTGAAGCGTTTCTTTCGTAACTAGAAAGTAAGCATTCGCAACCTCCCTATTTCATCTTTCGGATAGTTTGCAGTGAAGATATTTTTGTTTTATAAGTATATTATGTTTTAAATATTAGCGAACATTTGGTATCTTGAGAATCATTTTAAATGTTTACATAATACTTTAAATCGTCTATAAAATTTGTTTATGCTTATCGAATGTGTATTTTATAGTTATTTCCGGTAGTAGTGAAATCATGTAATCAACGAGACTTGTTATTCAACTAAGCTACGACGGCAGATGTGAAGTCAACAGCCGGTACCTAGCACCATCCAAGAAAGTAATAATTATTATGTCAGTGAGTACATAAGCAAACCAAGCAATCGTGTCGCATCATGTCGTTATTTCTAAATTTGAAAGAGAAAGTTGTGAAAAAGGTATCTCATTTTTTATTGCTAATTTATATAATTTTTAAAAACTATTTTGTTATTGTTCATATATTATAAAATCGAGCTAATAAATTGAAGCAACAAAATATTTAATATTAATTAGTGTAATGAACATCTAAAATATTCTAACTGTCCGAGTTAAATCGTGCTGGATGTCTAAATAGACTAGCTTGGCTACGGTAACAACAATTTTTAGTACGAAATTAACCCGGGTACAAAGCTTAATAAGTTAATTCTTACAAAAAATAAAAGTTTTAATACGTACTTGATACTTTTTTTTTGTTTTGTAAGAAATATATCAGAGTACGGTAACTTAATACAGTGTACAGCACATTTGTAAATCTGTTTCTGGCTAAAACATAGATATATATATAACATACAAAGATCTTTGTTAGTATTGTTCAGTAAGATTATACAAATGGAATGAATGTAATCGATTGTAATCGTGATTTTATTATTGCGCTCCCATATGACAACATTGACAACGCATGGCAAGCGCCGCGCCTTACATATACGGGTCACTATTGCGAAAGCTTCAGTATTTCCCATAATGCTTATAAACATCGATTGCTTTAGTAACGTTGTAACACTGAGTAAAATTAGTATTCTATTGCACAAAATTTATTTCCTACATACAATCAAATGATTATATAGGAATGAACATTGTTTCCTACGACTTTATTTACGTGAACTGGCAAAATAAATATTACTTAGTATTAAATGAAAAAGCGAATGGTATGTTAATTAATTCTTCCTCAGGTTCAGTGTTATACTTATCAAAAAGTATTTACTTACGAATTACTAGGACATTATTTTCTTATAAAAAAAAATGTAGATAGATTTATACCCTTCTGGGTTGTGACCACCATGCACACAGTAATAAGTCTGCTACAGTGACTCTTATGGTTTGTTTCGTTTTGGTTTCAGACAGTGTTTATCCAACTACTGAAGTGTTGAAGGTTTAAGCCCCGCAGAGGACAATTATTTGAGTGATCCTTAAATAAAATTGTGGTTATAAAGTTCTTCATAGTCGACATTGCTAAAATTGCATATCTAGGTTCTTTAATAAAATAGAGTGGCTTACAGGCTGGTATGACGGCGACTCTCGATACCTCAGTATCTACTCGTTTTTTATATTGATCTTTACTTATTATCACTTATAGTGCCGTTAATTTAGCGTTGGTGCAATAGAAATGAGGTTATAGTAAAACAAATTTTTATTGTTATAATTTAAATACTTCTTTATTTTTCTTATTAAATTATCAAGTTAAACCAAAGTCTCTATTAATTTTTTATAATTCTCTGTCAACTTACTTGTGACTTTATTTTGATGAGTTATGCTTAATTCTTGAAATGATAAACCCTAAGTGTGTGTTATGTAAAAACTCTGTTCAGTTGCTTTGTTATACGCTTTATATATCGCCATAAATTTTAGTATGTAATTATTTACGCATTTAAATTATGTTTTAAATACATTCAGTGAGAAGTAACGGAATTCCGAAAAAAGTCTTAGTTTAACTTAAAAAGAAGTACCAAGTGCCAAGTTCAACTACGACATAAAATATTAATTAAGAAATTAAGAAATTTTAGTGTTTTTTATTAGTTTATTATATAATATATACATTAGTATTAGTAATTTTATTACTTTAATCTCACACAAGACATAATGTTATGGAATAGTGGTATTATAAGTACAGTATACCTTTAGTATTTGGCACATTAAATACTTTTTATTATATCTCAAAATTTAATAAATATGTTGCAAATAATGGAAACTGGGTTTTGCTTATGGATCGTTTTAAAGCTTTTACTTTACAAACCTTGAGCCTCACGTGAGATTTCTTAATATTGACTATTGATAAAAAAATCAAAGTAGGCTAATTCTGAACATGGCTATAAAATATAATATTATGTATATACTAATAATATTTTTATAAATTTAGTCTTTTTTCCTTTTTTGATCATATTTAAACAATACCTTGAAATTGCTAATGATAAGATCCACTGTATTTAGATTACTATAGATTACGTACATATATATATCGATGTAAACCATAACTGTGAAATAATTAAAGGTGGAACTACGCGTTGCCTTCTGTCCAATATTCATAACGGAACTACGCGTTGCCTTCTGTCCAATATTCATAACGTAGCTTCGAGAGATATATCGAAATAATCTATCAAGTTACTTAACATTAAATGACTAAAATAAGAACATATAATAGTATACGTACTATTGGCACAACTCCTGGGGTCAGGCAGGGCAAGACGTCTTTGGGCGTCGGCAATGCATAGTACAGCCAGGAATGCAGCAGCTGCCAGGTAGAATTGCCGCCTCATCTATATTATAATTATGCATATCAAAGAAATTGTGAAAATATGCTGATTATAGTTTATTATTCAAATATTTATTGAGCACTATTATGACATAACCTTACATAATCAGAAATAGCTACTTCCCATTTATTAATTTATGTTAATTGAGATAGGAATGAATGATCTAACTCAATAAATATTTTCTTGTTTTTACCTAATATAAAATATTTTACTAATGAACCGTGTAGAAATTAATAGATGTGCTATGTAACCCGCTTAATAAGTTATATTTTAGTACATAAAACAAATGCATGTGTACGTATATATAAACTATATAATATGAAGTTTTACCCATATATTTCGATAATTGATTTAGAATTACAAAGTAAGAATGACATGAAAGACAGTCTATGTTTTTATTATTCGCAATATGTGTACCTATACTCAAGGTAGTGATTCTGAATTCTAAGTAATTCAATAAGTTTATTGAATGCAAGTTTTCTAAAATAGAAACATGGGTACATAGGGTACATAAAATAAAACTTTATATTCGTGTTGGCTGCACCGGGCAAAGACAGTAACTTCACGTACGTGTAACCACGAAAAATGTAGCCTCCGGTGATTATTGACAGGTCGTTTTGTTTTGACGAAAGTGGTCATGGGTGTGATTTTGAATTACGTGTTCGCTTTCTTTCACTAATACACTCCGGTACGGCTTGAGGACAATCAATACGTGAGATGAATTTATTTTGTTGTATTTGTGAAAGCGAACCTGCTTCGTTGACCTCCTTGCCGTGAGTAAAATTTTGCGTGAAAAGCTACTCAGTGTGCGAGAGATCGGTAATCAGAAACTTGTTCTAGGGCGCAAAAATGTGCATGTCTTCTCCGGTTCATGTCGTACTTATGTAATGTATATGAAATAACCAAAATACTTAATTGCATAACAATAATGTATAAATATTTTTCGAATTAAATTAAATAATGTACACCAATTATACATATTAAAAATAATCATATTTGTGTTTATTGGTGAAGAATTGCGTATTTATTAATTATTGAATTTGTGTTTTAGTATGTGTGCCAGCACATATTAAGTCTGTCACAACTATATGCTTAGTAGTTATTCATTTTCTTTATGGTTTAATTGACTGATCACTGTTTAAAGTAAATTGAAATTATAAAAGATTCTTTAACGTTTTTTAATATACAAAAATGCACTTCACTGAAAGGTAATTAATTTAACTTAAAATAACTCTGTCGTGAAGCGTACATGTGTAATTCTCTATTGAAGCTATCACTATAATAATTGCGTGAGATATGTTACTGCGTACCTCTGTTGAGTTCTAGAAGATTGATTCACTGATGTGCTAGTAAGCAGCAAACGGGTGTTGGCGAACGTTAGTATGCGCGGGAAGCGATGAGATTACACGATGCGCGTCTGTGATGCGCGACGTTGTCAGAGGGACTGACGCAGGCGCAGGTCTCCTCTCTAATTAAGACTCCGGCATTCATTCACTTTCACTTCCAAAGCAAAGGATTGCCGAGCCCGCTTCACCGTACCTCTTCATCAAACAAGCATTGAAGACCTTCTGGAGGTCGTAGTAGATTAGCGAGTTGGTATAATTCACGATTATAACCGATATCAATGTAATGTGAATCAAAGTATGTCAGCACAAGTCACGATGATTCTTGCCTTAGAAAAAGATCGTAAATTTCGGTCATAAAATTATACGATAGGAAGATTACTTTCCTTTTAATAATTTATGTAACATATACGTCACTATTTCAAATTATTAGTACTTTTATTGTGTTTGCATTCTGTGATGTGGTCAGTTTTTTGGAGTTTGAATAACTTGGACCTACGTAGATAAGGTGTTCAAAAGTGGTAGGTTTCGAAGTAACTTCGACTGTCTATATTAATATTATACAGCAGAAAAGTTTGTTTGTTTCTTTGAACGCGCTGATCTTAGGAACAACTAGACTGATATCAAAAATTACAATTAAAAAATTTAATTTAGACTTTAAGTTATTTAACGTCACGCTGCCACCAATATGAACAAAGCTATATTGAAAAAAGTTACAAAAACAGGCAGTAATGATTAAATAAAATGTTAGTTCTACGTGAAAGAAATCGCGGCTACAGCTAGTTTTTTATATAAAATGACGCGTAAAATAAACAAACTTAAACTAGGAAAAATTTAATTTCTATTGGAACTTGATAATTTGATAAATGTTTTCCTTGTATCTGCGTAACATCTATTTATTCTCGGATAACACAATTTTAGTTGCGTATTTTATGAAAAGAGGCAGATTTTGTTATAATATGTAATTTTGCACTTATTATCTCAGTAATTGGGAAAATCCTTTTTATGAAATATATAAGATGATACTTTCTATGATATAATTAATCTAAAGAAAATCTCGACAATAATTCGTTACCGTAGTAATTACGAATTCTGATGTACCTATATACGACAAGTTTACATTATTAACAATAATGTTATTAAAAATATTAAGTAAAATTTCAACCAGCACACTCGTATCTGCTACAAACAACAAATTGCAAGAACCTTATCATATTTACATGGGCCATATAAGTACCGGGTTACATCGTTTAATAACAAAATTTGTATTAACACAACAGTACCGCCCTCCGCGGTACTAATGTAGAGATTTGTCGGATTTCGGAACCTCATCTTTTAACGGAGGATAAAAATATACGCGGTCTTCCTTAATTGAAAGATGCAAAACAAAGGAAAATCTTGTTTTAAATAATAAATATGTATGTGTAACAGTAATACACGCCGACATCGAAACCATTCGGCAGCCCAGACGCAGATTTCCCGGACGTCAGCTCGCATGAGATTAGTATGGCTAATACTACGCCACACGCACGGCACAGAGCCGTGGTGGTATTATTCTTTAAGAAAGGTGACAACACACTTCTTAAGAACGACATACCTATCACGCTTCCGAGTCATGTTTATAAGTTGTTTTCGAGGGTCACTACGAATCGTCCCACTCGCCAGCTATCCGACTTCCAGTCTCCCGAATAAGCTGACTTCCGAAAAGCATATAGTACCATAGACTTTGAAGCGTTGATAGCTCAGTGGTAGTGTGTACGACTTCGCGTCAAAGGGACGTGATTTCGTATCCACCTACAATGAGCTTAAGCTTTCGGCTTTCGAAGGAAAACATCGCGAGGAAACCATAGCACGGTGGTAGGGCTTTTTCTAATGCCCGCCTGGCTAGTAACCACCCTTAAGTTACCAATAGGTGTGTTCCGGCAGTTGCACTTGAGAGCCAGTTCCTTAGGCGTTATCATGGCATTATGGCCATAACGCTAAACCTTAACTATAAAAAAATACCACATACATAGGCTGCAGTAGGTTATACAGAAAACCGAAGTGTATAATCAGCCCCTTTGCTTAGCGTTTGTGGACTATGAGCAAGCTTTTGATTCGGTTGAAACATGGGCAGTGCTACATGCTCTTTAGAGAAGTCAGATCGACCATCGGTACATTGAGGTGAAATACTTTAAGTGTTTGTACGAAAACGCCACCATGTCACTTCGACTCCACGAACAGAGCTCGAAACCGATTCAACTGCAGAAAGGTATGAGACAGGGAGATATCATATCTCCAAAACTGTTCACAACTGTATTGGAAGATGTCTTCAAGCTTCTACATTGGGACGGACTTGGCATCAACATAAATGGCGAGTACATCACCCACCTTCGGTTCGCCGAAGATATCGTGGTCAAGGCAGAATCCCTGAACGACCTTAGTATAATTCTTTATAGTCTCAATAGAGCTTCTCAACGAGTGGGCCTCAGAATGAACATGGATAAGACCAAAGTCATGTCGAATAGCCACGTAATGTTCACTCCAATAACTGTTGGGAACTGTACACTCGAAGTTGTCGACGAATTTGTTTACATAGGACAAACTATCCGACTAGGTAGATCCAATTTCAAGAAAGAGGTTAATCGCCGATTCCTACTCGGTTGGGCAGCGTTCGGGAAATTGCGTACAGTTTTTTCGTTATTAATACCCCAGTGTTTGAAGACCAAAGTCTTCAATCAGTGTGTGTTGCCAGTGATGACTTCCGGCACTGAGAAGTGGCCGCTAACTGTGCCTCATAAGAAAGCCTAAAGTCGCTCACTGAGCGATGGAAAGTGCTATGCTTGGGGTTTCTCTACGCGATCGAATCAGAAATGAGGAGATCCGTAGGAGAACTAAAGTTGCCGACATAGCTCATCGAATAGCACAGCTGGAGTGGCAATGGGCAAGGCACATAGCTCGAAGTACCGATGGCCGATGGGGCAAAAAGGTCCTAGAGTGGCGGCCGTTTACGGGAAAGCACAGCGCGGGACGGCTCCTCGCCCGATGGACGGCTGATATTGTGAAGGTCGTGGGAAGCCATTGGTTACAGGCGGCACAAAGCCGCACGCTGTGGAAAAAGTATGGTGAGGCCTATGTTCAACAGTGGACGTCCATATGCTCAGATGATGAAGTAATGTAGAAACATGCTGTGTGCTGTGTAAAACTAAATGTAGAGCAAAGAATTGTATAAATTTCTTATGCATATATCGTTTTAACTTTTATATTACAGTGTGAGCAAAGAGTCTACGTACGCAATGTATGCGTGTGAACGTTGTAGGGTTTCGGGTCTCAGATTGTGGCATGATCGATTTGAGAATGGCATAAATGATTAATTCGATCGCTTGTGCTTTTGCGTGTGCAACTACATATATTCAATACGGAAATTGGCAAAAATAGTATATGGGGTAATAATAAAACTAGTATAAAAGCCTTTTGTTTTACATTTTTTGACTGTTTATATGTGTAAGTACACCTAATAGTTTTGATTGTCATCGGATATTTACGTATGTCTATTATAGATGTTTTGATTTATTACATTTACATTACATTTATAGTAATGTAGTAATATTACATTTATAAAATACATTAGTGAGAATATACAGTTATTAGAAAGTTTCTTCGAATAAATGTAATTGATATATTTCTGAAAAGCCATGGCTTACAAGTTTTTTTTTAATATTTTGTTTATATTTTGGTGGTTTATGAGCCACTCATCATCAAGTTTGGCAATATAATACACTTAGAACTATTAAATAATATGTAAATCAGTGGATTATTGTATATTAAAAAATCCTATAATAAGCAAGGAATCAGTTTTATTAATGTCCTTAATCTGTTCAAATGATTACTATAATTTATAACATATCATCACTACTACCTATGCCAGAAAATACTCATTCAGAGTTAAATATCTAATACCTGGGTGACCGCGATCTATTCGGTGTCTGACAAATTCTATCTAGGTAAATTCATAAAATAAAATAGTAACTCAAAACTCCATATCTTTTTGCAACTTCAACGTAGATTTGAAATTTGGTAATTTAGCGAATTACAATATGGATTGTCGCAAAGTGCCAACGTGTATCAAATAAATGTTCCAATTAATCGTTAAAGTGGTAGTTGAGTTACTAATAACCTACATAAATTGGTACGTATTATAATTCGTGATGAATTACTAATAATGATACATATATGAATCGCAATAATTAATTGACGGGAACTAAAAAGTATCCAAATGACAAATTTATTAGTATAATAGAAGTGAAATAGGATTGATCTAATAAGGAAAAACCCGGCTCTTTTTTTCATATATTAGATTAAAGAATAGAAGGAATTTTAAAAGCATTATGTAGTTAGACTTGTAAAGAATTCATGAAATAAACCCAAATAGATTCCAATATAGGACCACGATCAAATCCTATTCGAGGATGTCACGAATGTAATCAATCAGTCACCTGAGTCGTAAACCCGTTTTCTACTAAAATGAATCGTGATGGTTTGACAGTGATATATTTATGTACATTGAAGATGAATCTAGGGCAAGTATTGTTGTTAAAATTGCGACAAACTGCCCGATGTTTACAAATTGATTCCTAAGAAACCTGAAAGGTGAGAGTTCGAAGATTTTTATTTCGCAAACTATATTTTCATAATTTCTCCTAAGGGTACGTGACAATGGCTCGAGTTAAGTAACACGATAATCTTAAATTTGTGTCGAGCTTTCAAGGATAGTCTCCGGTAAACGATAGTAAATAACGTAACGATAGATTTTCGAGTCGACTACTAAGCGAATACCTTAAACAATACATTCTACAACAAGATACTATAAAGTTTGAGGACATTTAAGGACCTTGACGTCATTTGTGTTATGTTTTTCATAGGAATGCGAACATTGAACGACTAGTACAACTCAAGTAAAATTTCATAAATTTTTATAAAATCTTGTACTACATAAGGTACTTTTTATTCACTTTTATTATGATCAAATTTTTTAAACAAGAAATTGTTTGATTGGTGAACAGTCTGTGCTCGCCCAGGCAATATACACGGGAGATCAATTTCAAAATGTGAGTCAAGGCCTGAGAAACCAAAATAATACATGAAATCTCTCTCTAAAATATTAATAAAACCACGTTAAACTAATTACGACTTCTAAATATATATATTACAATTTATAATATATTTAATTATTGCATATTAGTATTAAAATCGCATTGTGCGCATTTAAAATGAATTCTTCGCGATAAATTGTATGTGTTTTCTAGGAAACCAATAGGAAAAAATAGTTCCCTTTATAGAAACAAGAAAATGTTGTACCTGCTCGCTTTCGTTCGCTTTTCTGTCGGTAAATGTTCATCAGCTGCAGCAGAACCTTTTCAGTTTGTCAAATGCGCTACTCAAGACTTTCTACTGTAATATAACTGCGAAATTACATAAATACAGAATTTAAAGTGAATAAAGGAATGGATAAGGATATAGGGTAAATAAAATGAAAAGAAATATTTGAATATCTAATATTTTTAATAATTACACACTTTGATATATTTGTACGCACTGAAAAAAACAATAACAATCAATTTGTCCCGTCCGGCATAAACATAAGCCTTGTCAAAGATGATCGTTTTTCACGGACCTACCTATTTTTCTACAAAAAAATCTGCTGCACGGCTACATGGAATGGTAATTTTACATTTATATAGAAAATTCCGTTTACTTATGGTCATAATTCTTCTATACCCAATCGCCATGCCCAATTTGATGAAAGTCTGTATGGTATCACCTGTATGGTTTTAGTTTATTCTGAATTATAGTTGGGCCTAATAAATGGCGCTGTTGTCGACTTGTAGGGTTTTTTTATCATGTTTCCACATTTTTTTTATTTTAGTTGTTTATATTTCTTACACAAAAGTAGGTATATTACTATTAATTTTCGTTCTCCCATCGAGCCTTAATATAGTTTCCTTTGTTAACAAGTTTTGTAATGATTGGCTTTAATTTGTTTCTATATTATTATTATTCATATATTATTATTTCATTATTATATTTATTTCATAAGGAAAACCCGAAGGTTTTCTAATGGCTTACTATTTTGATGTTAAGTGACATTAAATTTTACAGAATATCATAACGCTTGCGCTTGGCATATAGAACGTTTAAATTTGATATTTCGAACTAAGAAAACATCGAATGGACAAAAGAATTTGGCCGTCAATCAAAATCAGGAGTCCGTGATGTACGGACGTTCGGAAACATTCTAGTATCGAGGTTAATAAAAACGGCAGTCCTACGATACTAATTGGCCTTGGTAAACCAAAAGGAAGGGTTCAAAGACATCGGACGTGAAAAAGAAAACGTCAGTCTGGATTACGATACCGATCTACTATTTTATTTATTATTACTATTTACCTATATATACCCCGGATGTCGAGAACGATATGGATATGATATCTTAAAAGTGAGAATAAACTACACGAAGGCTCCTCTGGACAGTACCCGACCCCGAACGAGCGCCTTGCCAGAGAGGATCCTACATACCTACGTTCCTTGGATTCAAATAGTAGGTTTATATTCGTCATAGTTTTTATATTCATTATCGTAAAAAAACCTTCCGGTCATATATGTAATTTATCTCATTTTCGAATTTCATTTTGTTCCATTTATTAATACCTTTTATATAAATTAAATTAATTGTCCACGCGACAGGTTTGCTAGTGTTACTTCGTCACTGTGATCTGAGTAAAACGGTTTATAGCGTTTATTTAATGGTTTCGTTCAATTTTCTTTCCGTATTTAAATAATATTTTCACTAGTTCTTTAAATTTTATCCAATAAACCTATGATATCAGAAAAATACCATTAGCAAAGATTATTTGGACTTTAAATACACCAAACTTCTCATAAAATTTCCTGTTTTTAAAAATTTGTGACTATTAGATTTATCTTTGTAACTAGTGGTCTAACTGTGGTCAGAAAATTATCCTATTCATCTTCAATCCTATTACTACCATTAATACTGACATTAATCTTTTCATTTGATTTATTTATTCCACTTAACTCGCTGAACATTCAATCTAGATTTGGTGCAAAATTCAAACAACGTGACGTCAACAATCAATGTAAAAGACGAATCTAATCTAATAAATTTTACAAAAGCTACGAAAATCGTTAATATCACTTAACAAATTCAAGTACTTTAATTATTTAATAAGATTATAAAAATCCAAGGAAATGTCTGACTGGACACCCGCCACCGTCGCCGATTAGTGTGATTTTATCAAATTTTTGTATTTTATAAAGCACAGATAAGGAATCACTTATTAGTCATTTTTAAGTTTATAAAAAACATTTTATTTTATTTTTTATGAAATTTCTGTCTAAGTTATATAAGGTGATAAACATACATAATTATTATAAAAATAATGTTTCCAGCACATTTCCAACACCACTGAATTCCAAATGAACAATAATGAAAAATCTATCGTGTTTATGATAAACACAGCAAGTGATACAATTTCTTTGAGCTAATAATAACTTCAGTGTAGTCTATTATATATATATATGTTATACTAGCAACCTGCCCCGGCTTCGCACGGGTAGTAGAGCCTGTATGTCTACAAATTTAATTCATTAATATAATGATAATATGATAAAAATATATGATATAATATAAATGTATTAAGCCCCTAAAGCCCCTTCATGAATTATTCTATCCATTGGTGAAAAACCTATGGAAAGCCGTTTAGTAGTTTTTGATTGTGTCGCATTCTGACGTGAAGGAGTACTTTATTTTCAAATATGCATTGATATATACATTTTTATTATATACGAAACCACTTATGTGATATTTAAGTAGAATTGTTCATACACCGTATTCAGCAGTCGCGAGTGGTTCAATGTACAGCTAAACTACATAATTACGAGGTTATTTTCGAGAGGATTAGAAGATGAACGTCGAGTTACGTAACATTATATATATTGTAGCCTCGAGTGGCTAGACTAACCGAGTAGCGTAATGGTGAGTTCGTGGCGAGTGGTGCCCCCTGCCCCTGTCAGAACTTGTTCTCCACCTTTTACTATCATTTGCGAAATGTTGCTGCCTTAATAATATTACCACTATTTCTGCTCAAACCATTTCACGTTACATGTTACGCACCAACATAATATTCTCTATTGTATCGGATAATTTAATTTAACTAAATGGCATATAAAGTTAATGAATCGATGCTAAAGAAAAATTTGAGGTCATGTATTAGGTACTGATTTTAGCATGATATGTACATTTACAGATTTATGAACTTTAAAGTAAATATACTATAACGTTAATATGATACCTAATTGTTTTGTTTATTATTATTTTTATCTAGTTGAGCTTCAAAAAAATATGGTCAGTATGGCTTGGTGCTAGTAGTGTGTATGATACAATATTATGTGCAATGTTACGTAATACCTGTTACATAATAAGAATAAAATTTAAGCAAATTATGGATCTCTTAAACCTACTTTCATTGTAAATACAAACGTAATTATCGCAGTAGGTACGATTTCCGTGTGAATTTTCGAGTGTAAATACCATACTTATACCCGTACACATAGAGCATATTCAAAACAGTTACTATTACGAAAACCTTTAGTTGTGTTAAAGTCAACATGCATGGACGGCGGAACCTTCTCGGAGAGAAACACCAGTATGCTTGATGTAAAACGCTTGCGGCGAACTTTCACAGAAATGTCATAAATATTCACAAAATAACTAAACGTATGCATATGTCCAACGCTGGTTATAAAAACGAAAAAAAAACTTATTGTTGTTTTTGTCATTAAAAAATGAATAGCGATACCTATATATAGAATACACATATCTTAAGTAACTCGTAATCGTTCAGCACAGGATAGAAAAGAGAAATTTGGGGAGGGTATTGATTTTATATTGCAGACATTGTTTAACTACGGGATTTTTTTTACTGCTTTGCTGCTACCGTTGCTTGTACTAGTGGTTAAAGCAGTTGCCTTAATACAACCGCCGAGCTGAAACACTGTGGATAAAATTACTGCACGGGACAATTATGTGTTCAGAAGCAATTATTCTGATTTTAGTTGTTACTTGGTATCCATGAATAGTGTTGATAAAATTCTTCCCGGTTGACATTGGCGAAATTACCTAGGAGATTCCTAAAAGCAGGGTTTTTCTAAACGAATTCTTTAAAAGTAAAAACGGTTATTAAAATTTGTGTATTATAAAATATTTTTTGACTCGATTTTATTTAAAACTTTTTATTAATGCTCTTTAACACAATCAACGTAACAAGTGCATTTATTGGCACTTTTTTTAAAACAGTCCTTAATGTAATAAAAACGGAAAAAAGTTTAACTAAATACGGTATTTTCTGGCTCAGATTTCATTATTGTATTTCACTAATGTTGAAGTTCGAAGTCTGAACATCCTGAAAGGAACCTTCCAACCTATTGCTTGCGCGATAGAGTGACTCTATAATTACTAGTACAATATACATTACATTGTATTTGTATACAATTTAATGTATGTATTGTATTTTTTTATAGTTAAGGTTTAGCGTTATGACCACAATCTCACCTGATGTTAAGTGACGATTTGGCCCGAGATGGTAGGCACGCTATGCCTAATGGAGGGACTGGCTCTCAAGTGCAAATTATAAATCGGCATTGGGTATTATTATCAGCCAGCCTTATTTATCCCCACAGTAGGCTCATATGTTCCGTATTACGTAATTATATCTTCTTTATCTTTTTTGTTTAGCAAACCTATTGTCAGCTAAGCGAAATAATTATACCTACCTATATGTATCTCATATATTGATAACAATTATATTAATGCTTCTAGACCTTAATTCTTATATTAGTAATTAGTTGGATGCTGGATCTAAATTTTAATTTATAGACTTACGTGCTCGCAAACTATTAAATTCAAAGTTCGTCAGCTTGGCACATTTTTGGTGGTTGCCATTTCGGTTGCGTACTGCCTGTCCGCTGCGCTCAACAATAAGCCCAGTGAAATTGTTAAGGGTCTTTAATCCATCAGCATTAGTGAAGTCAATTAACATTATGTGAAAAATGTACTAACTTTGAAGGAGTCAAAATGTATGTATAGAATGTAGTATAACACAGTCAAGGCATTTGCCGAGATACCGGGCATTTCAGTATGATCGAATCTACACGTAAGTCGGATCTCATCTCTTATTATTATTTGAAGAAATTAAAATAACAAAAAATATATATGAAAATATCCGCTTGAAGGTTTAATGGCTTTATTCTTTGCTTTAAAGAAGTTCAATCGCGCAGCTACATGAAAATAAAAAAAAATCATAGTAGCATTTAAAACTCGCAATCTTATGATTCCATACAATGACATATTTTTTTAAGTAATAGGTACAGCTTATAATTATTTCTTATATTGATCCTTGCATTCTCCAATGTTACCGATGCACAATGGCGCACATTTAAGGGACAAACTTGTGTTAATAGAAAAAAATTAACAGTAATAAAGTTCCTGCGTGTCAACCAAGTGAATTAATTAATTAGACAGCGTACAATATGATATAATCGATGGTCATACGTAAAACTAGAAACCAGTAATGGGTGAAACAGCGAAAATGAGTGATCGAAATATTCCGAAGTACTATTTATAATAATTATAATTTGGAGTTGGTAAATGACAGTCTTTTTTTTAGTAAATATTGATCTAGAACAGTTAAAATCATATATGCGGGTGCTTAGAATACGCACGGAAAATTAACGAAATCTATCTCAATTATACAAAAATATATTACTAAATTACAAATGAATCTACAGTTATGCAAGTGACTGTTGTGGACCTTGCATATGTAGGTATATACGTTCGCTGCATTCATCTGCACCTTTCTGTGTGCCATTCACTGATAATTGTACTTGATAATGCTTGTGTTATCAAAAATAAGATCACTACACAATATCATTAAAAGATATACTACATTAAAGGGATGAATAGATGAATCTAGACATGCTGAATATTAAGAAATCAGTTTTTTTTATAGATAACGTTTAGCGTTATGGCCACAATCTCACGTGATGTTAAGTGACGATTAGGCGCCAGATGGTGGAAACGCTTATCCTAGTGGAGGCACTGGCTCTAAAGTCTAACTGCCGGAACACACCTGTAGGTATTTGGTGGCAGATTTTCAACTTGAGGTTGGTAACTAGACAAGCGGGTATTAGAAAAAGCCCTACCATCATGCTATAGTTTCAACCCGATGTTTTCCTTCTTTGAAACCACAAGGTGGATAGTGGTGGTGATCATTGTAGGTGGAAGTGAACTCACGTCTCGTGACACGGCTGTCATACGCACTAGCAACTGAGCTATCATCGCTTCAAAATGGATGAAATTATATAAAATTATTCAATTTTAATTCGTAGAAGTGTTCTCATTAGGGATTGTGCGTGAAATTCTTATTTGAAAATACAACATGCTACAGTATTTGTGGGAGATAAATACTGTTCATATATAATTAATATTAAACATTTCTTAATCTAATGAAATACAAATAAAATTTAAAGCTAAAGTAAATGACCAAAACTCTGGTATAGGTCAAAAATTGATCGAAAGTCGGATTATGCCGAAATTACTATTCTTTTGATAGGTTTACTAAGCTCATAGCCGTCTTTAGCATTAGCAGATTAGTGCTTAGAAATCGTGTTGATTGATGATACACTCTTCTAGATTTGAGTTGAGTAATATCGTGAACTATTAAATTTAATAAATATTAAAATAATAGACAAATTAATTCTATAGTTTTTTTTAATAAAAATAAATATTAAATTATCTTATTACTTTTTATTTAATATTTAATTATTAACATTATCTCATCGCCGTGCCGCGCCATTACTACAAAACTTTTCGTATCATATTTTTTATACACCACTAACCACTATAAGCGATATGCCAATCAGTCGCTACCGGAAGAAGCTATTCCAGTGGACATCATTTAAAAATTAAGTTAATATACTCTATTTTTTAACTTAATGAATAATAAATATATGAATTTCAAATAATAAAGTGAGATTTATATAAGAAATAAACATTCTCAATGTATTTAATTATTAATTAAACTATAGCAACTGTATTGGTTATGCCACTCCAGTCCTTTCAATATTTTATTGTACTTAAAGGTTTGTATACAATTCAAAACCATTTTTCACTACGCCAAAGAAAATAATTATAACTTTCCACGCGCATACATGAGTACAAGCTACAATTTTTATGCTTTCATAATTATTATTTTTTAAGATTTTTTAATACATCATGCGAATAATAATCGATAAAATGATGAATTCAACACTACCTAAAACACATTTTTATCATTTTTGAAGTAAAATTCTTTACTCACACTTCACTTGAGGAGTGAGCTGGTAAATGCATGACGAAATCGTTATGAAAAGTGGGATCGGGCGAGAGGAACGGAAGTTAAGAGGAAGATAAAAATATAAGTTAGCGAAGATGGAAAGAGAGAGAGAGAGAGTTACGTTTCGTATATTACTGTAGTGACAAGAGAGAGTGATGCGAGCACACATTTTCTTTCTCTCTTTCTCTAATAGCCAGAGAAATTTTACTTCAGTCTTGTGGTCTGAACTCGTTTTTGTAATGTATTTTGTGAATAAAATTGGTTAATTCATATCTGGCGCTTAACATTACGCATCTTTCGATTAGTTCAAATGGCGCAAGTCACTGTCGTAACCCTTGCTGAAAGACAAAAAATAGGTATATGAGAAACAAGTTCACTGATGATGATTTATAATGATTTTTCTTTTTAAACAGTGTATTGAGTACTGAGACTACCGATTAGATTTTATATTCATATATTTAAATTTTTACCTGTTTTTGTAACCTTATTCAATAGAGCTTTGCTTCTATTCGTGGTAACATGATGTTAAATTGAGGCCTTCCTCAATGATTATTGTATCGAATACAAAAAAAAATAAAAAAAAATCGACTGGTAATTCCTAAGATTAACGCATTCGAACAAAAAAACTCTTCCGGTTTATAATATTAATTTTATCACCTGTGGTATACCAGAAAAAAATAATTTCACGGATGCTCTCATGTAAAAATGTGCTAGACACAAAAATACGTGATTCGTTGGTTGAATAAATAAATTCAGATAAACAATAACAATTATAATTCGTTTTACCAAACTCTGTACATGATTACACCGCGTACCAAGTTAAGCTTCATTAAATATTCTCGAATCGCTTTGCCGGAGCGCACGTGTAGCCCCATCATGGCGCACAGGTAGTTAAGGCAGGAAAGTTGAAATAAATTTATGAGCTTATTATTGCTTTTATATTTATTAAATTCGTACTATTAATTAACAATAGTTTATTTTAAACATAAATAAGATTCAATTATTGAAGTATAAATGTCAAGATATTTTCATTTCGTTGATTACACTTTGTCTTAAAAAGTATTATAACAAAAGAGTATTTAAGTATTTTTTTAAATATTTTTTATATATTAATATTTGATAAAACTGAGTTTACAAAAATTTAACATACTATAACAAGATAAATTACCAAATTTAATTTTATCGCAGATCTATTCAGCATCTATTTCACCCGCCTCTATCAAGTTGAGTGACTCGATAAGCGCACCATCACTAGTTTCAGATGTTTGGACTGAGTCCTCCGAGCTTTCATAAATGCTGAAGCATGTATTCTGTAGGTGTATAATTTTTTCATCAATACCCGTATACACTCATGTGAATTCTGATACAAATCAATGCAACGAGCATAGGAATGCTAAAACATATACATAAAAACTATTCAAACTGACTGTTGCTGTAAAAGTTCTTATTTTTTCTGCATAAAAATAATTATATTAATTAAATACTTCTGAAAAAAAAAATAGCCGAATCGGCTACCTGTAGCCGGCGGTTAAAATATTATCGTCGCTCGGTAAGGGAGATAGCCCCAGTGGCGCTAAATAGCCTCATCTAGCAACACTGTGTAAGTTCTTCTTCTTTTTTATTCTTGGCAACTCAGTTATGTTAAGAGACTATACTGCTATTGTCAAGTGATAAAATTTGGGCATTTCGGGCAGATGAAACTATCTTCAACAAGATGGCGACTCTCTTGTTCACTCTCATATTTCACTTCACTTATGCTCTTCAGCTACACTACATCACGTAAAATATTGCCTAAATTACACAATACAGGGTTAAATAACTAAGTATATGAATTAAAATAAAAATCACAACATGACTGATCAAGATCCCGCCAAAAACTCACTTTGTAACTTATGTCACCACTTAGGAAAAAATATTTTATTAATACGCAGATTAAAAAGTACCATAGCAAGACCACAATGCCCAAAAAAGCCTTAAAAAAAATAGAGTGCAAACTAGAAAATGAATAAATCAGAAGTCTTGTGAGTTTCGATTGCAATAGTCTCGTATGTTAACGTGTCAACTCGATAATTTTCTACTGTTAAGCAATAGTATTAGCGCTGTTGTATTCAGGTGTGCATGGTGTAGTTGGTATTCGACGCTTTAAAATCTGAACAATATTTTTGTTAACCTAAAAGATGTTACAATAAAAGATAAAGTCTGATCGACCACTACTATACATAAGAATAAGGATCTTCTAAACAAGAATATGAAAATCCAGTTCAATTCATAATTACATTCTCTAAAATACTAAAAATGTTGTATCTAAAAGGTCAATTCAAGTATGTTCCGCTCGGTATCGTTTTAGCTACTTAAAAAATATATATTATAAGTCGCAAATGGCAGTTTTCAGGCTCTGTAATTATTTGAAAAAAACTACTAATTATTTGTTTCGAAAACCACTAACATCAAACTCGTAGTAGTGTGATTTTGATCTAAACTTGTTTGTTAGGTACATTTAATGACGGAAAACTAATTAACAACAACTAATCTTTTTTATTTTTAGGTTTATTAAACGAGTCTTTTTTAATAAATTAGTAATTACAAAAATATTCTTGAGGATCATAATCAGAGATTCACTCCTAGTTTTTAGAATTAACAGTTTTTCAATAATTCTAATAAAATTATCGATTACATCACTTATATATAGCTGCAGCTGTTACATCTGTAATCTTAAAAGTGTGATAAGCAATTATAAAAAAACAGCACACTTAGTAACTGAAATCTTTATACTTTGAAAGTTACTAATTATATATTTATGTTATAAATTGGAGGGATATTTAAATAACCGAACTGCTAGCAGAATTTTAACAACAAATAATTTACGAATACATATACTTCTAGTCAGAGTTCTAATATTAAACCAGGCTGATACTGAAATACTTATATTTTATTTAACAGTAATAAATACTAAGGTGTTAAAAGTTTCCTGGTATGTCAATATTTATTATATACTTGTCATCTATTGATCATATTTGTTTTTTTTTTATTCTATGGCTTTACATGGCAACACTGTTCTAATATTGCGTCAGGCTGTTGTCATCTAGCTTTTCATTCTTTCTTTTCTTTACATCTTGGTAAAAATGGCTGATAATAAATTATATGAGATTTTGGGTGTTTCCAGAAATGCAAGTGATTCAGAAATAAAAAGGGTAAGAGATATTTGCTAAATTACGTTACGTTGATTAACCTGAAGTTAACAAAATAATCGTTTATATCTTTTATTCGTAGCATGGTTTTTATCATTGCATTGATGTCCATTATTCTTCCTTATTTTTTAATGTTTCATTGTTTATTTCAGAGTTACCACAAGCTAGCAAAGGAATTCCATCCTGACAAAAACCCTGCAGCTGGAGACAAATTTAAAGAAATTAGTTACGCTTATGAGGTGCTGTCCGATCCTAAAAAACGTCAGACTTATGATAAATATGGGCTTAAAGGACTTCAGGAAGGAGGTCAAGGTGGAGGTTTCCCTGCAGATGACTTGCTCGGTCATTTCTTCGGGGATATATTCGGCATGGGCGGCGGAAGCAGGAGCCGTGGACCAGCTCGAGGTGAAGACACCATGCACCCTCTAAAAGTTTCATTAGAAGATATGTATATGGGGAAAACTACCAAACTGCAGCTGAGTAAAAATGTTATTTGTGGTCCTTGCAAAGGAGTTGGTGGAAAACCTGGGTCGGCTGTGACATGTGAATACTGTCACGGACAGGGTGTCAGAGTCTCTTATCAACAGATTGCTCCACAGATGACTCGCCAGTTTCAACAACGCTGTCCAGTTTGTGAAGGTCAAGGTGAAACTATCACAGTAAAAGATAAATGCCCAAAATGCAAAGGTAAGAAAGTGTTAACTGAAATAAAAATTTTAGAAGTCCATATTGAAAAAGGTATGAGAGAGAATCAAAAGATATTCTTCAGAGGGGAAGGTGACCAACAGCCTGATACTCAGCCTGGAGATGTGATAATTGTGTTGCAACAGAAACCGCATGATGTGTTTCAAAGAAATGGTGATGACCTTGTGATGAAACATGAAATAACATTAACTGAAGCTTTGTGTGGGTTTGAATTTGTAGTTAAACATTTAGATGGTAGAGATTTACTCATCAGACACTCATCTGGTGAAGTAATTAAGCCTGGAGATATTAAAGGTATACAAGGTGAAGGCATGCCTCAATACAAAAATCCCTTTGAGAAAGGTAATCTGTATATTAAATTTGATGTTGTTTTCCCTGAAAATAATTTTGCTAATGAAGAGCAACTTAAGCAGATAGAGAGTGTATTACCCCCACGATCTGTGTTTGTGATGCCAACTGGTGAAGATGTAGAAGAAGTTAATTTGATGGAGTATACTGCAAGTGACCGTGGCCGAGGTAGAGAAGAAGCATATGCAAGTGATGATGAGGAGCATTCTCATGCTGGGCCTGGTGTCCAGTGCGCACACCAGTAGTACAATGTAATAGTGTTCTTATATTTACTGATTTCTAATCAAACCTCACTCTATATTTATAGGTAGTGTAACATTCTTTAAAATACTGTAAGTCTGGTAAAGGACAATGCTTGTTGCAGTTTAGTTAAAATAGAATTAGAATCATTGGGTAATATTTTAAACAAAAAAAAAAACAAAGCAAATAATGTGTTTGTCTTTTCTTTAACTATTCACCGTTTTGAATAAAAAAATTTCAATAATAATAACCTCTAAATATAGTTTACTACCTAATTGATTCACAACTTATATTACATTTGAAACCTTGTAGGTTTGGTAGTTAATTTATAAACACAATGTATGTATTATGCACTATTGTTGGTGAAGCAGTTTTATTGCTGATGACTTGTTTCCTATATGTAAATGATCATTGTCCTTTGGCTGGCAGAAATTTCTTCACTAGGTTAAATTTGTTACAAATTCTGCTTTTCATCCACAAACTGTCTCTGACACTTACACTTAAATGGATTAACTTTTTAAATTTTGATAAATAGATCTTTTTACGTTTTTAATGGCTATGTTGACAATATGACAAAAACAATGTGTATATTCCAATACACTGTTGATAATTTGTTAATTTTAGTTAAATTTTATTTTTGAATATACTCAAATTTTGTTGTGTTACATACTAATATTGTAATTCAAAGTTTGTATTCTGTAAAGTAGATTGTAATTTTTGCAGTGATAGAATATGAATTGTAAGTTGAATTACTACTACAATCTCTTAATATACTAAACATTAATAAAAATACATAGGCTAAAGTTTATTTATCTTTGTTCGATGCATAATACAGTTGTTTCATTTATTGTCAAATTTGTCAGATGTATGTAAAGTTATTATTTTCATTTAATTTTCTATACTATTTTCATCTGCCTGTTTAGTTTTTAATTTATATTCATGACACAGTGAAAATGCTAGTGAGTTTTTTTGTAATTCATTCCAGGGGTATTGTATGGCTGAAACAAAATAATTATTGAGAGAATATTCATCAATGTGTTTTATTGAATTCAACAAGGACATCTCACTTTTATGTTTAAAATAAATAATAATAGTAAATGTCCAGCTTATCTAAGGTTTAAAAGTATTATAACTAATCATATCTATATGTATTTGAATAACTGACAATCGGGTAATTTATATTGTGATTTTTTTTTGTACTCTAGTATTATTGAGATACTCTTAACTTCTTTTTCTATCAGAAGTTATCATCTCATCTCTTTATAAATGTAGAATGTGTCACTTGGGTATTATAACCCACAATTTTAGTATCTACTACTGTACATTTTTATTTACACTAAATAAAAACCCTGTAGATAGACTAGACTAAGGTTTTTTGTCCTATAATTAAACTTAATTATAATATCTATATTGGTCACAATACCGTGTAAGTACTGAACAAGTGTTGGTACTGTGATCTTGTTTAAAGAAGCTATATCTACCTCAGTAATGTATTTGAAGTTAGTCGCTTTTTATTATATTGATCAAGTTATTGAATAATCTTTTTGTTGCAATAGTTTGACTACTTAGAGCTTCGACTTCCAGACCGAACTTCTTTATTTTCTCTAGAACGTCGAAACACATTGTACTGATTGAGCTCACTGTACCATGGGAAACATATATACCAAAAGAGCAAGCTATAAAAACAAATAAATACTACGAGCTAATAAATGACCTGAATATGAATGGCTACGTAGTCAATATATACGCAGTCGAAGTGGGTATACCAGCAAAATCTCTATAATCTACTAAAAGATCTTGGCTTTGTTTAGGACTGCAGTAAGTTCTTTATTAGAACGTGTATGTAAAGCTGCGTTAGCAGGCTCCTACAAAATTTGTCTGGGCAGTGATAGAAACTCGAGTAGTGAAGGTGAGTGTTGACGCGCGTCGGAACGGTGCCCCTTAAACCTACGTCCGTGTCACAAATCTCTGAAACTGCTCGGAGTTTCCCTCTGCCATAAGATAGACCTGGCACCCGCACGGCGAGTCCGTGGATAGCTAAGTTCATCCCTCTCTTTTAACTGAAGTGACCTGAGTCACAAATTTGATTTAAATATTGAAAAATAATCGTAAAACGAAAATTCCTAGAGGTACCTTTCTGCAGGAAGTTAGTACTATAATTGTTTTTTATTTTAAACAGATTGTGGACTAAAACTTTAAAGTATAAAACAGTTTGTGTGAAAGAAGTAACTTAAAATCATATTTAATCCTACCACCACTACAAAAAAACCACAGTGTTTGATGCTGTTTAGTCAATTCGACATTTTAGCTCATGAGAAGAGTTGGTGTTCAACATTCATAGGAATATATAATTTAGATACATGGTGTTATTAAGTTAGTAAAATGTAATAAAAATACATACGTAGTTACAAATAAATTATTTATTTACAAGTTTATATTTCCGATGGTCAGTCTCTTGCAAATTGTATGGTTATCGTTAGTACTTATACATATTTTATATGCATTTATAATTTCAATTGTATAAATGTTTAGCTGAAACATAAATAATGAAATCACATTTATTATCACAGTATAAAAACGAAATATTATAGTTGTTATATAGGAATAATATTTTGACCGTACATATTTTCTATACCATTTAATAAATTCAAAACAGTTTTAATAGAACACGTAAATATATAATATAATTTATTTTTTATAAATAAGAAACGACCTATATTTCTTACCAAAAGCATAAATATTATGCTAACTTTATTGCTTATTTCATCCCTTTAACTTTTATTTACGTAACTATAGCTATTCTTCTCCTAGGTCTAGTTTATTCTAATATCAAAACTCATCGACGTTGATTTAGCGATTTTGGATTATTTCAGTTTTGCAGTAAAATATAGTTGTTTACGATAAAAATAAGTTAATACCTGTGTAATATGTAGCTCGAGTTAGTTTTCGTATATTTGTGGGTTGAAATTATTTTTATTTAGTATATTAGATATACCTTTATATATAACTAGCTGTGCCCGCGACTTCGTTCGCGTCGAACTAAAATATTATTTTGCCTGTTTTTGTAACTTTTCAATACAGCTTTGCTCCTATAGCTGGTAGAGAGATGTTGATGTAAACCATTCCTCATTGCTCTATCAAATAAATAAAGATGTTTTTTTAATCCGATTAGTAGTTCCTAAAATTAACGCATTCAAACTTTTTCGCTTTATAATTTTAATATATATTGTATACACACGTTAGTCGTCGTCTAACTTTTAGACAAGTATCCGGATTTGTGATACGCATAATATACGGTTTTATTGAGACAATTTAGTTATTCTCGAGTTATTAACTACCAAAAAGGGCAGAACATCTGCCAGTTCAGCTAATAGTAGATATATACCTACATACCCACTTACAGTTTATTTGTAGATTCCAATGATTCACAATACTTCTTAAAATCTTTTCTGCTTCTACATAGTACATTTAAATTTATTTCTTTAAGTCCTAATTTACGTAATTTTTCTAACCGTTGTTTTACGGTTTTCATAGAGGACAATAATATCCTGGGCTTAGCAGCAATGTCTTTAATACAAAAACCTTCAGAAATAAGGAAGTCTAGAAAAGGTTTAACCTGAAATAAAACAATATTTTGTAGAAAATATGAAAGATGTTAATCTGCTAATCTGTTTATATCGCATACATATATAGAAATGTTATCATATCACGACATAACTTTGAAAGTTAATACATTCAATTCTGCTATGAACATTATCAATATGATATGATACATGTATACCTGTTATATTAATTCCAATACAGCAGTGCCGTTCATTTCACCAAATTGCAATATTATAAAAAGTTCATTTATGCCTTTGCCTACTTTATACAAATAATGAGTTGACTATGACAATAGAATTTTACGTCGATTGTAAAATGTATTTTATTCATACTTCATAATCCATATTTTCATACGTCGTCGAAATACACCGCCGTACGTTCATACGCCGTATTTGAACTCATATTTCTTTTTCTAATGAATAAATGTAAGTATAACTCATCAGTAGTCCGTGCATAAGTGATGGGGACTGACAGGCCGTGAACCAATTCCCTCGCCCAGTCATTTACCACCTCGAAATTATATTTTGGTTAAAAGTTGTTGACTATACTATAAATTGAAACTATTTGTTTCGATTGCTTGATTTTACTATTAAAGATAATGCCAGTTGAACTTTTAAAATCCATGTTTTGCTGCCAAAATATGATGTAATAAATTATTATTAACATACCTTAGTTACTCGCACGTTTCTTAGTGCAGGTAATTTTTTGCAAATATCTTCTACATCTTTTACTGAAATGTTCAAACGGTTTGCCAAATATGTTTCGGTAGATTTAATGCCACCCAAAATGGTTTTTGTTTCTTGAGATAAGCTTATTGTTCTAGATATTGGAAAAAATCCATTATTATTAAGAAATACAATAATTTATACACGTAAAATTTGCATCATACGGATTTTATATTTAAATTGCTTTTCCGTTTATCTATATTAATATTAAAATGCGGAAAAGTTTGTTTGTTACTACCAGTCGGATTTCAGTAATTATTTTTGTATTAGTTCGAGCAATCATTAAGGAAGGGTTTTGGCATCAACATCACGATTTCACCAATACAAGCAAAGCTGTATTGAAAAAAGTTACAAAAACGGGCAACAGTTATTAAATAATTTTTAGTTTAGTTGGATGCATAAACAAGTTTCATTTTTTTTATAGTTAATGTTTAGCGTTATGGTCATAATCTCACCTGATCTTAAGATACGATACGGCCCAGATTGGTAGACACGTTAAACCTGTGGAGGAACTGGCTCTCAAGTGCAGCTGCCGGAACACACTTATTGGTATTTGCCGGCAGATTTTCAACTTGAGGGTGGTTGCTAGCCAGGCAGGTATTAGAAAAAGCCCTACCATCGTGGCATGGTTTCCTCACGATGTTTTCCTTCACCGAAAGCTCAAGCTAACATTGTAGGTGGATTCGAACTAACCTCCCTTAATGCGAAGTCATACACAATACCACTAAGCTATTATAGGTTCATTCAATCAAAATTAAAATTTGAAAATGAATCAAAATTTAATCAAAAGAAATGAAAAACGGAAACAATATTAGATATAGCCAGTTCTACTGAACTTAACCATCTTAAGGTGGAAGGTTGATTAGAATTGATTATAGGTAATAGAGATGTAAAAAAAAAATTGGTCAAGCCAATTTTGAGTTTTAGCAAGAATAAAAAAAGTTGAATTTAGGTAATACAAAGTTCACCGGGTCAGCTAGTATAATATATATAAATAAACAATATTTCATACATGCACATACAATTACACTCATTTACATACAGAATCAGTAATTTACTTTAAACCCTCATGGGCTAAGAATTAATAATTTTATTTGGTTTTACAGAATTTTATTTGGTATACAGAAACAATTAAAATATAATCTGAAAAATGATGATAGAAATTCCAAGAGTGTGTTACATAGGACAAGCAGCACTACTCTTTGAAAGAGGTGGTTGAAGGGATCATTGCCTTCAGAGTGTGGTGAATATCTACCTATGAAAATGTGATTTCACAGGAGACAACAATAAGGATGTACAAGGGGTAGCAGAGGCCCATCTTCCTACTGCACAGATTTGGTCATCCAAGGTTAGCTAATAACAGTGCCCTTTACCTGTCTTCAACACCATTTTTATAAAAAAACTATAGACAATGTTTAGTACCCCATTGTGGTTTAGAGAGCATGAGTCTCAAAATCTTTCTTTTTTAGCATGCTTTTATAGATATTCCTCTTTAATTAACCTAGGCAAGCTAGGAAAAAGTTATGTAATTTATGACAGGCCATATTACTCACTAAAACCTCTAGTGGCTTTTTTATGCACTTACATGCCAGACCCTAGGAACCATTTTTGCAATTCTCTCAGTCAAAGCCAGAGAGTATCCATTATGGCCATCCCCATGTAAAAAAGTGGTATTACAATTACATATACCTATTTAAAATATCTTCAGGACATCTCACCATCCAAGGGTATAAATTATCAACACCTAAATCTTTAATTCTTTGAAGTCTAGTGTGAATAGTTTTATGATGGTATTTCAGTACCCACAGGTCTCTTAATATTCTATCACCAGATACTCCCATTTCTGAAACCAAAAAAGAATAGTTATATTTTATTGAAACTATAGTAAAACTTTATTAAACTAAAATGTAAAAATAATAAAATATTGCACACCTAATAATACATTTAATGAATTTTCAAGCCAGTCAAAGGATAAACTGTATATAAAAGTTCTTTTTGCAAGTCGTTCACTCAATTCTGATGATTGACACTGAAAAATAAAATTATACCGAAGTCTACACAATATTTACAGTTGTGTTAACAATTCTTTAAGTCACCTTTATCTGAGATGAAATATAGTAAAGCCTGTTTTCACATAATCCTTTTGCTTGGTCAACTTTTGTTACTTTTGATATATGCAACAGTGTTTTAATAGGCAATTTGTAGAATGGTAAAGCATCTTCAGCAGATAGAAAGTTGAGCTGCAAGATAAGCTTAGCTTTAGATTCATCATAACCTGAAAATAAAACCAATTTATGCTTTATAACCATAGTTGACAACAAAGTGTTTTATAGCAACTTCTAATTAGGAAAACTATGTGAAACCTCACAGGGAATAGAGTGGATGATATTATATCTAACTAATGTAACCAAATTCACATCTAAAACAGAATCCATGTCCATTTATAAAATTTATACTATTAAGTGATGGTGATCAAATACTCATTTGTTAAACATTACCAATACTTTTGACTGCTTAACATAAAATATGTATATAATCATTTTCTTTATGATTACTAATTTAATTTATAGCATTATTTGCTGGTGGTACAGTAACGAGAACACATTCAGAAATGTTTCAATACAATCACAATACACTAAGAAAAGTTAGAATTAATTCTAAGAAACTGAGATTGTAAATACTTAGTGCACTTGGGTGATGATTAACTCAACAACGTTCTTGTGAAAAGGGTTTTAACTAGTTTTACTTTTATAGTTTGACTATGAGTACAATGGCCTTCGTCCAATTAGGTACAAGTGGGGTATTTATTTTTAAGTATATTTTTGACTATGATATAAAACAAAATGATATGTTTGTTAACGAAAGGACAAAAAGTGCTTGTACCACAAGCAGGTATCGACTACTACGTATTATTTTTTCTAGTCATTCTGGAAAAAAACAAACCATTTTTTTCTGAGTTTACTTGAATGCTGTGTGTTGCAGTACCCAAGTTATTTATACAAGGTGATATTAGTTTTAGTTTCCCACAACACAGTTTATTATAATAGAGTGCTTTGTATACATTAAAAGTAATATTCTTTGGACGTAATACCAAAGCATTTAGAATAAGCGATCTTATAACTATCATATCGTAATTTTACACTGTCTTCAAAACATTAGGACACTTATATTATGTGTATTATTTTTGGATGATTGTTGCTATACCTCTAGTTACTAGAGCTGTAACAAACCGTATGTATTTATTACTAGGTATCGAGTACATCATCTATTACCGAGTACCGAAAGGTTATTCACGAATGAATTTCGTTACTTGCATGTTTTCGTATTGAATATACAAAGTGCGTGCGAACGATGCGATGCTCTTTGTCAGGTAGGTATCAAAAGTAACTAGTTGCGTACCGATACAATCGTAACGAATACTGATTGTTATAGTAACAAATTCATACGGGTACGCAATTTTTCGTTAATTTTACACCTTTATTGACAACTATTCTAGAATCCAAAGACCAATAATAAATTAATAGAAACAATTTTTATTTTTCATAGTGATGTTCTGAAATTGATAAAAACGAATAAAAATTAATTCGAATTCATAACTACAAATTGATTCTCCATATAGCCAGGGTCCCAGATAGCTATCACAATACTAACGTTCGCAACCGAAGTTTCCCATTACATCTGATTTAGTGAAATCAGAATCAGTCCTTAGTGACGTTTTCGCCGCGTCTACAGAGCCGTGGTCATCTTGCAGATCGGCTGATGACATGTATTGGGCTTTGCGATCGCTATCTGGAACGCACCATTAGATATAAACCGTTTCTTTAATCCATCCCTATTGTGATACCTATAACTTTTTTATTTATCAATAATTTATAATCTATGTTATTTGTATTTTGCAAGAATTTGTTGTTATTGTTTTTTATTTTCTTTCGAAATAATTTGAAATGCGAATTGATGTGAAATTGCAAAGATAGGATGATTTTAATTGACTTCCTCATGGGCAGGTGAGGCATATGCCTTTTACGATAAGCTAGCAACCTATTGTAGTGTAAATGTATACATAACATTGTCATAATTTTTGTAATTAACAGACATAAAGAATGGAGAAGAATTGCTAAGAGAGAGCGAAGACGTAGAATCCGAACTGAAGTTGCTAAAAAAAGAGGTGAGCAACTTTGTATTTTTGTAGTGTCGTACTATGAGCTTTACTCAACCCCTTTTGCATAGCATACATTACTGTATGGTCTATTGAAAACTATATGTAAATTTATTTACTAAGTCCTGCACATGGCATAAATATAAAAGTTTTATTTTGTGAAAATAACAATTTGATATGTATAGGAGTATATACTTGTAGATGACATTACAGATTTTGAATTTGAGAAAGATGAAATAGCTACTCAACAAGAAAAACTTCTATGGAGAATTCAACAAGAACAAATTTTACTTACAAACAAAATTGAAAATAATAAATGGATTCAAGCAGAAAAAATAGCAGTGGCACAATGGAGTAAACTGCAAGAAAACAAACAAAGAATGCTAAAACTCTACTTAGAAGAAGAAGCTAAAATTAAATTGGTATAAGATATATTAGTATGACTTTTATCTTCTTTAACAAGAACAAAACAATTTGATTTAATTTCCAATTCATTTTGTGAAGAGCTACTTTAAGTGTTATAGTGGCTTTTCCTTTTTCTTATCATAGGATTTTACTATTTTTTAAAAGCTACCTTTCGTTGTTTGATTTATTTTATGTATATGTCAATAAGAGTAACAACTACTTAGTAATACTGAAAAATTAAAATCACTCATTTGCTAGCAAATCACATTAAACATAAAATATAATCAAAGTTTTACTGACTTTTTTATGTTACTTAATTATTTCACCCACAGAAATTATTTATTATAATCTTAAGACAAATTCAACACGCTAAACATATAATATATCATTCCCTTTTAAAATTACCAGTGCTTGAATATGGATGAAGCTGTGAATTTGAATACAATAAGGTCATAACAAAACATTACTATAAAGCGTGCCTTATATCATATATACATACCTTTTTTTATAGTTAAGGTTTAGCATTATGGCCATAATCTCACCTGATTGTAAGTGACAACATAGCTCAAGTTAGTAAACATGTTAAGCCTGTGGAAGCACTGGCTCTCAAGTGCAACTGTCAGAACCAGAACAAACCTATTGGTATTTGGTGGCAGATTCTCTACTTCAGGCTGGTAGCTAGCCAGGCAGGGATTAGAAAAAACCCTACCAACATACTATGGATTTCTCACGATGCTTTCCTTCACCAAAAGTTCAAGCTCATTGTAGGTGGATTCGAACTGGCATCCTGTGATGTGGAGTCCTTACACACTACCACTGAGCTATTATTGTTTCAATAATTATTATAATGATTTGCTGGATAAAATACTGGGACGTAACATTTTACTAAGATATAGGAACTTGACAATAGATAAAACTATAGTTCTGTATGGGATGGCTTAAAGACGGTCACGAGCTGCAATATTCATTAACCTCAAGTTTGCTAATTATGTAAATCATAAAAAGCATTATTTATTCCACAAATTTGTGTGGGTGTTGTTATACTGATTATTATATTCTAGGAGTGGGAATTGGAGTTAAAAAAGAAGAAAGAAGAAGAAGAGAGGTTAAGAAAGATGGAAGAGGAAAACAAAAAGAGGCAAGAGGAGTTCATGAAGAACTTGGAAACATTTTTGTCTGGAGATTTAGATGAACCTTCAAAGGAGCTACTTATATTACGTGAGACTAGACCTCAGATGGATGTTTGTCCATTTTTTTCAAAAACTGCATGTTGTCGTTTTGGTGATAAGTGTTCTAGAAATCACCAGTACCCTACAATTAGTCATGTAAGCCAATCCACAACAAATAGAATCATGCTCCTCTCTTGGTTAGTGTTAGATTTAATAATAAATTCTATTATTTTACAGGTACTATTAGCTGCAAACTTTTTCTCCCATTTCGGTTTTGATAACAATTTTCCCAATAATGAGTATGAAACTGATATCATGTTGGAATACGATGACAGTGATATATATGAGGAGTTTAAAGAGTTTTTTTATGATGTTTTAACTGAATTTGAAAAGTTTGGTAGAGTGGTCCAGTTCAAGGTAAGCTAAAGGAATCAAACTGAGAGATAGTGTGATATCAAAGGAATATCCCAGAATATCACAGCACAGAATTTTACTTTATTATGACAAAGTATCCTTTGAAAATCGTTTTGTAAGCATGAATTATATAACTTTTTGTTATTATTGCTAAAAATATAATAATTAAAATACCTCATACATTACTGTAAGAAAGTATGTTGGAAATTTTATAGTCCTAATCTACTACTATGTTTATAACTTATATATTACCTACTGTAAGTAAACTTAGACTAAAATGTAGTTAAAGAATACATCTATGATCTAGCGCAAAAAATGTAAATTAGCTTACAAGTTCTCAAGTTAGCACACCTACAGACAGACAAAGATACATTTTATTTTATAATATTTCATATATTATAAATTTTTTAACATCTATATTAATATTATAAAGCAGAAAAGTGTATTTGTTTGAACACACTAATCTTAGGAACCTCCAGTCAGATTTCCAGTTCTTTTAGTATTTGATAGTGCAATCATTGAGGAAGTATTTATTTCATTATTATTATTATAATAGTATAGTATAGTATTTATTTATGTCAATTGGGTATATAAAATTTTAGTTTCATGTGAATGAAGTTGCAGGCACATCTATTTAAGAATATAGGTGAAGTATATGTAGATAAATAAACAATAGTAATGAAATGTTACTAGTACTTGAATCTATTTAAACAATATTTTCAATTTAAATAAACCTGCAAGTTAATTATTAAATTTATGTAAAATCAACAAAATCTGTCACTTTTGTCTATTTTATCATTACTCAGAGTAACACAGCATTGATAAATTTCTACCTAACTATTTAGATACAAGGTTTGTATTATAAATATTTTATTTATATTACATTTTTATTATAAATAAAATATATCAGTTGCTTTCTATTCTAGGTATGTAGTAATCACGAGAAACATCTACGAGGAAACACTTACATAGAATTTGCAAGTATCAGGAACGCCGTATCGGCTTATCGTTCATTGCACTCGCGCTGGTATGGTGGCAAACAGTTATCATTGGAATTTTGTACTATAAATTCGTGGAGAAGAGCTATTTGTGGTAATAATGACTTGTATGAGTGTTAACAAATACTGATACTATTTCATATACATAGTTACATTTTGCTAAGCAAATGATTTACGATGTCTTTTAAAGAAAAGTGTCCAATAAAATAAACTTTTATTTCAACATATTTAAACTTTAATGTTATCAAAAATGAGATCGCCACATTTGCATATATTAAAAAAAAGATACTTGACAGTCTATTATATTGTCATTCAAACTTTCCGATTTGAATAGTTATATTGTAGTAATCATATTTATTATTTACTCAACTTCTATATTACATGTTACTAGATTTTACGTGCGGTTCCGCTCGCGTTAATGTTGATTTTGTTAAACAAATCGGATGACGCCATAAAAATTTACATACAAAGTTTATTCTTTACCTCACTTCTAATAAGTTTTTCGAGAGAAAAAGTAGACTATCGCCATCTCCAAGTTCCCGTCTATCTCTATAAAGAAATTCATCATAATCGATTCAGCGGATTCGGCGTGAAAACGTCACAAACAAACAAACTCACTTTCGAATTTATATTATTAAGTAAGGATTCCACTTAATTAAAAAATACATGGTTTGTGGATGCTTATATAATTAGACATATGCATTTTTTATATACACTCATTACTCATGGTATAGGAGAAGCACTTTTTACTTGTATACAGTTTGAGTTGAGTTCACGTCTCTAAAGACTCATTGTAGAATAATATCAATGCTAGTTTTATATTGCTGAATGCATAAAATATATTTTTTTCTAGGACTTCAAATGAACAATCGTTGCCCGAAGGGTCGTGTTTGTAATTTTCTACACGTTTTTCAAAATCCAAATAGTAGATTTCCTGTTTATGATGCAATTTCTGGATGCGAGGGGAAGCGAAGAACAGACGAAGCATATAAGATGTTAGTAATATTATATAATTACATGTTTTCTCATAATCTCAACTGGTATATCAATGCTATTTGCTCCTTAACCGAAGCTATCGGATATCCGAAATAAAAAACCGAAACCATATTCGATATAAATGTAATGAATGATTTTTGAATAGAGATGATGAGAGAATAGAGAAGTTGCATGAGACACTATCACCCCTAAAATTTAACTAATACTGAGCTAAAGTCAATATGGTTCGTCTATGAATGTTCACTCATATAATAATATTCATTGATCTTGTATTTAATTATTTTAAAACGTAACATTCATGGCTGAAATTATTCGAATGTGTATGATATAATTTCAAATGCGTATACATAATCGAAATTACTACTAACGATTTTATCCGCATCAGGGCGTGGCCTTAAGGTGTTTTTTTTATATAGCTAAGGTTGAGCATTATGGCTATAATCTTACCTGATCTTAAGTGACGATACGATCTGTGTTGGTAGACACACTTAACCTGTGGAGGAACTAGCTCTCAAGTGCAATTGCCGGAACACAGGTATTGGTATTTGGCGACAGATTTTCAATTTGAGGGTTGTAGCTTGCCAGGTGGGCATTAGAAACAACCCTACCACCATGCTCTGAATTGGTGGCCAATATACTGTCAAGTGCTGCTATAGGTGCGTCTGTTTTGGTGCATTTGCACACTTGTGTATATGGAGAGGAGGTTTCTAGTACTGTTCAGCTGCCTATATGGCAGTGGCCTCAAGTAGTGATGGCGATTGTTTCTGTAAAAGATCGATTGTAATCTATATCAAATGAATCGATTTACAAAAAAATCCAAATCCCAAAGATCGATTCATAAAAAAACGATTTTTTCGATCCGCTTTTCGTGCTTACATTCTCAATATAAAACTAATCATAGAATACAAAAAGAACACCACAAAAATCGATTTTATCATTTCTATATATGTGAAAATTTATCATTTCTATATATGTTTGGGTAAAACATTCAAATAATTGTAAATGTTTTATGAAAATAGATAAGAGTCAAACCTTTATTTTTAAAGGTTAAATATCGGTTCACTGGATCGATTCAGAGCTGTGAAACGATATCTAAAATCGATTTTTTTCCCCCAAAAAATCAGTTTTTTCGACTAATCGTTGTCACATCGTCATCCCTAGTTTCAAGCACCGCGTAGGAGTGGCAGGCCTCTTAGCGGTGTAGTCCTGTAGAGGGAGCCTGCGTCTTCTCCTGTATCGCCAGCAGAATCTTGACAAGGGCTCCGATAGCGGCGCCCATAATCAAAATTGATAAACTACTTGTGTTTATAACATCCTCGACTCTTAGGTGGAAATTATTTATTAATAGCTGGCCTAACGGCCCTTATTCTGCTATTTGCAGTAGACATTGACACGACCAGAATGCCATCTAACACGTTCAGACATATGAACCTTTCGAGTTGGACCAAGCAATACGCCTTCCCAAAATTTCATTGAAATCGGATGACCGGCTTCCGAGAATAGCGTGTATATAAAAATGTTAATATAACCAAAATAATCTTTGTTTTTAATTTGTAGACGAAGATCGTCACGTAGTACATGGAGATGGTCTAAATCTCCAGAACCTGAATCACCAAAACGAAAAAGACGACGGTCGAGAAGTAGAGAGCGAAGATACCGTGAACATAGGCGATATCGGGACAGTTCGCGATATAATACTCCTAGTTTGGATTACGATTAATGATCGATACATCCAAATGTTTTACAGAATATATGTATTTTTTTTATATATGGTTTTAATTTTGTAAGAAACCCGTGAAAACATACAGTGACGGATTTTTATGTTCGGTGGCGCCGTAGGTTCAAATTAATTTGACGCTCCTCTATATATATATATATATATATATATACAATAATAAGTAATTCTGTCCACGATTACTACTTACACGGTTAATAAAAAAATTGACATCTCGAAGTTGTCAAAGCAAGAAAGAAATATTAAAATTTGGGTTTACAGTTGGTAAAAAACAAGGTCGATTTCAAGGTTTTGCCGCCTCAAAAATTATGGCGCCACTGAAAATCTGACATTCTACGCTCGTGCCTCGCGGACCTAAACTTAAATCCATCACTGTTACATGCCCGATAGTCTTCTTCTCATTTAGTGGTAACCCATACAAAAGGGATAGTGGTATCAAAATAAAAAACAATGGATAATTTTTATTATTCTCTAACTTACAACTAATACACGTTGTTGAAATACATTACTGCCATTATCAAGTAAGAGTATCTTGTGGTAATTTCTCCATTCTAACAAAACAGTTGCCCCCTTTTTAAAATTTTCCTGGGAGTTTTTGTGACCACTGAGAAATAATGTTCAATTATTACTTCCAAACACATCACGTGTACACGATATACCTAAGGGGTACCTAAACAAATAAAAAACAAAAAAAACAAATCTCTACATGACAGACTAAAAATAAGACAAGAAATTTGAACAAAAGTCTACAAGGACGTTTAATGATATAGATCTAAACAATGTAGGTATAATCCATTGTAAGTGAAGGTTAATCTTAAGGTTTTAAACTAACCCATGACATACAGGCTAACATATACGTTTTTTTTGTTAAAAGATAGTTAAGACTCATTTTTATTAATCGACAGCTGAAAGAATTACAACCACAAAACTACCAATAATTTACTTTTCTGTTTTTTTTCGAACAGAAAAATGCTGTTGGTGCTTTGGCGTGCCTTACAAGGTTTACTGCAACCGCTTGGAGCACTTAACCGAAAATGTTAAATTTTCTAATTCAAAATTGATGATACCGAAAAATGGTCACCTTGAAATTTGGCTTTTTAATAATAATATATAACGGTACATTATATTGCATTGTAAAAGTATTATGTATTTAGTTATTCAAAATGCCAATACATTGCAATTAATGATTATACATAAAAAAATACTTATACTGTCAAATGGCAGCAATGGTTTTCGTGTGTAAGTTATGTACAACCTAAAAAATAAAACTAATATATTTGCGTACAACATAGTAAAATTCATCACTTAAAAAAACTTTTGGTTAATAATATCTAAATTAAATATTTGCGTTTTATTCAATTATATTATAAGTAAAAACGTATTTTACTTATAATATCATTGGTTGCATTTATTTTTATTAAAGTTTATTAATATATTATAAATGTATATTTAGGAGTACCTAACGAGCATGTTCTGAACATTCAAATATTTCGGTATACGTTTGTGGAATATAAAGTTTTACGTTAGGTGAATTAATAATGTTACAATAATGTTGTATGTAATAGTTATTAATTTATTATATTGTAGTTTCGTATACAACATGCGATTTACATTTTTTTTTAGATCTGGCACTCTGGGTGTATATATAAACAAATAAAAAATACCGGCATTTAAAAAAAATAGGCTTTAAGGTTTATAATATATTCCTCTGTATATGAGTTGCAATCACGTGCACTGTGAAAAAGAATCAAGAAGATTAAGTACACGACACTAACTTAGTCAATGGAATTACATAATTAACGGATATACACAAATTACAAATTTTGACAGTACTAACCAAGAATGTTGCCAAAGTACTTTTATATAGTTAGATTATATATATTAGCAAATTATAGCGAAATTAAAAAAATCACATTTTAAGGCCATATGGTAAAGTTTATGTACATTTGATTACAAAGCTTTTTTAAAGTACTCAATTTCAAAATGTGTTCAACATATAAATCCAGATTTACGGGAAACATACTATAGATTCGTCCTATAAAATATGAATGCTTAAAATTTATTTATTTTTTTAAATATAAAAATGCTTATATAATATTTTTAGAACATATTCTAATACTATAATAATCTAACATACTTTAATTCTATAACTAAAATAATTAATATCTTATGTTCAAATTGTAGTTAACAAATTTATTTTCTTCTACATGATAATATTAGGCGACGTAGGTAGTTTACAAAATATATTACTGTACCAAAATAATTAAATTTATTCATGTTGTGTGTATAATTTAGTACTAGAGGTTTTGAATCATGGATGATATAAATAATGTCAAGATTTTGATCGTTCAAAACAAACTTAGTGATTTGATTGGTATATTACAGTCTGGTTTGAACCCCAATTTCGAAAATGGCTGGCCAATACGTATGGCTGCTCGCCGTGGATTTTATAATACTGTTAAAACTCTTATACAATTTGGAGCAGATCCACATTTATTAGGAGAAGCAGGTATGTTAGTCTATAGTAATGACAGTAATAACTTAAAAATGATAGTATTCATAATCGTGAATTTGAATATATTGGGGCGCTAAATAATGGAATACTACTCGCTAGACTTTTCACAATAATAACTGTGAAATAAAACGTGACAAATTACAACATATTAAAAATTGTTTCATATACCTATTGGCGAATATGAATACATTCTAATTTTGCAGCATTAAGGTAATAGAACACAAAATTATGACATTTTACAATAAATTATTTTTAAAATTTACAAGTAGATAAATCAGAAGTGATTGCATATTTTATTTCACAAATGTGAAGATGGTATGATGAGCACATACAAACTTTGTATGAATACTCTGGTAGTAGGGTTGAAAAATCATGCTTGCACTTCTTTTTATAAAGAATTAATTTGCAATTCTTCGTTGTTTATAAATCAATCTATATGGCCATTATTGAAGGGATGAAAGTTTGTATGTCTGTTCCAATAGTTTTTGGTTTTATAAATTCTGTAATTTATTTTCTATGAAATAAGGAAATACTTAGATAATTTCTAAAATCATCCCTAAAAGGTATTAACTATATAGACAACAAAATTTATATTGGAGATTTATATTTTTTATACTAAGAGTAAATCTGTTAGTAATTAGCAATAGTAGTAGTTTAGTAAGTGTAAAATAAGTTATATTAAAAGTAATTTTGAAGCAATGATAGCTCAGTTGGTAGTGTGTACGAATCCACCTACAATAAGCTTAAAATTTCGGTGAAGGAAAACATCGTGATGAAAAGCGTGGTTGTAGAGTTTTTTTAACGTGAAGCTGGCTAGCTACCACCCACAACTCGAAATTCGGCCGCCAAAAAAGCCATAGGTGTGTTATGACAGTTGCACTTGAGAGCCAGTGCCTCCACTAAGCTTAGCGTGTCCACCCATTTTGAGGCACATCGTCACTTAACATCCGGTGAGTTTATGGCCCTAACGCTAAACCTTACCTAGAAAAAATATCCCATTGCAGGACTATAGTCAATAAAATTATATCTCATCCTGATATCAATAACAATATTGAAAAAACATCTAAAACTAAATTGCGTTACAATTTCAGGAGCATCAACTTTGCAACTAGCTGTGTATTCTGGAGAACATTGGAACACTAATAAATGGAGTTTCCTCTTGTCATGTTGCGATTCTTCTCAATTAGCAGACGCTGCAGCTGTTGCGATTGTGTTCCATAATGTGCCGGCATTGCAGAAAATTTTGGAAACTGGCCGGTGTAACACAAATATTCCAACGACATTAACTGGTTTGTTATTAATTTTTTTTTATATGTGACTTCTGGCTTTATAGGTAATTTCGTCAATTCCAAGTGATAACTTTATTGTTTTATATTTACACTAATAGCGTTTGTTTTCAATCAAACGATTAGAAGAAAGTTGTAATTGAATATAATTTTACATACTAATCATGAAGCTATTACTAATTCATAAAAACATTGACATATTTGTGAATACGATTTTTTTTTTGAATGTAGTTATTACTAGCTGCGTACACGACTTCACTCGCTTGTAACTAAAAATTATTTATTAGTTTTTGTTCAATTTCGTGACTTTTCAATACAGCTTTGCTCCTATTGTTGATAGTGTGATGTTAAATAGCTTAAAGCCTTCCTCAATAATGGCGCTATCTAATGCGGAGAGAATTTTTGAAATTCGACTGGTAATTCCTGAGATTAGTGAGTTTAAACAAAGAAACTTTTCCGCTTTATTTTATTAATATAAATGTATATGATCTTTAGAAAATATTTCCCGGAATATTGTGGTTATTTCATTATCATTTTAGGATTCACTAGGCTAGAGTGACATACATTAACATTCAATATTTAATTTTCAACACAGTGTTCAAATGTGATTGCCATTGGTTATTATATATATTTTATCAAGTTTATTCATTTTTTGTGTTTGTTTGGTAATAAATACACATATACCTAGAAGTTATATTTTATGTTATCCCGGGCTTCATGGCTCCCCGGGGCTTGTTGCATCGGACTGAGTGCCTCGCCTCAAAAGCTCGGTGAAGCTGTAAAAGCCCTTACGGCTAACAGCATTATATATCCAATCAAAAAAAATAGGTTGTGTTTGTCTGAAATAGGATCATTCAATTTGCTACATGTTCAGATATAATGTTCTTTTAGTACGTGGTTCAATGTATATTTTATTACGATATGCCCAGGTAAAACACTTGAACAATTAGCACAGGGATACAAATTGTCTCATTTGTTGAAGACTCAAAGCGATAATCCGGCGTCAAATTCACCAAGAAGTTCAAGATTGGTAAGTCTGCTTTTTCATTTGAATCTGTATAAATGAAAGTCGTTCTAAATTTGTACATTCACCAAGATAATATGTCTTTTAGTTTTAATATTTATAGTTAAATTTTTATTTAGAACTTACTTCACTTGTAAACTAATAAACCTTGCATTGGTTTTGAAATTTATGTATAACAGAACTTGAAGAAGAATCTAAGTTAAACTTACATATATTGTTGCGCTTTCTCAACTAGGTACCTACTAGACAACACAACTTTACAACTAAATGAAACTCTTTAATACAGATAAGAATTTAATTCAAGTAAACACGCACTTTCCGTGAACTATTCATGTGCACTACATATTTATATAGTGATAAACTTATAATATAGTATGGTATTAGAATATAGTAATACAGTAAATATGTTTTTGAGAACGCTCAGCCCACAAGACAAATACAAACCAGTTTAGCATTTGCTTCAGCCCGTGTAACATTTTAAAAGCACGCTAAAAAGAAGTAACTTGCAAATAAATAAAATAAAATATTACATATAAATAAAAGTTACGTTATATTTCGGTAATTAATAGGATTAATGCCAATATTGTGATCGTCTCGATTCTCAAGTTCTAGCTTTCTTAATAACGATTCAAGCTACTTAAATATTACATTCGATTTATGCGAAAACAATTAGTTTTTTTAGCTTTCTCCCTGTTATTTACGGCCCCCGACTTCGGTAACAATATTAACATCCTAAAGTTTAGCACGCAATTTTTCAAAATTCGTCCATATTTATATATAGTATAATGGGTAAAAGTCTTTGACTTAGCGTGTTAGTGATTTTGAATTATTCTATTTCAGAATACGTCGCCTATGTTAACATCAACTCAAACATACAGAAGAAATCTTTCACCATCTGTAGCGAGGTTCTTTGATCAGACTGTAGGCCAACCTGCGTTGTCTCCACAGAGACAAACTGTTGTGACAAATACTTCACCAATATCTGATATATTGCGTCGTTAACGCGCTTGCAATCATTTAATATAATTTGACAACAATATTGTAACCTTAATTTTCCTAAATAGACAAAAATTGACATTTAATTGAAATCGATTGAATAAGTTTATTGTAAGAATTAATATAACTAACATGTATTTCTAATAATAATTAATGGTAATAGTGTGATGATTCTGAGATTTTTTACTCAAAGATTTGTGTGACAAATAAGATATTTTTCATGTTTGACCATCTTAGATAAATTAATGTAACAAGTTCACAATAAACCTTTTTAAATAAAATATGTCAAAAACTAAATTATGTTTATCTCATGTGTATCTACTTCTTATAAATTTGAGGTCCTTGTGTTGGTGTACACAAGCTAACCGCTTGCGTATCGTGAAATGTTTGCTCGGAAACCTATAATAAAAAATGTTTATAAATTATCCTGTAAATAGGTATAACATAAGATACAATAATTGTGCTCGACTGGGTAACGAACACTATGTACCGACCTACACTGCGATAAACCCACGGCACTGATTCCTCTAGTTACATTCATACATACGTATTACCCTCTTTCATTAAAACATTTTTTTAAATATTCCCAGGTATTCAAACAAAATTCTATAAACCATTGAAATAAAACTAATTTAAACTGATTTTCTGATTTTAGGTTATTTATTAATTTTGATCCCGACGTTTTGAAAGCTTTTCAGCCTTCGTGGTCACGGGGCGAACTGAGGTGTAGGTTGTCCAGAAAAGTTCATGTTACTGTGTCTACCTTCAATTTAATTTTAGTTATTGATAGTGTTCCGATCTACGCAGAAAGAGCTCACATCTGGCTACATGTTGTGGAGGAATCAGTTTTATGTACAAGTGAATGGAGAAGCTATGGGTTCACCTGTATCTCCAGTAGTCGCCGATATTTTCATGGAGGACTTCGAGGAGACAGCCCTAAGCACTGTCCCCGTCACTCCCAGGTTTTAAAACGGTACGTAGATGATACTTTCACAATTTTACCATCTGACAAAGTAGCTGCATTTTTAGATCATCTTAACTCCTTTAATAATAACATACAATTCACTGTGGAATTAGAACAAAATAAATCTCTTCCTTTCTTAGATGTTTTAGTTATCCGTAATCCTGATCAGTCTTTAGGCCATACTGTGTACAGAAAAATGACCCATACAGATAAATACCTGAATGGTGAATCTCACCACCATCCGAAACAGTTAATCTTTGTTTCAGAGAGTACAAGGAATCTGTGACGAGGAACATCTGGCTGCTGAGCTGCAACATGTCAAGCAAGTACTGCGAGATAACAAGCTCCAAATTCCACGCCGCCGTCACGGAAACCGAGTGAAACCAGCCACAGTAGAACGTGTACCTGTTGTGTTACCTTTTGTAAGAGGGGTCACAGACAAGATTGGCTATGTACTGAAGCGTGCTTCAATCAAAACTTACTTCAAACCGCCCAAGAAGATTAATCAATTTTTACCATCTGTCAAGTGCCATATACCTCTACAAGAACAGGGCGTATACAAAATCGAATGTGACTGTGCCCTCTCCTATATCGGCCAAACTAAAAGAAATATAGGGACCCGCGTAAAAGAACATATAGCTGATGTTAAACACCGACGCTCTACGAAGTCTGCAGTTGCTGAACATTCAGAAGAAGGCTCCAAACATTATCTTAGACTCGACAAGCCACAAATCCTTGCCAAAGAACACCGATTCCTACCTAGGACGATTCGTGAGGCTATTGAAATTGAAAAACATCCAAATTTCAATAGAGAAATGGTTGGAAGCTAGCACAAGCCTGGGATCCGATTATACATTTAATTAAATCGGAACCCAAAAGACCAATTGCCAGACCTCAAGACACTGTGAGCTCTTTCTGCGTAGATCGGAACACTATCAATAAATAAAATTAAATTGAAGGTAGACACAGTAACATGAACTTTTCTGGACAACCTACACCTCAGTCCGCCCCGTGACCACGAAGGCTGAAAAGCTTTCGAAACGTCGGGATCAAAATTAATAAATAACCGCGATAAAATCCGTTTAATTTAGTTTTATTTCAATGAATAATATTCGTGTAAACATAAGAAACCATTCTATAAACCATTCCGTACAAATAATTAGTTTAATAAAATATTAAATAACCATGTGTAAAATTGTCTCTCCATACATACCATTATTTCAAACCAAATTGATAACACAAAATACTTACCTCATGTATGAATGTACTGTTACCCGTAAATTGAATGGTTTGAGACACTCCAAGAAAATGAGACATTTGAGTTTTTAAGCAGTTCAAGAATTTCGTAAGAATTACTTTCTGGAAACAAAAATAATAAAAAGGTAAAATATTTGTTCCAGGAGGTTGATCCTTTTTGTGTCAAACATTATCAAAACGCAATATAAATAATGATTTAGGTATTATTACCTCTGTTGACTTCGGTACAGGTGTGATAAGGGGGAAACTTCGTAAAACGCATATCGACGGATAAGTTAACGGTTCACCGCGCCAGAATTGCACCTTGTAATACGAAGGCTCCTTTTCCGGTAAACGGTAGCCATGCTATTGAAAATATATTAATTACCTACTCTGAATAATTATTTAGCAAATTTGGTAAGTATTGAATTGAAACTTCAGTAGAGACAAGGGTCGTTGGGGGGAAAATGAGTACAGTATTAAAAAATGTCACATTTTCAAGTCACTTCTAGAGATGTCAATGTGAATATACATGTTGCACAAGAGTATACCAAACGAGTATATATACAATTTAAGCACAACTGCTAGAGAATATAATTAAAAAAATATTTTTAAAATATTGATTTATAACATTAACAATTTTTCACTTCCTATACTCTGATATAATTAGCACAAGTTTAACCTTTATCTACATATACCTACTGATTATGGTTACTTGATATGATTAGTGATATTGATACAGTAATATACTGGTTATTACATATTTTATTTTACGTTGTATAATAAAAAACCTGTATATTTTTTTTTCGAATTTTAACCGTTAGGTACACTTTTTATAAACTATTAAATAATAGGTCCGGGAAAAAGTATTTTCGCATATAGTATGTATAAAATTGAAATAATTTTTTTTTTTGGTTGTACTATTTGTATCTGACTGGTTTTGATGGCATTATAAAGGATACATTTCAATAAAGAAACCAAGTAGTAAAATGTTGTTTACTACTATTTATAATTGGTTTTGCTTTCTGTCAATATTAGTGAATCTAGTGAAGTAATTCGGTACATGTTAAAATTTTATTACAAAAAAAAATTGCATCACAAGCAGCGAAATTTTTTTTTACGTTTATGGACCTAATGCAGTATCGGTAAGAGTAGCACAAGGTTAGTTTAAGTGTTTTTAGTCCGGGACTTTTGATGTCAAAGATGGTCGCTATTCTGGATAAAGTAGACACAGTTTCTATAAAAGTGAAGCAAGATTGGCATATCAGTAGGTACGAAATAGCTGAAGAACTGAGAATTGCTCACAAAATAGTTTTGACCCAATTCGAATAAAACTAGATACACAAAAAAAGCTCGATATTTGGATGCCACACCAGCTCACTGAAAGAAACCTAATGAACCGATTGCTGCTATTGTTGCAATTTGTGATTCGTTATTGAGATGTAATAAAACTGAAGCATTTTTAAAGAGATTGATAATTGACTGGTGATGAAAAGTAGATCACATTCGACAAGAAGGTGCAAAAAAGGTCGTGGTGAAAGGCCGGTCAGGCTTCACAGACTGGTATAAGCTGGTTTACTCCCAATGCATTATTAATGTTGTATGTATAGTAGGAATGGAAAATTATTAGCAAGATATAAAATTAATAATAGTAGCAAAATTATAACTTTACATAAATTTTCGAGGGAACACAATACTGATTTTCGAAATACACAATTATAAAATTTTCATTTTCGTTATCATTTCATTGATGATGATTAATGTAAGTTCTACATTATTACAAAACTTTGGTATTCTGGTCGATTCTAACAACAAGATACAATACGTTTAAGAATTTACAAAATTTGACTCATATAGAAGTAAATTAGGCAATTTCACTTTTGGATATGTTTGGGTTTAATAACTGTACTGTGAATGTGTAGAAATATGCGTTTTCCAGAGCTCATTTAACTCAAAAATAGTAAAAAAAATTGTTTCTGTATTTAAATAGATCGGTGACTAACATAACGTGCAATGTGATAATAATATCATATTTGAAATAATTTACTTACAATGTTTTTCCAATGGCGACGCATATCTTTATAACACTTAAAGCTGCCTACATCTGGCAAATTTTCACAATGTTCTTCCACTATGGCCTTGTTCAAACTAAAATGATGTTTAGTTAGAAACGTACGATGTGGGTAAAAATAGGAAACTTATACTTTGCGTAAATATTTTCATTTTCATAGGTACATTGATAATATAACTATAACTTAAATACATATTAATATGTTGACGCGACTTGAATATTAACTTATTATAATTGGACACAGTGATTCGGCTATGAAATAAACCTCCGATTTAAATATTGAGAGTATTTTAAAAGAAAAATTATGTAAGATATTGTGTTCTGTGCATTTTAACCAAAAAAATATACTACTTGTAAGCTTCAATCATAGTAATTATCATCGCTAAATCAATTATTACCAACCATATTTCAATTATATGGTTTGCATGTTATAAAATACGGTTGTATTTACCTGGGCAATACTCTTATCCATTCCCCAGGGAGAAACTCATCATTTGATCTCAATAAATTTATTTTTACAGGTTTCAGATATACGGTAGTTGAATGATCTGTGACAAAATTACAGAATTCTCTGATTTATTGATTAATTCATCTTTGTATATACAAAATGCGTAAAGTGGCTAGACCCTTTTTTAAATTTTGATTTCGATACCAATATATTATATACATTGTGTTTTATACATAGTATATTTTAAGATTTGATCTGATCTAGAGGTACTGTACATATACGTCAACACTTGGTAGAGAGCCATCACTTATCGAATTTACCTTTTTGTATGTAGATAATTGTGATCTCTATGATATTTCCAGAATCTTTTAAAAATAAATACTTATTACTGGTACGCAAAAAACAGAAGCCCAATTATAGAACTCTACAGACTACAGTACTATGAACATGTCGCATCGACCGAGAGTCGATATGCTCTTTGATAGCAATAATAAAACTATTCCTTAAGCAAGAATAATTTCTATATTAAAAGGACCAGTTAAATAGAAATCATAAGACAAGTACGACAACTAAAGTTTTATACGTATGTATATCTAAGGCACAAGTTTCCAAATCGTTCGTCAAATCCTTGTTAAAGTTTGATTGCTACAAATACGGCACACAAAGAGAAGTAAGAATTTCAAATAAATTTGTACCAACTTGATAATACGTATTACTGGCAAAACGGGTGTATAATACATAAGCGTTGACACATGAAAATAAAGGGTAATATCAATGTTATCACGAAGATCAATATTTGAATTTGACTCACCACTACTTATTATGTGATATTTAATGCCATCCAGAGGATCTCTGTTCACAAGGAAATCCCTATCAGTTACAAAGTAGTTGTATCCAATATAGTTCCATATTGGCGCAATTTTTGCTATCATTGTATAACGATAACACATTTCAAATATATCTGAAGTTGTTTTTTTTATAGGACCGTCCTGAAATTACAAAGGCATAAAAATAATGAACCATCGTTAAGCACTAGATCCACAACTCTCAAGGTTGGAAAAAACACAAATTATTATAGAAAGTATCGGCCCGATTTTAAAGGTGACGGATTGTCGTGGATTAATTTTTGTACATTATTTTTAATGTTAATTATGCTTTAATAATTAAAAATAGATAATCACTTTTTGCTTTGCTAAAACTGATATTACCTATTCTTTTCTAAAAATATATAAATAAAAATTCATATTTTCGAGGCGTTTAACTCAAAGTACTGGAGCTTTAGTTGCCCTGCCCTAAACCCAGCCCCGAAATGTGTATAAAAGAAATAATCTTATTTAGGTTATAAAACCTAGTTACAGAGGCCGTGACGACTGGAGCGTCTGGCAAAACTCATCAGGTGACAAGCACTATCAAATCTATATATATAATATAAAGAGGAATAGGATCAGATGGGTCGTCTGCTTGTTTGCTATCCATTAGCATAAAAAAGGAGTATTCTGTTCGGTGTCAGTCGCCGCTGATATAGATTGTACTGTACTTACCATCAGGTTCAGTGCAGTCACTTTGCTGTGCAACATAAAAAACATTTTTTTGTCTTTGATGAGCAATCATTGAGGAAGACTTTATGCTATTTAACTTCTCGCTACCACCTATAGGAGCATAGCTGTATGGAAAAAAGTTACAAAAACGGTAAAGTTATTGAATAATTTTTAGTTCCACGTGAACGAAGTCGCCGGCACCTAGTATCCAATAAAAAAACACTACGGCGACACTCAAAGACATACTGCCTGAGATCAGAGATAGCATTCGCACTTCCTCTAGTCAATTAGAAATAATATAAGCTAGATGTTTTTACGTTTTTCTTTATTAATACTCATATTTAAGTGCTAAATTTTCAACATACGAGTAACTTTAAAATATACCAAATTGACAAGTATTTACAAAACATTTAATGCAAACTTACTTGCAAAAGTGAAAACTTCATGAGTAACGAATTCAGTATGTCATAATCATCGCCTACTTTGTTAAATAATATATGAACTAGTTTTATATCTTTTTTGTCAGGACATGCTAATATAGAAGACTTGGAAAATATGATCATTCTGCAAGCCAAGTAAATATTAAAAGTAACACTGCTTTCATATATATATTTTTAGATATACATATCTAGGGGCGCCGCTACCGCGGTCGTTTCGTGCTGTTTGTTATTAGGAGCCCAAACTAAAGTAACCCAACACCTCGTTACTTGTGACTAACTCACCGACATATCATACACTTATTTTGGAACACTTCGGTCCGCCTACGAAATTATTTTAATGCTAAGCATATTTATGGTGGAAATCATAATTTTTATAGTTTATTCAGTTAATTTTAAAACTAAACATTTTAAAGTGTGAAAGATTATTTTTAAAGTGCGTTTATACATTCCCAAAATTTTATTGTCTAATATGACTTACATGACAATGCAACTGACGTGGTGCCTTCGAGAGTGTAATTTATAATTATTCATGTTGATCAAGGTACTACCATTTTGTTTTTGTACTTGGGAAAATGCATTTACGCATCACCTATCTGGGCAAGGCATTGGGAGCAGTATGTGGGACTCACCCAGCGCGCATCACCGGGAATACCCACTAATACCCTACGGTGTTCTTCTACCACCTATTGAGCCGGGAAGCAAGATCTGTATCAACATTGCATCTGCTCACCCGGTAGGCGTAGCCGCTCAAAAGGGCCCTCCTTCTACTGTCTGGGAGGTCAGAGAAGAGTGCCCGCCACGATCCTGTGCATTAACTGCAAGAGCGGAGGAACGTGCCCGCGTCCTCTATGTATATTTGGATAAGTTATAGTTAAACTTACACTACATCCCTTAGTAAATTATTAAAATCGAATCACAACCTTATAGCCGTCTATTTAATAACGAGAAACAAAATACTTTACGCCACTGGTTTAATAGACCAATAATGATTGCCTCAGTCACTATAAATCGACAACCTGCGGGGGTCGTTGAAATATATACCAAACGTAATACTCAGTAGGTAATAGTACTAAATACACAAAGTTTTTTTTAGAATTAATTGGAGTTTTACCTGCATTTAAGTATTTTCCAATGATAGTGAGTTGGAGCTGATTTATCGTGCTTATCTTGTATATTTGCTATTGCAGTAATATATCCAATGGTATCAAAATTTGGATTAACAATATTAAAAGTATAATTCGTTTCCATTTTACAATAATATTACACAAATTACCATTTCAAAGAGCTATTATTTGTAAAAAAAATTAGGACACACCCCTAACGTATATGAATGTATTTTCGCGCCAAGATTCAGGTTTTTTTATTCCTATGCTAGGCATCGACACGAATATATTTTATTGTTTTAAAGAAAAAGGCAACGGTATCTAAGACTATCAACCAAGATGATGTTATTTCATAGATAAGAAGTTAGCGCGTCAGCAAGATGGCGACTCTTTTCTAAATAATATCAAGAGTTCTTGTGGCAACTAATATAACATGCCCCTAATAACTATTCGTAAAAAACGTCACCAATTTAAGACAACACAGGGCCAATTAACTGTGAACCTATAGGGAATAATATTAAAATCACATGTCAGATGAAGATCCCGCGAAAACTCTTCGAGACAGATGATGAAACTCCCATACGCAGCTATAGTTTCTGTTTCTTTTATAATATTTAGAACAGCTTTTTCAGATTCATCTTGGTACACAAATACGACTTGTCACTTCACTAAGTGATTATTTGCTCAATCTATCATGGGTTAGGCAGTTCTCATAGAAGCTTGTTTTGTTCTATAAAACAAAAATTCTCTTAGCAGTTTTTAAATTGTAGCGGAGTAAAAAAAAAACTTTGAAATAAAGCTATTTTTCTAATAAGGATCACTACTACAAATTGAAAAACTCTAATAAATGTATAGTTAAATGTTAAAGTAATAAAACAAATAAGTACAAGTATGATGCAGTTAATATAATTGAATAAGTTTATAAAACGTTATAACCATATAGTTGAATCTTACAAAACTTGGTTATGTTGAAGAGAGTTTTGTTATAGAAACTTATGTAGGATGTCATGGAATACATTGCGTTTGAAGTGCATGATTAAACTCAGAATGAAAAAAACTGATATAACTAAATATTTTATTCATACTTATTACAGATTAATTAAATATATAAATTAAAGCGAAATAATGAAAAACAATGACATAAAAGATAAAGACGCCTGTTGTTACCTCTCGGTTTAACATGTATACTGGATAAATATTTTTTTGGCGCATAAGCGCATTAGATATCTTCTTCGTCGCCGAAAATTAGTATGAAATTATAGCTATTGTAAATTTATGTACAACAATGACCTGCCTGTATAAAATTAAAAGATTTAAAAGTAATATTTACTAAGAAGTATAAATATTTTGTATATGGCCATGAAAGTTGAGCATGTGAGAACAATAATATTTTTTATTACGTGCTTTCGAAATTTACAAACATACAAATATACAAGAACATTTTTAGTTTATAGATTTTAATTATTTTGAGTTTCAAATTGGTCACGTGCTTTACGGAGAACCCCTTGAGTTTTATGTATCTCTCGACAAATAGCTCGTTGAACACTCCTTTTTCGTAGATTCGCCGCGTTTAATTGTGTGAGAGTATCTGCTAATGTCGCCTTAGTTCTAGCAAGTTTTTGTTTTAAAGTTATATTTTCTTCGTATAACGACCCTGCAATAAAAATGCATTTATGAAAAATATGTCTAAGTAAATCTAACTAAACTAAGGAAAAAGTGATACATACGAGGCGATAAGCTCAAAGCATCATTTTGTTCTAAGCTGGACAACCTATCACTGTCTATTCCTTGATCCGGTGAAGTGGGACGGTCGTCTTCTGAATGGAGTAAGTCAAGAGCCGCTGCAACATTGTTTTGAGCATCCGCTGCTTTTTTTTGCGACAATTCGATTTCCAGTTGTGAATTAGTTTCCATTATAACAGTAAGTTTATCTCTTGTATCCTCCAATTCCTTTTCAATTCGCAGGCGCTCGTGTTGAGCTCGAGCACGCTCCAAGGCAGCTTGTGAAGCTTGAACGGTTGCCTCATCAGCTGCTCGTCGCAACATTCGTTCCGTTTCCATAAATGTTGTTTCTAACTCTTGCCTTTCTGAACGCATTTTTTCCGTAAATTGGAGAGATTCGAGGTATTTCTCTTCAAAATCTTTAACTTTAGATTCCAATGCAATAATAGTCATTTTCATTGCATCCACGTTTTTGTTGACTTCAATTAAATTACCATGTTCAAAAGTTATGTTCGCCTTCAATTGTTTATTTTCTATCATAAGTTCATTAATTTGTTTCATGGAACATTCAAGTTTATTGTTAAGATCTTTGTTTTCTTGGTCTAATAATTGATTTTGCTTAGTCATCTGATTAAATTCTTCAAGCACAGCAGTTTCATTTCCACTTCTAAAACCTTCGGAACGAGAACCATATGAAACACGTCCTCGACGGGATTTATACTTATTTAACTCAACTGTTGATTCTCTGAGGCTAACACCTGTATCACAGAGTCCTACGCGTGCAAGTGAAACGTTTCTATCAGGTTCAGACCAACATTCCGATTCTGATATAATATCAGCTTGAGGGAACCTTTTCGACTTTTTCAACGAATATCGCTTAATATCATCATCACTGCACGTCATATGATGTCCGAACATCATAGTTAAATCTTCTAATTTCAAGGATTGCGACATATTACTTTCATCCATAGTGAATTCTTCAGGTGCCATCGACTCGTCGAGTTCTAAGCCAACAGGCAACGCCAAACTTTGTTCTAATATACTTTTTGCTAACTTTTTCTTATCTTCTCCAAGGACGCATCTGTAATTAATGTTTACTTTATGCTTTACTGTATAATAACAGAGCACAATAATATTTCACTCTCAAAAATAATTCTGTAATAGTCTTTTAAATAAACAAATATTAAAAATAATGCTGCTAGAGTACAAACACCATAACAATCTATTTTTTCTATAAACAATTGAATTACTTACTTATGCAATAGTAATTTATCCAAAAAATACGTTAATCCTTGTAATCGGCGTGTCAACAGCTGTTGCAAATTGCTGAAATGTATAAAACACATTAGGGCAAAATTAACCTTATTGTATGTAATAAAATATTAAATTGTAATAGCAATGAATCTAGTTTAAGACGTGTAACGTATGATTTACATTTATTTTTGAAAGCTTTATAGTTCATAAAGCGTTTATTATCCAGTACTAATCTAAACATGTTTAGAATAACTAGCTTTATGAGTACACTTTGAAACCATAAGAAAATATGCATATACTGTTGTGACAAATGTTTTTAACAAGCAAGTTACAACGATTCGAACGATGGTTCTTCATTATAGATATAAAACATTAATGCTAAAAGATCTAATACTAACTCAAATCTCAACTAACTCTCTGAATGTCTAATTTATGTAAATTTTATGCAGAATATTAGAAATCTTTAAAATTTAAGTAAAGCCGATATTAAAAATTATATGGTACAAATTAAAATTGATAACGTCTATTTAATAAATACCCGGACACATCCTCATTTTGTGCATCTTCAAAGTTCTTTTGTAAATCTCTTATTTTGTTCTCTAAATCTTTTATATGTTCATCTTTACATTTTAATATTTCTTCATATTTGTCCCTTTGCGAATCACTAGTACGCTTGTATATCAATTCTTTATCTTGTTGGTGTATTTTCTTCAAGCATTCTTTGATCATTTGCAGTGCCTTACGATTCTCCCGGCGTAGTTTTGCCAATTCGTCCTTCAAATATACAACAAATTCATAAAAATACTCAAATAATAGATTTCAATTATCGTGGCATAATATTTCGAGATAATGATAAAATTATAGATCCAAATTAAACATATGTTTTATTATTTTCGCTTGCGACCACAATTGCACCAGCTGTTAAAGGGTATTGTAACTGTAGCTCTTGTAACACTGTACTTACATTCAATTCGATGTATTCGAAATTTGCTATAATATTAATGGGCTTAAAAATCCTATAAGGCAATGATGTTATATGTAGAAAGATAGATATGATGCCCTCATAATATTTGCCCAAAACATATGGCTCACTAATTACGCACTTAGTAATATTGTAATGTACAATGAAGAAGGACAATATATTTTTAATACTGGGAACAAAAGCGAACCGCATATACATTTCTATGCATCGTCTAAAGTAAATCATTCATATAAATCAAAGAATAGTTAATCAGAGAAATCATCTTGGCTTACTATAATATGTATGTTTAAAATGAATTCGCTTATTTTTATGTATAAAGTGATATAAAAATAATCTATCGTACTAATATTATAAATGCGAATGTGAGTTTGTTTGTTACGCTTTCACGCCTAAACCGCTCAATCGATTGTGATGAATTTTGGTACAAAGATAGATAGATCTGAAGACGGTGATAAGCTACTTTTTCTCGGGAAAAACTTTTAAATTTTAAACAATCAATGAAAGCAGTTAATAATTACCAATGAAATGCGATCACATGACATTTAGAACTTTTGTTTGTATAGTTTGTACAATATCACATTACATACGAAGGCATTTCCCTTGTTTTGGGAGACTTGATTTGTTAATCGGTACGCAATATACTTTCTTGAATGCCAACGCAACATTGAAGTCTAGAGTGTACGAACTACAGCAAATTCAGCGCATCGGCACGATATCTACCATATTCTACTTATAATATCATCGCTTTTTCCAAAATTCGTTTATGCATTTCATCCTGGGGAAGACTAACAGCTGTAAATAACTATTGTAAATACTATTAAAGACAACAAGGCCACTTTTATGTTCTAACAGGTAAGTGATAAAAGAAATTGTGTATAATGATTTCTTAGGTTTACGCGAATATTATTCATTGAAATAAAACTAATTTAAACGGATTTTATCGCGGTTATTTATTAAATTTTGATTCCGACGTTTCGAAAGCTTTTCAGCCTTCGTGGTGAAAAGCTTTCGAAACGTCGGAATCAAAATTTAATAAATAACCGCGATAAAATCCGTTTAAATTAGTTTTATTTCAAAGAAATTGTGTATTCAATTTTGAAGCGCAGAAACGAATGTAAAATTAAATAGTAGAAATCACATGTTACAATATATCACTCGTTCTTAACTTATCAGGACCATCATTATATAACGATTAACTTACCAAGTCTTCATTATTAACTGTCACCGCCAAATAATCACTGAAACAAATACACTTTAAATACAAAATAATCTAAATGTGAGTTTTTGGGGTAGCTGAAGCAATCGAAAATAAGTTTGAACCACGTAATACTCGGGAAGCGGGCCGAAAATTGCTTATGCATTTTTTTTCTTTAATGGATATTTAAATTGCATACAAAAAACATAAGAAAACTGTGTTCTATTATTAAATGAATAAATCCAACTATAATAATAAGTTACGTTTTTGATCAGCTATTGTTAAGTGTTATTATTGATTGCATGTGTAGTGTAGTGGAGTCTTTTGTAGTAATAATACGTTCATATCTGATAGTATTCAAGTTTTATATTAATACTATCTTTATAAAACGTGTTAAATTTCTTTAAATAATAAAACACTTTCGATTTAGAATAAAAGTATATATTTTTTTTTTAGTTAAGGGTTAGCGTTATGGCCTCAATCTCCCCTGATGTTAAGTGACGATGTGGCCCAAGATGGTGGACAGGCAAAGCTTAGTGGAGGGACTAGGCTTACAAGTGCAACTACCGGAACACACCTATAGATATTAGGCGGCAGATTTTCAACTTTAGGGTGGTAGCTAGCTAGGCGGGTATTAGAAAAAGCCATACCACCATGCTATTGTTTAATCACGATCTTCTCCGAAAGCTCAAGCTCATTGTAGGTAGATTCGAACTCACGTCCCTTGACGCAGTGTCCGTATACACTACCAACTGAGCTATAATCGCTTTACTGATCTATCATCGTTTCGCAAATGTATTTAATTCGCAACATTTAAAACACAGTTATACCCTAGTATTCATAGATAATATTAATGTTTATTACAAAGCCGTCTGTTAAAAGTTTTTATGCAAGGTATATCTCATTTTATATATTGAAAACTGTATCAAGTATAATGTGAGCCCGTTGGAAGTAGCTCCTTGGTGAAAATCGGACCGAACTTCGGACAAGTAACCAACATGAAGCAGACTGAAGAAAAAGTTTCAATTTTTTTTATTTGTTTTATGCGTGATTTTAGCCTAATGGCCACAATATTACCTGATATTAAGTGAGGATAATGGAGGGACTGGCTCTCAAGTGCACAACTACCGGGATACACCAATAGGTATGTAGCAGTAGATTTTTAACTTGAGGATGGTAGCTAGCTAGTCAGGCATTAGAAAAAGCCCTACCATAGGTGAACGTTATTTAAGTTTACCAGCGTTGTCAGAATGTGAAACGTTGATTATTTTTGTATTTGTAACGTTATACATTAATATGAACTGTTATGAAAAACGTGTTCGTATGAATTTGCCGCGAGCATTTTGGATTCGAAAGGTTGTGATTATCAGGGGCCTTGTACGGATACGGAACGTATACACTTTTAGATTGTTATAATATGTATAACATACATTCCCTAAGGAGTACCCTACATATATGTACCATAACTTAAATTTATATATTATAATTATGTAGTGTGTAAACAAGGGGCATGACGCGAAAGTAGATAGATATAGTGCAATCAAAAAACTAATACTTCGTTCCATTAACTAGTTCTCGTTAGACTAATTTATCATATTCATCTTAAATCATTTCCATCATCCATACTACTTCTAAAATCCATATTTATAGTTTCATAAATGCCATTGTACATATTATATTGGGAATTAAATATGTATTTATATTTACCCAGCAGACTCAGATTCTACACATGTGTCATCGACAGTATCTCGTTTTTCATCTGGCTGGAATAGTTTGAAATAGTGAAATTAGTAAACAGTAAATTGCATAATGTTTACAAATTTAATATTTTACAATACCTGATTTTCTCTTTTCACATCTTCCTTTTCAATTGATATGTTATCTGTAGCCATTTCTATACTATCTGCTGAAATAGAATCCTGAAAATAAATAATAAGCTAAATATATAAGTAGAAATTTTATTGTAGCCAGTTTTTATTTGAGTAGATAGAATTTTAGAATATTATAGTAGATAGAATAGAATTATAAATAGATTAAAACAAAACATTATTCGTAGGTTCTCATTAAGCGCTTATATTGAAATACAACTAAAAACTGGAACAGAACTAAATCATAAATCAATTAAAAGTTATTATTACCTTTTGCTCTAGTACATCAATAGCTTCTGCAGCAGCAGCTAAGAGCTCTTGCTTATCAGTCAGCTGACGTCTGAGCTCTTCCACTTCAACTTGTAACCTCACATTATGTTCCAAAAGACCCTACAATATTAAATATAATATTGTGTAGTTACGCTCAGGTTAAGTTATAATGAATATTAGTTAACAGCTATTATTGAATCACACAAGTGGAAAATGTTGAATTTAATGCGTTTCCTATTACTTCAGTAAATTTATGAATTTACCCGTTATATCTCCATTTTGCAAGTTTTTTTCTTCCAAATGAATTTTGTTGCTTAAATTTTAAACGTTTTGTAAAAGAAAATATAATCTACATTAACATTCGTTTAGAAAATATTGATAACGTACTTGAACAGCCGGCGGAGATCCGTTGCCTAATTTCTCTTCCAGAAAATATATCCTTAATTTTAAATGAAAGTTCTCTTTTCGTAAACCTTGCAGTTGCTCTTCGTACTGTTTCATGCTTATTCCGCTAGTATTACTAACATCTGGAACATGTAGAAGTAATGAACAAACGTTTGATAACAAAAATAATTGTTTACTATTATTACTTTGAATCTATAAACTACTCAAAAAGTCAAATTATATAAATTATTAAAATCCGCCTATCATATTCTAGTTGAAAATCATACAACACCAGGTATGTATGTTGAGGAAACTTCACTTAAGACCCAGCCCATCAACCTAGCTTAGTGGGTTACCATATTTTTTTACGCTGATAGGCAGTAAGCAGGCAGCCCATCTAATGGTAAACGGTTACTGTCACCTACAGACAACCGCAATACAAGGGGTATTACAGCCATGTTTCTGACTTTGGATACTGTATTCCAATCCTTTTTTGAAGAGCCCCAAACAATAGTTCTGTGAGAAAACTTGACCACAGCGTCATTTAATATGAGGTGCGATTATAACCAGACACCATAGGTTTCCATAGGAACTTTCACATATCGAATTCAAATGTGATGTGTTCCACGTTAACTCATCCTTATCCTTACTAATATTATAAATGCGAAAGTGAGTATGTTTGTTTGTTACGCTATCTCGCCTTAGCCGCTGAATACATTATGATGAATTTTGGTATAGTCATAGATGGAAACCTGGAGGCGGTGATATGCTACTTTTTTCCTCGAAAAACTTCTAGAAAGTGGGGAAGAGAGGTATAAAATTGATTTTTTTGACAAAATCAATATTAACGCGACCGAAGTCGCACGTAAAATCTAGTCTACTATAAAATGTAACTCCAAACCTAATATTACGAAAGAAAAAAAACTGGCATTTCAATTGAGCGGCTGTTACGATATCTTATATCTAATTCTCTGATAAATTAATTTCTTGTACATTAATATTTTTAATATTTTATTCGATCAAGTAAGTAACATTCGCATTCACCATGTTGCATGCAATTAGTAGACTATACCAACAGTTGACAATTGGTTCAATTTACTGCCTTATTATGGTATTATCATGTATTTGTACGATAATAATAATATATTTTATTAATTTCTTATACGAAGTAATAGTAATAATTAATAAATAAAATACTTAAAATAAATAATAAAATTAGTATGGGCTTTTAGTAGACAAATCCTATATTTAAACAATTATTTTCTGAATTACCTTATAAGTAAAACACTTTTTAACAAACTTTTTTATCCATTACATACGTAATCTAAACAAGGGAAGAAGTGATGTTATGAAAGTAGCAGATAAGTAAGTAAAACGGTGAGTAGCTATTAATATCAAATAAAAAATTAATATATATACCGGGCCCTTCCATTGTAGGTAATGCCATTTCTTGAAGTTTGCGTGGACTGATACTGTAAAACAAAAAAAAAACAACCGTAACTATCACACAAATAAACACTAACTGGCGTGAATTATGTGTCAAATTTTAAAGAAAAAAGTAACACTATTTAGCAAGTATCTCCTATAGGGAACATACAAAGAGAATAATTGATTAACATCTTTTGTGTTAACTGATATGTATGTAGACGTGTACTTCGGACTAAAGATATTTATAAACACCGAATATAATAACAAACAATTGTACGTATAACGAAAGTTCTCTATGTTAAAAATACGATACGAACATCGTCCAAATCAAGCCATTGATCCACATAGGAAAAAAACGCTGTGAGAGTTTTGAACTTAATATTCGACGGGGCGCTGGTAGTGTTAAGGTAAAATTTAACCCACTGCGGTTGTTGCGGGTAGTTCAGATTAAGATTAGGAATATTTATGGGACAACAGGTAAAAGGCGATTTCACGGTGTAATGTAATTTAATGTAGCATTTTATAATGTGTTTATGAGAAGAGAATTTAATAATTTCATATATTAACATAAAAATATAAAAACAAAAAGGAATATACTAAGTAGGTTCGTGAAAAAATAATATGAAATATGGTTGCGTTCTCTACAGCAACGTCGTAATCGGCGAACAGTATGAAAATGACAACATCTACTCAGTAAACAGAAATAACAATTGCTATAATCTATGCATTATTGTTAATAAGTGAATTGTAATAATATGTATGCAATTTATATACTTATTAATAATACATAACAGCAATGTGTTACTCCAAAAATACTCAACAGATTTCGATAAATTTTTAGATAATAATAACCAACATTATATGTATACATAGGATCACCGTGAGGATTGGCACATATATGTGTATTTCTCAAGGAGACTGTTTTTATGCTATTCCTGAAGACGATACGTTGCGCTCGCTATGGTTGAGCTATTAATTACTGGAACGAGTAGGAAAACTGCCGCCGGAGCAGCTTTTATATATAATATAATATTTAGATAGATAATAGTAAGCCCGTATAAAAGATAAGCACGTGTCTGTATATCTTCTGGTACCTCGATATCAACATGTATTGCGGGAGTTTTGTGCGTGATACGCATTGTACTTATACAGGATTTACTTATTATTAAAAACATATGAGACTGTAGATTTTATAAAGCAATTTAGCTTACAGGTATTAAATATTTAACAGTTTTAATTATCTAATGAACTAACAGAAAACAAAACGGCTATTAGACTCCTTTTCTGCCTGAATATCGCGAGATGATAGCTACGCAGATTAACGAAGTTTAGGGTTAATCAGCTCTGGATTACTTTTTTCCAAGTGTAGATGTAGGTAGCTTAATTATTGATTGCTATGGAACTGAAAGTGTAAAAGTCAAAGAAAATATTTTAAATGATCTTAATGATATCAAGGATGCGCAATAACTTTTACGCGCCTCAATTTTAGGCGTACCTCCGTTTCGCATCTGACTCCGACTCCAATAAAGCAGATTATAAAGCTCCGGTTCCGACTCGGGCTCTGGGAAACCCACCTCCGTAACATCCCTAATTTCTACAGGCTCGATTTGTCGAAGCAAGCTTCGGCTTGTAACCATGTTTCAGTACACATTTTTAAATGTAAATGTAGGATACATACATCATCATTCCAGGACAAGCTAGCTTTTATTTTTTACACGCTTTATCTTATTTATTACTTTGCACTAATACTTTATGTATTTGGTGGTTAATCGCATAATATACGTACATAAGCGAAATACCACTCACTGACCGACTGATTCATCACAATATCTGTAAATTTGGCAAGGATATTCCCTTCATGACGCAAACATCCACTAAGAACCGATTTTACGATTATGCTCGGTTAACGGGAAAAACGCAAAGGAAGTCAGGGGCACAGGCTAGTATTTCGTCAATTTTCTAAAAGCCTTTTCTATTAAGATTGAATAACCCTTTTTTATTTTTTATGTATGGAGGTGGTAGATTTATTTCGGTGTATAGTATTTTTTTTACACAATAGCGGGTACACGCGAAGTTTTGTAGCATGGTGACTTATTTTGAGTTGCTTTTATTTTAGAAAATGTTCACGCTTCGTCATTGCGACATATAGAAATAAGCACACTTCCTCTGAAATCTATCGTCCTTAAACTGTAGCATATTGGCATATCTAGTATTGTTTCAACGAACCACACTACTGCGCTACTGCCCTACGAACTGAGCAGCTTGTCTTTATATAGCATGTCTCGTTATTGTAACCTTATTGGCACCGATTTTAATGTACAATATAAATACAAAGCAGTCTTTTGTCACATCTACCAATATACATTACGGTTTCAATGCAGTCAAAATACTTGTTAACGAAAGTGGTAGTAAATAGTTTTTGATCTACCCATATATAATTATATTAAATTCTCATCATGTTAGGTAAGCATGATTGATCGCTTTGTTAATTAGTAGTCATAAAGTAAACATAAGATTCCCTAAACGTACATACTTAACTTTAATCGCTTCTTTGGCCCACTAATCATTACAAATATGTAATATTTAATTATGTTTCTAATAAAAATCTTTGAATATTAACATATTCCACTATTATATCAACGGTTGGTCAGCCACTGTTAAAGCAAGTATTAGAAAATCATATAAGAATGATCAGCAGCATTCCGATCGCTAGTGTATTCATAAAAGTTGAGTTTATGCAAATACTTAAAAGTGACTAGGTAGGTATGTCCGAATTTACATAAAAAGATTTTTTAGTATCATTGGCTTACCTAAATGGAGACGATATATTAGTCCCATGTTTAGAAGCATGCATTCTAGGTAAAGTTGCCATTTTTCTACAATAAATAATTTTATATTCCACACACGAATAATTTATTAATGACCATTATATATCACGAACACTTTAACAAACAGCACCGTATGTTTGTTTCACTGTACTATGAACTCTCGTCCTTGCAATGTAATAGACACTAATATTACTAATTTGGGGAATACATGTTCTTTATTCTTAACACCACACTGTTTGAAAGACATTTATACAACTAAAACATTAAATAAACACTTAGATAACAAAAATTATACGCGTTATCTTTAAAAATATAAATAAACAATAACGTAATTAACACATCTCTACGAAATGAAGTACAATGATTAGACACGATTTGCAAGGGGCGCCCGAAGAGTGTACACTGAAATTAGGACGGGATGTGGGACTTCGTGTATACTATTCGGGAACGTTCGTTTTTAATCGCATATATGTTGTGCTACTCAGAGTATAACAGCTTATGCAGACAGCATACATTTTACTACTTATTTTATCAGGGAATAGGGAACAGAAAGAGAAAAACAACTTGGTTAGAAAGAGACAAAGCTAGTCTGAGACGGATGCTGTTTGCTGCACACTATACAAAAATAGATTGGTGACGGCTCCACATTAAATTTGTTCTGATTCAAATCTTCAATTAATGTATCACTTCCTATATTATAACAATGTTTACATGGTTTTATCACCCATTCTTCAAAAATGACGCAGGCCGTGACGTAAAATTCGTATATTTTTAAAATTTAAGGCTATTATACTAACATTATGTATTATTAATTAAGTACACTGATATTTAAATGAATGGTAAAACCGTGTCAAACCGTCATTGACTAGATAAACTCCAAATAGAAAATCCAAGAGGCAAGAAAATAATTATGTGTGCTTAAATATTCTTTTTTTTTAATAGCGTTCTTTTATAATTTTTTTAATCTACAACTCAATGGGATGTATACATTAGAGCAACGACTGAAAACGAAATCTGATAATTTTCATTGTTTAATAGAGATAATATCATGACGATTACAGCTACCAAACAAGTTAAATAAAATATGTAAGTTTAAAGTTCCAAAAATATGTAAGTTTTGTCGATTTACATTTCCAAGTTGCCCTGTAAAAACGTACAAGCTGGCTAACTAATGAATTCCAAAAACGCAATTAGTAAAAACAAATCTACTACAAGTGGCAAAGTATGAAAAATTTTAATGTTCATACATTTTAAGAAGAAACTAAGGAGTTCGTTCATTTACATAAGTATTTAAGTAAATAATTACAAATTATCATTTTCTCGTATTTTCCATCGAAACGCACATTTTATCACAATTTGAAATTATATATGATCACTTAATAATGATGTATTTATATTGTAAATATATACTTAATCACAGAAAATGCCCATCATAAGCTATATTCTCAAAAGAGAAATATTTACGAAAATAACCAACGTATAATTACTTTACGTTTATAATTTGGCTTCTTTGCTCTTCTATTGATTACTAGATAAGATTCTTCGATTAGTTGGTTTCCATTTATAATTACCAAATAATTAGCTCGGTGGTAGTGTGTAATGACTTAGCGTCAAGGGCCGTGAGTTCGAATCCCCCTACAATGAGCTTGAGATTTCGCTGAAGGATAACATTATGAGGAAACCATCGGTTGTTGGTAGGGCTTTTTCTAGTGCCGGCCTGGCTAGCTACCACCCTCAAGTTAAACATCTTTCGCCAAATGCCAATAGGTATGTTCCGGCAGTTGCACTTGAGAGCCAGTTCCTCCACTGGTTTAGCGCGTCAACCAACTTGGCCCGTATCATCACTTAAGATTAGGTGAGGTTATGGCTATAACGCTAAACTTTAACTAAAAAGTATATGTATAATGTACATAATTACTTTCCACGGTAGAGAAGTTATTATAAAAAATGATTTTATTTTTCCATAGAATATCATATTTCGAATTAAGAACGAATCTATAGATCTTGAACAAAAAATTGGTTCTGAAAATGTTTATGCTCATAAAACGGCTAGTTTACAGATGACATCAGTTTTTAACAATACAATAAACATACGAATGTTTGCGAATTACTAATGCCATTACATAATTATACAAAAGTGAGACTAAAGCAAACAACGTAGCATCTGTGTCATCGTAATCCTTAATGATTGAATTTATTATTAGGAAATATGATACAAATTCTTATTTACTTACAGAACAATGGTGTCTGATTTTAATTCCGACATTTTAAAATTCAACAGTCCTTCAAACGTTCAACCTGAAATGATAACACTTTTATTACACTTTATTCATAATGCACTTACATAGATTATGCCTTTTAAATGCTCACAAGATCTTAATTATTATAATTAAGCGATGACGGCTAAGTAGGAGGACGCCCAAAAGCGCATGAATTGTCGTATGTTCAAATACCACCATGAATTTTAAATTAGCGATGAAGTATGGAGGGTAGAAATAAGGAGAACCGTGTCATCTGTAAATACTGTAATAAGCCTGTAGATAATAGTTCAACAATTAACTAGAATGACGCTAGCCTAGGAAAAATGTACGATATAAAATTAGCAATTGTAAACATAACGAAATGGGCTGAGTTGAAATATTTAATTTTTTTAGAGAATTCAGTAAACTTTTAGTAAATATGACCTAAAAACTGTTGATATAACATCCATGACTGAATTATTTTTGTCAACTTTTAATAATTCTTTCAAGTGATTTTATATGTACTTGTTATAAACAATTTAAAATAATTTGATAATGATAGGAGAATTTTGTACTGTAAACTGTTGTTTAAATGGTCGTAAATATTTCCTTGTTTACTTTTATTGCCCACTCTAATAATTTTTGACTCTTGTTTCAAAAGTTACCCTCTCGGTAATATGACGACACCTTTATTTAACACAATTCAACCGACACATTTTCCTATATGGATAAGATTTTCCTAACCTCTACCCTCCATACGATGAATAAAAATATCTTTATGATACCACAGCATGACGGTAGAATATTTTCAGGTGCTCGACTGATTAGCAAAGGCGTTTAATTTTTATTTCTAACATTAAATACTTTTACTTGTAGCTCGTAACCAAGAAGAATAGAAGTAATAATCCGTACTCCTAAATTAAATATATTTTCGGATATCTTAGCTGTTTTTTAATGTTTGATGTTGTCTTCTTCCAATCTTAAATGCTAGTTCTGTGCATGTCTAGACCACCTACAATTATATAAATTGTGGCCAAGTTAAAACATACTTCAGAGACATAGGTTATACCGAACATATAATAATACATCGGACTTTAAGTATAAATAAAGATATCAATCATGTTGCTTCTATTAAATTGTTACAAAACCTAAACACTGATACGAAAAAAGACGGAAAGAGAGATATCGCTTAAGGGGCCGTTCAAGTATTACGTAACGCAATTTTTGGTGATTTTCGACCGCCCCTCCCACGTAGTAACGCGCCGTAACAATTTACTGAACCCACCCTCCCAATCCTCAAACGTTACGTAACATTCAAGTGAGCATTTTTACCTAAAAGCCATAATTATGTTTTACCTTTTTTTATAAACTCTTAATATAAATAATTTATTTATCTTAACCTCTGGAAATGCGATTAGAAATAAACATAAACATGCGAAATTAAGATATTTCAATATGCTAGTTTTTAATTTAAAAAAAAAAACAATGTTACGTAACGCGTTGTTCGAACCCGCTTTCCGCCATTGTAACGCATCGTAACGTTTTACATTAAGCACCCAACCCCCCCAAATTGCGTTAAGTAGTATTTGAACGGCCTTGGTCGTAACTAAAATAAAAAGCGACTTCTGGGTCGATATGGCACTAGTCTAATTGAATTGTGAACAATATGTACAAAAAATTATCATACAAATTCGCTTCAATTAATTCCGCGAAATTAGTTTCAGTGGCGTTGCTAGTGTGAATGATACCCATGGTAAATCGCGATTTTAAGAGCTGCTAGAACAAAAACTATGCATAATGCTTTTGTACTTCTGTCAAACCACAAAAAAGTAAATTATATATATTATTTTATTAATTATATACTTTACTATATTTGTTCACTTCTTTTTTTGTCATACACAAAAAAGGATGTTTCAGGTTTTTTATAAAGCAAATATTTATTTCCTTTACAAAAATTATAGTTTCTGTGATATATTTTTTATTAGGTATCAACCATATTGAGAGGCATATTAAGTGGACCCCACAGTTACTCAACTGACTGGTTTTTGTTAGTAAATTTCTGGAACTGTTACACTATGTGTAAATAACCAGGTTCAAATTCATGCCATTCCCGTGAATCGATTATGTATAAAAACAATGGTTTATCATAAATTTAAAATTTTCCACTCAAGAGAATAATTATTTAGTAATATGTGAATGGTGAGAATAGTGAAGAACTCTAGTAACTTGTATCAATCAAAAGTTTCATTCTGTTAAACTGATAAGCACTTTAATAATATTCAGAGTATTGTATTCTGTTGACTAGATTCAATGTTTATAATAGTAAATGAATAAGAGAACATTTCTATTATACATTTAAAAACAAATGTTAATAATAATACAATTTAATTTAATTTTTTTTTAAACAGGAAACACTAGCCCTTTTGTAGTGAGGAACTTATTTATGTATGTATGCTGGAATAATGCAATTACCAAACTTGAGAAAATATTGTTGTATCATACTGTTGTATCAATAACTGTATAATATATAGAAACTAATATTCCAAGCTTTGTCACTCCCTAAGGCTTTGTAACTAGTACTACAAATACTTTTTAAAAATACAATAATTTCCTATACTAAATTCTATTAGTATTAATGTAGCTTTTCAAGTATGAAAGAAACATTTAAAAGATATAATTCCATATTTATATTTTTTCTTATATAGAATAGAGGTTATTTTGACTATTATGAGAAGCTAATCCAATTAATTATTAAAGCACCTTTGAAAAATACTTTAATACTGGCATAATTGTATTTAATTAAAATTTTAATTATCAAGACAGCACAATAGGTATTGAGCATTTAGTTGCCTATCCATTACTATAAACCACATAGTATTATTTAGTAAACTTAATCTTTATTTTGTTATTAATACACTTCATGCTCTTTCATATTTTATTACAAAAATAATTTATGTGAATCAATTGTCTTGCAACAATAAGTAACTCAACACTAACACTTCATAGTAATTATGAGTTTTGTTTATTATATCAATTTTTATTTTTAATAAATCAATTAGCATTACTACATCTCCTTATAAATATATATTACATTGACATATAGAAAAATGAACTTAATTTAGATCTTGATACACAATATAAGTGCAATGCATAAACATGTGATAAGTAGTATGTATAACTCAATCATTTTACCAATATTTTTATCTCATGTAAAAAGAGTTTTGTTTTGATGTTATTTCAAAATACCTACCAATTTTTTATGTTGTTTATGCAATCCAAAAAATATTTACTTTCAATATTTCATTAAGGAATGATAATGAAGTTCCATGCATATTTTATATTTATTTATGAGTTATTCATAAAAAATACAAACATACATTTTAACACAAAATAGGTAGGTACTTTAAATACAGACCTATAATTATATCTTTACAACTTTGTTTCGTTGCAAGTGACTTTATTTATATTGATAGCAAAAAAAAAATTTGAATAGAATCGAAGTTAATGTATAGTAGAATTTACTTCGATAAAATCTTAAAGCACTGATAAGGTACACAATAAATTACTATAAAAAAATATACGTACCTATTGGATGTCACGCAGCCGACTTCGAAGATTTTAAACAACACTATTTCCTAAAACATAAAAATTAACCAGTAGTGCTCGCCCATTAATTCAAAATAATACAATTAATAATTATTGGTACACATTAATATATTGATTAGAATAAAAGCTTTGTTGATTGAAACCCAAATATTTCAAATTACAAGTTAACGGTTTTTTCCATTGTCTCTGGTTTCTAAATCGAACAGATACCTTTTTTTGGTGTAGTTTTCTATTTACCAGAGACCTTTTTTGGTAGAGTTTTTCACTTTCAATTGAGAAAGGAAAAGGCAAAGGTATCTAGACCATCAGCCAATTTAGATGTTGTTTTAAATACAGGCGATACTACCTTTCACAAGATGGTATTCATCAACATTCGTCATGTTTCGAATTCGAATTTTAAAATTCACAATTCACTTCACCTATGCTGTTTAGCTACACTATAATACGTAAAATGTCATCTTAATTTACACAATATAGGGCTAAATAACTAAGTATATGAATAAGAATAAAAATCAACAACACTCAAACAAAAACATGACAGATCAAGATCCTGCTAAAAATTTCCAACCAGAGATCTTTTTTTGCTATAGTTTTTCCCTTTGCAATGAGAAAGGAAAAGCCAAAGGTATCCAGACCATGCAGCAAAATCAGATGTTGTTTATTCGTTAAATCTATATTCTACTTAAAAGGCTAAAGCCATGTCTTAAGTGTCGTTCATATAAAGGCCGAAGCCATGTCTTAAACTTTCTTAATATAAATGTAAAAGCAGTATCCGAAGTCTATTGATTTTTTTAAAAGCCATATTCGTTTTCTCTATTTTATCTGTTGAAGTGTGAAGAAGTCCTATATCCATGTTCTGTAGTACAATTAAGTATCTCCAATTATAGAACATATGTAGCTGCATATGGAACAGTAACACTGCTGATTCTTTAAAATTTCTTGTAGAGATCGCTGCTACAACCAGACTAGTACCTTTCAATATGTGGTGCGTTCCAGATAGCGATCAGAAGTTAGAAATATTTCGAAGTCATAAGTATCGAGATCAACGGACCAAGCTTTGATCCACGTTTTGTTTTATTATTCTATAATAGCATTACTATTTATATAAACCTCTTGTATGTGCTTTTACTCAACGCACAGAAAAGTTACCGCCAGTACAACTGAATCAATTATCATAAATTTTACAGTTCATAACGGTTATTATTCATATTAAGGGCAAGAAAAACATGGTCGTGAATACCATGCCTCGCATAGAGGCCGTCGCTGTCGTAAATGAATTTTCGGATCTCGCCCATTCGCAGGCATTAGAAGTTCATACTTAAAGCAATTCTCAAATCCCATAGTCGTTCACTAAAATTGGAAAAAGTTATCGTTCCGAGGACTAAGACGGCGATCAGTTGTGACACCTCCACAGGTAGACACCGTCCTTATATCACGCCATAGTTTCAACGGAAAAATTTTGAGCATCTCCATAATTTGAGCCATCCAGGTATAAGCTAACTCGTTTAATCAGTGAGCGATTTGTATGGCCGTCTATCATCAAAAACTGCCGATTATGGTCCAGTACGTCTCTACAGTGCGAACTTAGTAAAGTCACTAGATACACAGTATCTCCGATTAAACAATTCAAAAATCCGTCAGCCCATTTTAAACATATCCATATCAACATTGTTAGTCCTCTACCTGTCAGCAAAGGATATTATTATTGTCTTACAGCCACCGACCGTTATACGCAATGGTTAGAAGTGTGGCCCATTTCAAAAATTACGGCTGATAAAGTTGTCCAAACGTTTGTTAATGGTTGGATTGAACGATTTGGCGTACCCACAATTGTTACTACTCACCAGGGCCCCCAATTCAAATCTGATCTGTTTCAAAGATTACTTCGGCATTGTGCAACAAAAAGAGTATACTTTTATGAGAACCACTAGTTATCACCCATGCGCTAACAGCATGGTAGAGCGTCTGCACCAACAGTTAAAAGCAGCCCTGATGTGCCACGATGACACATGTGTTAGAGCATTACCACTAATACTACTTGGTATGCGTTCCGCTCTTAAGGTAGACCTAAAGTCTTCATCAGCAGAGTTATTTTATGGTGAATCTCTTCGATTACCAGGTGAATTCGTCACAGTTCCTCACAGCTCAAGTCGTGCCGATGATGTTACAGATTTTGTTGCGTTACAAAATCGAATAAACTGAGACCGATTCCTGCTTCACGGTATTGTCAACAGGCTACCTTTTCATATAAAGATTTGAAGACGACCACTCATGTTTCCTTATGCGACGATACCGTTCGTCACCCGCTTCAACAGCCATCCACCGCTCCCTATAAAATTCTTGACTCTCAAGGAAAAATGATAACCTTGTATATAAGAGACAAGCCAATTGTAGTCAGTGTCGATAGTGTAAAACCAGCACATATAGATAACAATGATCAGCTTTCCAATATTTTAAGAGTAATAAACTGAATAAGACTACTCCTATGAAGGAATAATAAGAAAACAAACATACTCAAAATCGATTTCAAACTAGTCAAAATTTAAAAAGTACTGAATAAGAAATCTTCTCTTATTTTACATTAAGTAATAACTAAGCAAAGCATTTAAAGAGTCAGAACTCGGAAGCCGGAAATCACATTTCTAACGCATGCAGAAAAAAAGTATTTTGCTGGAAACGAAACGTAACTTTCGACTCAAAGATCCTGGCACCACTACAGAGTATATTTGAAAATATTTTGTATTTGGGTTATAGATCAATTACACAATGGCTGTTAGAAATCTTAACCGAACATTTATAAATAAATTTGTTAATCTTCGACCAAGTATCCGTATTTACAGCAACCAAACCGAGAACGTAGCTGATGGGACAGTAGAAAATAATACTATTGACCCTGCTAAAGACAGGACTAAAATTATTCCTGTAGAAACTAGCATTAGATATCTGCAAAGTAAAGCTTATCAGCAAACGTATGAAAATAATTTTGTATGGTCATTTTATCGTCGTAATCACAAAGGTGGCTTTGCCCCAAGGAAGACAAGAAAATCATGTGTCAGGAACGGTATGATTTCTACGGGTAATCCGTGTCCTATTTGCAGAGATGAATATTTAGTTCTAGATTACAGGAATACTAAATTACTTGAGCAATTTATTTCTCAATATACCGGACAGGTGAGATTATACTACTCATAATTCTAGTGTTTGTTCTCTTAGCCCTATAATATAAAATGTTTGCATGTAGTTTGGAAGTCCTTCGGGCCTTATTTAGGATCGTTGAACCTGATTTTTTGGTTGAAATTAATGAATATCAGGTTCCCGATGCCTGGTAGGGTCATTTTAATTAATAAAGTAAATTCATAATTTGAAAGAAATTAATTTAAAACAATTCTAACCTCCAAATAAAAAAATACTGATCAAGTTTCTCATTAAGTTTTTTTTTGTCATTGTTATGAATTTCAACATTTACTCTGTCAAATCAACAATCATTTAAATTAAAAACATTCAAGCTATCTCAATCGAACACTTTCATTTTTATAAACATAGGTGGCCAGTGTGTCATCACTATGGCTCCACAAAAGTTTTAGATTAGATCATAAATGATTTCCCAAATATTTATTTGAATTATTTTGTATTTTCTTTATGTAGGTCAATTGCTTAATATTCATTTTCACTTTTAGTTATTGGATGCTTTTGAAACTGGTCTGTGTCAAAAGAAGCAAAAAGAACTGATAGTAGCTGTTGAAAGAGCCTGGGATCAAGGTTATCTAACTTATGATGTACCATTTAGGGAATATGATTACAGTTTATATTCCAAAACCAGCAATGCCTTAAATACTAAATCATAAAAAGAAGGTGATAGCATAATAAAAAGTATGTAGAAATAAATATTATTGTTTTATTGCACTTTACATATTTGTACATATAAAATTGACATAGTAGTATATCAGTTTAACAACTTTAACAAATTTATGGCACATCGCTCCATAAACAAATATAAATTTTAATACCATCACCTAACTTAATAAATGTAACAAAATATTTTTATGTGAAGTTTTCCATTAATTTTGATCTGTTTCTCTGCAACAATAATTCTCTGATCAGTGCTGATTTCTCTCGTTCTAAAACTGTGATTCGTTCATTTTTTCTGTTTACTTCCTGAAATTAAAGTGCAGGTATAATTTTATTAGTGCATTATATTTCATGAAATTTATTATTTATTAACTTACATAGAGAGAGACAATTTCACATACGGTCGTTTATTTCCAAACTAAACAAAATTTGTAACAAAATAACTGATATCCTGTATCTATATTGTAGATACTTAAAACTCAGTACACAATTAACAATTATAGTCATCACCTGAAAATTAGTCGTGGACAGAAATTGAACTTATGACCCCTTTCTCAATAGTAGAGCTTAATAGATGTGTCTGTTTATAGTAAAAGTAATAGTTTTTATGACCTTCTGTTGATGTTTCGCTATTATTGTAGATATTTACTGTTATAAGATGTTGTCTATACATAAATAAAATATGTTAGAATTAGTAACAATTATACAAAAGTAGTAGTTTTAATACTATCATGTTCACAGAATACTGTTTTAACACAATATATATTTATTACAGTAAAAAAACTACTCCTTGAGGGTGTAATAAGTATTTAAAGTAAGCAGCAAAGTTTTTACTTCTAATAGAAAATTTACAATAGCTTCTTTCTAATGAAACAGGTTTTTTTTAAGAAAACCTTTAAACATTGCTATAAATGAAAGAAGTATAATGGTGTTAAAATATCTATTTACCACAGGGAGGTAATTTCAAAATTACCTCTGCAAGCATCCGATTTTGGGATCTAAGAACAGCAACATTCTTGGGTGCAGCTGGTGTTCCAGAAAGTGAAGATGTTGGTAGTGCCAGATTCATGTGCAGTGAAAGTGGTCCGTGGTGCCAGCCCGAAGCTAATGCTCCTAACTGTCTATTGAGTTCTAACACTCGGGCCCTAAGCAGTTCCAGTCGTTCTTGATGTGCTTCACTCCATGGTTCCTGTTAATTATCAAAAAAAAATCAGACTTAGAATGTGAATTTTTATTAAATAATAATATTTTTATAAAGGCTTGCATTGTTAAATGAGAAAAGTGTATATGAAACTAAAATAACTTAAAAAATATTATGCTTATTGTGTAAGAAAACAGAGTTGTACCTTGTAATACAATTTATAAAAAACATGCTGTGCCAATAATTACATTTGTGTGCAACTAAAAATTATTTCATCAATTTTGCCTGTTTCTGCATTTTTTTCAATACAGCTTTACTCCTATTGGTTGTAACATGGGTTAAATAGCCTAAAGTCTTCCTCAGTGATTATTGTATCAAATACAAAAAGAGGTTTTTTAAATCTGACTGATAGCTCCTAAGATTAGCATGTTCAAACATACTTTTCTGTTTTATAATATTAATAATATAGATATCAGGTCTTTGTTTATACTAAGTACTAGATGCATACTGTTCTATAAATTACAGATATAGAATATTAATTATATTCAGATTATATTTTATACATTAATTTTGAGAAAATATAAGCTAATTATATTATTACTAGTGACCCACCCCACATTACCACAGGTAGCACCAATTATCAATAGTGAGATTCTAAATAATTATGTTGAGCTGATGGTTACCAAACTTTAACAGATCATCTGTTGACTGAATATGAAGATTGACTGAAAGTTTCATCAAAATAGGTCTAACCATTTTGGAGTCTATTATTATAGTCTTGGAGAATATTATAAAGAGAAAATATTTGTATATTTGTAATAAATAAACTCAAGAACTAATGGACCGATTTCAAAAATTATTTCACCTTTAGAATGCTACATTAGTCCTGATTAACATAGGCTATATAACATTTTTTTATGAAAATGATTAAATAAAATTTTAGTTACACGTAACAGAGTCGCAGACAGCTAGTTATACATAAAAAACTATCATACATAATGTGAGGTAACATTTGAGCAATTTGGCACGACGGTGAAGGCTGACATTGGATTGTAGACTCTTCGGTGGTGGCCGTTGTTTTTGGGGCTACCATCAGGCATAACTTCATCACATTGATCTACTGGAGTCTCAATATTTTTTTTTTATATTGTGTGCATTGTTTTGCACTTGTCTTACAATTTTAATAATCTACTTTATCTAATACAATTTTTATTTTTCTGCTTATTTGGGTCGAGCCATAATCCTGTCTATAGATATTCATATTATTAGTTATATAGTCATTATTATATAAACTTAATCCCTAGAATGTAATGATTAATATATTTAAAAGGCAACTATTTAGTAGGCTTACCAGTCCGGCTGACTGCAAGGGCAGCTGGTCAGGCTGCCCGGCTTACCATCAGGCCGGGCCGGTTGCTGGGGTGATGTGGTGATTGCATGTACGAACTCGCGTCGCCCCAGGAAGGCGACAGACGGCCGTAGGGTTTTAGTGGGTATTCCCGACGATTAGCACCGGGTGAGTCCCAATTACCCCTCTCAGTCCCCCCGGGCTGGGTGAGGCTGTGTAATTGCACTTCCCCGCTTTTAAAAAAGGTATATTACAGCTACTATGTACATGGTGAATCGCAAGTATGTAAATTACAATAAAGAATATTCTGTACGTTTCATCTTGTTACAGCTACTCCTAACGAAAGAATACAATTCGCAAAGACGGAACTTATTAGTTATAACGTTTTTGTTAATTTTTTAATTGAAAAAGCCCTACTACCATGATATAGTTTCATTGTAGGGCTTCGATCTCACGTTCTTACCCGGCGTCCGTACATGCTACCACTGGACTATCATCGCTCCAAAAAATCATAACTGTGTCCAAAATGTTTCGACCTTAGTTGATAACATGTGTAAGTTTTGCGTGTTATCACACAAATAAAACTGAGATTTTTGGTAAAGTAAAATATCGTGTTGTTACTAATGTACAGGCTTTTTCTTTAGTCTAAATTACGAAATTTATTGTGAAAATCCTATTAGTGCGTCAACACAGCAGCTGTCATGGTAGGATATTTTTTGATCAAATTGTTATAGATTTTTACGTAAGTTTGTGATCAAATACTTATTAAGAATAAAATGTACCTACGTAATTATTATCGCAATCATTGTGCTGGAGTAATGTACTACGATACTATTATAAAAATAATATTTGAACTAGATGTTAAAATTATAATGTAGATTACCATTACGATCTTTCCAATCATTTCATCGTCCAATTCCAAATAAATAATTACTATTTTTTTACGAAACGTCGACAAAGTAATGGCACCGCATGATGATAATCGCAGTACTTATATTCCAAAAATAACAGTGGTATTGGCGATCTAATATAATCGGATTAGTTCATAGCTTTTAGTAGCTGAATATACACTGGATAACTCTTAAATATTACAAATCAAGACAAAGTCACTAACGGATTTATCATTGGTAAATAGTCATCGGGACCCTTTCTGCTACAAACCCCAACCATCCTGCTTAATTACTGAATGTAAACCGCTTGATTCCAGAAACGACAGATTTATATAAGTGTTCGATGCGATTATGGCTCAGTTGGTAGTGTATACGGGTCTCGTGATAAAATCATAGCATGGTGGTAGGCCATTTTTCTAATACCCGCCTTGCTAGCTACCACCTTCAAGTTGAAAATCTGCCACCAAATACCTATAGGCGTGTTCTGGCAGTTGCATTTGAGAGCCAGTCTCTCCACTAGGCTTAGCGTGTTCATCATCTTTGGTCACATCGTCACCTAACATGGTCATAACGCTAAACCTATATGATAAAAAAGTGTGCCACTAATTTGGATGTTACGCCTGATGTATGGAGGTCGTGTTCCAGTAGGACACAATTGTCGTGTTTTACCGTAAGCCGTGTTCATATTTTAATGTTCGGTTTGGTATATGTAATGACTATTATTGCCTAATAGTCGCTGTTATGTATAAAATTGTATTTTGCTACCCTGTTATATATAAAAGTCACTGCGTTTGTACCTATTAAAATTCGGTATATGATACGTGTACTTTTTTAAAGTTATATAATAATTTAAAGAGATTTATATTATTAACCTTTTGTCTTAAATAGAATTTTATAAGAGATACGTCTGCATTAACTTTCGTTCTCATGTTTATTTCTGCAATTGAACAATATAATGAAAATGGATGGAATTATTTAATTTTATACAATAATACAACACTTACAACGTATGCTCCCATTCTTCCAGCGTATCGAATTTTTTCCTGAACTTCTGTTAATTGTTTTAAGTACCATTCACGAGCTTCCTCTACAGCTGACAATCCTTGTAATAAAACGTCTTTTTCTTGTTCAATTTGTTTCATTCGTTTCAAAAGGTTGTAATCGACGCCATTGTGTAATGTATGTCTACGAGGTTCCCGACGACGCGAAGGGCGTTGAAGTTGAGAAAGAGTTTCATTAGCTGATCGTCCATCACCAAGCCCTCGACTTTGTTCTTCGGCTGTACGTGATATTTCGTGAAATTCTATTTTACATTCGTTTATGTCGTCATTATCAAATCCTGTCTCTTCATCTGATTTGTAGTTGGTTCGTAATGATTCTGATCTTTCACAAGATTGCTTTTCTACTCTTGGTGGTTTTGGAGGAGCGAATGTTCTGTGATCGTGGTTTGATGTAGTTCTGTTATGTCTAGATTCTTTAACTAACGCTTCATTTCGTCCTATCAGTTGAGGCATACTAACCGTTCTATGTTGCGATGAATTTTCAGAAGTTTTCAAATGATTCCAATTTCTATCTACAGTGGGTGCATCATCAATATCTAGTAAAGGCACTGAAGGAGCTCGATGAGATTGAGAAGTCAATTTTGTTGTTAAACCTAAACTTTCCACGCCACAATCATGCCTTTCCACACTATTAGATCCATTTTCTACTTGGTTGCGGAGAAGACAAATTTTTAAACCACTACAGAATCTTTCAAAAGTTAATAATCCATCGTGAGATGCAACCTTTTGCAGACTTTCTATAACTCCTCGAGGCAAACCTTTAGTACGATCATCACGCCATCGGTTTTCAATATCAGTAAGCCTAACGTATCCCGTGTGCTTGTCGTCCATAATGTCAAATAATGTTCGCATAGCTGAAACAAATTGTTTCGGCAAAGACTCCATATTTTTAGAAGTAACATGAGTCATGTTACCGGTATGACACCAGTAAAAGTTTAAACTAATTTTTGCACTGCCGAATTTTTAATTTATATTTATTTGAACTTTCAACACATTTCTAAAGTATTACAACATAATCACTGCTTCACAAATTACTAAAGCGTTCCCACTGACGCAACTATTATTCTTCATTAAATTAACAATGAATATTAAAAAAAACATTAATAGATTACTTTAACAACAAGAAAAACGAATAAGTATTTATGTTTTATTCACCACTACATACCGACTTGACTGTTTTATAAACGGTACATGTGATGGACGAACGAATCGGCTCGTGGGAGAGAATTTGCGAGAGATAATGGCTTGTGAGTGCGAGTGGGAGAACCGGTCAAACGAGATTTTGGGCGTTTACAGTCATTATACGACTGTATTGATACCAAGAGAGTGGTACAAACGCTGCGTTATTTTTAGTGCGGATAATATTCAAATATTTGTAATTTGATTGCCTTATTAATTATCAACATATATGTTGTAATTTTTAAAGGTTTACTTATAAATCAAGCAGTGGTTTAAAAGAATGTAGGTAACAGAGATTTTGTATATATTATAAATTGAGTGTTAATTATGTAAATTATTTATTAAACTCTTTATTGTAACAAAGGACATCAGTTAAGAAAAATCATTAAAAACACGTTATGCAACAATTAGTATATAGCCCATAAATTAATTCGGCTCATTAAATCAGTGGTTTTTGGAAAAGGAATTCTTAACGATCTTAAAGTCCATTGAAAATTTATAAACTCGGCTCATATTCAAAAACTAGCTGATGCGCCTTACTTCGGTTGCGTGTTTTACGTCAGCCGCGCGTGATCGTTAAATTTGTTCTTATAAAAAGTAGTGTGTTTCTACGCCGCGTAAAAATGATCCATGTCAAATTGGAAGTCTATAACTTTGCTAGATGTCATGATGAGTATATCGGTGGTATATACATACCAATCTCTATTAAATTATAAAGCTAAAAAGTTTGTTTTAACGCGTTAATCTTAGGAAGTACTAGTCAGATTTTATAAATTCTTTTTGTATTTCATAGAGCTTTTATATTTGAGGAAGGCTTTAGGCTAATTAACATCATGCTACCACCAATAGGAACAAACTTGTACTGAAAGAATCACAAAAACAGATAAACATTATTTAGTAAATTTCAGTTCCACGCGAACGAAGTCGTGGGCACAACTAGTATATCTATCTTTCTGATAAAGTCATTGTCATATGGTACCTATATTAAGATACAAAAAGTTTTTTTAATACTTTTATATGTTTTATAGGTTAGCGTTATGGCTACAATCTCACTTGATGTTAAGTGACGATGTTGCCTAAGATGATGGACCTAATAGAGGTACTAGCTCTCAAGTGCAACTGCTGGAACATACCTATAGGTATTTGGCGCCAGATTTTTAATTTGAGGGTGGTAGCTAGCCAGGCAGGCACCACAAAAAGCTTTACAACCGTGTTATGGTTATCCCACGATGTTTTCCCTCAACAAACGTTCAGGTTTATTGCAGGTGGATTCGAACTCACGTGACACGGAGTCCGTACACACTACCGACCGAGCCATCATCACTTCGAAGTAAAGCTCACCTGTTACTTCAATTTGTGTACTGTATTAAAATCGACAATTCTTAATTTTTCATCCAAGCTTATATGCACCTAAACTAAAAAAAAACCGACAATTCTTAATTTTTCATCCAAGCTTATATGCATCTAAACTAAAAAAGAACTATAAACTCTTTTAAAATAATAATCAATAACATTTTTAAGAGTACCACAATCAAAAGATAACTTTGGCATCCAATTATTTAATTTAGTAAAATTCAATAGTTCAGTTCAACACTTTATACCCGTAAAACACTTCTAATGTCCATGAAATATATCGATTTTAAAAGCTTTTTATTAACTTCATCTGTATGTTTGTTAGATGTTTGTAACCGACTCCTTTGGGCGCGATTTTGACCCACTTTAAACGGCCAGATTTCGTTCAAACTTTTTAGATTTATTGAGGACCGATGACAATACACTATTTTGATAAAATTATTCCATTTTTCAATTTGCAAAATTAGATTTTTGTTAATTTATATAATTTTCATCTATAGTCGTTAAGGCAAGAAACTTAATTTTAATTTTTTATAATTTTACTCTATTGTCTATATGACAGAAATTGATATTTTAATTTCCTATCACTATCTTTAGCCGATTTCTCTAATATTAACAAATTTTCGAATGCTAAAAAGAATTTTAATTCTACAAAACAAATAATAGTTTTAAATAAAAAACACGCTTTTTATAGAAAACCAAACTAAATAATAGTAGATTAGAACAAATAATAGTTTAAAATTAAAAAAACAAGCTATTATTAATAAAGCACACTAAAAAGTAGAAAATAAATAATAGTTTAAAAAAACTAAAAAACACGCTTTTTATAGAAAACTGAAGTAAAAAATAGAAAATAAGTTTTAATAAATTTAAATTAAGAATAGTGTTAAAAATTTCAATAAACATAAATTAAGGATAGTGTTAAAAATTTCAATAAATATATATTAATAATAGTGTAAATAAAAAAATATATATTTTATTTAAAAAAAAAAAAGCGTGGGGTGCTTTTAAGATTATCAAACGATAATCACTTTACTCATATCTGTCGATAAAACATTTATAGCCATTGACACCATGCACCCCACGCTTTTTTTTTAAATAAAATATTTTTTTTTTGTAGTTACACTGTTATTAATCTATATTTATTGAAATTTTTAACACTATTCTTAATTTAAATTTACTAAAACTTATTTTCTATTTTTTTAGTTCAGTGTTCTATAAACAGCGTGTTTTTTAGTTTTTTTTAACTATAATTTATTTTTTTATGGGGTTAGTCTGCAATGTTCTAAAACTCTAAAGGAAATCTTCGAGCCTATCAGTTATTTTAATTTTTTTGTATAGTTCAGATTTTAGCCATAATCTCACCTGATCTTAAGTGACGATATGGCCCAAGTTGGTAGTCACGCTAAACCTGTTGAGGGACTGGCTCTCAAGTGCAACTGCCGGAACACAACTATTGGTATTTGGCGGCAAATTTTCAACTTGAAGTTGGTAGCTAGCCAGTCGTGCATTAGAAAAAGCCTTACCACCATGTTATGGTTTCCTCACAATGTTTTCCTTCACCGAAAACTCAAGCTCATTGTAGGTCGATCCAAACTCACGTCCTTTGACGCGGGGTCCGCACACACTACCAACTCAGTTATCATTACTTCAATGGGCAAATAATACTAGCGCTTGAATATCCCACTGCTATTAGGCAAGAAACTTTTTTAAAGGAAAGCCCAAAGTTGTTCTATTTTCTACGATGTATTGGCAATATCAAGAAACAGAGAAATTCAAATTTCTTTATCTTTCTCCGATACAATAATATAATTTATGAAAAGTTGTCACGCACTAAAGAGACGCCGCTACGTGTTGTGTTTAAACTTAGTTACATTTGTAAGTTTTATTTCTAATGTAAGTGTTTAAGTAGGTACTTATTGAACGTTTTAAAACATATATATATATTACTAGCTGTAGATTTTGTTTGTTTAAACATAAATTTTCACAAGTTTCGCGAACGTTAAAATATGCTGACGGATGTATGCTATAATGGCAGTTGACTTTTGAGGGTTTGATTGGTGGTGCAATCCTTACTTTATGAACTAGTAATCATTATTCCCAAAGGAATTAACACGGCAATCACGTGTAAATAAATCCCTGCATAGACAATGTAATATTAAAACTAAGTAGGATATTTATTATGCTGGCTCCTCTCAATCATCAAATACACATACGTGCCGTCCGACTCTCGATTTTGTTTTATCGAAACAGCGTAGTTACAGGTGGTATGTCTGATGGTAAGTACAGTATAATTGAAAAACAACGACGATCATCGATACATCAGCAATGTGTCCAACTTGATCACGTGATGATTCTACAAAAAGTGATTGGGATAAAATCACGCGAACTTTCTTATTATCTCTGGTCAGCACCATAGATATAATAACAGGTTTACAAAAATTCAACTTTGAATATACAATCGCTACAAATGTTGAATAACCTGAACTGAAGAGCTAACTCGCTTGTTTACCTAATCGGTGTGGCAAAAACGAAAACTATGAGAAAATAATGAAAATATAAATTATAACAAGTTTTTCTGTGAAGCGACTGAAAGCGTCCTGTAGGTTCTGTGTGGAGGGTTCATATCGGCACTCTTACCAACGTATTCAAACTTCTTTGATAGAGAATGGACCTACTACTCAGTATCGTTACCAAAGCGAAATCGAGCCAAATCTATCAAATATCTGTCAACACGTCCGAATTGTCCCTTTACAAATCTACGATACAACGAAAAGTTAAGAGAATTAGCCGTTTTGTGGAGCCAGTATAGTTATTAATAATTATATATTAAAGGAGAAATCAGTCAGTGTACTCTAGTCCATTAGTCAAATGCAATCCAATAGTTATCATTGGTATAGATAATATATATTATATGAGTCATTTATTTGTCTTTGATTCATATCTACTCTGTGCAGGGAGTTGACAGGGAGGTGCAGTAGTTGGATTTTATTATTATACAAAAAATATATCTGTAATTGACTTTAGACGTTATAATTAAAATATTACTCGAAAACACTGAAGTAAAATGAGTAATGGCGAACGAAATGTGTCTAAAGTTTGTGATTTAAATGGTACTGTAAAGCAAGATAAACCACAAACAGAATGGGTAAAGTTTGATGAAGATTCTACGCAGGCTATTTCACTTCCAAAAACGGAAGTTATTCCTAATAGTGCTCCTGTTTCTGTCGTGGGAACTTCTAAAAATTTCAATCAAACGTTACCAGCTGTTCTGAAAACTGAAACTGTTCATGTTAATATAGAACGAAGTGACAAAACAGAGCCTGCGTCACAGGTGACTTTGAATAAAAGTATAGAGTTTGTCAACGTACGTCAAGGATTTTGTAAGTAAATACTATTTTATATGTTTACTAAGGATACGTTACATAATTACGTAGTACATGTTATTAAAAAATGTTTCAAACATTAACAGAACGATTACTATTATTGTTTGTAAGATAATGAACCTGCTTTCTAATAAAAATAATTTTTTAGCGAACGGTGATACTTTAGTTACTTTACTACCAGTAAATACCAAGTGGCCATGGATTACAGCTGCACAATTTCGCCCTGAGTTAGTTCCTGAAGAATTGATGGCGCAAGGTTTAACTGTAAGTTCATATAGAGTAATACATTATGAAATGTTGTAGAAAATTATAAATTATTATCATATAGTTTCTATAAGTATGTTAAATACTTTGATTCAATGTTTTAATTTTAAACAAACCAACTCAGTAATTAGATTGTCTTGATCATTACAATTTAGGTTGTAGTGGGCTTGGATGACATAATAGAGTTTGTCTATAACATTAGTCATAATACTATTTTTCTATTTCTATGATTAGTACTAAAGTACTTGTGCAATAATAAAATTTTAAATAAACTCAACCTGTGAATTATATATTTTTTCAAAATTATAATTGGGGTATAATTTATTATTAATGTAGAGGCCAAATATATTTTACTTTTTGTCTATTTATACAACCTCTTGTAGACAGTTATAATGAATATTATGGATACATATAGGACTCCCCATACTTTAAAATGTAAATGTTTCTGTGGGATAGTAATTTTGTGGTAAATTGATTTGAACATAGTTTAAAATACAGCTTGAATTATATGAAGTAAATTGATTTGAACATAGTTTAAAATACAGCTTGAATTATATGAATTATCTGTTACTTGTGGTGCATTTTTTCAGGGCAGAACACAGAATTTAGTTGAATATAGAGTGTACCAATTTTCATTCAATATTCATTGACACACATATATTTATTTTCAGTTAACAGTCGAAGAGTATGTACAGGCAATGGAACTACTTGTGAATGATGCAAGGTTTACACTATACAATATTTGTTATAAAAGAGTTCTTGTTTGTTGGATAACTCTTGCATTCCTTGTGTTATTAGCTCTTTTATTTTCTGGTTTAACTGGTCTCACTTTATTTTCACTGGGTGTTCTATGGCTAGTTTTAAATGCTGCTGCAATATTCCTCTGTATGTGGATAAAATTAAGACTTTCAAAAGGTTTAGAACAGTGTTTAGCCAGTGTAAATAAGTTGCTCAATAAACACAAACTTATACTTGCATTAGATGACAGAGGAAAAATTTCTTGTCATAAAGTACACCTATGTTTTATTTATTTTGACTCTGGACCATGCATTGCTCACATACAGCAATTTATTGAAAGTGAAGAGGGAAAAACTATAATGGAAGGATGGGAACAGAGATTAGATGTATCTGCGAATGATATAGTGATCCAAGGTAGCCAAACAACAAGATTATCAAGGAGACAGGTATGATAACTTCACCTTTAGTATTTTTACTATTTTATTCATATTACATTAACATTAATAAGTTGAGACATTATATAGTATGGATACTTATAGTCTGTGTCTATATTATTTAAATTCAGATATGGTATGTATTACACATCTGGAATTATGCAACAGGAGTGCTATAGAAACTATATCTGGAAATATGAGATTCCCAAAACAAAACCATCTGAAACCATAAAGATATCTAGTTATTAGTAGATTATACTACTATATCTAGTACTATACCAAAATCAATATTGTCCACATAAAAATGTTAATACTTATATATTTTCTATATAAATTATTTAAAATGCTTTATATCCATTCCCAAAATTATTTTAAACTATCCAATATTCAAAATAATACCCTATCCATATCAGAAACCCCTTAAATAGACTTAAGACCATCAATCTATAGATATCCAGATCTAAAATCACTCTTCTATAAAGTCTCTAAGTTAGTTATATTAACAGTTTTTCTTATATAATCTAAAAGGTAGCTATACAATATGTCAGTTTCTTAATCTTTATAAAATGTTTTTGTTGCAAAATAGCTTTTTGCTATTAGTGAAAAGAATGTGGTCTGTATTACAATTTGCTAGTCTATTGCATATTATTAAGTGTTGTACTATTTTCTTTGTAAAATATGTAGAATAAGTTTTTTCAAAAATTCACACAAAGTTAAAAATTTAGTATAATTTGTTAACAAATGAGACTTTTGTTGTTAATACATGGGGGTGTTTGTTCATCCTATTTTCTATAGATACTTATAAAATTACTGCATCACTTTTCGTAAGTAAAATTATATTTGTAAAACAGTAATTTATTAGAATGGTAATATCTAATATTATATTTTATTTTTTATTTTGTAAATTCTCATTTAGGGTATTATTATTTAGATCTATAACTATAAGTTTTTTCTTGAAAACTCACATTTGCATCTGCAGTTCCAAACTTTTTATCACAGTTATTAAAAATGTTCATAAGATTCTAACAGAATTAGTCAACTACTATAAACAATAAATTCTACGTAAATATGAAATGTTTAACCTATATTGAAATTTTGGTGTGCAATGAAAGGAGGAATATACATTACAAAGTGATCTTACAAAATATTCCTTAATTGTAATGCAATGTTAGGCTATTGGTGGTACACTTTAATTTTATCAAATGTCTATTGAAAAAAAAATTTACTATGACTGGGTATGTGCCATACCTTAACGTTCTACTGCATTGAAATTCTCTCAATTTCTGAATTGAATATATGTATTTTTTCTTAATGTTCTTTTTACAGTATTGTGATTATTTATGCATATTATCATATTTTCCTAAAATACTTTATTACTTTTTAATAGATATGATTTCTTGAAGAAAATATGGTTAAAGATATAAAGAATAACTAAACCTAGTTTTTAAATACATTTCAGAAATTGATTGTTTAGATATAAAACTTCAATAATACTTTTTAACAACTGGTCTAATGGAAACATATTTGTTTACTATCACTTAATGGTTTATAGTTATAATTTTGGTAGATGGGTTGTGAAAGTAGAACATAATTATTATAGAAAATGTATAATAGGATAACTAATAAAACCTTATATCATGAAAGTGTATATTAACTTGATGATTATACAGACTTAAAAAAAAATATTAGAGACGGGCCGATTATTTTTTGACTAACACAATATTGCATATCACTTTTGAGATACAGGATATATTACAAAAATCATGATTGTTAATTGAATTACATTACATTGTATTTCCATATTTAGAATATTACGACTATTTAGGTTAAGTACCTATAGGTAATATGGGCGTATGGCTTCTAGTAAATTCTGTACTAGATGACTAAATAATTAAGGTTTTAATCTAATATACCGATATAATCTATTTAATATCTGCAGCAATGCGGCGCGGCTATTGCAGCGAAGCAACTTTGTGCAGGATTTTTCTTGATATTTATATTATTAACTTTGGGACCACAAAAAATATTCCGTTATTCTGGTTATATATTATATAACATTCATTAGATCACAATCAATATCCTCCAAATTTTTTTATTCATAACCCAAAAAGAATAGCGCTTTGAAAAGTTAGCCGTCACGGGACGTTCCGCACTTGTGAAACCTTTAAATTAATATTAGAATTTATAACGAGTAAAAACTAATACAGAACATATGGAGTAAAATAATAATAATAGTAGGTAACTCATACAGAAAAGCATTAAAATGTATAGTATACATGCGCACATACATAGAATGGTGTCGAAAGCGTTAGCGTAGAAGAGGCATGACGCTGTCATTTACCGTGACGGCATACGGGTTGATTTCACTGCCAAGCCGCACCTATATTTTCACATAAACAATTACATTATACTCTCGGCTAATTACTACTTTGAGACGCTACTTTTTTGAAGTGAAACTTCTTTAGGCGCATGAGGGTAAAATTTTTACAGATGAAACGTCACGCCGGTATGCAACGGAAGTGTCGGAAAAGAGAGAGAGTGATCGAGACCGATTGAGAGAGAGTAAGACAGGGCGAACGTAGCATGAGCAACTAGCCGTGGAGTGAGAGTAGGGAGCAAGCGAGTGAGAAAGATTGAGAGAAAAAGTGAGACAGAGCGAACAAGATTTATAAATTAGTTCGCCAAAGAAGTTTCACTTCTGACATGTGTACTTTGTACGCACGCATGTTTTTTTTTATTTACATGCACCTATACGTTTAACTTTATCATATCCTTTTGAAAAATGTTGATATAAACATAGAAATACAAAACTCTATTATTGTAGTTATATAGTTATTAGACGACAGTATAGTACGACACATTTGCGTAACAAATTTTCTTAATTGACTACTTACACTGCATCAATAATGAGCATTGCACTGATTGATCATTTTAATTATTTAAATTGATATTTGAAATTAATTGATAATTGCGTTCAAACAAAAGCTATAGTCGGCGCATCTCTAGAATCTATTAATATTTATATATTTTGAAATAGTTATTATTGAATCATATTGGTGCTGGGGGTTCCATAGTATTCAAAACCCATTGGTGTTGGTATGAAATTCTTGTTGTCTTACTTATTCATCTTTTAATAATGACAGGTTTATTTTCAGTTCTGTTATATGTACACAAAAATACCTACATTAATGATATCACTAAAGCTTACGTACTGTAAGCTTTATTACCAGTGAATTTAGAAATTACTATTTGAAAATTATGTCGTACATTGATATCACTCCAAAGCTTAACTTTTGGCTTCAATCTCAACTGATATTAAATGAAAAGGTCCAAGAAGGAATTTTTTGGAGAAATTGAATCACAAGTTTGCAGCTACCCTAATACGGGTATAAGTGCTTGGTTACAGACAGGTGTTACAAAATATACTATCATCATTTACATAACAAAACCAGGTTCATTGTTAGATTCTAAGCCATGCCGATCGACACGGCATTCGAAACGACTATTGTTTCAATCCAATGTTTGTTGGACTAATTTACGTAGTCACTTAAGAGTGGCTTACAATACTTTCCTAACTCTTTCATCTAAATCAAATTTAAAGTATGAAATAAAATATATATGAGAAAAAATAGAATCTTGTATTTAATAGGAACTTAACAAGATCATTTTACAAAATTATCCTAAGTAATTAATACGGATTTTATCATAAAGGAGTGTTAAATATGATGAATTTTTATTATTTTGTCATTTTATTTGTTTATTCGTTAAAATTTTATTCTCTTTTCTTTGAATTATTATATGATAGACAGCTATTTTATTTAAAATATTGATTTCGGGACCTAATCATATTTTATATTACATGGTATACACCACATTTGTTTCAGCAATAGTAGAAAAGTTTGATATAAAAAAATACTTTTTACGCAAATTAGGTCATATAAAAAAATCTTACTTATCACTTCTTAGTTTCATCTAACCTCGATCATTATATTGGACTGGCTCAATGTTTTCACATTTTACTGGGATGTTATATAGTTTTCGATGTTAAATCTAAGCACAGTAACTTAGTTTGTGGTTGGTACCACCTGTCGATTTTACCGCACTTCTTTATTGCATATATAAAACTTGGTTTACATACGTACATACAACATATTTTGTAAAAATAAAACGTCCTAAAACTTGTTAACACCTTAACATTATTATACAATTCTAAGTGTGTGTTTAGTTGCTTATAAATATGCTTATTGTAACTTTTTGCTTTCTTTAATGTGAAATGCTTACTTAAAGTAGCTTATAATTTAGTGAAGTAGGGTTAATATGTATTTTTCTATGAGTGCTTTAAGTATTTTTAACGGTTTGGGCGTATTCATTAATATTTTTGTATATTCACTAAAGTAGTTAAACACGGTGTGTAGTAATAGTAATAATTAGTATGGGTAAGCAAGGCAAACGAATGTGCAGGGTATGGCAGAACAAGTGTACCTCCGGTACCTCCAGCGCTGGGGCAAAGACTTCCTGCGTCGCCGACTCGACTGGACGTTAGACGAGGAAGGTGGCAACCCGGCGGCACCACGTCATTTAACTGTTGCGCTCTGTCCATGTCAATATGTAGAAGAAGTGTTGCGCAATAAAGAACCCAAAGACACACGTGCTTGTTGCCCTCTTTGCAACAATTGGTTAAAACGTCGAGGTCTTGACTGATGGCTTACTCTTCAAGTTGGCAAGTTTCATATTTACTCCTTATGTGTTCCAATATTTAGTATGGTTTTGAACTACTTATAATTACTCTCGGTTTCAGGAGAGGGGGCTACTTTTATATTTACGGTATGTAGCAAGATGGGGTGCGTACGCAGTAAAAAACAGACTCGGTTTAAGCAGTATTGTCCCCGGTCGTCATGGTGAGAAATACATCTGTCCCTGTCAATTTATCGAGGAACATCTTAAAACTAAGCCACCTGCAGGTATTGCCAAATTTTTCTCTTTACCAGAAAATAATAATATTCAGATATATTAAATATGCAGCGAAAATTATACTACTATTCACTCTTGTATAATTTATATATGATCAATTTCTCTTTATATTATTTTTTCTAAAAGAACTGACATATTTTTGGGGATGTTTTAATTCTTACAACTATGTAATATAGTGAAACACTGGATCTTTTCACGTCGTGTAATGAACTATATTTATAATCTTGAAAAATATTATATTCTATATTATTTTAAGCTGGCTGTTAACTGCTCGTTCTCTGAGCGTCAATTTAAATCAAGTAACAATTTTATGAAATTTTTTACGTTATAATTAGTGTCCTATAGGTTTTCCTTGACATAACTGATTTGTATGCCATATTAAAACAGAATCCGTCCAGCCATGATGACGATAATGATTGAATCACATATCTTTATATATTCATATTTATAATTATAAGATTTAGTACATCACTACAACTTACAAAAGTTAGTAATAATATTTGGTAACTGGTTTTTCTAAGTTTTTGTCAGGTAAATTCAAGTTTATTTAAGGGTATAAGGATCACTAATAAATAACTTATTACATTCAAATATGAAGCAAATCGTTCATAAACTTAATAAATATTTCTATTTCCTAATCAGAAATTATTGAACGTTAAAAGAATTTACTTCTTATATTACTGAGTTGAGTTTTATCAATAAACGAAATAAATCGTAATTACCGTCCAACCCACGAGCATATCACAGTATTAATTTAGTTACGTAAATTATAATTTATTTATACAGAATCCTCCAAATATTTTGGAGGTTATAAGAATCTTATAAGTGGATATTAAGATAAATGTTTTGAATCCTCATTATATAGTGAATTGGTCTAATAATATTATGGAGTACACGTATTTAACCTCTAATAATAGTAGTTCGCATATTTATTTTGTTGTCCTTAAAAATGCGTCCTAACAAAAACGAAACTGATATAGAAGGTTTTCACATATAACTGACAATGAAATACAAAAACACCCCTTATAAAATAAAAATAAATATATAAATCACTCTTAATACAAAAAATTATAAATATATTACAATATTTTATACACATTTACTGCTATTACTAACCAATGATTTTTAGTCACGTTAGAAGTAAATTGTAATTGTATTCTAGGGGACCATATATAACATTCTTTTTTGAAATAAATGTATATGTGTATCGATTAATAACGAATTATTCGAAAGTAATAATACGTTCCAAATAAACGCGTCACATCGACGCGTGTCTATAGTATTGTTTAATTAGTGCCTAACATATGATTTCTATGGCCAAGCGTAATAATCACCTCGGAATGTTATAAAAGATTTTTTTTAGTTTTATCTATACTAACAATATATTTTTTTATCTAATCATTATTGGCTACATTGTACTTGGCATTTACAATTCTCAAAATATGCCTTCAATTTCGCCAAATGGCGAACTTTGTGGTCTAAGTGAAAACTCAGGTTGTAAAGGTGGATCGTAGTGGGCGTTGAGAAATTTGGCGCAATTTTAAAATACTATTTACGATGGCGAATAAAACAATAACTTTGTGTTTTTCTAATTAATGTTGGGCGTGTGGCCACTGCCACACATAATTATAATAAGTTTAGTAATATTAATTTTACTTTATATTCAGGAGTCTTATATACATTTTTCCTTGTAAGTCTAAACATAACCTAACATAATGAATAAAAATTATTCAAGCGCATGGTTATGATTTACTAATTGTAACTTAACCTGTTTTTGTTTTCCGTTTCATTTTTCAAAGTCGCAAATACAATGTTTACATCAACGCTTAAAACGATCCATACTCCATTCTACTTGAGTTAATTATTGTAAAGATCACAAGCAAATGGAGCGGAAACACCGTGGTCGTGAGCGTGATTGTTGTTGGTGCCAAGTGGAACGTACTAATTATGAACTTATAAAATAGATAGGTACTGCTTTATCTTTATATCGTATAATAATTATTTACGGTTGTTAATTTTTTTAATAATTAATGTAACCATTATTTTAATTATAATAGTATCCTTTTCATATTTTAATACCGAGATACATTAATATCAACGGTTTTATACACATTGAAGTTATTAGAATTTGTATCAAAAATAAGTATACACTTTACATTAATATGAATTAGGTATACCTATTATTATCAGAAAGAATATATTATGATATATTTATTAGCTTAAGCTATTACATTTAAATGTGTTACCAAGATTAAACGCATACTACGCTGATCTATAGTTTTATGAAAAAATATCTTGGTAATACGCAAATATAAAATTGATATTTCTATAAATTGTTAAAAGTATTGAAAACGCACAACTACTTAATTGAGTGATACCAGAGTTACTGTTGTTAACTTTTTGTTGCTCAATTATAATCACAATTAAAAAACTGAAGTTTATAACAGCAAGATCAAATATTGGATAGCATTAATAATTATTATTATGATATTAGTTGATAAAGTGCAGTTTCTAGAGTTATAGTTGAGAGATACTTGGAATTTCATATGTTTTAGTAGAACTTTTGAAATCGTTTTTTCAGTATCGAATTTAAATGGTAAGTATTATTTTGCTATATCTGAAAATAGTTTATTTTACGTGGTGTGCATTAAAAAAATCAGTGTTTGGCCATATTAGATATTTTCCTTTTTAATGTATTAAATTATTATACAACATCATTAGTGTATACATATAAATATTATACTTTGTTTTTAGGTCTATATCGTGTTCAGTTAATCTGTAATCGCATCAATAAAACAACTTATTATACAGTCTTTGTTGTAATTTTAAAACAACTTCATGCCCGTGTGGCCTATGATGTTTGTTTGAATATTATAACCTTTACTATATAATAATTTACACAAAGTAAGTTTTATGAATGCGACCAGAGCTTATATTTAACATATAAGTGAATTTGTTTTATTAATTACCCAATTTTCTGTTATGTGTGTCAAGAAAATACAATTATTTTCAACATTTATCATACAAAATAATTAGACCGATATGGATCTGAAATTTTTGCAAAAATTGTGTTCTTAGAAGTTAGCTAATAAGTGAAAATATTGTACATTATTGATATATTATATGTATATTTCGTGTATGATACAGGTTTTATTGGAGTTGTGATTAACATGTATTGTGTAAACATTCCGTCCTAAGCAATAAGTACTTAATAATTTTAATTTTAAATAATCTTTGTATACACGATTTTAATATAAGTTGTTGAAAATATATTATTATACATGATTCTTAGTTTGTTTTAATCTAAATTTCCAATGAAAGAGAGATAAGGAAATATAAAGAAATTAAACTTATAAAATATTTGTTCTTAGTTACATAGCTTCCAAAGCAATTTAAACTCGAATAAAACTACTATTCCTTAGAACAAAAAAAAAAAACAAATCGGCAATAAGATGCTGCTGAAATATTTCAGATTATGTTGAATAATATTTAAATCATAATCAAAATACATAGTAACTTCGAATGTTTGTACCTTCGAATGCACAAACATTATTTGGATCTGTGATAGAATAACATAGTTTAATTTTTATTAGGTTAAAAGGATACATGTATATTGTAACATGCAGTTTAATGACGAAACATTTTAAGGAACGGCCGAAGCAACTCTTAAATGCAAACAATAATTACCTATTTTATAACTACACAAAGTTTTTACGATTACGATTTCAAAGTTTAAGATAAGTTTAGTTCAAAATTTATATCAGTACTATTCATAGTAGAGATTAGAATCACATTGTATCAAAATAAATAAGACAATAAATGATGTCCCAAGTCATCTATTTAAGTTTTTACGAAATATTAGTACCTAACCTACGTAGTTTTAAACATTGTTTCCGTTAGATGTATTAATTATATAAATTGGATGAAGATAAAATTATGTATTTATGTTCCAAACATCTAATAAATTATATCAATTAAACTCACCTAAAACAACACTAACTTTACTATCTTTTGTAATATATAAAAATGTAATATTTGTGTTTCTTAACCGAAATGGATAGCGTATCAAAAACGAAGCATTGACTCCGACCAGCTCTCAGGTATGCATATTTTCAAATATTTGACTTGACTATATAATTATTGTTTGCTTTGCTATTCGCCTTAGTACGAATCTATGAATGCAGCCATTTTACCGGTACTCGCGAATTGAACTGTAATTTTCAAAGAAATGTACGAACTTGGAGCGAGTAGCGATTTGTTAGAAATTATAAGTTGTGATAAATATTAGTTTTATTAAAGTTTTCTCTCTACGAAAAAGATATACAATAGGTAAGTAGTTATATTCTCGGCATGTTTGTTAATTTCAATAAATCGTCCATTTTAAAAAGTATACAGTATGCAGTAACGGCATGATAATTGATGTAATATTTTGTTCTATGATCTGTTGGCAGAAGAGTATTGGTGCAGTTTTTGTTTTTGTTTTTCTATAATAATGACTTCAAAAATCTGCAAGGATGATGAAATATACTTCGGCGATTGCAAGCAGGCGACATATCAGAGGATGAATGTGAGTCGGATGAAAACGGTTTAGACTTCTATCCTTCAGGACAAAGCCTACTTCCGGTGCCAGAAGTTAACGATAGTGATAATAACGAAGATATATCAGATCCTCCCATAATATTATATGATAGTAAAAATAATAAATCAGCTCTTTCTGAATCAAATAAGCTTATTCCACGAAGGAACATACCAATCAATAAAAGGCAAATAATATGGAAAAAATAAAGATTCCATTTTGATGAGAACAAGATTACACTTGACCACTATATTCCTTATTCTTCAGACGTTGCTAACTTTGAAATACCAATTCAGTTTTACTGATGACTTTATGGACGAAATAGTACAAGAAAGCAATAAGTACAGTGTCCAAAAAATCCTGCTCGACCATATACAATTACCAAAACGGAACTGACACAGTATTTCGGGATCCTCACATAGAAGTCTGTTTTCTATACCCAAATATCTGTTCGAACTGGAGTACTAAGCATGCGTTTACGCCCATATCAGAAACTATGCCACTAAAGAGGTTTGTGAATATTCGAAATTTTCTCAATTTTAATGATAATGACAAACATTTAGCTACAAGTAATCCCAACCATGAGAGACTGCATAAATTGAGGCCAGTAATTGATCACTTAAATAATAGATTTGATTCCTTGCCATTCAAAAAAATGCTTATCAATTTGCAATTTATTCTGGGACAATGATTCACGATCGTATTTCTACTGAGCCTGACCTTGGTGCTGTTTCAGGTACTGTTGTCCGACGAGGGGTGCCTAGAAATCGCAATCATGTGCATCTTTGCTCAAATCCAATTGTTTTTATTTATTTCATAATACCAAATAATATTATAAAAGTTAAATGTACAATTTTAACATTGTCAAGATATTTACAGACTGTAATAGCGTTTCATTTTTGATACAGGTGATTTTAATAAAAATATGTATTTTGGTTATTTTAATTATTTTTCCTTGAACGTACCTAATATCCTAAGCAAGATATATTTTTCTTGCTATAATAAAGAAAATCATGCATTTAAGGGTTAAAATTTCTGTATTGTTCCCAACAATACAAAATCAAAGAGATATCTGTCGCTGCACGGAGTGGTATTAAGTACAAATTTATATTATTCAATCTATATATTTCATGCTTAAAAATCAAAAGAAAAAAATTGTAATCATCACAACCTTTTCCATCATAGATAAGAGTTTCGTAATTAAGTAATCGATATATATATAAAAATGAATTATTTATGAATGAATGAGTTAATTATTGTCAGGAGGTTCTCATGAAAGAAAAAATTAAGGAAGTTGAGTGGAACAATAGAAAGTTTATAAAAACTTAATGCCAATATTACTTTATATAACTGTCAGTTGTCATAGAGCATTACAATAGTAACTATACTATGTTTTTGAATAACATTTTTTAAATTAATTATACCAATTCTAATTCAATATTAATAGTTAAGACGTCTGTCGGGTCAGCTAGTATGAAATAAAAATTTATAAACTAAATTCACTGTAGTACATATTAGATATTAAGTAACATTTTTTTAGAAATATGGCAAAGTGATAGCACTATGCCTCATGTTAAATGCAGTACAATCCAAAAACATTGTTCCAGAAACAGGAGATTGAAAAATCATTGCCAGTCGCCGCCATCATACGCACCTGCATTAAATATAAAACTCGATTACATGAAATATTAATAACTTTGATACTGTAAAGTAGATCTCTGATCCTACGGATGGGTATTTTTGTACATAAATTAAAAAATATTTTCTCAACTTAAAAAATATATTGTTTAGCTAAAAACAAGATTTAATTATGGTTTTATTCTCACAGCCTCAAAAATTACGTATAAAGCATATGAAAAAATAATAACTATTAGACTATTACCTTTATTCATTAGACGAGGCAGTCGTTATATCCTATGAACAGACATGCGATGAAAAACAAATATTTGTAATTTAAATAAAATACTACTAGCTATAAGTATTTTTATATTATTTGATTGGAATGAATATATAATTTTAATAGGCCAGAGGCGGATTAAGTCTTTAGCAAAGGGGTCCTATGATTTTATAATTGTAAAAGTAAGAAAATATGGATAAACAATGAATTTTTATTTTCTACTTGACCCGTGAAAACAGGGTTATAACTTACAGAAAATATTGAAAAATAGAAGGTCATTCATTCAAGCAACGGTACTCAGAAGCACAGCGTCTATATAATTGGCAACTTCTACTACGCCCCGATATAAGAAAAATGTGACCGCTTCATTTGTTAAATCGATTAAATCCATTATAAAAAGTTAAAAAATTGAGAAAATATTCTACTTTTGTCATTTCTGTTGATTTATGAGTTTAAATAAACTATGTATTACCTTCCAGAGAAATTTGTTTTAAATATGTAGATTTAAGAGTGAAAAAGTTGTTTATATATTAAAATTTAATACAATTACAAATTGAATTGAATCGATTTGTTAACTGAAACAAACATGAAACTATACTTTTACTATGAGCGGCACATAAAATATAGTTACTGCAAAATATGATTATTTTTCAATTTTTTTTTTAATAATTTTACACAAAGGGTTGGTCTACACAACATTTTTGTAATCTTATTTAAACATATTAAAGAAATCTAATCAGTAAACAAACTTGATTCATATATGATAAGAGCGATTACATCCGGCCAAAAATGAAAAACTTTACTACACTTAGGGTATATGTGTTTTTTTTAATATGTTTTTCTTACGAAAGCAAATGAAATTGTACAACAATTTGTTTCACAAGTAAAATAGCTTTAAAACTTATTTCTGGAATTATCCTAAACAACAAATTAAGTATACAGGTTGTCCCTGAAGGATCATAGTATTAATTATAGATAAGAGCAGAGAATTTTGCGTCTTCTCTTCAATTGCATATCCCTTTTAATAATTATTATTGAATTATTGACAATATCTAATTACACTTCTAATGTTTAGTAATGTATTTTGACTAAACTAACTTTTTTTTTGCTTTTTTATATAATTTCCATTACATTTACACTATTTCAATCATCTTATTTGCTTTCTTCAACGAAAATAAAAAAAAGAATGCAACCAAATGTTAATCTGTTACATAACCTAAGTTCTTTGAAGCCAGAAATTATATGTTTTTTTTGTTCATAAGTATTTGTTTGATTTATTTATAACTATTATACATTCTTTTTCATTATAAAAGTTAAAAAAAAATATGTAATTTTAAGTAAAGTTTATACAACAAATTAAGAACATTTCAAAATTATTGAAATATCCCATATTAAATTCGGTTTAAATGTTTTTTTTTATTTTACAAATACTTAAGAGGGAATAATGATATTTGTAAAATTAAAGAGAAATAATCATTTATCGTTTGAGCAAATAATCGTAATCAAAGCTTATCGTCGCTTTGATCGGCACGTGACTTTTTTGGTGAATATTTCGAATGATCTTCTACTGTGAATAGACCTTTAAATGAGGTCAGTTGTTCCTTCACTTGGGATTCTTTGTCGATAGCGGTAATGATATTCCTGTTACGCTTCAAACTCTTATCAACGACTCCATCCGTGATCTCGATAGAAGATGCGAGGGACTCCAGCGAAGTGGCCGTCGAACGATTTTGAATTTTGTTGCGAATTGAGAGGTCAAGGAAGGCCCTATTTCCCGTTTGTTGGATCGAGGAGGAGGACGAGCTCTCACTTTGGGGCAGGTTTTCAAGTGCAGCCAGTCGCATTATATCTCGTTGTGATTCACGCGCCTCCATCAGGAATATACTTTCCTGTGTATCGTTATATTAACATATATAAAAATATTATATAATTTTTACAAATAAGTGTGTATCAGTGAAAAAACATAAGACGCAGAGCTAGATTTTCCTATAGGCTTCAGCCTAGGGCCTCAAGATCAAGAGGGAACTACATTCAAGTTGCTAGCAAAATTAAAATTACACTATCCTAAAAATAGTAAATTCTTTCATTTAATGGAATAAAAAGTTTCCTGTATTCAAATTTAATAATTGTTATCACGATATCAAATTTCACAAAGTTGTGTTCAGTTGTTTTAGAGTAAAGAGTGTACAAGGAAACACAAAAATTCGTAATAAAATATTGTTAGACTCTATATTGATAACAAGTACATCCTAATAGTTTTTAAAATTTTAATCCATTGATATGGCTCAGTTACTACAGTTCTTTTATATGTATAGAGATAGCTGATAGAAATACATATGTATCATTTCGCTTTTATGTATAACATTGACAAATGCGTCCTTGCTTTATATATTTCATACAATCTATAAGAAAGATTGTTTAAATCATTTACTCAAGAAATTCAACCCATATTTAAAATTATAACACTGCTGTGATTATTCTTGAGATATTACTGATAGATCACATTGGTAAAATCGTACAAAATCAATGTAATTAATCTCACTTGTAGTCACTCTGGATATCTTGAAATAAATAACTAAATATTAAAAAAAAACCTAGAGCTTATTTAACGCAATATTTAAGAGGAAGACTTTTTATCAACACTTTATAATTTACCAATTTAATATAAATGTGTAAAATAGATTCCCGCCTTTGATTCTTGAAGAGTCATCAGTACATGTTACTAATAGAAGAGCTATAAATGAAAATGAATTATATTTTATGTCTCACATACCATAGTTGTGCCCAAATGTGTACAGGATATCGATAATACCATTTTATTGCCATAATTTAAGTACCCCGCCGCGACAGTCTGTCTGTTTGCGATACACTCAAAAGCTATTAGACGAATTTTAATGTGGTTCTCACCAATAGATTGAGTGATTCATTAGAAATGTTTAGGAGAATAATTTGTTCAGATTTTGTGTAAATTGATTGAAATGTTACGAATATAGTCAGGCCGCCTTTAAGCTTTGACGCGTAGAGGACGGGTAACGGCTCGTTATTATATAATATGATAATTTCATAATGTAAGTTAATTGGAATGGGATTTTTGCTTCACAATATTTAAATTTATAAGTTATTCATTACCTTGACTTCTTTAGTTATATACTGGTCCAATTTGTCGTAAATCACAGCGTGAAGCCCCATTTCTTTTAGTTTCTTAATAGTGTTCTTATCATTATTGTCATCTCCCCAACAGAATATGATCAAACCAGCATCGGTAGCCAGTTTCACCTGAAACGTGATATTTAATTAAATAAAAAATATATATCTGTAATTAAATTTATTTTGGGTTGTGTAATACAATAATACTCATAATTATTTCTGTTAAAACATTGATTTCAAAACTACAATCAAATGGAATATAGTAATTGTTTTAAAAAGATTAAAAAAAAACAGATTGTAACACACTAATGTATGTATGACGTATTTATAACTACGACTGCGATTGGAAACTAATAAGTACTGAATTTGCCGCGCTGTTTTCTTGTTCAGAAAAAATAATTTATTGTTGTAAAAACAAATAGGATTTTATTAACTACCTTTCTTCTTTTAAAGTTTTAATATATCATTTTAATAGTTGTTTAAATTGATCACTGTCCATCAAAGGTACAGTTAGTTATAATATGGTTATTTATTTGTTTACATACACTAAATGAGGTAACAAATAATTAGGTAATTTCAGGGATTTCTTAAGCGTGAGTCGCTAACAATAACTGTAGTAAGAAAGGCTTGAGATACTACAATTGTGTAATTTATGGATATATAAAATGTTTGCATGTGTAAACTGGACTGTAACAATCAAGTCTGAAACATTATATCAGTAAAATAAGTAATCTAGCGTACTTTTATCTACGTAATGACTACTCTGCTAACCTGTTGAGTGGGAGTTATCGACAGGTTTATCTTAGAAGCGTATGTACCTTCTAAATATTGCGGTAAATATTGTTGCACAATCTGAAATGTATTTTCAAGATAACTAATAGTTAAATGATAAAACATGCATAGCAACTGATGACTATCGCCATATGACACGTAACTTTATTTTTTTATATGGATAAAATTCATTTACTTTTCACCCTACCGCGTATGCTGGAGTGTATGTTGGACCAGTAGCATAACTATATCATCTGAGGTCAGTGGCAAATTCATTGAATGATGCCGTAGTAAAATCATCATGTGGTAATTTAATCTTAATAAATCTCGAAAGTGATTACCTAACAGTATTACTAATATAGGTATTGCGTATTTATAATAAAATAACAATTTAACTTAAACAAGATATTTATTAATAAAATAGTTTTTCCGAGCATTCAAGTACCTAACATTCATGAAAGTTTTAAAATCGGGCCATAGAATTTTCAACAGACAGAATGACCAAATGGATGTGTTCTTAAAATGATATATAGTTTTTAGTTATGTGTAACTTTAATGTTTTTAGTACTTATATAAAAAAATAAAAATTGAGTAAATTTTGGTAATAATATTAGGTTACTTCTAAGCTTGTGGCCGCTTAGGTCCGGGACCCGTCGGGCCGAAGCCCGTGACATTTTGCCAGCTTTTCCAGCCTAGTTAGTTAGTTAGCCTAGTTAGTTTAGTTACGCCACTGTCTAGCACTCGACTGGTATGAACCACCAATACCCATTAGAATACTCCACAGCGTCTCTACATTTCCCGTTACTTGACTATGAACCATTTTCGCATTACTTCTAGTCTCTAACGAGAATATTACACACATAAAGTTTTATGAAATTGGTTATTAAATGTAGGTGGTATAGAAATAAGTATAGTGACATGACAATTATTTTAAACTGGACCGAGACCACCGTATATATCATTTATTACAGCGAGACGCTTAGACGTGTCATATACCGGAATTAACCAGGATATGCCCAGTAATGAAGCTGGTGGTTGATAAGTGAACAAATAGTGATAAATCCAACCCGATGACTCCCTTTTTTATTTTGTTGCGTGTCAGGGTCATCTATTATAACCTGTGAGGGGCAAACGTCTCAGCCCCCGTATTACGAATTTCGTAAAAACAAAGCAATAGCAGAAATCGCTAAATATTTGCTTCGAACTGGTAAATTTGTTTTTGTTTTATGGTACTCAATTCTCAATTTATTGACAATTTCACCGTTGTTTTTTGATTGTACGGTACTGTGTCGTGTATCAACAAAATAAACAACATTTTTGGACTATAAATTAGTTCCAATTTACATAAATATCTCCTTATGTGGGAGTTCTCCTCTACAATATTTAGCATTAATATTAATGTTCATTTATGTTTTAAATCGTAATGACTAGTAATAACTGTCGTATGCATTATAGATAGTATTATCAATGTTAACGTCTTTTCCAGTAATTCTAATGTTTATTGCTTTTTGGTTTTTATGTGCTTCCTATATTATCATAATGAATGAATGAACACTTTATTGCACTTTAAAAAATGTACACTGGTGAGCTTAATGCCATAAAGCATTTTCTTCCAGATAACCAGTAGCAATGTAGTATCATACAACATGTATATAATAAATGATAGTTAATATGGGAGTTACCGAGCTTTGCTTGGCGTTTTAAAAATACCTCTCTAGATAAACTCAACTTACAATGTAACACTTTTAAATACAATAACTGCTCACTTAATAGTACAAAATATTTATGTAGTTATGTTGGTACATGGGAGGAATGAAATTGTTTGAAAATTTGTCATCAAGCACTTATAAGTATATAATGGCAAATTTAGGAGTCACTTCCTGAACTAAGCTTAAAGTGGTCTCATCATCCTGGACACAACGTCACTGAACGTAGATAATCATTCTTCTTATAAAAGAAAATACTTATTATTAAAGAAAAACTATTACTGACCTGAGTAGGGTCTCGAAGTAAGTCTTCTGTGTGAACCACAATACCGAGTATATCTGTGCTGATAGCATTCTGCACGGCAGCTGGGATAGAAAGGCATCGAGGATCGCGATAAGGTTCATATTTGTTAGTGACGCCCTGAAAATGATTAAAAACATTATTACAATTTTAGAAGTGATGATGGTTTAGTTGGTACTGTGTAAGATTGAGGCCACAATGGACGTAAGTTCGAATTCCTGCAACAAGTCTGCGCTTTCAGTGAAGGAAAACATCGTAATTAAACCATAGCATGGTTGTTAGGCTTTTTTTAAGGCCCACCTGGCTAGGTAACACCCTCAAGTTGAAAATCTGCCGTCAAATACTTATAGATATGTTCCGCCAATTGCACTTCAGATCCAGGCCCTCTATCAGACTCAATGTGTCACTTAACATCAGGTGGCCTTAACGCTAAACTTATAAAGATACATAAATGATAAAACCTTTTCAAGGGCAGCATTCTGTAATACATTGTTGTCATATAACTGTATTGGTTAATGCGGCAATGGCCAATTAAGATCCCAGTCAACATCATATCTCTCTGACTTCTTCAAAAACGATCGTCATATTTCAGCGAATTTACACAAAATCTTAATTAATTATACACCAAAACCTTCCACATGAATGACTATTTCCGTTGTTGAAAACTGTACAAATAAATCAGTTCAGTTGTTTTTGAGTTTATTGCATTCAGACAGACTAACAGACAGTGGAACTTTTTATAATAATATGTATCTATACTGTAGCAAATATTTCAAGTTATATATCAGTTATTATAGCTTTATGGTAACCTTACACTCTCTAATTTAATTTAAAGGCTGACAACAGCCACACCGTATCTACTTTTCTATTATACACTTCTGAGTCGCATAATATTGTGTTATGTTAGATATTTAAAGACCACTGACAACAGTCTGTATGAACAAAGAAGTTCAATGTTTCTTTACGATTCTGTAACACTTGGGGACAATATTCAGACAAATTAGTGCATTTCCTCTTTTCTATAACATGAAGTCATTCAAATTAAATGGGAAGAGATATTTGAATAGGCTGATGTGAAAGTGCCCACTGTTGATTGACTGTATATATCTCAGATCTTGCCACAGTTGTTTTGATTGCCTTGAGCTTGGCAGATATAGTGGTGTGACTTTAATGCATACTTGCAAGGATAATTTTTTTCTGTTATTGTTTATTAAATTTAACTAAACTTATATAATTATCTACTCACCACAGTCAAGAACATAACAGGATATTTGTTCTGTTTCTGCCTGACCATTGTGCAGATGTCTGGATTGAAACCAGAAAATACAATACGACGTTCCCCAGCATATTTCAGCACAACCTCTAGAATCTTCCATACAAAATATATTTCATTAATTAAAGAATGTATGGCAGATCAAGGTGATACAATATTAGTGCCACATGGGAATACTATTAGACACATTTAATGCAAGTGTCAGGTTTTATGCATTAATGATGTTCACATGTTATGATTTTGAGAGGTATATTTACAGTACTAATATCAATGAGATGATATTATAAAGCTTGACAAAACTGTAAAATGTAAAGTGTTTCCAACTACAATAGTCGATTTAAAAAAATAATAATTTTATAATGAATTTTAAAAATGAAATGACATAAAATGACATTATGACATAAAATATGATTAATAATACTTTTATATTTTAATTGCATAGATAAATTAAATTTATACAATAGATTACATTTCTTTCATATCTTCAACATCTTATATCTTAATACCCTCTTACCTTATCAACGTAAGTGTTCATGTCAAAAGGGTTGTTTAACTCAAAAGTACCATCATGCATTTCCATGGTCCACTTCAGTTCAACATTAAACCCAACATGAACATCTATTATTTTCAGAGCATCTTGTAAAGTTGGAAATGGTTGATGTTCTTCTAGATCTTCATCAAAAAATAATGTTTCATGACTACGTCCTTCAACTAAATGATATACCTGAAAAGAATAATGTTGAAATTTCTTTTAAATAAAATTATAATCATTTCATATCACACTTTGGAATTCAGAAACAATATTTATATAAATATATGATACCGAAAATATAGCTAAATTATGGTGCCATCCATATACAAATCAATGAAATATACTAAAGCTAAACAGTTATAAATAAGAAAAATATATCAAAAGTCATTTGTAAAAAATTAAAACAACTACTACTACATGAACTGCTAATGTAATATGAATCAGAAATGGGGGAGAAGCCTTTCAATAACAAATGATAATTAAAAATAATAGTACCCAATGTAATAAGACACAGTACTGATTATTTTTGCAGTACATACAAAGTTACAGTACCTGGATAAACATATTAATACTCAAAGTATCACACATAAGATCTATTAACTATTATAACATGTACTGTTTTAAACTACCTGTATTAGACAGATCAACAAATGTACAGATGATGATAATAAAGAAAATAAATTGTTCAGTTGATTTGCTTTATAATATTTACAGATTTCTTTTATATATTAATTGAACTTGAATTTTTTAAAATTTAAAATTATTGAGTGTGTAAAACCATTTGAACATTAGGAAGATGTATGAATTTTTGGAACAATCTTTATGTGGTAATAATTACTGAGAATTCTTATCAGCTTTCCATATAATTATTAAGGCTTAATATTCAATAGCCCATGTCTTTGAATAATATACCTTAAGTTTCTGAAGATGTTCCAAAGTTAAATCTTTCACAGGTATTTCTAACATTTCTGTAAAGTCAACCTCTTTTTTTCTTTTCATTGATATGCATACATAAAAATCATGATAAATAACTGGTATCATGTCTTTACTTAGCTGAACATCAAATTCTAGCAGGTCTGCACCACACGCAGCTGCCTTTTTAAGGGAAGCTATTGTGTTTTCACGAATAGCATTTCCTCTGAAAAGGATTATAAATTATCGAAAACATGTTTATTGAAACCGTCCAAGGCTAAAAAACAGCAAATCATGAAATTTTTACAAAAAATTAGAACTTACTCTTTAGTTTTGAAACTTGCACCTAGTCCTCTGTGACCTACTTCTAATCCTGTCCAGTTTGGGTCCCAGTACTTTGAATATGAAACCTGTAAGCTACAAAGCTGTTCTGGCATGGGTTTAACAATTAAATAATCAAAATGAACTGTACCTAACGGTCTATGTTTCACATTACATGTTACAGGTAACTCTAGTGACCCCTCTGAAGGTTTAAACATGTTTGGCAACACATATGTATACCCAATGTGGCATGGAGGATCTTCAGAAGAAGCTCTACTACTGTATGAGTAAAAATCAATAAGGTATGCTAAGGCTTTTGGGTTTGGCACTGTGACATTTACTACAAGAATGTCATTAGGTTTGTACTCTCTTCCAAACTGCTCTTGAGGTTTCAAATTACAAACTTCTGTATTATTATCAAAAGTAGCAACTTCCACAAAAACACCAGCTGGCAATTCTGCTTCTGTTGTGTCTGTACTTAAAGATGATTCATCTATGTGGGGCTCCATTCCAAAAAATAATTTCACTGGAGTAACTTTTATATTCATTAATCTTCCAGCTAAACGACTTTTAAGTTTTAATGGGTTTTTATAGAATTTAAATTGTACTAAAGTTTGTGATGTTAGCCATCCAGTACTAATTCTTTGCTCTCCCCCATGTTCTCCAAATATATCAATAGTAGGATGTAGTAAATTTTCGGGTATCACTCTTGGATGTATATTAGTTTCCCAACAACGGATAATTACGTCGTGATCCACGATGGATAAACAGAGGACGTAACGGTACAATATATCACAGGTGTTAGGTATTATAACAGACTTAGACCAGGTATCAGAAGATTCACAATATTCTAGCGGAACTAATCTATTGTAGTCCCATTCGCCCAACTCCGGTGTGCTCCCAGTTAAACATACTCTCTCCTTAGGCGCCACATTTGACACTCTTACAGAGAAAACCCATTCCTGTGAAGTAACTTCAGCTTTTTTCTCGGGTTCTTTAATGGACATTTTTTTTGGTAGCTTTAATTTTAATCTTTTCCGATCTTCTAAAAAAAACCAATGTTGCATATTTCAAATTACGTCAACACAAATTACAAAATTTATAAAAAATATTTTAAATGTCATTGATCAAATTGAACCATTTTGATGTAATACAAAGAAGTACATAGCTTTGTAAATGAAAGTCAGGAAACAAAATATATAAACATAAATTTCATCAAAACATAGTTCCTTATTCGGATGGAAAATCAAACAAAAAAGTACGTACTAGCTTATATACCTACTTAGACCTGAACCACAACCCGAGCAAAAGACATCTATGCAAAATATCAAAAGACAATTTGTCTCACAGAAATAAATGTCAATATTAATTAGAGTTGTGTAGTTCGCGGGTTACTAACATAGAAGATATATATCAGAACCAAAGATAATCTCTCTTTAGCTCATATTATTTCAAAGTGTATCTCTATACGTCTACATGTATGGTTTCAATTTAAGTTACTCAGAACTAAGGATGTTACCAAATAATCGATTATTATTTCATACAAATCAATTATTAATGAATAGTTACTATTTAAAAAAATGATTATTTATCAATCGATTTTTGCTTATTCAATTTTTAATCTACTGAAACAAAAAATAACAAGACTTCAGGTATCCAGTACATTCGCCGGTTTCCTTTTCTTTGTGTTTATTAAATAATATATTCGTTCTTAACTTCATTGGCCAACAAACATTTGTTGTTTCTTGCATCATCGGCCTCCGCGGAAAGACTTGACATGAATACGTCTTTAAATTCGCACCTTAAGTGTCTGGGAATCCAAAAAACCAATGATAAGAAAATTGAGGGATAAAGTTTAGTGTTGCAGCTACATATCTATCATGTACATCCCAAATTAAATTAAACCAGTCGATAGTTAAAAGATCAAAGAAAAACGATGAGTGAGAACTCTGATACAGAGCGTCCGCCGGAGAGGGAAACGTCAACGTTTTGAAATTCCTACGCTGCGTCACATAGTTAAAGACTATTATACATTTTGACTCAGAGAAGCTACAACACGGTCATTTTATTTTTAAAGCGGGAAATGTTCTCAGAAAAGCCCGGAAGCGCATATTAGGGAAAAGGTTGCCAAGGCTTTTATTCCTTAATTCTTTGCCGAGCAATGGGTGGTAAATAGTTAAGCAATAATAGCTTCAGCACTGTTTCCGAAGAAATAATTACCTACTGTATATAAAGTTGATAAATCTGTTTTTTTTTTACTATTATTAATATATATATAATAAAATATAATATAATAAATTTTTATTCAAAATTGTTTACATGTTTTAAAATTGGATTACACAATAAACAGAAAACACAAATATCAGGCGATTTATGACCACCAGGCTGCCAAACTAAGATTCCCGGTATCTTGGCAGCTGCCTTGTCTCCGACTAGGTATAGTTGCGTGCTGTATCTGTCGATCCCACTGTAGTGAAATGAAATATAGAAAATATTACAAATTAAGAAACATGACACTTGTGTATGTATGTGTGTGAGTGAGTGTGTGCGCATGTAAGTGTATGTAGTGTGAAGCAAAAGTGTACAGTAGATGAAACTATGTTTATTCTACAGTTTTGAGTAGCTCCTCTGTTTCTTCGTACGACTTATTCATAAGCCATCTTATTATTATTTTTTTACTTTCATACTTTGTTTTTCCATAGATAAAGATTTCGCGATTAATCTTATTATATAAATAGTCTCCAAGAAAACAGAAAAACCTATGTGAAAATGCTGTGAAAAACAGGTTAGTTTTACAAATTATGTCCTTACGACGTCGAATTGTGGTTATATTAGGTTTTTATAGCAATGATGAGTGTTTCTTTAATATTACTTGCTATATAAATAATTGACGGATCGGCAAAACTTCGGCTTTATTATATAACAGGAAAGTAGAATACTGATAGGGAAGGAAGTACATTACTGTTAGTACAGCTCTTTGGGCTCTTCAAGCCTTATTAATTTAGTTTTCTTTGCCCCTCCCCAGGTTGTTAGGCAATATGTGATTATGGATTGGCAAAGTGCGTCATAAATGGTTTTTAAAAGTTTATAGTGTGCCACATGTCTAAGATTTTTGAAAATAAAAATAAGTTTGCGAACACGAGTAATTACTGCGTCAATATGAGAATTAAATAAGAGATTTTGATCTATTATTACTCCGAGATATTTAACTGAATCAGTTTGATGAAGGATAGGGCAATTATCGCAGAAGTTGAGGTTATCGCAAATATGAGCAGATATAGAATAGATGTAAATATTATTTTGATTGTGGTTGCTGAAACTAAATGTTATGTAACTTGTCTTATTTGCATTAAGGGTTAAAGAATTTTCTCTAAGCCAATGTGTAACTTTGTCAAAACCTTTTTGTGCACTATCAAAAGTTTCTTTCCACGTATTACCAGATAAAATAAGTACAGTGTCATCCGCATAAGAAATAATATGTCCATTTTCAAGTTCTAATTCACACAGATCATTAATGTAGATTAGAAATAGTGTCGGCCCTAAAATACTGCCCTGAGGTACTCCATATTCTACAGTATTGTCTTCGCTAATAAATTCGTCGATTTTTACACATTGTTTTCTGCAGGAAAGATAATCTCGCAGTAGTTGCAACTGTAATCCCCGAATACCTAACCTTTCGACTTTCTGAACTAAGATAGGAATGGAGACCGTATCAAATGCTTCAGCTAAATCTAAAAATATCGCTAAACATTTCCTTTTACTGTCAAGATTATTTACAATATAGTCTGTAAGTAGGTGAACTGCGTCACTTGTAGATTTTTAGAAAGAAATCCAAACTGGTTGTTACTTAATATTTTATTATGCTCTAAGAAATTTACAAGTCTGTTGTTTATTAGGCGCTCCAAGATTTTCGACATTGATGACAAAATTGAAATGGGTCTAAAGTTCAGAACACTATTTCTGTTACCACCTTTATGAATTGGGTGCATTATAGCTTTCTTAAAGGCATTTGGGAATATTCCACTTTTAAAGGAAACATTACAAATGTGCATCAGATATGGTATTATTATATGTCTATATTTTTTAATTAAAGATATAGGAATTTTGTCCCACCCAACAGCACGATTAGATTTACAAGACATAATAATACGCTCAACTTCTTCATGATCAGAATCTATGAGAGCGAACGAGTTTAAGTTACATGATATATTTATGTTATTACAATTTGAGGTGTTTTTAATTCTATCTGCAAAATTTCTTCCTACATTGGCAAAGTATTTGTTAATTGAGTTAACAGACTGTTCACATGTGTCTTCCAATGATAACAACTCTCTAGGCGATTCACTGTGTTTATCGGTATGTGTTATTTTTTTAATTAATTTCCATAGTCGTTTTCCGTCATTTCTTGCATTCGTTAATTCATTTCTTTCATATTTTCTTTTAATTTCTTTCAAAATGTTGTTACAAAAATTCCTATATCTAACATATGTTATTTTGAGTATCATGTTTTTAGGATCCTTTTTAGAATCTGAATGTAATTTGTCTCTATTCTTCATACAGCGTAGAAGCCCTGAAGTAATCCATGGCTTGATAATCCTTCTGCTCCGAGGTATCTTCAAAGTTTGTGTATTACTTACAAAAATATTAGTTAAACAATTTACTAAGATATTAGTAGCTTCATTTAAATCATGTTTGCAATAAATGTGATTTAAACATATTTTTTTGAAATACGCGTGAATCCCTTGTTCATTAATTTTGTTATATATTCCAATGTTAGACTTTAAATTAGCCTTATAATTAATGCTTAGTATGACTGCATTATGATCGGTAATAGATGAATTTAGTACCAAAGTAGTATAAATTAGTTTACTTTTAACCATGAAGTGATCCAGACAGGTTTTATCTCTGGTGAGCAAATTATGAGCGGGCAGAAGTCTATGAAAATACATGAAATTTATGTAACTAGATTCATTGTTATCGTAACTATTAGGTGCAATGTTAATGTTGATATCTCCAACAATGATAACATTTGTATAACCTCGTAAAGACATTAAAATTGTGTTTAGTGATTCTAAAAATTGAGTACTATTAGTATAAGAGGGTGATTGATATATTCCAACAATAGCACTAGTTTCATTCATCTTTACCACCAAACAATTGGAATCAGCGATATTGGGTTCTTCTACAACGATATTGGCAATATCATGTTTGATATAAACGACTACTCCATCATTTTGAAAGCTGTTTCTTTTTGTAAAAAAATGAATGTAACCATTAATGTTTGGTATACTTTTAGAGCTAGAAACCCAACATTCAGTGAGAACAATTACATCACAAGTTACTTTTATTCTATGAAGAAGTGTTAAAAAATTATCTAAGTTAGATTGAATACTACGGATATTTTGTGTTATTATATGAAATAAATTAGTATCGTTGATATAATTGAGACATAATTCTGGTTCGCAATAGTAAGCATTTGGATTGTAGCACTCGTCAATAGTTTGTATTGTGTGTTTTGTTTGGCTATCGAATTTTAAAGAAAAATAAGTACATAAGCAGATATAATAATGGACACGAGAAAAGTTTAAAAAGTGTAGACACAGCATGCCACAAGTGAGAAATCATTGTATTACTGTAATATTTGAGACGCAACATATTACTGAGAATCCATTTGTCGAAAATAAATATCGTATTTGTGAATTGAATACACTGTGTGTATACTTGTAGCATATATTTGTTTGTGTATGAATACAAGAAGTAGGTGACATTGTTTAGTTTTATCATATTGTGGGTGGTTTGTGTAATGAATATATAAGGTGAGTACCATACAAAATTAATAAGATCAATCAAAGACAAAACGAAATAATTAACATCATTAGTTAAATAAATTAGAGCTATAACTAGTCACGCCTGTTTCAAAATGCTTTTAAACTTTTGAGTGACTTGATGGTAATGACTTTAGAATCTTCACTTTTCTTTAGAAGAACTTTGCCATTTATTGACCAGCAGAATTTGTAACCATTATTCTTGGCAAAAGCCCGTGCTTCGTAGAATAATTTCCTTAGGCTTGCGGGTTGAAATTCTGCCAGATAGACCGGAGTGCGTAGACCTGGTAGATTAAGCTGTTCAGTATTTAGCATTTCATGGGTAGGCCGATTTTTATTGAAGTTCTGACCGACTCAATAATTTTGTTTTTAAATGTAACTGCGTGAAGTTGAGCAATTATGGATCTTTTTGTACCTGGCTTGCCTTGTTTCCTATATACATCCCGAATTTCTGTTTTTCGAATGTTTACATTTAAAAGCTCACCTATTTTAATTACATGGGACATTAACTCATCTGAACTTTCATTTTCTTTACAGGGTATATTTCTAATTTCAATACTTGACGAACGTGAATAGTGTTGTATATCTGCGATTCTCGTTTCCAAATCTACTATATAATTTTGTTGGGTCACTTTCTCCGTTTCTAATTTTTTTATTTGAATTTTCATGTCTTCGTAGTTGGCGTTAATATATTCAATTGCTTTTTCTATGTCAGAATTAGATTTTTGTATTTGTTGGTTTTGTGATTTTACTTCATTGATGTCTGCTGTAATTTTATAAAGTAATATATCCTGTTCCTTTTTCCAGTTCGATAGCATGTTCAGAATTTCATCTTTAATAATTTGTAATTCATTATTGGGTAACACAACATTACGAGGTCTTTTACTTCTGGCCGGAATTCCTGCTGCTTCTTGATTAGCCTGGTTACTGCTGTTCTGACTCATTGGAATTGCCGGTGACGAATATTGTGCTTTTGACATTTTATTTAATATAAAGGTCGATCGACAAAATTCAGTACTGCAGGTAGTTTCCTAATTTATTGTTATAATTTATAATCCAATGTAGAATGTTATCATTATGTAAAAGTAATATGCTTACATATGCTTACTTTTACTCACAGTTTATTTAAAGTGATGTTAATTCTCGATAATATGTATTTTAATCTTCTCGCATATGTTAAGAAATATTGTTTGTAGAATAATTATTACTGTAGGTATAAATAAGCGGCGGGCGATGTTATTTACAACAGATGATAGAACTTGCACGCAAATTTATCTGCTATACAGTGCGTCGAGAGTTGATATTTGTTAAAAAACAACCACGCTTACTTGGTATATCATTGCCGGTTGAATGTTTACTGGCAAAACGTATTACACTAACTAGTTTTAGCCTTGTATTTAGATGACAAAACTTTATTTTAATACTAAAATTACAATCACTGATACACTATACTTGTTTTAATATCCTTTTTTGTAGGAAACGATCACAAAAAATACACTTAATACATTTTTAATCGGAGAGCACTCGGTATGTGACACAATCGAAACGTAAACGTGTACAATAGTTTTACAAAAAACGATTATTTAAGAAAAATCAATTATTATTTTTTCAAAAATCTATTTTCCTTTGATCGATTTTAAGCAACCTAAAAAAAATTATTACTGATTAATCATTTTTTTCCCGTAAAGTCACATCCCTTCTTAGAACTACAAGTGATTGGCAGTGTCAATCACTTGTAGTTTAGTAACTCTTGTTTTTGTAAACATACAAAATTGTATTTTTTCAAACCGTTTTGTTTTAGTTACTTTACTTACGAAATAGGTCTACTAAATTGAGTAATGGTAATTTAGTTTTTGTTATGAAGATTATCGGGCTGTAAGATATTTTGTGTATATATAAATAGTTATTGACCAAGTGCGTACCTACTAATTGTTTCGTAAAAATATCTTTTGGGCAGAGAAAAAGAAGCACGTAGTGGAGTCATATTACTAGTATAGACGGTATTGGTTTTTATCTGCAAGTAGGGCTTCTGGGCTATAACGTTGTGAAAAACACATCGCTAGTTCGCTCAGTCGCCAAAGAAATCTTTATATCATAAGTGAGCTACATATATATGGAGTGATATGTATCACTCAGCTAAGAGATACATTTATATCGGTTCAGCTCGGTGATACATTTCGCGCATCTCTGATATTCATCTACCAAGACTGTAGATTAAATATCGATAAATCGAAATGCATTAATTACACTTTGTTAAAACGTTATAGCGTTAGTTTATTATTAGATGTAGATAACGATAATCGTTTTTTTTATATAAACTTTACTTTTAATTATTTAATCTACAAAGCCAACAAAAACTTAATCTACCATACTTCATTTACAATATATTATGTTTTTCCTCTTTTCGTAGTTCATTTGTTTACTTATTATCTAAAACGAAATATAATTTTATACGGATATGCTTCCTTGGTATAAAAAATACTTTACATACTTCTACCCTTCATACTTTACATACTGTTTTGTTACTTGTCATGGTCAGCGTTAACAACTTATTGTCTCTAGCATCTCCCGTCATTTAGAATGTAGTTATACAGCAGCGAGTGAAATTAAAGACAAGTTATAAAAAAATACTGTTTTATTGTAATGTAGCGGAAAAGCATCTATTATTCATATTAATTTGTTTCATATCTAGTTATATAGAAATAGTTTCGTGCCGAAATATATTTGGGGATCGATGGATACGATCACCTGGTTTGCAGGAGACTTCTTTGTAAATTAAAACCTTATGATAAGAATAAGATTGTTGTTGTATTTTTATATAATTCAATGTACATGTTTTATTGTCAGCGGCCGAGATAACGAATCCCCGTATTCGATGAGATGCGTCGATACACGTTATTTTATTTGAATTCGAATGTTACATTCCTTCGTATATTACTGGAATATAAATCAAGTTTGAAATTGTGGCGATGGAGACGCCACATATGTCATGGCTACTTAGCTTAGTTATGAGCTGGCTTACGAAACACGAGTGTTTTTAAAAACTTTTACTGTAAAATATTGGTACACACATAAGCGACTTATTTAAATTAAACAATAATTACTAAGAACTATACCCTACCATTTTTATAAATCTGTAATTTAATTTGCTTAATAAATATACTGGATTTTAAACTGTGCAAATCTTTTTTGAGCTGACTTAAGATTATTTTTATAAAGCCGATGTATCAAATTATCAGTATTCTTTTCGTTATATAAAATTACCAAATTGGTATTAAAATACTGAGGTATTGCGCATTCAATATTAAAAAAAAATCAACGACCCTATTAATCATCTATCTTTAGGTATCAGGGCTCGCAGGGGTCTGAAGTTAAAATTACGTGTTTCAAAATTTTATTTTACTGCAAAACATATTTCCTGCCAGTCTTAGAAGAAGTGGATTGGCTGTGGGCTAACGCGAAAACCGATCAATTACAGTACGGCAATATTGAATGCCTTGATGGATTAAATCAGATGTTCAAATCTGTTACCTAGTTCTTTGAAATTTCCAAAGACTGTTCGGTTGTGACGACTAACTTTGTTGAGTTGGTACTGTTCGCAGTTCTTAGCCCAAAGCGAGGCGTCCTTCCGAACTCCTGGCCAGACGAATATTTCTACCAGGGCCCGAGATGTAGCTTTGTTTCCAGGATCAAAAAGTCCATGAATTACGTCAAAAGCCTTGCGACGCCGTGTAGGTGACAAGTATGGTCTGACATTTCCTGTAGAGGTGTCACAATAAACAGTGTGACCATCGATTTCCAATGCTTGTATTTGTAAAGAAGATCAGTGATGTGGCTCGTCTGCAGCCTGGGCTTCAGCAATAGTGGATGCGCTTAAAACAGATGGCATGGTAATTGTTGCTGTATCGGTGTGAGAAGGCTCGCCACGAACATTCGTGTCATCCTGACTCAGCTCGTAAAACGTCGAAGTCCTCGGCAAGATGGGTTGATGCTACTCAGCGTCTCGTTTGAAACAGCCTCTGAATGGGAAAGATTTCCAATTCTGTATAAGGCGTCAGCGACTTTGTCGTTTTTACCTTTGGTATGCTGGAGCTTTATGTTAAAACGAAGACCAATTACCTTGTCTGCCTTGGAGATGTCTTTTCAGAACGCTGCACTGCAGCATATTGATATATGGGATATAGTAAGTTAATTGAACAATGATACGGTACATGATATATTAGTTGCCACAAAAATTCCATAGACAGTTTTTTCAAGAGAGTCAACATCTTATTAAAGCATTATCCTCGTTCGACTTGGCTGCATGATCTCATTACCTTTGCCTAAAAAAAGGAAACTTTGGACCAAAAACGTTTAAGGTGGAAACAAGTATCCATATTCCTCAATAATAAAATTTCAATCTCACCTATTGAGAATAGAAGTAAAGAGAACCAGAGACCTTTTTTATAGAATAGTATTTCTCTTTCAATTGTAAAAGGAAAAGGCAAAGGTATGTAGACCATGCAGCCAAGTCAAATGTTGTTTTTTCCTTAAATCTATATTCAAGTTAAAAGGCTAAAATCATGTCTTAAGTAAACCAGAGACCAATAAAAATAGTGCGACAGAATGATGTCTGTCTGTAGCAAGTTTAATTTATAAATATTATTTAAAGCGCCTTTTATTTTTTAACAGTAAAGCGAATATAATAATAAAAAATATATACATGTAAAGAAATAATATTTATTATAATAAATGGATTCCCAAGAACTGAGATAATCACGGTCGCTCTTCCTATGCTAGCGCTATTTTGGTCAGTTATTGAATTGTAATTTGCTGCTTTTATGGCTGTACACTTTTTCAACTTGTCCTTGTCGCTCATATAAACCGGATCTCCTTGCTTCTACTTTTCATAATTTTGTCATCCCAAATACCAAAGTTTTTATTTCAAGCATTAACGAAAGTCAAAAATTAACGTCAATTCAAAAGGTCGTAAAGGCCAAATGGACATTCCATTATAGTCCTTATTGATATTACAAGTCTATATAGAAAAAGTGGTAAATTTTACCCGAGATAAAAATGTAGTGACCTTTTTTAGGGTAATTTTGTAGAGTAGTGATATCACACACAACAAATTTATCGATAAAGTTATTTTGTATATAATATTTTATTTCTTTGTATATTTATTTGATTTCTTATGATACGTGAATATTACTCATCGAAATAAAACTAATTTAATCGGATTTTATCGCAGTTATTAATTCATTTGGATCTCGACGTTTCGAAAGCTTTTCAGCCTTCGTGGGTACGGGGTGGACTGAGGTATGGGTTGTCCAGAAAAGTTCATGTTTCTGTGTCTACCTTCAATTTAATTTTATTTATTGATAGTGTTCCGATCTAAGCAGAAAGAGCTCACAGTGTCTTGAGGTCTGGCAATTGGTCTTTTGGGTTCCGATTTAATTAAATGTATAATCGGATCCCAGGCTTGTGCTAGCTTCCAACCATTTCTCTACTTTTAATTAAATAATGCGGTAAAATCCGTTTAAATTAGTTTTATTGCAATATAAGTTTTTATTATAAACTGTGTAAAAGAATATTTTAGGTAAAATTTAATAAAAGGCTATTATTATTATTACTTTATCTTTATTTATATAATTACGATACTATCTCATATATATATATAATATAGATGAATCGTCGAAATCTATGTACGCGCATATCTTCTGAACGACTTTTAATAATAAATTTTTTATTTTGTTCGTTATTGTCAGGACAAGGTTTGTATAAATAAAAAAAACGACCATCATTTTTTTTTTAATCTTATACTATGAAAAATAATGAAGTGATGATAACTGAGTTGGCAGTGTGTACGGACGCCGTGTCAAGAGACGTAAGTTCGAATCCACCTATATTTAAATTTCATATAATTTAAAGACATTTGAGTAATAAACAAGTTTCATTCAATAACCAAAAGAAATGAAAAACATTATCGATATTATATCTAGCCAGTTCTATTAATCGTAACGAATTGAAGTTGGCAGATTGATTATTGATTTATAGCTAATCAAAATGTACATAAAATACAAATCGGTCAAACCGTTTTTTAGCTTTAGCGAGAATAAATTTTAGGTGATACGAAGTTCACTGGGTCAGCTAGTATTGAAAAAATTTAAAATACCGTGATACTTGCGAAAAATTTGTTTCTCGATAAGAATAAAATACAAATTTGCACTCAAAAATGTGTTATGCAAAAATAAAAACAATAAAATCTATTATATTTAAACCCACCGAACTTAAGTTTTAAATATATTCACAATATATAATAAATAATAATATATTCACATTTCTATTACGAAAACAGATTCAAAGAATTACAAGGAAATCAAAATTTCGAATTGAAAAATATGAATATGTACACGTATTACACTTAGAAGTGTATAATTATGAAGAAAATACTCACCATTTCTTTATATTTTATAAAACTCAACGCATATATATATCACAATAATATAATGATCACACAATCATTTTTGCCGCGCTTTTAGACAATATAAACTTCTGTCAGTGTTGCTTTTAATCTATTCACATTTCCATTAATTGTAAAAATATAAAACGAGCTGTACATTGTTACATTATTATTTTATTTATAATAACACTGCTATTTTATAGAAGTTCACAGTTAACTTATCTATAGTTACCGAATTGTAATGAGTAATTTTAATAACAAAGGATTCCCTGCGGGCTCGAGCGCCTTCTGCGCTTGCCCCCTCTAGTTCGGTAAAGCTGTAAAAGCCCCTCAGGCTAACAGAGAAATTTAAAAAAAAGCGTGGGGTGCATGGTGTTAATAGTTATATCGACAGATATGATTAGAGTGATTATCATTTGATAATCTTAAAAGCACCCCGCGCTTTTATTTAAATAAAATACATTTTTTATTTATTTACACTATTAATTTATATTTATTGAAGTTTTTAACACTATTCTTAGTTTATGTTTATTGAAATTTTTAACACTATTCGTAATTTAAATTTATTAAAACTTATTTTCAATTTTTTTAGTTCAGTTTTCTATAAAAAGCGTGTTTATTAATTTTTCAAACTATTATTTATTTTTACCTATAATTGCCTATAGCTGAATATACGCCTCCTTCTTTATATAGTTGGACCCTGCCGATATTAGGATCTCATTATGTCCAATCGTTTAATCACATTTAAGACATTTTATCTAGCAAGAGCTAGAAACGATACTTTTTAATGAATGAATTATGTTGATAATATTTTGTACGAGTAGGAAGGTAGTGTCTCTGACGGGCGCTAGTCTACAATTAAAGTACTCACTTTTGAAATTATAGGCGATAGATTTCCAACGCGATTGTGGTAATCAGTTAGGCGAGCATTACAAAACTCTACTACTATGCTATGGTCGCATCACCATGTTTTCCTTTAATTAAAATTCGTCGGGATTGTTGTCAGATAACGACTCACAAAAACGACTGTTTACACTACCAATTAGCCATCTTTTCCTTATTTGTTAATAGTTTGTACAGTTAACAGTAAACAAATTGCTCAACTTATTCTGAACGCATTCACTATGGACGATATTTTATTTTAATTGCACACTTACAGAGAAAATTCATAGAAAAAATAAAATAATACAATGTTATAAATAAAAATTTCTTATATATTTTTTTAAAAACATTTTACATATTTACATTGTCTTTAAGTGTATTTACAATTTGCAGTCTTTTCAAAGTCTCTAACTTTAGTAAACTTATTTACAAAATATATTTAAATCATTATTATCGTAACACTTTTAAAAACTTAATACCTTGTAAGCGTTTTTTAATATGGACAATTCACACCTGGATGTAAGAATGTACAGTTATCCCCTTGTCGACACGAACCTTTTCTTTGAAAATATATACAAACTGCTTTACGACCACTGCGTGAACCACCCCTACCGCCTCTTTGAGGACCATCCCAATTACCGGGTCCTTTACCGCGCCAATGACTCCCAGCCCCACGGCCTCGCATTGCCCCACGGAAATTTCCCGGACCTGGAAAACCTTCTCCTGGCCCTCCTTGTCCTGGAGGTCCTGACATATTGAAATCCATGGGGAACATATTTTGTTGCACGTTAAAACCATCTGGTGGAACAGGGTACATTGGATTTGGACCATTAAACATTTCTGGACCCATCATCATATTTTCTGGAGGTAGCATTATGCCAGGAGGAATACTGCCAGGACCCATATTCGCTGGATTTATTGGTGTCGGTCCTATGGGTACTGGTAAGCCATTTGTTATCATTTGAGGAGGCATGCCATTGCTCCATTCACCAGCAACCATGTTAGGTGGTTGGAAATTAGGCACAACCGGAAATTGGGCATTTGGAAAGTTTGTTGGAAATTGGGGCATATTTGGTGGGAACATAGTTGGTATATTTAGGTTACCAGTAGTTGGAGGTGCATTGCCTTTTGGTTCTGGCCAAGGCATATTTCGAAAATCACTTACATTGTCTTGGTTACCGGTTATATCTTCCAAAGGAATAATTGTTGGTTCTGAATACGGATGAGCTTCAGCATCAGGTTCTAGGGCAGAATCAGGTATCATAGACTTATGGAAATAAAGTGGTTGTAAAGTCCCTTTTTGACGAATAGCCTGTATGTCTTTTTCCTTACTATTTTTACCGTATTCAACTAGTGTTTGTCCACATACATCTATGAGAATGAGCGGTTTCCAATTTGTTTTTTCTTCCATTACATCATCAGTACTAAGATTCCTAGCTTTTTGAAAGGCTTCTCTTTCATGTATCCTTTCTAAATATTTCATGTCGGTAAAGGTTTTTGTAACATTGACTCTTTCAGTTTCGTCAAGTTCGAAATACTGAATCTCTTCCAGGTCCGCTTTCCATTTAATATTTTTCTTTGGACCTTTTTTCTTGTGGTAACATAGAACTCCTTTCAATCCGTTTACTGTTAAAGTATGAGGTTCAGATGTATCCATTTTTTCTTCAATCGCCTTCTCAATGTCGTTAGGCTCTATATTGTCATCATTATCTGTATTTTTCTCTTCAGGTTTATCTTTAGCTGCTTCAGTTTCAAGCGTGTCTTGATAAAATCTCGGAGGCACTGATTTGTTTTCGCCCACAGGACTATTTAAATTAGTTGGTGTATGTGGCGGCGAACCATCACCAGGTGCATTTCCATCTTTAGATCCACTTGTACGACGTTTTCTCTTCTTTGGATCTTTCTTATTTGTAGTTGAAGCGTTTAACGCATCCATGAACATATCACTTTCCAATAACATCATTGCTGTAACAAGAGAAAAAACTGTAAATTTTAGTAACTATATCTTGCTCACATGTTGGTACATTTTATCGCATTGTTGTATTTCCTAATCTGGTAAACTCGATATAATTAAGGTGAGATAAAGTGTATTTCAAAAAGAGTTGAACATAAGTATATACCTGTATTAAATATTTACAAAATTATTGGTCGTTACATGTTTATATCCTTGGTAATTTACGCTTAACAATTTCAAAAGCCTTACGACAATGTCAAAAATGTATCAATAACGGGATTCCCAAAACATTAATTATAATTAATTTCTATGCAAATTTTTACGAAGGCTTTGTTCAATCGTTCAATTACAAGTAATATAACTTATGGAATACCTATATCTCTAAACAATATTTACATATGATTTAATTATCCACAAATTAATTCTTATCACCTCCTATAAGATCGATAAGCTCTAAACATATCAGTGGGAGGTCAACATGTGACGTTAAGCGCAAATATTTATGTATACCTACTGAGGCATACAACGAAGGATCGTTTAAAAGCAATATGTACAGTTTAAAAGCATTGCGTATCATTATAATATATAAACGTGTTACTTTCTTGTCGACCGTTTAGCTTTCGTGATAATTAAAAATCTATAAGCCCATCCGGTTACTTTTATTCAAATTTTTAGTTTAAACGTGGTTTGGAAAAGCTAAGTTTAAATAACGTAAAAAAAATAAATTTTACATACACACTAGCTTTGTCTGCGAATAGTTTTTTCTCGTTTTGGTAACTTTTTCAATACAGCGTTGCTCTTATTGGTTATAGCGTGATGTTACATAGTTTTTGAAGCCTTTCTCAATGATGGTTCTATCAAATACGAATTTTTGAAATATTTGACTTTGACTGATAAGATTAGCGCGTTCAAAGAAACTAACTCACTTTCGGATTTATAATATTAGTAAGAATATAGACTAGCTGCGTCCGCAAACTCGTCCGCGCGGATCAAAAATTGTATTAAATCATTTATGTCCGTTATTATAAGTTTTTTTAATACAACTTTGCTCCTACTGATGTTAGCGTGATGTTAAACAACCTAAAGCCTTTCTCAATTGTTGCTCTATGAAATCAGAAACAATTTTGCAAAACGAGTAGTAATTTCTGAGAGTAGTTCAATTTTTGAAGTAACAATAGAGTTTTAAGCAATATGTGAAATTACCCTCTTAATTAGATTAATATCTGATATCATAAAATACCTTCTTGACTCTAAGAAAAAATACTGTTGCTATTTGATTTAAAATGTAAATAACGGGCTAATGGAATACATGCAGGTAGTAGGAATTGCACAAAAATATACGAAAAACCACTTTATGGTGACAAAATAGCCAAAACCATAGAATTAAATATGTTATCCAAGTTATGTAATAGACATATGCGCCGACCACAAATAACTTGGGAACAGGACAAGATGATGACATTGTAATATAATTTATATCTATTAAGTTCCTGTTATAACAAATATTATAAGGTATTATTTAAACTTTGTGAAAAGCTAGAAGTAGGTATATATTTCATTGTAAAAAAATTGTGCGGACTTTCCGGTATATATCTAGATCGACGTAATTTCATAAACAAAGCACACATATATTCGATGTAATACTATGTATAAGTGACTTCAAATTTGTTTGTATTATAGTTTTTTTTTTTTAAACAAGCTTAAGACATTTTTTTCATAAAAAGACCTTTTTCCATCAAATAAGTTAAATGGAAATAGACTTTAAAAATGTATTAGTAAATGATCATTGCGTGAGGAAGTATGTATTCATTTATATTCAAAGCAGTATATTGCAATGTAGAATCGTTTTTATAATTAATCTTACACAAAAACATGAATCATAACCCAGTTTGGTGATAACAGGTGTGTTCAATCAGCTAGTCTAATTGTTTCATCGAGATCCCGTATCGATCTGTACTCAATATTACACCCTACTTTTGCTCAATCTGTATAAATATTATAAAGCGGAAAAGTTTGTTTGTTTGAACGCGCTAATATTAGGAACTACCAGTCGAATTAAAAAAAATGTTAGAACAATCATCGAAGAAGGTTTTAGGCAATTTAATATCACGCCACAACCGGTAGGAGCAAAGCTGTACTGAAAAAAGTTCAAAAACGGATAATTATTAAATAATTTTTAGTTCCACACGAACGAAAGCGTGGGACAGCTAATTTTTTTATACAAAATAAAAATAAGAGTGACATAAGCTACAGTAATTTTCCGCGTAATGTATAATTACACATAAAGTGTTCATTAAAATAAAATAACTTCACTAAACTCTTTATAACGAATGTATAGAATCTTTATAATGTTCAAATATAAAGGTAGAACTGAAAGAATCATTTATTGTTTCAATTGTTTCTAAAACTATGAAATACCTAAGTAAAAAAGATAATCGTGGATAAAGGGTACTCGCATTTAAAAACGATATCTTATCAAAAAAACAAAGCAAAAGAGCGTATAAATACATAAAATGTTATAATCATATTATCAGTTTCTAGTAACATTTCTATGAGATACTTCAAATTTAGTTTTATAAATAAAATCAATGCAATACAATTAGGATACATCTTAATACATTGCAACAATAATATTTATGTTGTAACTGATGATGATATTTATGTATATTGTGTATTAAAATTAGAATTTTTTTCGTCAAAATAGATCTTATAATTCCGTTTACCGAATACTGTAGAAGCACTATGTTATGCATAAACGTTTGAAGACTTCTTGTACACTGCAAGTTTTCTACCCATAGAAGATTCAAGTGTAATGTATACGTGAAACCTGTAGGTCAAATTGGAGTAAGAAAAAAAATAAAACGTTTAAAAAATAGAAAGTATACGTATTATATACATGATAAATTGTACGAATAGAACAATGAACCTAAGTAGCCAAACTTATAGTTGGATAAAGACAAATATATGCAAAAGAAGCGGATTGCATCGTATTTAATTTTAAACAAGATATGAAAGCTATTTGAGTACGACTAAACTTCAGTGTCGTTATATAAACGAATATTTTTACGCTCGTTAAACAGGTCGATTTATGTGGGATTTAACAATTCGCCAAATAGCATTAGGCTACTTTATCCGAGCTAACATACTGGACATGGATAACAGTACCGGAAACCTAAAGCTACATTAAGTATGTATATCCATTAACATTCGAAATGTATTTTTCTACCGAACTCTTCGCCAATACGAGTTATATTTGACGTAGGTACGGATATATGTGACACTATTTCTCATTTACTTCCATGAGATTCTGGAATAATATTCAGCGGCGCAGTTATCTAGACTGCTTTTATTTATCGTAGCACGGCAAAGTAATCACATTGTACCTGATGATAAGCATAGTACAATCAAAACACAATGACTGTCTTCGAAATAAGCATTTCATCAGAGGTTGTCGTTGTTATTCCGGCCTGTAAGCCTCTACGGCAACAGAACATATAACGGCTGATCTCGGATCGTGACACGTCCATGCGTGTCACGGGTGTTAAACCTGGTGTGTGATGTTCGGGATCTGGATGGACACAATTGTCGTTGATATACAATAAATTATAAAATTTAGATATTTATCATTTAAGACTAACGACCTGTGTTTCAGTTAATTCAGCCTAACTAAATCATTACCTATTTATGTTATATAAACTCCGCACAATTTCAAAATCATTACGATTATATCATTTACATATGTTAAATTTTAATCTTGTAACCACGGGGTAAGGTAGCGGTTATCGCCATCAAAACGGTGTAAAATGCCCAATGCACAGCCCTTAGATGAATCTGAAGCCTTCGCGTCAATGTGTAAAAAGCTTCGGAAATTGCGAAGTATTAAAACGCATAAATTCTAGATTACTGTTCTTTTATTGTGTGACAGCTAAATTAAATTTCACATAGCGCCAGGGCATAACTTAAAATGCCCATGGGCAACTATTAGCTATAACAGTAACTGTAGCAGTATTAATACGAAACTATTAAAACGAATATAAAGAAAGCAAAAAAAATAAAACCACCCAGTATGTTAACAACGAGAATACAATCCCATCGTATTGATCTAAGAAGTATCTATTAATATTCAATATTAAACAAACAATAATTATAATTTATAAGACAAATAATTATTATAATATTATAAGTAAAATATTTGAACAGACCCTTAAGTATGAGATGCGGAGATTTTTTCTATCCATAAAGTTATATTTCGCCTAATGACTGTTTTAAATTTACACTCTTTGGACCTACTTTCTACTTCTATACATTTATTCTTTTAATGGCATAGTACTATTTTTCAGCTTTTAGGTACCATCTCGAAATTCACATGGTTAAGGAAACCGAGAATTAACCACATCTTGAATTATATATTAATAGTTATTTATACATATATCACTGTAACCAAATCAAACTGTATATTAAATATTCTCGAATATTATAATTGAAGTACACTTTGTTATTCATATAGAAGCCAATATACTTTGTCTGAAGCTATATGGATATATGGATTAGGGCTTAACATCGAATACTTTCATACCATAAAAGTAAAGGGTTCCTCCGGGAATCAATCATCATACAAATTGACAAACGTTATGCTACTTTAGAACGTTAGATGGCGCGGAGGTAGAGTTATTAACTACTGCAAGATGTCTGCCAAAACGTAACTAAAGCCAAATAAAGCATATAATTCAGATAATGCGCGAGGAGCGTTCAAATCTAGTACATTACCTAATCGGATACACAATATAATTTTAAGAATTTTCGGTTATGGTGTCATACATATTGATAGCTAGAAACATTAATTGTACGAGAGCGTACTTTTTACATATGAATTCAATGTATTTGCAACACTTATTTTAATGTATAAATTCTACGATCTGAAATTATTTCATTATACTACGGGGGTACGAAAGAAACTAGTTTTGAGTAATTCGTTTTCGACTTTAACGATGCATGATTTCTGAAATAAAATCTAAGTATAACAGATCAAGTCTCCATGTAAAGGCATCTACCTATATTAATAAATATTTAGTTCTATCTCTTTGCATCTATTAATTTGTTTAAAGTTTTTTATAGACTATTTCAAACTGATCACTATTATGATATTAAAGAAATATATGCCTGTTTCTAGGCCGGAATTTACCTAAAAGTTGCTCGAGTGACAAGAATGTATAATTACTCGACTCATAAGCTAAAAAAATTGACGAATTTTGTCTTTTATAAATACGAGTTAAAGATAGAATTATGACAGAACTTTTATGCAATAAAAGCAGTCTCCTGATATTTTTTTATAATCAATTGAATTCTAGTAAGAACAAGCTACTTTAGAAGGTAAAAGTATTATATCACGTATAGTGTCATGAGTTTATGAACATTCACTTTTGATTCTTGAAATGGATTGTTATAAGTATTTCAATTTTACGATTAGTCACAAGATTAAAGAGTTACTATGTCAGTCTTTTATTACAAGTCCTTTATCATATATATCATATAAACTATATTTAAGGCAACTTTTAATATAACTAGTATCAACAATGGTTTTTGTTCAATTTTACTGTGTGCCATAACAACGTTTAAGACCTTAAGTATTTTCTAAGTGTTAATCTTTGTACGATTATTAATATTGAAAGATTAAGGTCAAACTGAGTTGCCTCTGTTGACATTATCGCATGAACGTCTACTAAAATGTACTTTTATGGAATACCAAAATTAAAATAGCGAAGCCAATGCTTATGAGTGTTCTATATACTGAATTTGTATATCTATAACTAATTAATTAATGCTTTACTGATATGTTTTATACACTACATTTTGTAACCATCATATTTTTAACTATTTAAATATATCTCTATGAGAAATTAAATCAACTTGATTTTTTTATGATTCATTCATTTTATAACTTTCTCAATTGGGCTGTTTCCTAAATTTAATAATGGTTTCCAATTACCAAAAAAAAATTTGAATTCATGTATCAATTTGTTAAATTTGAAAACGCATAGCTGCCTTAATAAATTTTCAGTGCACTTAGTTTTCCTTGTTAGTTTGGACGCTTGTATTTATTTTTCTTTCTGCCCATAACAAAATATGACTATTACTTTGCTTCTCCCTTTACGGATTGTCGAAGAATCGCATCTGGAGCAGGAGCACCAATCGTTCCCAACATCTCAGCGCTGTCTTCGGATACATCCGGGAATCGGGTGGTTCGAAGGTATTAACACCTGACACTTCAGACTTTAAACAAATGTAGGTCAACAGTCAACGGAAAGATTAATTCTGAGTTCAGCATTTATTTGAAAAAGAAAAAATACTTTACAGGTTGTAAAGAAGTTTTGAAACCCGTTATTTATACATTTTTGACTTACCACAGAAGACAACAAACCTAAGCTATTGTTTAATACACTTGCGAAAACTGGAAAAACGAATATACTGCTTCTGGACCCTGGAAAAACAAAAATTATTAGTAACATATTCCAAATGTTGTATGAGGTATACTTACGTTTTGGTTTGGGGGGTATTAATTTTATCGCACCAGGTTTTTCTATTGTTTCTATTGTTTTGGGTTTTTTTTCTGGAGGTGGCTCGTTGTGTACTGGCGATGGCCTCTTTGGTATTACAACAGTGGGAGGCAATACAGGTGGAGGTTTTTTACTTAACAAAGCGGCTCGTGATGGTGGAGGTTTCACTTCTTCTTCTAAGCCATGTTTCCTAAACTTGGAATGAAAAGTTTTTACCGTTTTTGGTTTTGGTTCATCAGGTTTTCGAACTTCTATTGATATAGAGAGTTTATCTTTTTTAACATCACTCAATTTGGGAATTTTTCCTAATTTTTGTATCGAAGGTACTTGTGATTTTTCATCAGAATTTTCCTTAACTTTTTCTTCTTTCTCTTTCTTATCTTTATTTAATGATTTTGAACTTCTCTCATCTTTAGACCTACTACTAGAAGAACTGGATTTTTCACTTGATTTTTTACTGCTATCACTACTTTTTGACTTGTGTTTATCTTTATCTCTACTTTTATCTTTACTACTACTGTGTCGACTAGAACTACTACTACTTCTACTACTTTTATGTTTTTCACTTGATAAATGAGATTTGCTTGAATGTTTTGAACTTCTAGACTTTGTATCACTACTACTTTTTTCACTGTATTTTTCTTTACTCTTACTCTTATGCTTTTCTCTCGATGTTTCCGAATCAGTAGATCTATCTAATAACTTTGTTTCACTTTCTTCAACATGTGAAACTATTTGTTTACCATCTTTTAAACTAATCTTTAATACAGGTAAAGTTTCAGATTCTTGTATGCTTTCTTCCTTTTTTGATTGATAATCTTTTTCTGTATCGCTGCTAACAACTTCGTCTATAACTTCAGGTTTCTCATCAATAGAGATTCTGTTGTCAGAGTCATTTAATTTACCATCAACAGTAACATTTTTATTATCAATGTTATTTTCTACTTTCGTCGAACTATCAGAATTGATTTCTAACTGTGCGCCAGAAACTATATCAGAAATGTCAGACAGAGAAACAGGAAGAACTTGCTCACTTTTCACAGTTTTTAGCCATTGTTCAACAAGTTTAGACGCCAAGGCTCTGATAGCTAAAATCAAAAGCAAATTGTGTAATTACATGCAAATATTTAATGTAAACAATTAATTTTAAAGTCCTTTTTTATAATTATAGCAGAGAATTAAATGCTACTTACCTAAATTATTACCATCCCTTGACAGCTCTTTAACGAGTTTTGGGCAATTGTTCGTTTTTAGGCGTTCTATATCAACAGGGCAAAGCAAAAGCAATTCCAAAAGTTCCTTGATGAGAGGAGAGTTTTTAGCTACAACACTTTCGGTCAACCATGTGTGAACTAATGACCACCCTCCTGACCCCATGAATAAGCCTAATAATTCAGTCTCTGTACACTTCAGAATTTGTATATAAATACACTTAGACACTAGCTTCTTGGAAAATTTTGTCATTAAACTGAAAAAAAAAATATCCTTATTAATTAATATCCTTTTATCATAATTTTAGTTTTATATTTAATGCAGTCAAATAATAATTATTTTAATTTGTACAGTAATTCTCACCTTGCCAATCTCTGAACTTCATCTCTACTTTTAATACCACCATTTGATGATAAAAGTACGCTAAGGCAGTTCAGCAATTGAATTGGATCAATGCGAGGCTGAAACAATCATAAGAAAATATTAAAAAATTTGATAGATCATCAGTCTTTGTTATATTGACAAATTTAAAAAGTGATGAGATAAAAGTGGTTTTTTAAGTTTTATATTAACAAATTGGCACTGTAATTCATCATAATATATGTCAGTGATAAAAAAATAGAAAGTTAGATCATAAATATAAACATTCCAATTTATACAAACAGAAATCTAAAAGTACAAATGAACATACAATTACCATTGAGGTACCTATCTTTTCCATACATTTTATAGCATGCTTTATTATTGTTAATTAAATATTAACTATAAATATAGATAAAGTGACAGAGGTAAGGGCTAAATATAATATGTCCTCGTGTACTACACCTTTTTAGGAAAGTATTTAAAGAGCATCTCATTGGTAGGCAGACAAAATTTTATGCAATCTACACACTATTAGGTGAATTGAAGAGAAAAAGGTCAAGTAATAGCTAGCCCTGGGACCTGTAATGTCCATTGATGCATTAATTAAGTATATTCCTACATTCAGATCTACATACTACATCCTACAAACAGGAAAATGTAATTATTATGATTTTAAGTTGAACATTATTTACTACAATTAGCAATCTTACACCTTTATTGAAACTTATTATATATATATATATATATATATATATATATACAGTATTAATATAATTGACAAAATCTTTATTTTCTGCAAACTAGGAATATCAAGAAATATTGCTATACTATAGAACAGTTGTATTGTAATTTGACAAAATTATATATATAGACTAGACATTATAATGGTGAATATCTAAGTGCCTTATTATTCTTTGAAGTTGGGACAGAAAATTTTATTATATATGATATGATGAGTTTATTATATTTGATAAACATAAGTTAATAGGCATTCAGACTCAGTGCATCTCAAAAACACAAGTTTCTTTAATAGCCCATTTTCTTCTTTATCATTTTTTTATTCATTTGTTGGTAATAGTACAACCTTTTGACTTACATGTTCTGGGATATTTAGCATAACTGTGTTGTGGTATTTTTATTTATTTAATATTATTGAGTTGCTAATGAGTGAAGTCACAAATAGAAATACTTTCATATGCAAAAACGTAGTTGCCAACATGAAAAAATTGTCAATGTGAAACATTTGTAACTAAAATACATTCATTTATACAGTAGCCGATACAATTAATAGTACTTTTGAAACATAACAGGTATATAAAGACCACAAAAATATGGGATTAATTATACCTTTGACAATAAAAAATTACCCATCTAGATATCATAATAAAAAATAAAAAAAAATTGAAGGTAGACACAGTGACATGAACTTTTCTGGACAACCTACAACTCAGTCTGCCCCGTGACCACGAAGGCTGAAAAGCTTTCGAAACGTCGGGATCAAAATAAATAAATAAATAACCGCGATAAAATCCGTTTAAATTAGTTTTATTTCAATAACAATGTTGTTATTTAATGTTAGACAAATAACATGTATAAAAATTATGGCACGACAGGAAAGAAATATCTATGTTCTTGAGTCAAAGTCAAATCATACTGCCCACCCTACAATTACTATGTTCCAATAATTTTTTTTAGCTATATGCCAAAGTAGGGACACTGTACTCTAAAATTAATGATAACCACCAAGATAACCCCTTAAGAATTATTACTGTCATGCCAACCTACGATCTTCTAATATGCAGATTAAGCCTAAAATCTAACAAATCAAAACAGTCAATATGTTGGTATGTATAGTGGTCATGACTTAGCTGGGGTACAGATTTCCACCATTCTGCTTGATTGATGAATATTCAACGGCATGGCCCGGAACCCGACTCGCCTAACGTTTTGGCTTAGACCATATGTATGAATGTCGTTGACAAGTCAAACATTACCTACCATTTGGCAAATTTATTCCTGTCCCTATCATTAGCCGCAATTTGATATTGCATATCTTTCCTGCTGGCGAGTATATTGCTCTCAGATTGGTTTATACTGACACGAAAAAAATTCAATGCATGACGCAATCTGAAACGTCTTTGATAGAAGTCATGGCTAATGATCGATTCACAGCTTAGTAAACTTTTATATAAGAAAATTCAACGCATACAATTGATTATCATAATAAAATATTAATAAAATGTTAAAACAAATGCTGTGATTTTTAACAAGCTATTTAAATGTAGAATATCACCGTAGTAGTTATGCCCACGTCCGGGTTCAAAGTCCATTTCCCATCCGTCCGCCATTACCCTAGGATATTCATTGCTTACGTTTGTATCATCATGCACGTAATGCCCTTTTATGTTATTTGCATATATTTTTAGGTATTGTAGGAAAAATATACATTTACATAACATTAAAAATCGATTTAGGATAACTGTATGACGTATTATTTTTTTTATTAGAAATAATCCCAACCTGTAAAGAACATAAATTAACAAACACAACAATCACATGCATTACAAAAATAACTTACCATGATTATCTATTCAACTTCAAAATAGGGCACAAAAGCGATGTACTGAAGAAAATGCGCCACGCCCTACGAATTGGATACAACATGGCGTCTCATAACGTCGCATGTAATATCTGTATTATTGCACAATTAAATCACGTAAATCCAGTCAGTACATTACTGTTTATATTATTTCACTATTAAACCTTTTTTGAAACTAGTTTCAATTACACAGAGCTACTTCAATGCTACAAATAGACATATGTGTACTTAAATTTTATTGTAATACCTAGTAAATATCTTTACCCTAAAACTTAAATGTGTATGTTTTAGCATAGAAATTATCGACACAAAGGTAATGAATTGGTAGATTATCAGCCTAAAATTAATTAATGGTTAATCCGTATAGAACACAGCTAGCTGTTGAACGACCAGCTAGAAAAATCTTGGAAGAATGTACAGGAAATAGGAACGAAACGAGTCGAGAATGTCGGAAATAGTGTTACCAGAGCATATTCACGTGGTACCTGAATAGCGATTTAAAGCCAGGTTTAAAGTACATGGTTTTATTAAATTTGAATATACGTCACTGATCCGCATAACACAATGCAACAGTAAATCACAGTGCAATATACAAGGTACTAGGTTACGGTACCTCCAGGTTTTATTTTGATAAATTAATATTAAATATGTGTTCAAAGTAAGTTTAAACGTTGTATAGCACTTTCATAAAAAAATATACTGTCATATACATAAAAATATAATCCTAATTTTAATGTGAATTATTCTAGTGAGAATACACTTGAATAGAATAGAAAAATGCAATTCAATATCAATATTAACGCCTATCTATCATAAAGGTTTATATGGTGGCATTTTGTACTTATTATATATATAATTTGGAATATTTTATCAGATCTATAAATAACTATATATAATACATTTTAAGTTAATTATACTATTTTAAGTATTCATCAAATATATTGTGTGATTGGGACTAAATATATGTATATATATTTGATAAATACTATTTTTATTATTATTTTACTGTTTTTTATAGCTTATAGAATCCGCTTAATTGTGCAGCTACTTTAATTTCATATAAAGTATTGATTTCAAACTGCAATTAACACAATATCTTGATATTTTCCATGTTTCTTTTAGCGGCCCGTATCTTTGAATAACAATATTCAAATAATCAATAGTGCAAGCTGACAAATTTCCGAACACTGTTGATCACGTGATCAAAGCACTTTACCTCGAAAGCGCCAGTACTCACAATCCAAAAATGATGACGTCATATACTTCCCTAGGATATTGTGGCAGTATACTATCAGCCATAACGGAACGAATTTCTCCTCAGCAAGAGTACTGATCAGTGCTCGCATTGATATCAGAACACTCAAAACACCCATTATATTTCCTTGATGAATAGTCACTATATTCTTTGCATACTATATAGTGTATTATCTATGATATAGTGTATTATCTATGATATAGTGTATTATCTATGATATAGTGTGTTATCTATGCCTTTTCCTTCAATAGAGAAAACTGATGATTTCTTTATTTATTGAATTTGTTATTTAAATTATTGTCATTTAGATTCAATTGTTGTTTGCATTTTGAATTGATATACTTTGATTTGAATTGATAAAAATGTGGAGTGATTCTCTTCTCATTGTTTTTATATCTATTTGCACAGCTTTCTTAGGCGAAGGTTAGTATTCCTCTGGAAATGTAGATTACTTTTGAAACTATTTTCATGTAATATTATCTTTTGAGACAGGCCTAACATGGATACTAGTGTACAGAACTGAAAAATATCAAAAACTGAAGGTGGAAGTGGAAAGACAGAGCAAAAAATGTAAGTAGTAGTTTTCTACATTTGGACTGGAATTTATTATTGCTGATATTGTTAATGAACCATAACTATCTCCGTGCTAGTTTCGGTCGAGGTCAGGAGTTTAAATACCATGCGATATTTACGAGTAACTTTTACTATCAGAACAACATGTACTGTTAGGCTCTTCGCGCACTAGGCAGCTTAGCTGCGTAACCAGGCTGCGGCAGCCAAAATATTTGAGCTGCCAATTGACGGCTATTTGTGATTCTATCGTCGAGCGACATGGATGTGGAAGAACTTATAATTCTTTACTTATCTCATAAAAAAGGCAAAATTAAGAAAAGACATTGGATTCATCCTCTTTGTCTAGAATGGCACTCAAAAGGCTTATTTCATACTTATTTTAAAGATGATTGTACATACCCAGACCAATTTTTTAACTAGACAAGAATGGCAGTACAATTGTTTGATAACCTATTGAAAAAAAAGAAGACAATGAATCAAGGGCATTGATATATTGAGAGCTTGTATAACTCCAGATGAAAAGCTGTCAATTTTCTGAATTAATTTCTTTGTATCAAAATTAATTTTCTGAAAGAATTTTAGAACACAAAATACATCTGCCTGCCAAGCACGCAGAGGCTTACCAGCAGATACATACATTAGCCTACTCTCACTCGGGCTGCCATGCAATCAGCTGCATTGTAATGGTTGCCGTAGCCAGAAATTTGAGGTTTTTACTTGCACAGGCTCCCATACAACGTCATCTGTTCAACTGGATTGCTTTTGAAACTAGCAACTAATAATTATAATATATTCTTTAATCTTAATACACAGCCTGTAAACTATCTACTTAAACAACTTATTGTTAATAAAAAACTTAGAATATTCTATAAATATCTAAACTCACAAATTTATCCCATATTTAGTAGTATATTGTAGGTTTAATGGTTTATAATAGAATAAAATCTTGTTTTTTTTTACTTAATTTTTTTTTTTTGTTTGATGTGTTAATGTTATATTTTGTTAGGATGTTTGTTATCATAATTTCTGTTGCCTATACCATTGAGAGGCATACACTTGAGTGGCCTGTTGTAATAGTAAAATTGGTAATAGATTAGCATTTTGAATGATCAATACATAATCCTATACATACTTGAACACTAAACAAAAAGGGTTTAACCGATTTTTCCTAAAAAATCTAGGTCAAAAATAATATAGCTTTTAAAATGTTTTAGATGAAAATTCATAATTCAGGGGAGCTGAATTTTAAGAAATTATATACAAGAGTATGCCATTGCCCTATAATGAAAAGTTGTAAATGACACTTCTAATTCTTTTGTTTTAAGTGGAAAGACGAAAGGAGGCTCATGGTGACTCATTAGATAAACAACACAAGAAAAAGATAGAACGGGAAGAAGAGCGTCTTAAAAATAACAATAGAGATCTTTCATTAGTGAAAATGAAATCAATGTTTGCTATTGGTTTTGCATTCACAGCTCTACTTAGTATGTTTAATAGCATGTAAGTGTAGTTTAAAATAAGTTATGATCATATTATAATATAAAATACGTGTACATTTTTCAGATTAACAACTACAAACATAACAATAATAGTACCAATACCAAAAAAAAATATAAGGTGTCTGTATATTGTTTTAAGATGTTAAAATTAGTATTTAGTAATAATTTAGCAGCATGCAAAAAAGCATGCAGTTCTTTTGATAGTGATCACTGTAGCCAATAGCTATAACAAATACAAATCATTTTAGCTTCGAAATAGTTACAAAATATTAAATTTTGACTAATATACCAAACCTGGTGGTAATACAGAGAATATGAGCCTTACTGTACAGTTCTTTTAGTTTTTAGGAGAAAGTTATATATATTTGATGATTTAAATTTCATTACGTACAATTTTCACTTTAGATAGACAAATAGATATAATAATATATCACTTAAAGAAACAAAATTCTAAATGTTTCAACTCTACATGATGAATGGTTATTTTTTGTACAATGAGAGTAATGTGTTAGATTAATAAACATTACATGATTAAAAAAGAGCATTTGAAGAATGATAACATCTATTTAATGTTTGAATTACCCTCTTATTTCTGAACATTGCTGTATAAATTCTATAAATATATAATCAACTCATTAATTATAATTTTTCAGATTTGATGGCAGGGTTGTAGCAAAACTTCCATTTTATCCAATTTCCTGGATTCAGGGTCTCAGTCACAGGAATTTGCCTGGAGATGATTACAGTGATTGTTCATTTATCTTTTTGTACATATTATGCACTATGAGTATAAGGTAAATTTGAGTGATAATATTGTTGTTTACTAAGGGATGAAAGGCTGCTTAGATGAGTTAGTGTTGCTCTTTTATTGTATGTAAGTGGACCACTGATTTACAAACCAAGTTGTACCCTACCCTAAAAATGAATTGAGCATGCCTGTTGTTACATTTGTTTTCATTATAATTTCACGTAATTTTATTAAATTGTTTTTGTTTGACAAGAATTTGGAAATATTTAATTATGTTTACTTTTCAGACAAAACATCCAGAAACTTTTAGGATTTGCACCATCACGTGCGGCGTCTAAACAAGGTGGAGCACTATTTGCTGCTCCACCAACTCAGTTTAAATGAAAATGTTTTATAATTAATTATTAAATTAATCCTTTACTTTATTAGTATTTATTATTAAAGCAAATAATTATGCATTATTGGTTTTTCTTTATTTTAGTGAAGTATGAAGCATTGACAGCTCAGTAGTAGTGTGTACGGGCGCCGCGTCAAAGGACGCGAGTTTGAATCCACCTACAATGAACTTGAGATTTCGGTGAAGGAAAACGTCGTGAGGAAACCATAGTATGGTGGTGGTAGGACTTTTTCTAATACCTACCTGGCTAGCTGCCACCTTCATGTTGAAAATCTGCCGCCATATACTTATAGATGTGTTCCGGCAGTTGCACTTAAAAGCCAGTCTCTTCACCAGGCTTAGTGTGTCTACCATCTTGGACCACATCGTCAATTAACATTACGTGAGATTGTGACCATAATGCTAAACCTTAACTATAAATAAATAAAATAGAAAAGTTACTCGAAACTAATTGCGAGCTAGCGTTTACTATTTCTGCTACAGAGTTAATTCGCACTTAGACATAGAAATAACTCTAGATATGATAATATAGCCATCGGCCATGAATATGGTCTACACCTATTATTCTTAAGACTTTTTTTGACTTAGAAAGCTATACTACATTAGGATATTTATTTGCTGTGTAAAAGCTATATAGTAGTTATAGTGGGCGAAGTAAGCTGTAAACAATGATAAGAAAATGATATAAAAACAAATTTTCGTTAAACGTTAAAGCGATAATAAAATCTATGAAATTTTCCTTTTATAACGAATGGAAAATGTGTTGCTTTTGCGCGTTACAGAGACGTTTCTGAGTTGGAAATTGGCCCATCTTCTCATTTATGCTTCTAGGTATCTCTTACTCGTAACAGTTTTTAAACTTTCGTGTATTGTATACATTATAATATAGATATTAATTGCGGGTCTGAAACTTTTTATTAATTGCTCGACATTTCGGCCTGATTACATTCACATATGTCGGCCATAGCAGAACACCTGCTAGAAGACGGTTCCAATCATTGGATAGAATTACATGAGCCAAAAGTCCTCTCCACAGATTGTTACTGCTATCCTAGAATTGTAAGGGAAGCGATCGAAATTAAAAAGTACAAAACTTTTAATCTGGATGATGGATTAACATTATCTACGGCATGGAATCCAGTGATAGGACGGCACAAACCTCCTATGCGATCGATGTATGTATCGTCAGATATAGTATTTCGGAACATCATCAGTGATAATGAGCAATTGAGGGGTGTTACTAGAAACTGCCCTCCCTAACGAAGCGACCGGAACACTTCAGTCGGTTCATCGGCCTGTGTAACCAGACCGAAACGTCGAGCAATTAATAAAAAGTAAGTCGCATTTTAGACCCGCATTTAATGTCTATATAATAATCTCTTACTCTTTAAAAAACCCTGACATATCCGTTGCAAGCTAAAGCGGCACTCTGTCTTACATGTGCAATTAACAATACAGCTAAGGTAGGAAAAAACCATGTCCCACTTCATGATAAGGAGCCACTCTTAACTATGCGTTTTAGATTTTAAACACCTCTTTCCCAAAAATCTCAGCCGAAAAATAAACACAAATAAATACGCCTCTTAATACATTGAAAATCTGAAATGATTAGAAAAATTAATGCTACAAAGAAATATTACAATACAGACAATATTATAGATAAGTGATTTCACATCGGACTCCTTAGACTCAAATTTTAAATGCTAATAATTGTTATAATTCTCGAAAATCCAAATGATAAATAATCAGTTATAAAATATCGAGACAAATATGTTACATGTAGACAGAATACAGAAAAATCGTTGAAGAAATTATACTCGATAAAACTACCACATTGAAATTACTATTTGCATTGAATGAAAATGCAGTTTAGATAATTAGGCTTTTTATTGGTCTAATATATATTAAATTCAATTGTAGGTCGACCAGTTAAGAATCTATCAAACGCAAATCTTGTAAAGTCTATTGTTGTATAATGACTGTCTATTATGAGTTCTGCAATGGCTCTTCCGATTCCTGGAGCATGTTGACACCCTGGACAAATCAAATTATAATAATTATAATTGATGGTGCTTTTAGGAATATATTTCGCATGTGTATTAATAACGAATGTTTAAACAGTATTTATGTTAAAAATAATTTATAGTTTGTAAGTTTAATAGATGATTCAAAAGGAATATGGGGTTACAAAATCTCCTCGTTTACTGCTTTACTTTAAAATACAGTGACAAAGAAGCGAAAACTTCAAGTGAAAGAAATTAACAAAGTAATAATTTGATGATGTCATTTAAACCCCAATCACCTCACTAATTACTGGATATACCCTGCCTTTTTTATGAATGTGGTGTTTAAAATCCAATATTTAGGTACTTCTTTATCGCAACGCGCAAAAACATTACCAGGACTCGAGCCAAAGTGAGAGGGGCATGTGATGACTCATCGGGTGCTAATCACCCAACACTACCCACTAAAACGCATCATAGGGACTAGGAGTGGGCGTTGAACAACGAACCATTTTTTTTACAGTTTTTCTATGGTTAACGAGTCAACTGTTTTTCTTTAGTGCAAAACAAGTAGAATTGGTTAACCTGCTTCATGCAGCATCCTTCAATCAATGACTTGATGAATTGATTGATTGATTGATAAATGAATGAACGAATTGAACAAAACCTCCGCAAGCCGCACAGATTAACGTTTGAAAACAAAGGTTCAACGATCACCATCCGTCCCATAAAATGACGGAACGTCAACGTCGTTAGTTATTTGAGACTAAGATAGTTATATGTATGTTTTTCTGTTCCTTTCGGGGCTCGACCCTACCTGGATTTGTCTAATTCAAAATTAGTTGGGAGTAAAACGTTGAGGTCGACCCTTTTTATTTATTTCGTACATTTATGTATTCGTATTATAATACGTACTACCTATTATTATTTATTTTGAATTCAAAGTTCGTTATAATTTTGCACGCTTTCATTTTCATTTCATTCTATCGTCTAGCTAGATTTAATATTCAATTCAACTGCACACTCAAAGTAAGTTAAAAACAACGATCATTTAGACGAATAACTGCTTTTGGTTCGTGAGTGGCGTAACGTCAACAACATACTTAGTTTAACATACAGTATCATCTGATAACTATAACGTAAATTAAACGTAAGGATATGTTGACGTTTCTGAGAATCAGTTAATAACGTCAACTGGTTTTTCAACTAGTTGTCCGTTTATAGTAAACGGTTTCATTTCGTTAACGCAAAAACCGTCAACGACCCACCTCTAATAGCGACCTTTTAAACATTCGAGTTGCCAGAGATCACTGACAGCTTTCACACTTCTTTTAGTAGCACGACATTCAACAGATCTTAGAGTCATAATGGGTAGTGTTATTATACCTGGTTTATGGTGGTCAAGATCCAGTCAGAAACACCTGTAGTGTTCCCACACCCCACTCTCTATTGGTTGAGAGTGGGGTGTGGGAACAGTAAGAGAAGTACCATTTTAGAACATGTCCACAAAAACTATAATCTTGTAAAAAAAAAGTATCACGTAAGAAATCAACAGCAAGCTGGTTTATACTTAACACCCTTTATTATAAAAATGATGGAACAAAATTTGACTCTTTAAATTAAATATGTCACATAAAAAGGTCTTTTACATTTATTTGTTTAAGCAATAGATGTCTTTAATTTTTTATATTATAGTGATTGGCATCAATTAATACTTTGGTAATTTTAATATATGTAAGGGAGTTGATCTCTGGTTCCTTTTTTTAAAAAAAAATACTTTTTACCCTACATAATTAAATATTTGACCCTTCCTTGTATAAAGAAAATTATAATAATTACCATATTTTCCAAATCCAGTAGCTATGTATAAATTATTATGATATGGATGAGGTCCTAATATTCCACTTTCATCATAAGTATTGCAATCATATATTTCAGTACAATAACTGTTAATCTGAAATTTTATTTTATATTAGAAAATATGATATTCAGATAATTTGAAATGTAACTTTCAGTATACATAAAGTAATATTGATGTACTTACCTCAGCTGTGCTACAACTTGGTACTCTGTTTATAAGACATGGTTTCATAATATTGTGATAATATTCTTCTTCTACCAAATCTTTGCTATCAAGACTTAATGTTGGTATAAGACCACACAACAAGTTATTTGTTAATTCATTTCTTCTTAACCACAAACCACTTGTGTCTATGACTAGAGGAGTTGTTAGATCGGTCTTTGTAGAAGGTTGTTCAATTGAATAAACTGTGTGCTCTCTAAAATTATTAAATTTATACATGATACCTCTTTTTGTATTGTTCTTAACAAATATTATCATATACTTTAAATTTTTATAATCAACCAATTACATTAGAACTGTTGTTTAACAGAAGCTACCTTTTTTCTAATGGCATTGGTACTGAGAGTATCCCACTACCTGTACCTATATTAGCAAGCTTAGAAATTTTTTGAGAATCAACACCTGCTGCTAATATACAGGCTGCAAACTTGATTTTATGTTCTTCATTATCAGGGGTTTTATATACAACTTTCATTATTCTTTCAAATGACCCTGGAGGTATGCCTTCCATAAGCACATCACGCTGCTTTTCAAATTCAAAACCAATTACTTCCCCTTCTACATATGTTGTTCCAAGTTCCTTTGACTTCTTAATTAATCCTTTTAAGAAATTCCAAGAATTAAATGTACCCTCAGACTCTGTAGCCATAGAACCTGGTTGTAACAAAACATTACTAAATATTATTAACCTTAATACATTGATAGCGAAAGTATGTGTAACATTAGTTACACAATATTTCACAGCAGAGTGACAAATATTATCTACTTAAACCTTACTTATAATATTACTTGCTTTTTACTCGCAGCTTTGCTCACACCAATATTTATTGTGTCAAACAAATCAGATGACACAATAAAAAGTTTCATACTAAGTTCATACCTCACTTCCGATAAGTTTTTCTCCAGAAAAAGTAGCCTATCACCGTCTCTAGGGTCCCAACTATCTCTGTACTAAAATTAATCCTAATCTTCAATCTTATTGAATAATTATTAATAGTAGTGAAAAGTATGAATATGTTGTTGTTCAGACTACTCTTAAAAGGGGTTAAATAGGGTTGTATATATAATACAGAAAAATTGTATTTACAAAACTAAAATCTGGCAAGTAGACATTTGATAGACAGTGGATTATAAAAAAGGGTTTTTGAAAATTCAAATCTATCAGTACTGAACAACAACCTCATATAAATAAATGAATAGTTTTTCATAGAAAAATTATTTCTGTATCTACCAACAACCATAAGTACTTGCAAAAATCAATGTGAATATGAGCAGAGTAGTAGGTAGAATCTAGTATGCATATAGTAACTTAGAGCTTATAACTCCTATATTATACAAAATAATTACATCTTTGCAAAGAAACCCATAAGTTTACAAATGCATACACTCATACTTACCATCAGTATATTTGATTGTCATATAAAATTTAGAAAAAAGGGTAGACAACTTCTGAATAGAACTCACTGTGTAGTGAGTACAATTGAAAGGTCCAAAATATCAAATATGGAGGTCTATGACCTCAGGTATGAAGCAGTAGATTCATAATCTGAGTAGTAGTAGTTAACTAGTAAAGTAGTATTAATGAACAAATCTGAAAAAATATAGTACCCTGTTTTCAGATAATCTATACTCAGAACTGATTGGATGATTATTTAAATCTATGGGAAGTCCTTCCTTTCCATTCCGTATGAAATAGAAGGAAACTTTTCATCAAAAATAATTCCCTCTAAAAGTTTAAATTTAAATTCAATTTAAATTTCATATGGAAATAGTAAAAGGTAAAGTTAACAGTCACATACAGTGGACTATGTAAACACTGCAAAAAATATAATTCTAAAATTATAGACACTTCTTCAAGATTTGAAAATATTGGAGTATATACATAATATTTCTATAAAATATGAAATGCTGAGGGAGCAGACTCTATTTGGTACTTATCATTTTTTTCCCAATAAAAAACAGATGGTAGAGAAGTGATTAGATCTTCACACAACTTAGAAGTAATGATAAGCATAAAAATTGCAAAATTATATAGATCAAAATCAATCCAATAAAGATCCAAATCAAAATTATTTTAATACATATAAGTACTATTACTAATTATAAGTGAAAATGATACAAGGAAAATATAAATTGTATGTAATGCAACTAGTAAATTACAATAAAAGGGATTTTTTTTGCCAAAATTGTTTTGGACTTATGTATTTATGTCATATATTTACATAAGAGATGTTTCTCAAACATATCTAAGCATTATAGATATGAATTGGTAGGTCTTAAAACTCTTAACTCAAAAATGTAATTATAACTCATTTTCATTAAAATAACTCTTTCACTAATTATAGTAAGCATTTATTAAATGTTTAGTTACTTACCTAATTTAATATCATTCAAACTCAACCATGGATACATTTTATTTATATCTTCGGGTGTTAACAAATAATTTTTCAATCCATATTCTCTTTGCAATGCTACATTTTCTTCTAATTTTGCAGAATACTTTTCACTAGCTAATACCAAAGATCCAGTCGGACGATACTCTAGGTTAACATCACCAAGATGGCAATTAATATTTCTTAAAAAATCAGCAGTGTACTGTGAGAGTAGTATATTTTCTGGGAGTCCAAAATGTTGTGTAAGAACTGTAGTTCTTAAGTTCTGTTGGGCTGCTTGGTACTGTAAAGACAATGCACAAAGTGATCTATATAAAGAAGAAATGTTGGAAATTACTTATTCTAAATGTACTGCTACTTTTGTTAATAATTATTCTATTGCAAATAACTAATACTGCTATTGTTGATTTAAAATTAGTCTACAACAATATACAAGACTTTATATATCTAGATTTAATTTTTTTATTAATATTGATATAGAACATCTTATTACACACTTCTGTTTCTTAACTACAAATTAGATGATACCTATAAATAAACTTCAAAATCCTATTTACTGTATGCTGATTTCAAAAATAATTTGGTATGTATACCTTTACTGTATGAAATGGACCTGTTGAAGTTTCATAGTTGCGTAGTAGCTTAATTGTAAACTTATAAAGTAAAGCAATTGTATTTAAAATGATCTCAAACTTAAGTATATTTATAAAATTTACGTACTTACTGAGAAATCCTTTTCTAAAACAACAACAGAAAGTCCTTCACCGGTACGCTTTTTTAACCAGTATGCAATTGATGCCCCGATGAAACCACCGCCTATTATAACCATATCAGCGTGTTCTATCGGAGTGAACTGTTGTTTCTTTACTCGAAATAGTACTGGGATTTCATTGGAAACAACGTTCCAAGTTTTTATAAATGGATTTTGTGTAGAATATAAGCGGATGAGACTATTATTGAATTTCAATAACCTACGCACTTTTGAGGTTAGCATTTTAGCAAGAAAAACCAAGACCAAGTAGTTGCTGTTATTATAATTATTTATAATAGTCACTAAATATAATGCAGAAACCAATAAAAATAGTTCAATCTATTTGTTTGTACTCTTTGCTGGTTTGGTAATTCGGTTCTTACATAAAGTTTTTCTTTTAATTTTTTCTTTTATTAAAGAAAAGGCAAAGATACCCAGAATCATGCCGCCAAATCGGAGGTTTTTTTTATTTTTTATAGTTGTTATTTAGCGTTATGGCCATAATCTCACCTGATCTTAGGTGACGATATGGCCTAAATTGCACTACACAGCCGTCAGATTAGGTGTAATAAACGTGCTATATGATTAAAAAGTGTATCATTTTAATTGGCTATGAGCCCAGTTTACGTTCATATAAGGAATATTGTAGTAAAAGGCGGAGTCGTCAAGCACTTCAAGTTGGTGGTCAAGCAAAATAAAAAAGGCAGCCATTTTGTACAATAGGCGTGGTAAAGAGCAAAATAAAATCAAAGATGAAAATTGTAAACGAAATAAAGATACGTGATCCGGAACACTGGGCAGCGTGGAAATTTCGTGTCGAAGTACTTTTGAGGTTGGCTGGACTTTTAAATATAGTGGATGGTTCAAGTGCGAAACCAGGAAACGAAAAATAATGTGTTGCATGGGAATATAACAACGCCACAGTACAAAACATTATTGTTTCAAGACTAGCAGAAAAAACAAGTTCACAAATATTAAGCTGCAGTACATCAAAACAAATATGGGATAAACTACACTTACATAATATATTAGTTGCCATAAAAACTCGCAAAAGAGCTTCAACAAGAGATTCGCCATCTCGTTAAAGGTAGTTTCATCTGTCCAAAATGTCCTAATCTTATTACTTGAAAATGGCAGTAATAGTCTCCAAATAGGACTGACTTACCAAGAAGAAAAAAAGAAGAAGAAGTACGCTTTTTTTTTCAACCTAACATACGCTGTTAGCCGTAAGGGCTTTGATAGCTCACCGAACTTTTTAGGGCGAATGCTGAGGACATTCAGTCCCGAGGCAGCGGGCGCAAGAGTGTCAGAATGGCCGAACCTCGGCTTGGGCTGCTGCCGGAAAACGAACAAAAATTCGCGAGCTTAACTTATCAACAGGTCCTAATTTACTAAGCTTAGTGGTCCTAACAATAACATCGGGCAAGCCGCGCAAGGGCCGCGGGGATAGTGCCTTACAGAACCGTATAATTAACGTGTGGGTGTGCACGAATGGTATGCGGTGTGACGATGTAATCTCAGTGATGTACAGTGTCAATGTATCGCGAGTATGTATGTATGTCCTTTGAGAGCTCTTATCCGGAGGATCGAGCCTAGGCTCAAGCGTCTCTGGAGGGAGGCCGCGGCGGGTGAGTGGGAACGAAATTAATCGCCTCGAAGTTCAATCTTGTTATTTTGTCGATAGGGTCGGTGACGCAATTACGTGGCTGACGCGCGAAGCGTTTGGCGTACAGATTGGATGTGTAGCTAACTGCGTGTACTATTTTGATGCTGGGATGAACTTCGGGCTTTGCGAAGAATTTGTTCGTAAGGTCTTTAATATATGCATATATAGACGAAAGGTCCATATCTTTATGTAGATCTACATTACGGACATAGGGTGGGGCTTGAACGGCTATGCGCATGAATCTGTTTTGCAAAACTTGTAGTGCGCGAAGCATGAGTGAATATGGGACAACTGTAAGTAAGTATGGGACGGATGCATAGTTTGTGTATTTTGAGCTTATATATAAGTGACTTTACTCTTAGAGGAGATTAGATTGCTTAGCAGAGCCATAGCCGTGGAGGTTTTTTTCTGTACGTAGTCTATATATTTGTTGTAGGTGCCTATCTAAAACTACACCGAGGTATTTAATTTGATTAGCTCGGGGCATATTGACACCGAAAAGGTTTAATGTTTTTCTTATATTCCTATTCGCATGAGGATCGAACAAGTCAGTCACACTTTTATCAGGATTTATTCCTATGTGTCATTTGATACACCAGGACCCAATCGTAGAGACGGCCCTTTGGATGCGGTAGTGTATATAAATCCTATTCCTGTCCGAGCGGAATATGACTGTGTCATGCGTAGGAGCCTATTGCGACGTTGAGCAATTCAGGGATGCCGTTAACGAACAAGTTGAACAGGCAAGGCACTAGGATAGAGCCTTGCGCGATTCCTGAGCGTATTGGGTAAGGCGAGGATAGAGCTCCGTCTGCTTTTTAGCAGTAAGAGCGGTCCCATAGGTAAGCAAGGATTATACGGTCTAGTCTGCCCGAAACTTAAAAGAAATTAAGTTTATATATAAGACCATAATGCCAGACCTTATCGAAGGCTTTGGCTATGCCAAAAAATACGACCAGCGTGCGCCTAACTCCGTGAAATTGGAGAAATTATACTCCTTGAGGCGGAGTACTGGGTGGGTGCACGAGTGCTTCGTTCGAAAGCCGAATTGCTCGTGTGGTAAAAGACATTTGTCTGAGACAGTGAATTGGATTCGGTTCAGAAGGAGCCGCTCGTATATTTTAGCTATCGTATTCAGGAGGCTTATCGGGCGGTACAAACTACACACGGTATATGAACAAAGAGGGAACTTATCGAAACATATTGCTCAGCAAAAAATAATAATCTAATATTCTTAGAAAAGGAAATGGAAAATGAAATATCTAGGATAGTTGGAGGAAGATATGGCAACCTTGAGGTCTTTATAAACTGAAATTCCTATGAGCATGGCTATAAAAAAAATTACGTCTTCTATACTGGCGTCATACAATCATTTTATATCGGCTTGGGAGTTGGTACCCATAGAAAAACAATCAATAGAAGAATTGTCATCAAGGTTATTAATTAAAGAGACGTGAATGAAAAATGAAACTACCACAGAAGCATTTCAAACAATAAAAAATAACCATAAGTGTTTTTGTTGTGTTTCGTTAAATCATTATAAAGTGGACTGTACATCTAATGTTAAAAATAATCCAACAAATAAAAAGTGCTGTAATTCGTATTAAAGTCAAATCATAATTTTAGTAAAAGTTTATTTATCAAAAATTCCAAAACCAGTGTCTAGTAATATTAATGCTTTTCATATTATGTGTATGTCGCCAGCCCTGAATGCAAAAATATGTAATAATTGGGTTATGAATTGTGGAGCATCCGTACATATGTGTTATAGTTTACATTATGTTAATTATAAAAGTTTGCCAACAACCAAACAAATGTTAATAGGCGACGGTTCTTTTATTAATGTAGTAGGTGTAGGTAATATATACGTACAAACTTCAGGGTGGAAAGAATATCAGGCTGATGTATTTTGCCTTGTAATACCTTAATCAAATATATAATTAATGCGACGTTTGTCCTTACCTCCAACCGATAATAGCCGACCATACCCAATACGAATAACGTCGGATACATCAAAGGATAGTAAGGATAAACACCGTATTGCTTTAAGTAGAGAAACCTAGTCCGAACCAGAGCAGTATATAATACTTTCATATTATTATCATATTATTATAACATTCTCTTAATATAAAACCAAGTGACTTCAAAGCTCTTTTGAAAATATCCACTACATGATGTCTAAACATTAAGTCCGGTACCATAGTAATCTCGCATCTGTGCGACCCGCTGCAATATTAAATTATTTATTTTACATGTGTATAGTAGTGGACTGCGCGCTCAGCTAAACGTCATTATACTACACTTTTCCCAATTGAAATACAATTTATTATCATTGCCCCATGTCATCAGTTTATCTATGGCACTCTGTAGTACTTCACAATCAGATATATTTTTAATAGGCAGGAAAATCTTAATATCATCTGCAAAGAGTAAAAATTGTAGGGGTCCTAGATTACTACTTAAATCCTACTAGATTCTAGATGAGTTATACCAGACTATGTACAAAACACGTTAGAAGTATATCCAGCGTATTCAATATATTGCCTACGTTTTTTCAGATAATTTGAAAATAATGTTAGCAAATTTGGTGTAAAACCAAAACTAGCAAATTTTGTTAATAGCATATCGTTGTCAACGGTATCAAATGCTTTCCTACAATCGAAGTATGCCACATCTACTTGTCCTCCAACGTCAACAACTGGCGCCACGTCACTAACAAATGATATTAGATTACTGTCCGTACTGCGTCCTATTCTAAATTCACAATCCGAGACTCGCTCGCGTACTTGAGAATAAAGAGAACAATGTAAGATTGATTCAAAAATCTTAGCGAAGGCTGACAGTATAGCAATCGGTCTGAACCCATTAATTTCAGACCCAGCACCTCTCTTAGGCACTGGAATAACCCTCGTAATCTTCCATTAATTGGGAAAATAACAATTCTGTATACATGAATTTCAAATGTGCAATAATGGATTTGCAAATAATGCGCGACAATCCCTAACTAAATAAGGCGGTATCCTTAAGCGGCGGATGTATCTTTAAGGAAAAATATAATAAACAATCTTGTGCTTTAGCTTACATGAAGGATAATTTATATATAATGCAGTTTAGGTTTAAAGTCTGAGATTGCATGTGTAGGTAAAATTAGTAATAACTGACTAGATTGGCATAAGAAAATGGGTCAACAGGATATAGAACATATCAAAAATATTTTAAATAGATGTAACATTTATGAAAAAATAACAAATTGTGATAAATTTATTTGTACTGATTGTTTGAAAGGTAAATTTCACAAACCCATTTCCTTTAACCAGGTGAACTTATACATTATACATATGGAAAGTAGTTCCTTAGGCGGCGCATATTAATATCTATTAATTAAGGATGATTATTCACGTTTTTAACTATTTATTTCTTATCGAATAAATCTGATACAATAACATATATAAATAAGTTTATACAATATACCATTAATAACTTAGGTCATAGAATTAAGATAATTAGATCTGATAACGGTAAAGAGTTTATTAATTAACATCTAAAATCAATAACAGATAAATTAGGTATTATCATCAAATAACCACTGTCAATCAAAGCAAAAAAGTTCTTTTAACTTTGATAATCAATAACTCTGGAAATAATGATCGTATAGGAAATCAAACCATTTGACCATTTGAACATTTGACCAAATAAAATATAAAAATTCGTATAATTAAGGATATTTGGATAACTTTATGTAAAATGGATAAATGAAGGATATCGTTTGTAATGTTTCAACCTTAATGTATCCCGGAAAATCCCTGCGAAATTCATAGCGCTGCGATTTTTTTGTGCCTTAAAGATTCAAATTTATCGTTTTCGCAAAAAAATACTATTATGAGCAATTTTTGGTTCTTATTCATTTTTCCAATATTTTTATCCTAGATAATCTTTATTTCATTGCTCAAAGGATTGATTTTTAAAAAATCTTTAAAAAAAAATTTTTGTACTTTAAAATTTTCCTATAAAATAAAGCGGCCAAAGTGGAGGTCGGCCTCAAAATGAATCCCAAGAAGTTCCAGGGTATTAGTGATAGCTATGGATATGCCTTGGGGCTTCGGAGTGTAACGAAAGGATACCGGACTTGAGTAGGTCGCAGATGAGTAGTAAAAATATCGTTGCAGACTCCAGAGGAACAGCAGCATCTATTGCTAAGAGGTCAGAACAGCATAAGTATATAGAATCCATAAGTTATTAGCTAATAGGTAACAACGAATGTCCCGATCACAAAAATTGCCACCCATTATATATTTGTGAGTTTTTTAACAATTGGTACCTCATATACTGAAGAGGGGATGCTATTATCAAGTTTTTGTCCCGGTTCGAAAAAATCGTTATAAACGTTAAAATAAACGTTCTGTATTAATAATGAGTGTATCATTTTAATTTACTACAATAATAAAGGATAAATCTAACTATTTCTTAATTACGACTTTGGTACTTCAATAAGATGTTGACCACAGAATCTAACAAAATCTAATATTACAAGAAGAAATGTTTATTAACTTTATTAACCTTTCCAACCTTTTTTGTTCCCGTAACAAATCAAATCAAATCAAATTACATTATTCGATTTAGGCTCTGAGAAGGCGCTTATGAACGTCAAAACTACCACCGGTTCGAAAATAGTCCAATCATAGTGAGTAACCTGAAAGAAATTTCAATCTAGTTATAATATCTTTTTAGTATGGAGGGTAGAGACTAGAGATAAGGAGCACGATATCTGTGTATGAAAAAGTATCCGTAAAAACGCGTTCAATAAGTGTGGCGGTGCCGTAGCTTAGGATAAATTTTAATGAAAGTTCCAAAAGTAATTAAAATAAGAGAGAAATATACAAGGACCGACCATTTTTCCAATTGGTAAAATAAGTACTTATTTTAACTTGTTTAAAATTCATTTGTTGAAAGGAAAATACCAAATCTTATGGGATTTTATAAATAAGGTGTAAGTGTAAAATAAATCAATAAGCGAGTTAAATAGATATTCAACGAATATATATTATGAAATTCAGCAAATTTCACTCCGTCTATAACAGCTATGCCCATATCGTAGTTTATCGGACGCTATCGCTATTCCGGCAGGTACTGGAATCTCTATTTTCAGTATACAGCGGGAAAATTTTTCAACTTTCCATCCATATGAGATAGTTCTATAGATACTGCCTTTAGAGTCTTGTAATGTATAGAACGTTACCTTCCCTTTATGCACATTATTTCTTTTTAATTATTTTCAAATTTATTTATTGTTTTCAAGGATATTCTTATAACAGTTGGTGGTACAGGATTATGCAATTAATTTCTGTTGGTAATCAATATAAAAAACGGTTTTATTACCTGTGTTTTCTCTCCCTCTATGTGTAGAAGACTCTCTGTATTATCGATGGCATCGTGTGATTAGTAACTTTAAATATCTGTGCAATTAAAATAAATAACGTCTTTTCCTATCGACTGTGTATTCTTTTCACCCTACAAGTAATAACCTTATCAATTTCGAAAAAAATAAATTGATTTTCATCTGGTACCCTAAAAAAACCTGTTTATTTAGATCAGTTTCAGACCTTTAAACCTGAAACTTGATATTATTTTAAACATAAATAATCAATAATTACAATAATTTTGTCAAAACTCAAAATCAAAAAATGTCAAAAGTTACCTATAACATTCATTTTAAACTACATATTGTAGACATTTAGTGAGTACTTATAGATTAAACCCTAATAAATCAAATAATACTCAAGTACTATAATAATCAACTGCAAAACTATGGTAGACAAACAAAGCGAGAAACGAATTTGAAAAACGAATGAACAGTAGAACAACATTGAACAAGTGAGTTTTTGATTAAGTGAACTGAAGTGTACGAAGTAATTGAAGTGATAGTGATAGACAAACGATTTCAAACGTAATATATTGTTTTAAAATTTTTGATATGATTACCATGTCATTAGATATCGTTACCATCATATATGAATCGCAAAATCAAGTTTAAGGTAGATAATTTCTTAGATTTATTCCCTTCAATACCTATCATAAAGTACCCATTGAGCAAAAGTATCCAACACAAAGTACTGAGAACTAAAGTATCGCAATCGATTGAAAAGTATCGATACCCCAAAGTATCGACTCTTTGTCTTGTTTTACATTGTACTTCGCTGAAGTGTTATTATTGGTTATTTGGTTATTGGTTATTATTCTGTTCAACATCAATGTATGCGAGTGTAGAGTACAACAGTAGTGTATATATATTACTAATAAATGATGGATATGAGGTTGTAAATAGTGCACTGTAAACACATAAATTTACTATCTGTGATAGTAAAAGACGAAGGAAAAATTTAAGTTTTGTGCTTTACTGAGCATTCATAATTATTTTAAAATGGATTCAAAATACACCTCTATTGGAGGTGCCAATGAAATCAAAAATAACTTTAAAAGAAAAAAGCATGTGTTAAATATTAATACAAAAAAAATGAAGTTGTCCAATGAGGGTTCCAGCTTAATAACCGCTGTCGCAAATGGGAAAGGTGTTAACAGTAGTTGCGGAAAAAATATAATAAAGGAATCAAAAGATAACCTACAAGAGGCAAGGAGGCAATTACCTGTGAATATGGTTAGAGGAAGGTAAGATAAACATTTACCTTCGAATGTTTTTATCTATAACATATAAAACTTGACTTAATTTACAGGTTGTTAGAAGAAATAAAGAAAAATAACATAATGATATTAATTGGAGAAACAGGAAGTGGCAAGACTACACAAATACCTCAATTAATTCATGAACATAGGATTGAAGGAATGGGGACCATAGCTATAACTCAGCCTCGTAGAGTGGCTGCTATCACTATAGCATTGAGGGTTGCTGCAGAAATGGAAACTGAAGTCGGAAACATTGTTGGGTAATGTTTTTAAATAACTAACATTAAAGTCATTAATTATTGTGTTATTGATAAATAAATAGAAAATTATGTTAACCCTTAGTGAAGAATTGCCTATACTCTGTACTTTAAACTAAATTCACTCTAAATAAATCATTTACTCTAAAAAAAATATTATGCTATGTAGAGAGTATGATGTAATATTTTAGGAAATGTAAGGTTCTGCCTTTATTGTGTATCTTACAATGAAGATAGATTTAAAAGTGTTTCTTAACATTGGAGTATTTCTCTCTAAGAATTGTGCACTCTATATGTTCAGTAAAGTTTATTATCATAATTTCTGGATGAGCACTATCTTTTAGGAACAGGAGATTGGAAATAAAGCACATATTTCTATAATATATTGTTCTACTGGCAATAGGAAATTTGCTCCTTCATTAAGGGTTATAATAATAATAATATGTGTCTGTAAATGACTCACTAAGGAATAAAAGGTCCTGTTTGTGGAAATAGCTTAATTGTTAGGCCCTCTCACAACACAGGCTAAGAAGGAATGTATAATTCAGAATTTTCCTAATTTATGGAAATGTCATGAGAATATATTTTAACTGTTAAATTACCAGAATAGATTTCTTGGAATGTCAACATATAGGATTATTAATTTAATACTACTAAGTTGATATGGAAAAAATTTTGCTTCACTCTGACATTGAAGTATCTATGAACACCAGATCAGTGTATATTTATATCTAATAATCCAAAAATATATATTCCATAAATAATTTAATTCCAGATATTCTGTAAGATTTGAAGATGTCACAAGTCCTAGGACTAAAGTGAAATATTTGACAGACGGGATGTTGTTAAGAGAAGCAATTTTAGACCCTCTTCTTATAAAATATTCAGTAATCATCTTGGATGAAGCCCATGAGCGCACAGTTAGCACTGATGTCCTATTTGGTATTGTAAAACTTGCCCAGAAAGGTCGACATGAAAAACATTTGAATCCTTTGAAGGTATCAACTCCTCGTTTAAATGTGTAAAGTTATTTTCCCAATAGCACTGCTGTGTTATCTGTTCCCATTGTATCTATAGTAGGCATGGGAGAAATTTCTCATCTTTGTGAATGGAACATTTGCATCTGGAACATTTAGCTGTTCTGTATCACTGTTATGTATCATTTGAAACAATTGGACCATTGTGTCAAAGATATGAAAGACAGATTGTTTCATAATGTCACATCTCATCACAAGGACACACTGACGCAGACTGACGGCTTATGTTTTTGTTTCATTTGGAACATGGTATCATTTGTATCAAATTTTTCAGAGATTTGTTTTACGATTCTTAAGTGTTATCGAGAGTGTAAAGTGACATGAAAGCTGAATTAATATTACTACAATTAATAATGTTATTATAAACATTTTAAAGTTATAAATAAAACTGATTTTCCTTCATACTTTATCCAGGCTTAAAATTGGCAGCCAGATGTTTAATTATAGCTAGGTGGCCTACTTAAAAATCGATTCCATTTACAATAATTTGATTGTTACTTACAGTATATATATTCTTTATCCATTATTTTATAAAACAAACAACCTGGCACTTTAAACTAAAATAGTGGGAACAAAAAATGTCTATAAAATATTAGATATACAAGGCTATAGTGGTCATTATTATGTGCATACTGGATAGACATCGAAAATAATAAAATGTGCAGTTTCATTTCATTTGGTATCTCAATCTCACTAGTTACTATTTTATTGTTCTCTCGCTTCGCGAGTTGTTCAGTATATCAATCAGTATGACTCCTCGGTCCTGCTCACACTTAAACAATGTGATTGCGCTGAACAAAGAGTAGAGATGTTGCAGTTTCAAATTATACATTTGAAACATTATTTTTGTTCCAATCTTTGGGACCACCAAAATGCTCTGGCTCAATGAACCAGTTCAGTAAAGAGTTACACACTCCTAATCTATGGTAATTGTTATGTTTACCTTCTGACACTTACCTACTTGCAATATACAAGTCATATTTAATGAAGCCCGTTTTTTGGCTATTAATTTTTATTTTTAAAAGTATATTCTAATTCACATTCATTTATGATCTAAAGATATAACAGATACGAAATTTGAGATTTGGATATGGCTTATCCATTAAGAGTATTTAAAGAGTTTCACATATAAATAATAATAAGACATTATTTAAAATATCTGATATCTTATTATATTTTTAAAATATAGTTTATAGATCTTGGGTTATGGCCACAATTTCATCTGATGTTAATTAACGATTATTATGGCCCATGATAGTGGTCACGTTAGACTTAGCGAAGGGATTAGCCCTCAAGTGCCTCTGCCTGGACACACCTACAGGTATTTGGTGGCAGATTTTTAACTTTAAAGTGCAAGCTAGCTAAGCAAGCATTCAATAAAGCATTACCACCAAGCTATGGTTTCAGTGCAATGTTTTCTTACAGTAAAAGATCAAACTGATTGAGGGAATTAGAGGGAATCGAACTTACATACATTAACACGATGTCCGTACACACTACCATTGTGCTCTCATTGTTCCAAAATAATGCTTCAATGTACTTCAGCCAAATATTCATCAATACAATTCAACCAATCTAAATGGTGAGAAATATCTGGGAAGCACAGTTTAGGTATTTCATGGTCGAGTCCCAATTCAAAAAATTAGATTTTCTTCTAATTTGGAAAAATATATTCCTTTTTGTAATTGTTTTTTAGGATAAGGTAGTTTTGTTAAATAGCTATTTCATCTATGTAGTTTAGATTAGCTATATTAGTTAGGTTACAGTTGACAGAATAAATTGATAGTATTCCAATAATAAAATCATATCATTATTTAGTTGATACATCTTAGAATTTCGTCTTAAAATTAAAATTTACAAATGCAATATAATAATATTTACTAAGTAATATTTGACTTTAGATAGATACGAATTTGTCAATAACTAAATACTGGTATAGTTGCATAGTTTTTAGACTCTTTATATGTTAAATTTGTTATTATTTTTAGCAGGTGAACTATTAACAGATTTATGTGGATTTGGCTATTGGCGGTAGCTTAAGAAGACAATTAGTAATGTAATCAATATAAGTAAATCAATCTACCAACGAATTTATTAAAGTACTCATTTTAGGTGATTGTTATGTCTGCTACGATGGATGTTGATTCGTTTCGAAAGTACTTTGATAGTTGCCCTGTAATCTATTTAGAAGGGCGAACACATCCAGTTACTATTTACCATTCAAAATTTAAACAAGAAGATTATCAATATGCTGCTGTTTGTACTATATTTCAACTACATTCAACATCTCCACCTGAGTATGTATATTTTATGAAGTTATTGTGTATAAAATTATGCTACGTTAATTAACTATTCAGAAACTTATTTTTAGCCACCATTTCCTTGTGTTTTTGACGGGGCAGGAAGAGATAGAAACAGTTATGCATAACATCAAGCAAATAGCAAAAGTAAGATTTATCATTTATTTATAGTATCCAAAATTACCAGTTTATTATGATTATTACATTTGTTTTTACGATAGTTTGGAACTTTTAGGAAGCTAGAGGGCCTCCAATTAAAGTTTGCCCATTATATGCTGGTCTACCAGCATCACAACAACTGCATGTTTGGCAAGATATAACTCCAGGAACCAGGAAAATAGTTTTGTCTACGAATATAGCCGAAGCATCTGTTACTATCCCACATATAAAAGTTGTAATCGATACTGGTGTTGTTAAAGAAAGGTATGTTTGTAAATTATAAACGATCGTATATCACAATTATTAGAAATAATTTGTCTAAACTTCTTTATTAGAGACAGGTTTGGTCATAAAGTGATATATATGGCTATATGAAGTATAATAATATCTTGAAGTAAGATTACTTGAGTGTTAATGATTTTTTTACGGTTAAGGTCATGTATATAAAATATCAGACTGGAAATTTTATTGACTCTCCGATTTCAGGGAGCTATGCCCTTTTAGGCGCATGCTTGCCGTATTTTTGAACATAGCCAAAGCCTTCGATAAGGTCTGAGACGAAGGTCTCACATTTAAACTTAATCTCTTCTCAGTCCGCATGATCCTTGCTTACCTATCAGATCGCTCCGTCTGCTATAGAGTGGATGGAGCCCTATCCTCGCCTCACCTGATACGCTCAGGAGTCCCCCAAAGCTCCATCCTAGCGCCTTGCCTATTCAACTTGTTTGTTAGTGACATCCCCGAACTCCTCAACGTCGCAGTAGGCTCCTACGCAGATGACATGGTCATCTTCAGCTTGGGCATGAATAGGACTCATATATTACAGCGTCCAAAGGGCCGTCTCGACTTTCGGGTCCTGGTGTCTCAAATGGCGCATAGGAATAAATCCAGACAAAAGCGCGGCTATCATGTTCGACGCTCACGCGAGGATGAAAATAAAAATAACATTACACCTGTTCGGTATCAATATCTCTTGGGCTAACCAAACTAAATACATTGGTGTAGTTTTAGATAGGCACCTCACCTTCAACAAACATATAGTTGACGTACAGATAAAAGCATCCACGGTTATGGTCCTGCTACGTAATCTAACGTCCTCCAAGAGCAAAATGTTACTCAAACATAAGCTCACAATATGCAAAGTATGCATCCGTCCCATACTTACTTACAGTTGCCCCGTATTCGCTCACGCTTCGCACAGCACCCTTCGTAAACTACAAGTGCTGCAAAATAGATTCATGCGTATAGCCGTCCAAGCACCTCCCTATGTCGGTAATGTAGATCTCCATAAAGATATGAATCTTCCGTCCATATATACATACATTAAAGAAAAAGCCGAAGATCATCCCAATCCCAAAATAGTACACGCAGTTAGCTACAATGCCAATCCGCACGCCAAAGGCCTTACGCGACGGCCACATAATTGCTTCATTGATCCCGTCGATAATATAAAGAGATTGAACGCGCTGCTCCCTACCGTCTCCACCAATCGTACGTGTCCGCTTTAACTTTGCACCCGCACACCCGCCGCGGCCGCCATCCGCAGACGCTTGAGCCTAGGTTCGATTTTCCGGATAAGATCCCTCGAGTGACTCTGCTCGCGCGATGCAGTGACACTACATCACTGAAAGTATATCATCACACCGCATACCATCCATGCTCACCTAACGTTAAGTACATGGTTCTGTAAACAACTACCCCCGCGGCCGTTACGCCGCTTGCTCGATAAGGTCATGTTAGGATCACTAAATTAGTAAGTTAGGACCTGTTGGTCCGTTAGGCTGGCAAATCTTTGTTTACTTTCCGGCAGCAGCCCAAACCGAGGTTCGGCCACTCTGGCACCATTGCGCTCGTTGCCTCGAGGCTGAGTGCCCCTAGCACTCGCCCCAAAAAGTTCGGTGAAGCTATCAAAGCTGCTACGGCTAACAACATATGTCAGTTTGAAAAAATAAATAAAAAAAAACTTTTATTGGAGGAAAACATAATGCATTGTCATAAAAATGGACCATTAGGACTTGGTGTACGAACACGGGAGCGGAACGCCTGTGTGTGCGGCCCTGCGCTCAAGCGGCGGGGTGGCAGAGAGCGGGCCGCGCGGGCCGCACTGCGCCCGGCTCCGCTTACAGACTCTACACCGCAGCGGAGTTTAAGCAACGATCCCCATATTCTACGCCTGAGATTGTCAGGTACTTATTATAAGTTAATCAGCTGGGCTGGCAGACGGATCTTGTAGTGCCCTTTTCAGTACCCAATAACTTGACAATAGCGTCACCTATCGTGCTCTGGGATAAAGTCACTTATCGGGATAAAACTATCCTATCTCACAAGTTGGACCGAGAATAACACATTTATAAAATCTCATTGAAATTGAGCGGTTTTCGAGATTATCGTGGATGAACATCGTTCATAAATCATTATGAAAAAAAAGTTTTATAAAAAGTTTATCCCTCTCTTTACCCCACTTCCAATAAGCGTTTCGCGAGAAAAAGTAGCCTATCTCATCTTTCAGGGATCCATCTATCTCTATACCAAAATTCATCAGTGGTTTAGGCGCGAAAGCATAACAAACAAACACACTGACTTTCGCATTTATAATATTAGTATGGATAATTACTAGTTAGCCCGGCATAACTTGCTCTGACTTTACCAGTAGTCTGTCAATTCATAGTATCAATATATAGTCGGATAGTAAATGAAATAAAAACAGCACTATAATCAATAATTCATGTTCGTCTCTGTACATGATGAAAATATGTAGTAGTCTAAGCACTAAGACTTGTAGACTACAACTTGTGTTTTATGTAACATATAATTTCAGGTGTCCTCTTGCACCCACGTTGTTGTTGTTGGTGGCAGCGGGAATAGTACCAAGCACATTTCCGTTGATCGATACACCTCCACAAGATGCCATTAAAGCTTCTTTAACTTTACTTAAAGAATTAGGTATGTTACTTTTTAAATAATCCAGATACAATTTTTGTTGGTTAGAGTATAACTATTTAGATAAATTTCAAATGTTGTCTTTGAGTGTACGTGCATAAGTATAAAAAACAGTGTTTAAGATTGTCCCATATGAATTATTAAATTTTCTGAACTGTATGTAACAAGTAGAACGAGATAGTACGTGATGAAATTGTCATAGCCCTGTTTGAAAAACTGTGACGTTTGCATCGATGAAACTTATTTTCATAACAACAGTAAACTGTGAAAAAAACACTGTTGCTCTAAAGTTTTCCTTCTCTAAGCATATTAGTTCAGTTTGATCTAGGTATAAGTTCACCATCTTATTTTAAGTTATAAAATATTTTACGTATTAAAAAGTAAATAATGAATAGTATTTGCTTGCGCTTGCTTGGGGGTTAATTGGTATGGGATTAATTCTATGGGAAAAGTCATTCTAAAAGGGAAAAGCTATCAGGACCTATATGACTTATATAGGATCTATATAAACAAGTTTATATCAATGCTCGTTTTCTTGTGCACTTCTGATCTTTAATATTTGGTCATTCATGTTAAATTCGACGTACTTGACGACGTTATATTTGACATTGGAAAAATATTAACATATGAATATGCAATATAAAAATAATGGTATACTTACTTAAAAAATCATAAAATTTTGGACAGAAGCTGATTTGCTTTTACACCAATCAAATGCGCGGTTGGCCCAGCGGTCAATCAGTTGTCACGCTCCAACCGCTGCGCCAAAGTGTTTTGGGTTCGAGCCCCGAACAGAACAAGTTGTGTGATCCACAAATAATTGTTCTGAGTTTTGTGTCCGTTAATTGTGTTTATAAAGTCCTTAACACTTAACATTAGTGAAATTGCCTACATAGGCAGATGTTAGAAAAATCCTAATCTGGTAAATAGTTTTAGTGCGATGTGTGCTTTAACATTATAAGGGAACGTACCCATACTACGTAAGTTATTTTTAAAGATTTTTTAACTCCCCCCCTTCCCTCGGTGACCACTTGTAGTATATGCCAAGTTTTTACGTAATATTGACAGGTATAATACAAATGTTTGTTTTCATTATTCGAGTGTGAAGCACTAAACAGTGCGCGCCATATTCAATTATAGGTAAAAAAAGCGCGAAATATCTTTCCGCGAAATCGACTACGAAACAAAAATCTAATCCCCCCCCACTCCTGTGACTGAGCGTAGTATTTTGTAGATCTCCCTTCCCCCTCAACGGGTAACGTAGTAGGGGTACGTCCCCTAAGACGGACATTAATTATACTACGTATTTGCTGATATTTGGTATTGGTTGTATAATTTTACAGTAATATACTTTCTATGTATGTAATAATCATTTTACGCAATTTTAGGGGCTATTGATAATGAGATTACTCCGAAATTAACCATATTAGGCAGAAAAATGTCAGCCTTTCCAATTGATCCAAAGTATGCTAAAGTTATTTTGAGCGCACCAGAATATAACTGCTTAGATGAGGTATGTATGTTAATAGTCGTATATTCGGGAGACGTATTTTTATGGTATATGTGCTAATACAGCCATACTCTCATCTGATGTTAAATAACGATGTGGCCCAAGATGGTGGGCACACTACTGGAACTGGCTCTCAAGTGTAACTGCCGAAATACACTCATACAGGTATTAGGCGATCGACTTTTAACTTGAGGGTGGTAATTACCAAGGCAAGCACTAAAAACACCCTATTACCATATCTGTGTAATCACGTTTCATCACGATGCTTTCTTTTACCTAAAGCTCAGGCTCATAACAGGGATTTGAACTTATTTCTATCGATACAGTGACTTCAAAAAATAAGTGAGCATATGTAGAATAAATGTATAAAGAGGCCATCCATCCATACCTACATATTTTACTTTTTTTAACTTTCGCCTAAAACGCGATTTATTATCTCCGCCCCTTGCTAGCTACGCGACTATATAGTCAATCATAAAAAAATATTTTTTGTCGTGGACTCAAAATAATTCTATTTTTTTTGCAGGCATTAAGCCTAGTTGCTGTTTTGTCAAGTGAAAATATTTTTCATACACCACTGCATAAAAGGAGCGAAGCTATAAAAGTTAAACAAAAGTTTGTGTCTCCTTTGGGTGACCATCTTACATTGTTAAATGTGTTTAAAGCGTTTTGCAAATCAACTTTGAAAAAGGTAAAGTTTTCATAATGTAAGTTATATAACTATGTAGACGTGATTTAACACAGATTTACTAACTCATTACTGTATTCAGAGCTATGTTATCTATTGGTTTAGAATTATGACTTTCACAATCAAAGCCACTTATCGAGAAGGTATTTTAAGATCACGCACAGATGACGATACAAACAGTTTTTTTAATGTATAATAAGTAAGTGCTAAACCATACTCTCACCTGATAGTAAATGACGATGAGGCCTATGATGGATCGCACTTACTTATCAACTACCGATTCACTCGTTGTTTAAAGAGTTAAGAAGACTCCCGATTGTAAAATGATAGAAAGACAGATGTCGGAAGCGAATTCCACTCCCTTGTACGATTATACAGGAGGCTGCAAAATGATTTGTGCGAATCAGGCGAATATCTACTCTACTATGTACGTGTGGAGACCCTCGCGGCGTCTGGTCTTCCTGTGAAAAAATGGAGATGATGGAATTAGATCGTGCAGTTCCTACCCACATTCTTCAAAGTGTATCCTATGCAATACTAAGAGGCAAGCTACCTTACGTCGATGCTCAAGAGTAAGCATATTGTTTCCTTCAGTGCCTCTTCGCCAATTAATCGGTGGGCATGACGCTCGATTGAGTCCAATGCAAGCCAGCTGATATTTAGCGGAGCCATCCTGAGACTGGTTACAGTAATTCACACATGATCGAACTTGCGCCTGATATAAGCTGAGAAGCTGATCGGGTATGAAATACCGCATTACTTTAAAAGGATCCTGGGTCTTTTAGTATCTGTTTTTTCTGTAGTCTCATTGAACGCCCGAAGTTGAAGTCTCCAGTTAGTTCTATCCCCGACAGTTTGATGTTATCAGCGGCTTGAAGGGGAACACCTTGGAAAGTAGGAGTAAAGTTAAACTGTGTCTTATCGGCATTGAACTTGACTAGATTCTCGTCGCCCCAGTCGGCTACAAACTTCGAGTTTATACGCCATAGCCTCTCTCTCCTTACTGATCTCTTGAGAACAAGTGCGATGACTATAGTAAGTATATCTCAGTAATAGTGCTGTTATCAGCGTACCAAAAATAACTGACTTTAGAAGATCGTTGATGTGCAATAAAAATAATGTCGGTGAGAGTACAGATCTCTCAGGAAATCCGGCATTAATAGCTTTATCTTCAGATGAGCTGCCATCATCAACTAATGCACTCAGGAAATCGTTGATACAGATCTGTAAACTTTCGAAGATTCCGTATAAGTGGGGCTTGCTTGAAAAGCTAACGTGCCAGACCCTATCGAATAATTTGGATACCTCGAGAGATATAGTTATAGCTTCACCGTGTCTCTCGACAGCAGCAGCATCCCAGTAATGGGTGACTTACACCAAGAGATCCCAATTGATTGTTGTTGCCGGAAGGCATACTGACTATTACGGAGGACATCGTTCTGCTCGAGGTATGCCAAAAGCTGTTTGTTTATTGTATGTTCCATTTCTTTGCCAAATGTTCAAGTTATTGCAATTGCGCGATAGTTGAAAGGGTCAGCGCGGTAATCTTTTATCGGAACTGGCTGCACGTTAGCAAGCTTGTATGACTTTGGAACTATGACACTTTCTAGAAAGAGGCAAAACAGGCGTGTCCAGACAGGACAGAATTCTGATGCAAAGTGTTGGAATAGCCTTAATAGAAAACCGTCAGAGCCACTGGCTTTATTCTCATCTCGTTTACGTAGTCCTTAATCCGTAATATGATTTTCGGCATAGATGTCTCACACGAAGGCATTGAATGTGGATCTTTATTCCCAGTGTCTAGATGTGATTTTTTTGTAATCAGATCCGTGAACACATTCGTCTTTTCTGTTGATATATATGCAAATGACTTATTAGGTTTCATAACCGGAAGAAACGAGGTCCTCAGAAAGTTCACCTCGATTGACTTGGCAAGAGACCAAAAGGCTTTGCTACCAGAAGGGTAGTTAGCCAGTTTGGTGCCAACGCAACCTGTGTTTTATTTTGCGTTACTTAAAACTCATCTAAGGCAAGCAATAAATTTTGTAATAATACTGCTAGAAATAGTTTAATATTTAAGTAGTAATGGTTGTATATAATTACATAACTGAATAATTATTAAGTATTCAGTAACTATATTTTCATTTTAGCAATGGTGTAAAGAAAATTATCTAAATCATAAGAATTTGACTTACGCTTGGGAAGTACGTCAACAGTTGCTGGCGATTTGCCAGAGATTGAACTTAACTGTTTCAAGCTGTGGAACAGCAACTGATCAGGTATACTAAACCAATATATTTAATTATTAATTTATCCTATATTTTATATAGAATGTAACATATTATTAATAAAAGCGGTGTGTGCTTAAGACCACACGACGAAAATGAAACAAAGACGAAAGTGACCGAACTTCACTCAAAAATGTTGCGGATCAGTATTTCAAAGCCCTCCCACAAGAAGTTTCACTTCCAAATCAATTGGTAAGACTTGGTTAAAGGCCCGTTCAAGATTTTTGACATCCTCCCCCCAAGTAACGGACCGTAACATTTTTCAGTACCTTCTCCCCTCCTCAAACTTTACGTCACACTCGAACGAGCATTTTTACATAAAAGACATAATTATGTTTTACCTCTTTTTAACTAACAAACTTAAAATAAATTAACTCATCTTAACCTTTGGCAATGTGATTAGAAATAGTCAAAGAATTCTCCGTAAAACAAAAACGAAAAGAGTTGCGAAGTTAGGAAATTATAATTGCCATTTTTTAAAGTGAAAACTTCTTTAGGTGCGTTAAGCACTTTTTGGGTGAACAAAAATCATGAAACTTGCGCCATCGACACCGAACGCTTTCCATTTATGTAGAAAGTGTGTGCAATGTATGAAGTTAGACTGTCAAATATGTACGCTTGGTCGATCGGTTTGACGTACGACTCAATACTCAAGCGTAAGCAAGGTCGTGGGTTCCAAACCTCATCATATGTTTACGAGTTTTTCTTTTTTGATAGCTCAGTGGTAGCGTGTAAAAATTTGCGTCAAGGGACATGAGTTTGAATCCACCTACAATGAGCTTGAGCTTTCGGTGAAGGAAAACATTGAGAGGAAACCATAGCAGCATCTGCCGCCAAATACCAATAGGTGTGTTCCGACAGTTGCACTTGAGAGCCAGCTCCTCCACAGGTTAAACGTGTCTACCAACTTGGGTGGTATTGCCACTTAAGATCAGGTGAGATTATGGCCATAACGCTAAATCTTAACTATAAAAAAAATGCGTAATATGGTTTTCACTTCTGTCGGCACTACCCGCTAAAACCCCACGTCCATCTGTCGCTTTTCAGAGGCGACGCCTTTCTGGGGCGACACGGGTTCGTGTTTGCAATCACCGCGTAAAAATTATAATTGTCAAGCTTTTTATTTAAATAAGAAAAAAAAAGTTGCGTAGCGCGTTGATCGAACCCCGTTCCCGCCCTTGTAACGCATCGTAACGTTTTACAACAACCTTCACTCCCTCCTAAACGTGTTACGTAATACTCGAACTTACTTATTTCCAGATACTGAAGTGCCTTCTATGTGGATTGTTTACGAATTGCGCGTGGTTGCGGGGCGATGCTGGCGGTGCGGGCGGTGCGGGGGGTGCGGGCGGCGCGGGGGCTGCGAGCCGGTACGTGACGGTGAGCGGCGCAGCGAGCTGCCTGCATCCCGCCGGCACGCTGCACCTGGTGCGGCCCGCGCCCGCCGCCGTGCTCTACACGGAGCTGCTGCACACGCGCCGCTCCTACATGCTCACCGTCTCCGTCATACAGCCACAATGGCTGCATCAGGTTGCACCCGACTACGCGAGAAGATGTCGCGCTAACCGGTGATCTCCAAAAACTTCTTAACATTTATACAATACTAGCTGACCCGGTGAACTACGTACCAACTATAATCGTTGTTCTTTGGCCTCGCTAAAACTCAAAAATTGTTTAATCGGTTTGTATTTTTTTGTACATTTATTTTTAATTTCGTTTATACACCTTTTATACACCTTGTCCTGACAATAACGAACACAATAAAAGAAGAATAATTTAATTTAGTCGAGTCGTTCGGAAGTTATGTGCGTACGTACATATATTGGTGCGATTCATTATTATAAAATTCCATTATTTTTAAACGAAGTTCCTAATCGCACGTTTTCGTTCTGATTTGTTTGCGAGACCGGAAAAACCGACTGGAAAAAGTGCAACAATGAAAAACGACATCAAAAAAACCCGCATCTTTTTGCAGTGATTTTTAAGGCACTTCCGAGTCACTTAGGGTTTTTGTTTAAGAATTTCAAAAATATTTTGATTTCTAAATTTTGATTTAATCATTAGATACAAACAAACGACGATTTGGACCATTATTGTGGACACGCTAAGTCTAGTAAAGGAACTGGCTCTCAAGTGTAACTGCCGGAACACACTTATAGGTTTTTGGTGGTAAATTTTGAACTTGAGGGTTGATAGCTAGCCAGACTAGCTTTAGAAAAGTCCTAGCAGTATGATTTGGCTTTATTACGATGTTTTTCTTTTACCGAACGCTATAACTCATTGTAAGGATGTGAACTCACGTCCACTGATGCGGTGCCCGAACACGTTATCACTGGCCCATAATTGATTTATAACTTGCAGGATTGTGATATTGTAAAAGAAAAACTTGCATTACTTTTAGTTGTAGTTAATAATAATTATGACTGGTGCAAATATACGAGTTGATATTTTGCAAGTTTTTGATTATGGTCATTGTGCCTACAAAATTGTTCATTTGAAAATACTTAATTTTTGAATTATTAGGATATTTTGTTTATAATATAATTGAAAACTGAATATGGTAAAAAATTACAAGTTCATTTAACTATACCATATTAATTTTTGACGTATTTGTTGCCGGAAGAGCAACTTTTTTTATTGACCACGTACGTACAGAACTCCTGAATCCCCACCTTAATTTGTCCCCTAAATTGTCTCTCCCTAAAGTCAGCCATGTCTTTAAAACTATGATAAATTTAGGGGAATCTTCTGACATGATAATATTGATTAATATGTGCGGTCCTGGAGTGCATTTACCAGCTCTAGATCCAGCTCTCCTTATCTTAAAATGTTTTAATATTTTTTACTTTAGATATTATCTCGTGTATAGACTTATTAGAATTAAGGTCCAATCGAAAAGATAATAAGTTCAACGTGGACCGCTACAAACAAAATTCAGTAATATAATGATGCTATAGCGTGGCATTGACTTAACAAGTTTCTGGTGCTACCATTGTGGTTTATAGCACAACTCTAGCCTTAATGCTGTTTTTGGAATTTATTTTATTTTTTACTATTTATTTTAATTTGTTAGCGGTATGCACAAATATCGATGGCGAACCGCGGGTACCTGGCGAACCCCGTCTCCCCCCCCCTTTTACGTAATTTAAAAAAGCAAAGTGATAAGAAGAGTCGCTATATAATAATCGGCAATAAATTGACACATTAAGTACACTAAACTATACACTACATAATACGAATATGCTATTTCGAAGCAACATTTAGCGATTTTGCTATCGCTTCGTTTTTGTACTAGATAAGATAATGTTAATGTTAATTTTTTGTAAGTCGTTTTGTAAAATTATACATAGACTCGAGTGGCTACTACTATGGTCTACAAACAAATCATTACTATCCTTTTTGGTAAATTTCTATATATACTGTTTTGTCACTGAATCTATGTTAATATTATAAAGCGATAATGTTTGTTTGTTTGTTTGAACGCGCTTATCTTAGGAACTACCAGTCTGATTTAATTATTTTTTTGTATTTGATAGAGCAAAAATTGAGGATTGCTTTAGGCTGTGTAACATCACGCTACCACTAGTAGAAGCAAAGCTGTATTGATAAAGTTATAAAAACGAGCAAAATTTATGTCATAATTTTTACTTTCATAGCTATAGCGCATAGCTAGTGTAAATATAAATATGGACAGGGTTTATTGAAAACTGACGATGTGAGTAAAGCGCTATAGACTAAGAACATTACTGAGTGGTATTATAATATTGCGGGTAGTTGTAAGTAAATATGTAACTAGAGTCAAAGTATCCATAATGGATTGTGAGATTTCATTATAGATATTTCAACGCATAATATTCTTATGAATTACGGTAGCAGGTATAGATGACGAGGCGGTAATAAATATACCGGCACTTCTTTATATCATTTTGTATACAGTATGCATTTAAGCGTGAAATCAATTGAAATATTATTTTCATTGTGGGTAATGGAGTTCGTGCAAAATGGAATTCTAATAAACTAGAAAATAAACTAGTTGAATTTTTATTATGGACTTGGTGTATGTAAACTGGGGCGTTAATGTACGGATTTTCCCTTTTTCAAACGTACTATTTAAATTTGTTTATAATTTTTGTTACCGTTATCAGGTCCCATCTAAATTCATCAATGGTTATGCAATGATATTAATGTTGGGCATCTTTTTCAATTGTTAGGAGTTTTACTGGACAAAGTGGTTTAAAATAAAACATTTGTTTTTTATATTTTAAAAGTAATAGTTTTATGTTTAGTGTTAAGTATTTCTGAGGAAATAAAACTGTTTTAGCCATAGTATAGTTTTTAATATAAGGTAATACATTTTTGAATCAAGAAATCAACACCTAGTGTAAATATAATCCAAAAGATTACGTATTGTGTATTTATGGCGTGCTTAACCTAATAAATTTAAACTATAAGCCGGAAATATTTGTAAATATGTATAGAATACATATAAAAATAAACAATGTTATATGTATAAACCTTGTAAGATGAAAGATTTTGTACAATGAATACAGTAATAAATTTTGATATAAATATATATATTTTTTAATTAATTGATCTAACCCTATTAATCGTAATAGGGAGTCTTTAGATTTTAAATTATATACTTTTTCTTGTCCCATGTTTATAGTAGTTTTAACACAAAACCAATGTTCATAAATTTAATCCAAGTATATCTAAACTTGAGAAATGTCTCTGGAGTAATATGATAGTGAGGTGGGCTATGAATGGTGTTGGTGCGACCGAGATGATTTTTGTATAGGTAGGTAGTTCGAGTCAAATCAAATCAAAATACTTTATTCAATTTAGGTCCTGAGGTGCTTATGTACGTTAAAACTATCTGTGATTCGGATAATAACAGTCATTGAGAAAAACCGGCAAGGAACCTGATCGGGGTGTATCCTTCTTGTATACATATTTTTTATAAACTATCAATCGGTAAAGTGCTTTAACACTCTGTTGTAAAACTTAACATTATTACCTAAAAATTCTTACAGGGTCTGAAACATGAGGTGAATAATTTGTCATTGTCAAGTGTATTAATTTTGTAGTTCTCAAGATAATAAGTTCAAAGTCATGTTTATCTCTAGTATTTTGCTGCAGATGTTAATAATATAAGCTAACAAATTAAACCATGCACGTTTTAAGTTTCTACGTGAACACGATTATGATTAGGACGGTAATACGCTAAAACTAGTATAGAAACTCGCTCGATTAAAATGGAGCTGCCAGAACACGCCTGCAGATCCTTGTTGACAGATTATAGGCATCCTTAGTTAAGATGTGCGGTTAGGCGTTGGAGCGACCCGTCACTTTAATACAACAGCTTTTTGGTGTGTCTCGAAAGAAAATCAGTATCTTGTAAGAAGGATGCGGGTCGTCGTGGGACACCAAAAAAATACTTTTATAGTGGGCATTTGACGACATATTTAGAGACTGTATCTTAATGGATTTTTCATAATGTTAACAACAAAAAAAAATTCTTGTTGTGTATGGATGTGACCCACGAGTGCAGCCGCAGTTCGTCCGATGTGTGTAGGGGTGGAGGGTTCACGTTTAGGTGAAGTGCGGACGGTTACTCCCTACAGGGACTGAAAACAATGCTAAAGCTATTTCGGGTTTCTGAAATACAAGTGGAAATGTAAGGACACTGTATGGATTTTTAATAAGTATTTTTAAGTACGAGTAATTAGGTGGTCCTTATTTAAGGTAAGTAAGGTCGAATTTTTCTTCAGGATAGTTCTAAATAAGTTTCAAATACATTTATAAAATATCGTGCCAAATAGCAGCTCTTAATTTTAAAATAACCCCGCCCCCACGAAAGTCAAAGCTTTAAATGGGAATAACGTGGGAAAAGTACTGTAATTACTTAGGAATTATTTAAGTCATGAAATAGTAAACAGGTTATATAGACACATAAATATTCTTGTAGCACATTTAACATTACAAAACAGGTCTGTTGTAATCTTTTGCTAATTTGATTGGTTCAAAAGTTATTGAGGTCAAAATCGCAGTTCTAGGCAATCCTATGGTTTTTCTATTTTCACCGTGGTTTAATGATTCAAAAATGAAAAATTCAAACATTCGCTAAATAAGGATCATCCTATCTATACTGTAATAAGTTTAACATGCGTGGTGAATGAATCTGTAACCTTGAATATTAATGAAAGTTTATCTTTGATATGTCGGTAGGGCTTTTTCTAATGTCCGCCTGGCTGGCTACCACCCTCAAGTTGAAAATCTGCCACCAAATACCAACTGGTGTGTTCCGGCAGTTGCACTTGAGAGCAAGTCCCTCCACAGGCAGACACCGTATTTCTTTTACTAAAACGAGAAAGTTCGAGCTATTTACAATATGAGACCTCGAGAAACATATTTTAACTTTGCCCTCCCAATATATTCTTGATAATTAAATGTATGTCCGCAAAAATTTACAAAAGCTATATTTCATTAAAGACCGCTATAATTTGAATACCAGAAATCGCGATAAACTGGTCACTCCCTATTTTAGACTGAGTAAGACAAGTAACAGTTTATTAGGTAATAGTGTCAGGTTTTATAATAAAGTCCCAAAGCACATTACTGAATTGCCGGACAGTAGGTTCAAGAACCATGTCAAACGGGTTTTGATGTCAAAAGGCTATTATAGGGTGGATCAATATGTGAGCGATCGTGATGTCTGGAATTGACGCCCCTCTCTTTACATCCGCTAATAACTACTGTATCACATTAAATTATTGTTTATAAGCATAAGAATAAGACTTAAAAAAAAAGATGCAGATCGAGTTTCTTGCCGGTTCTTCTCGATGAGTGCGTTACTCTCCGAACCGGTAGTAATTTTTGACGTTCATAAGCGCCTTCTTAGGGACTAAATTGAATAAAGATTTTTTGATTTTGATTTGATTTGATTTGACAGGTTTAGTGTGTCTAACTACTTTGGCCATATCATCACTTAAGATCAGGTAAGATTATGGCCATAACGTTAAACCTTAATTATTAAAAAAGCCTTCGTATTATCAGTAAAATTGTTAGTATTATTAAGAAAAAGAAAGACCGAATTAGGGTTCTTCTGTTTACAAATTTGACAAGTAATTCACGTTGTTAAAGATAATTTATTACGAAGTATTATCAATTAACAGTGCCACAAGTTCAATATGTACATACAAAGCGGTAGCTTCCTTGAACTTAAAACTTTTTACAAAGTTTTGGTGGTGTCTCAGAAATTATGGTTCATGTGATTTTTACTAAACTGCATCGTTTGTGCATAATATATAAAGCTATAATATGAAAAATGTCACCAATGTTACACAATATAGAATATACAAATAAATAAATAAAAATCATACCATGACTTAACCTGATACGCTAAGATTCCGCCAAGAACTCTCACAGTGTGGTTGATAAGGATTTAAGAATTGATATTCCTAATTTTTTGAATATTCAATATATATTTGTAATGAATATAGGTACATATATGGCACTAAAAGGTATGATAATAATGGCAACAAATAATATACTTGAATTTTGGACAGCTTGAGAATCTGTACATTTTAAGAAAATTTATCCTAGATATATAGTTTAGTAGTGTAATGCTAATTTAATAAAATCCATATCTAAGTTAGGTTTAAACTATCCAACGTATCTACCTAACAATCGACTGTTGTCATCAGAAAGGTAAAAAATAATCGTAAAATAAATCAAAGAGTCCTGACAGCTTTTATTACTTCTACCTTTATGTGCCCCTAAAACAATTCTACTGCACGATGCTGCCTGTGGTAAATGGAACTTAAGAATAAATGACTTTATCGATAACGTCTGTTTTTTGTGTTTTTCATGCTAATTGTCTAACTTTATTCGTAATTAGTAGCCTGCTCTTGACACACCATCAATTTCATAAAGCTTAGAATAAATTCATGGTGCATATTACACGTTTGTAAGAATAAAAGTGTTGTAAATTGATTATAATAATTAACTTTTTGGGTATATTACATTGGAAAATAGCCGTTAATATAATTTCCTTTCTTGTTTATAATTTGTCTACGAAGGTTAAAGTTTAAAGTTCATTAGAAAAATGCCATTTTCACTAAAACAACTATTCCATACTCAAATTATTATAGTGTTAAAGCGTCCATGTACCAAATTTAAAGCTAAACATAAAGCTAGATATTTGTTGCACTTTTTTCCAATAAAATTCATATAAACAGAGAGTTCTTATTTAATTTAGGTTTATTAACCAAAATAATGATTATTATTACATTATATATTTTAGTTCCAAGTAAAATGTGTGGTAAGAGTGTTAGAAGCGTGAATGGGGTCGAGTACGGATATTTCCACATGACATACCTCTAGGAAAGGTTTAGGGTCTCGAGGGATAGCTTGGGACCTTTATATACAAGTTACATATTATGTTGGTAAAATACCTACATGGCAAGAAGTATATAAGAAAATAACGATTTCTAATAAAAATTCTTCCTTCTTACGTCGAAGATTTATCGAAGGAAATCGGATAAAATGATGATAAATTATTTATGATTATTAGTTAAAGGAAAAGGGATTTTACTATCCTGTATTGCTCTAATTTTCTTAAGTGATAAGAACTACATATGCGAAAGCAATTAGCCATGCGACTAATAACATGTTTGGTAGGCGCACATTCATCAAATTTGTATTATGAGAACTTTAACGTTTCCTCTAATACCTCTTCCCACTGAATCAAATCTGAACTTCAACTGAGACTAAGACAAACTGAGAATATGAATTATAGATAAAGAATAAGACAATTTTATAGACTGTAAACAGACTAAGAAATTATTACGTAAGGTAAGAAATTAATCGTCTATTCCATGGGCCATGATTGTCGTGTGTTGCCACCTGGTGAAAATCATTTGTGCAAAAAGATTTTTCATGACGTGGTGAATATTTACCCTTTATGGACTTCTCGTAATGCATAAACGTACTACCCGTGTCCTGAACAGGTGTAACAGAGACTTATGGGATTATGAGCACTGTCAAATACTCACTAAAAAGTACACCAAGGCAACATCTAAAACGGGGTATTGTCATAGATTGTCATTTTGTTTTCATACTTTGAATAATATTTCTGATAGTTATTTATGTCTAAATATTTCAAAAGACTGATCAGTCTGTTGCATTTTTATGATATATTACACGTTCATAGCAAATGCATTAATTATTAGAAGATTTATACACTAATCTTAAAGTACTTAGTTACCAAAAATGGCTTTATTTAATAATCATGCAAATTTTAAAATTTATTTTTCGGAATTTAATCCATGTGTTTGTGGGTTATTTGTTTATATTTTTTTTCCTAAATAGACATTCAGAATTATTCATCGAAATAAAACTAATTTAAACGGATTTTATCGCGGTTATTTATTAATTTTGATCCCGACGTTTCGAAAGCTTTTCAGCCTTCGTGATCACGGGGCGGACTGAGCTGTAGGTTGTCCAGAAAAGTTCATGTTACTGTGTCTACCTTTAATTTAATTTTTGTTATTGATAGTTTTCCGATCTACGTAGAAAGAGCTCATAGTGTCTTGAGGTCTGGCAATTGGTTTTTTGGGTTTCGATTTAATTAAATGTATATAATAATCGGATCCCAGGCCTGTGCTAGCTTCCAACCATCTTCTCTATTGAAATTTGGATGTTTTTTAATTTCAATAACCTCAGGAATCATCCTAGGTAGGAATCGGTGTTCTTTGGCAAGGATTTGTGTCTTATCGAATCTAAGATAATGTTTGGAACCTTCTTCTGATTGTTTAGCAGCTGCAGACTTCGTAGAGCGTCGGTGTTTAACGTCAGCTATATGTTCTTTTACGCGGGTCCCTATATTTCTTTTAGTGGGCCGATATAGGAGAGGCCACAGTCACATTCGATTTTGTATACGCCCTGTTCTTGTAGAGGTATATTACACTTGACAGGTGGCAAAATTGACTGATCTTCTTGGGCGGCTTGAAGTAAGTTTTAATTAAAGCACGCTTCAGTACATAGCCAATCTTGTCTGTGACCCCTCTTACAAAAGGTAACACATCAGGTAAACATCGACGCTCTATGAAGTCTGCAGTTGCTGAACATTCAGAAGAAGGCTCCAAACATTATCTTAGATTCGACAAGCCACAAATGCTTGCCAAAGAACACCGATTCCTACCTAGGATGATTCGTGAGATTATTGAAATTAAAAAAACGTCCAAGTTTCAATAGATAAGATGGTTGGAAGCTAACACAAGCCTGGCATCTGATTATTATAAAAATAACCGCGATAAAGTCCGTTGAAATTAGTTTTATTTTGATGAATAATATTCGCGTAAACATAAGAAATCATTTGAGAATTATTGTATTATGTTTTGCCATTTAAATAATGGAAGCATGTAAAGTAAATATGTTTTCTGTAAAACGTTTTCAAGTTTACGTCGGGTATTGCGTGTTCACTCACCGTATCTCTCCGAATAGTATAGAAATTCGTTTACAAGCTAAAAGCTTTCCATTTACTGCGTATAACGCAGGGATAGGAATGCGCCGCTTCGTCCTACTTTACAGTCGTTCTTGTGACCTTATAGATATTCCATATAATTTACTAATATCACAGCTACGCTATTATTATAAGTAAAACGATGTAAAGAATTTAAAAATTTGAATAATACCTGATAACTTTTAATACGAAGTGTACAATGTATGTTGCTTTTTTAAGACTTTTATAGGTTTAAGGCTTAAGGTAATATCACTTGATGTGTGATGTTGTGGCCCAAGATAATATATACGCTAAGGCTAATATAGAGGGATTGGCTTTCAAATGCAACTGCCGGAACACATCCATAGGGATTTGGCGGTAGATTTTCAACTAGAAGGTGATAGCTAGCCAGGTGGTTATAAAGAAAAAGTCCTACTATCATGCTACGGTTTCGTCACGATATTTTCTTTTACCGAAAGCTCATGCTCATTACAGGAATTCGAACTTAACTTACGTATGTCAACGCTAGATCCGTACACATTACCTCTAAGACATAATTTGCATGGTGGTAGGGCTTTTTCAAATGCCCCCCTGGCTAGCTACCACCCTCAAGTTGTAAACCTACCGCCAAATACCACTAGGTGTGTTCCGGCAGCTGCAATTGAGAGCCAGTTCCTCCACAGGTTTAGTATGTCTACCAACTTGGGCCGTATCGTCACTTAAGATCAAGTGAGATTATGGCCATAAAGCTAAGCCTTAAGTATAAAAAAAATGCATTAATAATCAGTATAGTAAGACAGAACCAATCTAATTTCATTACATTGATTACGATTACATATTTTATATGATTATATACAATATCTACATATATTACATGATTAGTACTTGTTTAATAAACAAATATAATTACCAAAACAATATTTCTCGCTGTGTAATCGGTGATCACGTGATTTTACTTCAGTCCCAAGAGTATGTAAAATATATAATCTGGAGTGTTAGTTTACCTATTCCGAATATAATTTGGATGATGAAGCGTGAAATAAAGTTCTTGAATGGAATAGAAATATCTCATTTAATGTAAAATTTACAATATTTGATCTTTTATCTATATACATATGTTAAGTTTATGCTCTAGGCGTGTATTAAAAATTGTTTAATATATCTTTCATCAACATTCTTAAGAGACTAATTAAAATTACTATTTTTAAACTTAAGATTTAGCATTATGGCCACAATCTCACCTGATTTTAAGTAACGATGTGACTCAAGATGGTGGATACGCTAAACCTAAAGATGAGGGACTGACTCTCAAGCACCCAGTTATTTGATAACATATACTCGTTCGACCCTGGGACATTTACATGCAGAAATATGACTAGGAGATTTGTGTACTCTTAAAGTAACAACGACTAGTTTAAAAATGTATTCTATATACAAATTTCAAAAAAATATGGATATATACAAATTCAGGACGCACTTTTAGAGTATGGATGTTCGATTTTTATTTTCATGGCACAAGAAAATTTTGTGCTTTCTGATTGTTTGCCGATCCCCATATTTTAATACTATGGGATAATAACATTACAAAAAATACTTATTTAAAAACCTACAGTAACAAAGAGAAGATGACAGTTTTTCCTATAGAAATTTTGGTAATTAAACTCTTACAAATATTTCAATTTCAGTTTCATAAGTACTCACTCTTATATATTGGTATATATTATTACTTTCACACGTTTGTACAGTGTTTTTTTATATAGTTAACATGTGAACTTATTGTATTTATTACAAAATTAACACATTTCTTTTAAATGTATTAAGTGGCGGATTTAAATTGGATATAAAATGACGATCGTATCTATGCGTAATGTTAAATAGTCTAAGTAATGGGTGTGTACAAGAAGAGGAAACTCCTGTGGGCCGTTTCATTTCCGAGCGTGCGTCCGCAGCAACGATCCTATTTCCTACCGGTCTGATAGGCCGTTTACGATTGCGGTTTAAGATGCTCCTATCGTCCTATAAAAGCACTATGTAGTTGGTCTCTTACTGTAAAGTAGCTGTAGTACTATTGTTATGTAACTTTGAATCACGTTTAACAATCATATATGGTGTTTTGTATATTTAAATTTTCAATATGACGTTATAATGTTAAATAACGATATTTTGCTACAAATAGGTATACCTAAGAGTCAGACAATAAAAGCAAACAAATAATACGAGCTAATAAACAAACTAACTAGTAATGGATATGTAGTTAATATATACGCGGTAGAAGTAGGACCGAGAAGTATACTAGCAAAATATCTCTACAATCTTCTATACGACCTTGGTCTGTCTAGAACCGCAGTAAATTATATACTAGAACGTACTTCTAAAGAGGCGTTAGCAGGCTCCTACCAAATTTGACTGGGAAGTGAGAGAAATACGGGTAGTGAAGATGAGTGTTACCCTTAAACCTACACCTATGTCACAAATTGCGATATCTGCTCCGAGTTTCCCTCTCTGTCACACGCTGGACCCTGCACCCGTAACGTGATTCAATGGAATGTGTAGACCAGGGGTTCCCAAAGTAAGAGCCCTTAAGAGTGAAGAAGGGCGCCGTGGAGCGTTTGTCTTTACAATTATCCGAAATCTCGACGTAAGTGTTCGCGGGTATAAAATAAACATTTTAATTTATATACTCACCTACGTGCTCGGAACGTGTTAATTTTATATAAATAAACAGTTTGGATTCATAATGTGGATGTTTTATATTTTGTACCTATCGACATGACTAGTATCATTGTACCTATCTATTTCGACCAGCTAGATAGGTTCAGGCACCGCGATAAAATAGTAAACATAAATGCAAACTGAAAAAGATTGGGAACCACAGACTTAATTAATATTACGCTAATAAATCTATGGTTTAGACTGTCTGCCTACAAATTTTGATAGGTGATAATGATAGTTCATATTAAATGATATAGGTATCATATAACTGATAGATATGACAGACTAACAGTTGTAATGAAATTACGGATTCTGACAATTTTAATACGATATATATTCTCCATAATATTATAAAATACTTATTCTCATAAATTAATGTTAGAGGTATGATTGCTTGTACAGAATGCTAAAAAGTTCGTACCAATAAAACATTTGATTTTGGTGAATCACTGTTATAATACATTTAGGTTACTAAAATCAAAAAGTAGATGTAAACATAGATAAAATATTTTATTGCAACATAAAATTCGTCAAATCGGTGTCCTAAGCTGAAAATTTGTGCCTACCATTTTAAACATTTGTCAGGAAATTAAAATTGTCAGTTTAGGGATTAGTGGTATTTTCCTCGTTAAGTGTAATAATTATTCTTGACAAATTTTATGAAAGTTACACTGATTTCTAGATAGTTGATAATTTTGCGTTATTTAGTTATACTGAAAGATGAGACTTGAGATTAAAGAATCGTTAATATATTAGACGTGACCGCGACTTTGCGTGGAACTAATAATTATTTAATATTTTCCCGTTTTTATAACTTTTTGCAATACAGATTTGCTTCTGTTGATGGTTGATGGTGATTAAATAGCTTAAAGCCTTCCTCAGTTATTGATTTGTCCAATACATAATTTTTTTTTAATCCGACATTAGATTAGCTCATTCAAACAAACAAACTTTTCCGCTTTATAGTATTAATATAGTAATATCATATCATATTTTGTTACGTGAAACTGTTTTCTCTGTGAGCATTTAATAGTAGATACAGTCACTTTGTATTGTTTTGCTGTGTAAGGGCACAATTTTAAAGTAAAAATGAAATGATTACTTTTGGTTTTGAATTCAAATCTAATTAAAATCTTTGTATGATATAGGTACTTAAGTGAAATATCGATCATATCTTTAATCTTTAAAGAAATTATTTCAGAGAGTAATTGATATATCTTGGGGGTTGGTGCTGCTCACGTCCGTAGGCTTTACCGTCGAGACCCTACACGTGGTCCCCGGGTGGTACTAATCGAGCAGCTTCTACAGATGGGAGGCTTCGGCCGCGGCTTGTAACCACCCTATGAACTAAGTCATGCCGCCAAACGATTCGTTGTGTTCCGGTGTGTAGTCCGAGGAAGCCCGTACATCTATCTACAGGGCGAATGTTGATGGGACAGTAGTCGTAAAACGTTTTAAGCCGAATACAGACCTCTGGCTCTGTAACGCCGGGCGACTCATCGCGGATGCTAGCGGGATCCGAAGCACGGTGCATCGCTGGCCGACCGAAGGTTGTAGGCGGCCCAAGTAGTAGGTTAGCCACATTTGAAAGGCTGCCCCGCCGCCTCGCGAAAAATCCTGAATTGCTCTTTCGTGCCGGTTGGCAACCGGACGGGAGGACCCGACGGCCATTTCGGGGGTGTTCGCGCGTTTCCGCAGTCTCCGCTTGATTAACCCATCAGCGCTATAGTATCGGAGTGATGTGTGGTTCCGAACAACTACACCTTATCCTTGAGACATTCTCCCATCAATTCACTCGCAATTATGAAAAAAGTCACAAGAAAGAGTATGGTTAAGCAGCGGTTGCATTTCCACCCACTCAAAGTGCAATTCACTAACATCCGTGGATTACACTCTAATCTCAACGCCTTCCACTACCATCTGGAGACTGATAAGCCGCACCTCCTCTTTCTTACGGAGACACAGATTCGTTGTCCTTTAGATGTAGCATACCTTAACTACCCAGGGTACACCCTGGAGTACAATTTTATTCAACGCGCAGGCGTTTGCGTGTATGCTCACGATGACATATGTCTTAGACGTCTCCGTGATCTTGAAGACTCCCACTTTTCAACCTTATGGATATTGGTGGACTACGGTGCAGAAAAGACTATTTACATAGTAGTCTACCGCTCGCACAGTGGAGACCAGGAGACTACTAATCTGTTTGAACACCTAAGCGAGGGAGCTGATATGGCCCAGCAAAGATATACTTCCGCACAACTGGTATTTGTGGGAGACTTTAATGCCCATCATCAAGAATGGCTCTACCCATACCAGAAAACTGATCATGCTGGGAGAGAAACATTTAATTTTTCTCTCACTTTAGACCTTCACAGCTGGTCAACCAGGCGACGCGGTTACCCGACGTGGATGACCATACCGCTAATTGTTTAGACCTTCTGCTGACTCCGGATCCAGACCGTTATTCCATAATGGTCTCAGCCCGTTTGGGCAGTTCTGACCATTGTCTGGTAAAGTCAGTATCATCACATTCCCCATCGGATACAAGCATACAAGGTACTAGAAGAATATGGCGATACAAGTCGGCAGACTGGGATGAGATGCGACACTTCCTCGCATCTTACCCTTGGCGAGACGTATGCTTCTCTACAGCTGATCCGTCGAACTGTGCTGATGCAATTTCCGACGTGGTGCATCAGGCCATGGAGTATTTTATACCTTATTCCGATGCACCACTTGGAAGCAGAGCTCGTCCATGGTTTAAAGGATCAAAGATCTGTCCTTTCAAGCATGGACAGAAGCTCGTTGCTGTAAGTCTTCGGATCAGCTTACTAAGAAGAAAGAATACAATAAAGCCACCAAGTCCTATAAGAAAATTCTCAGAAAGGCTCGCTTCCAACATATTGGTCACGTCGGGGCCAAATTGGCGAACTACCCTTCTGGTAGCAAAGCCTTCTGGTCTCTTGGTAAGTCAATCGAGGCGAACTTTCTGAGGTCCTCGTTTCCACCCATTCTGAAACCTGATGGGTCACTAGCATATGCAGCAGCAGAAAAGGCGAATGTATTCGCGGATCTGTTTGCACAAAATTTACGTCTAGAAACTGACAATAAAAATCCACCTTCAATACCTTCGTGTGCTAAATTAATGCCAATAATTGTAATACGCACTAAGGATGTTCGCACCATATTAGGTAATCTAGATGTGAATAAAGCTAGTGGCCCTGATGGTATTCCATCCAGGGTGCTCAAACACTGTGCACCGGAATTATCTCCTGTTTTGACACGTCTGTTTCGCCTCTCCCTTGAATCCGGCATAGTTCCGACATCTTCGAAGCTTGCGAACGTACAGCCAGTTCCGAAGAAGGGAAATCGTGCTGACCCGTCCAACTATCGCCCAATTCCATTATCTTCCATATTTTGCAAAGTAATGTAGAGAATAATTAACAAACAACTATTGGCATACCTCGAACAGAACGATATCCTCAGTGATAGAAAGTATGGCTTCCGTCAGCAAAGATCAACTGGAGATCTCTTGGTATATGCCACCCATTACTGGGTGAGGCTATTGAGAAACACGGTGAAGCTCTAGCTGTTTCTCTCGATGTATCTAAAGCGTTTGATAGGGTCTTATAGGATAGGCACGCCAGCCTTTTAAGCAAGCTCCAATATTACGGAATCTCCGAAAATCTGCGGATCTGGATCAACGACTTCCTGAGTGAGCGGGTCATACGGGTAGTTGTTGATGGCTGCTCGTCTGATGCCAAGGCTATTAATGCCGGAGTTCCTCAGGGATCTGTACTCTCAGCGACACTGTTCTTGCTGCACATCAACGATCTGCTACAGCCGGGCATTCTTGGTTACGCAGATGACAGCACTGTCACTGAGAGATACTTATCAGGTCCGCGCGCTTGTTTTCAAGTGATCCGTAATGAGAGAGAGGCTATGGTCGAGCGTCTGAACTCGAAATTGAGGTTCGTAGCCGACTGGGGCGACAAGAACCTGGTAAAGTTCAATGCCGATAAAACACAGGTGTGCCTCTTCTCCGCGAAGCAGAGTCCGTTCAACTTGGCTCCTACTTTCCAAGGCGTTTCCCTTCAAGTCGTTGATAACCTCGGGCTGTTGGGAATGCAACCAACAGCAAACCTCAACTTTGGGAGTTCGATTGAGACCAAAGCAAAAACAGCTGCAAAAAAGCTAGGGATCCTTTCTAAGGTCAGACGGTATTTCACACCTGATCAGCTTCTCAGCCTGTATCGGGCGCAAGTTCGCTCATGTGTGGAATACTGTAGCCACCTCTGGGATGGATCAGCTAAATACCAGCTGGCTGCATTGGATTCAATCGAGCGTCGCGCCCCTCGGTTGATTGGTGAACAAGCGCTGAAAAAGGCCAATATGCTGTCTCTTGACCATCGCCGTAAGGTGGCTTGCCTCTCGGTGTTTTACAGAATACACTTTGGAGAGTGTGCTCAGGAACTGCATGATTTCATTCCACCAACTCCATTCTATCTGAGGACGACCAGACGCCGCGAGGGTTTTCACCCGTATATAGTTGACATTCCCCCGATCCGCACGAAGCGTTTTGCAGCTTCTTTTATATGCGTACTGATAGGGAGTGGAATTCACTACCGGCGTCTGTCTTTCCTATATCGTACAATCTGGGAGTCTTCAAACAGAGAGTGAACAGGTACTTGCTGAGTAAGCGCGTTCCATCATAGACCACATCGTCACTTACCATCAGGTGAGATTGTGGTCAAGCGCTTACTTGTTAATAATACAAAAAAAAATAATTAATAAAATACGACGCAGGTACTGTAGCAGAGTTACTTCAGAACATTTTGGTCATATTGTATTACATTTATGGTGGGCAGTTTCATCTCGATACAGGTTTTTGAGTGTGTTCTTCTATCACGCTGTCTATGAAAATGCTTTGTTCAATTCATCACAACAGAACTTCTAGTTTTTTTAAAAATAACCATTTCATTGGCCTTTTCATAGCTTTGAAATTAATAATTAACTATATAACTGTATTGTGTTGGAGAATATAAAACAATATTCATAAAGTGATGACATTTTTTTAATAGTGTATAGGTGTAGCGTTCTGGCTACAACCTCATCTGATGTTATGATGTGACCCAAGCTGCTGAACATGCTATACTTGTGTAGGGACTGGCTCTCAAGTATAACTGCCGGAAAACAGCTATAGGTATGAGGCGACAGATTTTCATCTTGAGGATGGTAGCTAGCCAGGTTGGTAATAGAAAAAGCCCTACCATCATGGTATGGTTTCATGACGATGTCTTCCTTCACCGAAAGCTCAAGCTTATTGCAGAGATTCAAACTCACGTCCTTTGACGCGGCGTCCGTACAAGCTACCATCGCTTCGAACTTATATTCCAACAATACTCAAAAATATATTTCATGATTGCTCTTACAGTTTACATTCTGAAATTTACCCTAGGGTTAAATTATAAAATAGGACTGGTAGTACTATACTGTTACATTTTATTTCATGCTTCTTCTTGACGCCATAAGTACGCCGTTTAAAAAAACTCGTAGTGAAATAATTGACGTGTTGCTGTACTCGGTGCAGTACGTGCATTATCAATGCAGTAACATAAAAAATAACCACATTACACCAGCTATGTAAATGGAGTTGATCCAGTGAAATATGAAAACATGTAGAATTGGCAGCGAGCCAGCTGCCGGTATCACACTGTGACAGAGTTTCATATCAGGAAATTGTTACTAAAACAATAGCTCGAAATATATGCTCAAAATCCAACCTTGGTATATAATGTCATCTTGAAAATGTTTAAGGTATCACATTAAAATTTGAAGTAATCCTTACAAACAGGTATTTACGACATACAATTGGAATTATTTACGATATGGGAATATAATTATCATAATGCTTGAAGGGATAGTAATTGGTACGAACTGCCATTACTTGGTATTAATATTCGAATATTTTTTACCTCTGGTTCCTAATATAGTTTTCACATTACATGGTATACTACTTAATGAATTTCACATGAAATGATATATTTATAATCATGTCATTGTATTATTAATAAAAGAAAAGTGCCATAACTTCATATAATCACTCTCTTGATTTCAAGAGTACTGCTATTAAAATTTCGTTTCATGTTATATCATTATCAATACAATTTGAAAGTAAATAAAAAGTCGCTCATTGGGTAAAAACCATAAAAGTACATGGTCAAATGTACTTAACGATGAATAAACCATTATGAAATTTGGTTGTATGCAGTAAATACTTTTAGAAAGGTCAGTACTAAAATTTGTTAAAAGTTTCAATACAGACGAGGACGCAGTTGGCCCGAGGCCATTTGCTGCCCAAAACTTTTTTATTACTTTTAACAGAGTAACTGCGTAAAAAAGTATTTATTATGGTAGTTTGATACAGTGTTAATATGCAACATATGCCATTAACAAGAACCTATTGATATGTTATAATTAATGTCAACTGTATGCATAGTAATAAAATCATATTTTTTTTTATTATTCTATAAATATATTAAAATGAAGTATAGGTTATTACAGCAATGAAATGTATAATGTTTTAATGTAATTTCACAACCTTTAATAATGCAGTAATAGGTAAATCTATTTTTCTAGGTCAATATCCCAATGTATAGCTTTCATAGCGGTAAACAAGAATATAAATAATCGTGGACAATAGCGTTGTCTGCAATTATAAAGTAGATCTACTCAGTATATGTAATATAAGTAGTATCGAAAGAACCGATGGTTTTATTTTTATTTTGTGTGTTAATAATAAAGCGTGGTTGTGTGCACGACTTCACGTCAAGGGACGTGGGTTCGAACCCAAGCACCTACAATGAGCTTGAGCTTTCGGTGAAGGAAAACATCGTGAGGAAACCATAGCATGGTGGTAGGGCTTTTTCTGATGCCCGCCTGGCTAGCTACCACCCTCTAGTTGTGAACCTGCCGCCAAATACCAATAGGTGTGTTCCGGCAGTAGCACTTGAGAGCCAGTTTCTCCACAGGTTTAGCGTGTCTACCAACTTGGGCCGTATCGTCACTTAAGATCAGGTGAGATTATGGCCATAACGCTAAACCTTATGTATAAAAAAAAAAAAAAAAAATTTTAAGCTTTGTATGTTATGTTCTTAAACATATTATATAGTAATATTATCTACTTATAATCCTGTTTGAATAACGTCAAATATGATGATTTGTGATCTTATACGGTCGTCTCATCAGCAATTTGACTTTTTTGATCTTAGAAATTATAGAATACAATAGCGCTTGGTACATACGATTTTTATTACCTAAGTTTAGCGTTTGACTATAATCGCATCTGATACGAATTAATATTATTGCCTAAGATGGTGGCATGCTAATAAGGCTTGTGGGGAAACAAGATCTCAAATGAAACCGTCGGAAAACACTAATAGATGATTGGCGACAAATTTTCAACTTGTGGTAGTAGAAAGTGTACTATATTTATGCTATAGTTTCATCATGATATTTTTCTTCATCGAAAGTTAAGACTTGTTGTGTTGGTCGTTATGGTTTCGTTACACGTTATAACTATTACTCCGCAATTATTGTTGCCTCTGATTACAGAAATGCACTAAAATAAATAGATAAAGAAGAAAGCCAGCAACAAACCCGATAAAACAACGATAAAATAAAAGTTAGCAATATCTATATCCAGATCAAACATATTGTCTCCGTTGAACATCAAAAGCATGTAATTAGGTAGTTATTATATATTTACTACCTTGAGGTATTCAACTAATTCGAAATAATTTTGATGAAAACTAGTTTATTACGTTAATTTGTGCATAATAAATTAGATACATATGTGGTGATACTTTATTGAAATTATGTTAAGACTGAAAAAAAAAAATTAAGCAGTGGCGCAGGCCTTGGTGTTAAAAAAATTGGCAAGTACGAAAGTTTTACATTACGCAAACCTTTTTGTGTTTTTAATACTAGTTGAAAAAGTTCACAACTTTGTTGCATATTCAATTTGTTATTGAAGAATTATTACGGTCAGAGTACTTTTTTTAGCCGGCATAATTTTTAACAAACATCTTAAGCTGTTTGAATTAAGTTGCCTTAATGTTAGAGTAGACAATATTTAATAAAATATAGTGAATGAAGATTACAGCGCTATAAAAATACCTTTATTGACTAAAATATATATTAAACGTCAAAGTAAAAATAGGTAAATACAAAACTCTGCAGTAGATAAAGGTAAAGGAAAATATTAATTTCGATAGCAAATTAAAGCTAAGGAGGACTATAAGGTTTGTCTAACGAAATAAGTGGTCGCCTTGCTTTAAACATATTTATTTTAATTTACATTGGCATATGATATATATATATATATACTACCTAGATATATAATATATCTATGAAGTAGGAGGTTTTATATTATTTATATATATTTCCGTGCTGATTTATAGTGTATCTGTCTAAAAGGATTATGTAAAATTTTGTCAAGCTTGTGCTCATATTAATACTTTAATGAAAAAGTATTATAGTAATTTTTATTTAAATAAATTTTAACTAATGAACTCTTTAGAAATAAACAGATAAATGAATTTCCTTTCCGTCTATCTGAAATTCAATCCTCAATGTATGTTATACTGTTGCCTCCATTGAATTTATATCTACTGTAAAATCGCATTATTTTCGTGAGCCCGTTCATTGAATTCAACTACTGAGTTGTTGAGTCTATATGAACTGTTATTAAAAACGGTTTCAGTCTCGAAGTCAATGACACTGATTGGAAAATCTGTTCACAGGGGGAATGAACTAGTTTAAAATTTTATTAAAAAACGATCAGATATAAAAAAGTTACAGAAAAACGATTTATTTGCCTACCTTATAACGTCAGAACTGGCATTCATTTCGAAGTAGTACGAAAGCAGACTCTTTGGTAATCAGGGGGATTGAGAATCATCATAGTGCCTTTTTAGTGAGGATTTGACGGTACTTCTCACCCGATGAGTCCCACACGTCCCTTTTGCCCTTCATATTGTGAGAAGATGTATATAAATATAGTTTTCATTACGTTTACAAAAAGAAAGTTTGACATCCATAATACTGTTACAAATTTTTCATTTAAGAATTACAATAAAATACATAAATTATAACTATTTAAGTATTTCAATTTATTTTAAATAAAAACTTGTACGTTAGTTACTTATTAAAAAGTTATTAAGAGACGTGAACTTATTGCGGTTTAGTTGAGTATTTATACAAGTAAATAAACAACAATTTCGATAAGATTTATATGTTGTCAATCGCGCATTCTAGTGACACACAAAATAATAATAACATACATCTGCGGACCGGAGATAATTGCGACTCGCGTTCGTCTGATTTGAACCGAAATTCTAATATGTATGTCATCTCATACGCATTTATGTGAGAGTACATCGATATCACGGAAACGATACATCGAAATATTAATAACTTATTATACCAAATATAATAACTATGGATGGCGCTGTGGTAGGGCCATTAACACACCGACCGGCAATGGTTGAAGACGGAGTTGCATGCGCGACGAGCCGATATCAGTATTTACTTATATTAGTATATTTAATATGAACATGGAGTACAAAGTGTACATTACATCTATCTTGTGTAGGTAACAGATATACTTACCAACATTAAAGTAAAGAGGGTAGAAAGATAATTTTACATTTTCAAATTCTACAATATAGTAAACTATGATACGGTTTATCATTGGGCTTAAAAACAGTTTGTGGTAGCGTAGTTGTATCAATGTTTCGTGTGATACTATGTCGCTACGTCGTAAATCTTGTTCTGTCTACGAGATGCACGACAGCGTCTGTCGTACTACTGTTGTTGGACGATTTGTTTGTACAATTTATTAGTCTCGTAAAAATGCTTGACCGGTTACTCTTCAGACTAATTCTGAATTAAAACTTGTTTGACTTTTTAACAAACCTTTTTTATTGCGGTGTCAGGCTTCATTACTTTATATGATAAAACATTTTTTATTTTTGTTATGTTTGAAGCGAATACATAATATTGTAAAAATAAGTAATAAACACTCGCGCATCTTTACATAGTATAAAATGAAGTTGCTTCTGCTATCTGTTCGCTTAGATTTTTTAAACTATGAAACGGATTAGAATGCAGTTTTCAGCAATAGATAGATTGATTCATGAGGAAGCTTTATATGTATAATACATACATACTATATATACACATTATAGTACAGAAAAACCGAAAAATTTAAAGATTTGTAATTTGATACGAAGTTCGCTCGGTCAGCTAGAATAAAGTAATAAAGAATAGAATAAAGAATAAGTTTTAACGGAGCTATGCTTATCATTTATGAATTACTAAATTATACGTGCGGCTTCGCTCGTGTCAATATAGACTTTTACAAACAAATCGGATGACTCAACAAAAAGTTTCATACAAAGTTTATCTCTCTGTTTACCCCACTTCCTATAGTTTTTCTATCTCCGTGTCCAGGATCCCATCTATCTCTGTGCCAAAATTAATTACAATCGATTCAGCGGTTTAGCCGTGAAAGCGTAACAAAACAAACTCACTTTTGCATTTATAATATTAGTACGATAGTATGATAACTGATTTGCATTCACAGAATCATTGTTTTTTTTTTTTGGGATAAATTGTGTCGGCGAAATTATTTTTTATATATGTAAGAATAAAATGCACACCGATTAATGGGAATCATGAAGTTCATTTATAACATGATACATTTACTGCAGTATAATAAACCATACAAGTACTTCTAAATAGCAACGATGCTTGAAGGACATGATTTACAGCTAGCGGAATGGAGCTACATATCTCACTTAACTTACTAAAAAAACTGTTTAAAAGATTTTTTTAATAACATAGTTTTTCTAAAATAAACATTATCGCATTACAGCAGATTTTATAGATTTAGATTTTAATATAGTACCTATTACAAAATACTTAAATGGTTAGAGGGTTAAATTATTTTTAGGTCACCAATAAATTACATTAACTGAATAAATAAATGTATAAATAAATAAATTACAAAAATTATTAATAACACATATGAAACTTCTTAAATCATATACACACATAATTTATGTTTGATTATTACGATAAAAGGATGGATCTACTTGGCTACAAAATTGTCCATATAATTCGACATGTAAATAAATAACTTTATTATGACGTAAAAATTTTATTCGCAATAAGATAGCAAGGACAAGAACACTTTGAACAGTAACTCGATCAGTTTGTTTGGGATTAAACTTGAAACCGAAACTGTACACGCGCTAATAGCAACCCATATATATTGTTATATAAGTATGCACAAATTTACCCAAGAGTTGCGTTTCAGGTACATAATCCGTGATTTTGCTACTACAGGCTCTCAGGCATCAGCTGTGATCTCTAGTATACTTGTAAAAGTACGGTATATACTAATAAATACGTCTATACAATTTCAATGAGAATGTATCGAACAAAGTAAAAATACACATTAAAATGTGATTTGAAGTGCAATATCCATGCTATGCAAACAGTTAATGTCTGGGTAACAAATAAAGGCTTAGGTCAGGGGATATAGGCGTATATAATAAAGAACTTCCTCTAGGTAACAAAATTATATTGTTTCACAATCTTCTACTTTGCACGTCTTACTCTATACAGTACAAAACAACGACTTCCGATCGAATCGTACCGACTTCAACAGCCGTCTCGTATTTAAAATGTGGCGCGCCGATTAATCAGTTGACAACTTGACTTATAGTACCATAAAGAACTCTAATTTATTTCCATAAATATTTAAAATAAGTTTTAAGTGCGGTGCTTCGGTTATTAGTTGACAATTTGACTTATAGTACCATAAAATATCCTAATTTATTAGTTCAAATATTTAATAATACAATATTACTGTTATGTAATGAATACACCTAACAAATATTAGTGTTATGTAATAAATAAACCTAACACAAATAGTCATTTGTAGGTAAATCTGTGTGCGAATCACAACAAACATTATAAGTTGTATTCGCCTAGTACACGTGTCAGGTAATTGTTGATTGAAAATAAGTTTATATGGTAGTAGAGTGGTGGTTACTGGTAGTTATTTTGTTTATATAATATGTACTAGTTGTCCTGGCAGACTTTGTTCTGCCCTATCAGTAGTCAAATTTTAATTTAAAGAGAAGTCAAGTAATTCAAATCTATAAGAAATCAAGTATCTACATGAAGTCTCAAGAAAAATGTTTATGAAAAAATCATACACTGTTATATAAAAATTTATATTTTAATTAATTATTAATATTTTTTTATTATTTTACTAACTTATTAAAAAAAAGTACATTTAGTACTAATGTTTTTGTGATAAATTTCAATTCAATTGATGAAGTTTTTTTTTGTTCTCCATACAATCTTTGTCTTATCTGTTTATCAACTTTGTGGTAAATTAAAAAAAAAACGCTTGATGGTGATTCTGCGTCAACAAAAGAAACTACCCTCCAAATTCCACCAAGACCAAGACCAAAGACCAAGAAGTCCACCAGCTTCTTTACTAATCTATTATTATAAATTATGTTTACACTTAGGTTTTATAATAAAGTTAATAATTAATGTATACAGATAATATTTTTGACAGATTTTATAGCAAGTTTGATGGCTCCTACAATCTTTTATATCTTATACATCTTTTATTTATATCTACATTCCAGGATTGACAAGCAGTTAGAAGAAATTATAAATATCCGCATTGTGGAATAAGGTTACTTATATTCCTCTTTACAATAAAGGGGTTAAAATATGAAAAAGTTATAAAATTTATCTCTCATATTTTTAAATGTTAAATGCATTTTTAATCTACTTCAAAGAAGAAGGTAGAATATTCGGCTGTATATATTTTTATATGTATGTTAGTTGATATCTTCGTCAATTTTGGGCGGATTTTAATGGTTCTTTTGAGGCCGACCTAAACTTTGGCTGCAAAAATTGGGGGTCCTTTTCAGAGTTATGCGGTACTTTACATCAGCGCAGTTTCTTAATTTATATAAAGTACAAATAAGGCCGTGTGTGAGGAGTATTACTGTCATCTCAGGGATGGGTCTGCCAAATATCAGCTAAGAGCATTAGATTCTATCGATTGACGAGCTAGAAAAATAATTAGTGATGACTGGCTAGTAGATGCTAAAATGCATGACCTGAAGAATCGTCGCAGGATCGCTTGCTGGTCGCAGTTTTTTACCGTTGAATATTCGCAGGAACTATATTTATTAATCCTCTCCCACGCCATTCCACAGAACTACTCGAAATCTTGTGAGCCTTTTGTGTATATTGTTGATGTTCCATTTGTTCACACTAAAGGACTTGCATCTTCATTATTTTTACGAATTGCCGCCAATGAGTGGAATTTACTACCCGCTTATGTTTTTCCGGAGTCGTACAACATTGGGGTCTTCAAACAAAGAGTGAACCAGTTTTTTATGCACAAACGCGTTATATTTTCGGCCTAGTCTTGACTTTCCATCAGGTGTGACTGCGGCCAAGCATCGTACATTCATTAAAAAAAGTCATGAGGTTCTACTACTACTTATATATTACAATCTACATTTCTACATTATATACTGTAATTTTTTTTATTGGTTAGTACATGGGTATAATGCTTGTTATAGCTAAATTTATCACAGTTACAAATGTCAAGTCGTAAATTGTATTTTTACACGATAATTATAACTTGGTTTTATTATAAAATTTGAGAGTAAAATACGTTTATTGAGTAAAAATATCATGTATCGGGTGCCCTAATATGGTTTCCCAATAAAATTTATACTCGGGGTAAGTTATAATAAAATGAAATGGAAATCAGTAACATACTGACCCCTTTGAAGAGTATTCAAACCAATTCGCTAAGGAAGAAAGATCATGGAAGGTCCCAAGTACTGTTACTGTGTAATATAAACCTATAAACTTGTTATGTATATTAAATGTATCGTCTACGGTTATGTTACAGTTTTTTGTTAAAAATATTTATTTTACGAATGATGTATATTTTTGATAGGCTTCTTACGTTTTTCTTGTACCATTTCTTATCGTTCGCTTTTTTCCCGGGATAATACGGAGTGATAAAATAGTAAATAATATTTTTATATCAATTTAATTAACAATTTAATAGTAATTTCGTTATCATCTGAAAGTCATTGTATAACGTAGCACGATTTTATTACTAACAATCGAACAGTTTGATTAATACCCGGTTTATAATATTTGAGTTATTCTAGGACTTTTTCGCTTCGCGTTTTTAATATTAGTTTCGGATATAAAAAGGGGTCGATATAATACAATGTGATTTATATAACAACTAACAATATACAGTAGACATTTTTACTTGAACTGTACGTGGCTGTTAATATTGTTTGAAGTAATTTACCAGGTTATTCGAAGAGTGGCACAAAGTCACCCAAGGACGACCTCTCTGCCGACGTGGCGTGGCGTGCCTACTTTTACGACTCATATAAAAGTTTATAGCTCCTTACTCTTAGTTTATTATGTGTTAAATATATACACTCAATTCTGCTATCTATTCCATTTGCCTAATAAATCAGGGCTAAAAGTCTGTATTTATAATTAAATTAATGTATCATTGAGCGAGTCTCGTTTCATTCTAAATGAAGTCGGCTTATTTATCAAAAAAGTAAATGGCTATGTACATAAAGAACAACAATCGACAAAATCTATGTCTATACAATCTATTATCCATGTTACGCCTCAAGTTTATAAATTAGTTATTGTAAAGGTTATCTAAGTAACGTGCAGATTAACTATAACAGAGCGATACACTAAAATGTGAAAAGATGTTTTATTTTTGAAATCTACTAAGTGAGTTGCAACCTTAGATAATTGACGCCGGAAATACTGCAAGTACGGGTGGCTACTCCCGCCGGAGACCAAAAATAGTATGAAAGCTGTCCTTGGTCACTGGTAACATGGGAGTTTGAGTGTCGTCGTGGTGTTGTTACAGTAGGTATTTAATGATGCTTGTCACCCGATGAGTCGCCACATGTCCCTCTCACCTTAACGTCATAAGCGATGATTGCTTAGTGGTAGTGTGTACGACTTCGCGTCAAGGGACGTGAGTTCGAATCCAAGCACCTACAATGAGCTTGAGCTTTCGGTGAAGGAAAACATCGTGAGGAAACCATAGCATGGTGGTAGGGCTTATTCTAATGCCCGCCTGGGTAGCTACCACCCTCAAGTTGTAAACCTGCCGCCAAATAGCAATAGGTGTGTTCCGGCAGCTGCATTTGAGAGCCAGTTCCTCCACAGGTTTAGCGTGTCTACCAACTTGGGCCATATCGTCACTTAAGATCAGGTGAGATTATGGACATAACGCTAAACCTTAAGTATAAAAAAAATATCTAGAGCCCAGGAAAAGCATTTACGCATTGTGAGAGGAAGCCCGTAACATGATATTTTCATCACGTTGATAAAAAAGGTGATCTGCAACGGAATTATTTATTTAGGTTAGATTAGCTTAGCGCCGTACCCTGGAGGCTAACGATTGGGTCGAATCTCTCGTTGCCGGCAAAATCATGCTACAGACGTGGGGTTTTAGTCTGTATTTTCCACCGGTTAAGTCCCTTATATTCCTCTCAAACAAGATTAGATTTGCATGCCAATGTTCAAATAAGAATTAGTACGATCGGCAAGTCTCAAATAATTTAAATATTATCTAGATAAAACGTGGAAAAATACATATTTCGTAGATCAGCGGGTTAAATTAGTATTTGCAAATAAATTAGGTAATGTACACTTTAGCGATTTTTTAGTTTTAGCGGTAACATATACAAGTGAGTTTTTGAAGCTAAACGTAGTATCACATTTTCAGCTTTTATCTACCTTTCATTAAAGTAGCAAGTTAAGGGTAGGTTTCACTTTAACAGCCTTTCGTAGTAGGTATATAACTAATTTAAAGAATGTTTGTGATTTCAGTTGTACGTTTATATGAAAACATACTTCATCTAATATTTAAATTATTAACCAACTAACATTTTGATATGTACGTTCGTGTTACCGGGAAATACTGTTTTTATAACTCTGAACTTTTATGATTAACATTTTGAATATAGAGCGTTAAAATTTTACTATAAACGAAGTTCAATAAACTATTAAAAGAGGTAGATTTAAATATGTTATGGTATAAATAGATCGCCAGTGCTTTTATATTAATATTAAAAGCACCAACCCTGACCATGATCAACGCTAACAAATCATGACTGGATAAGATTACGTAATCTAGGTTTAAATTAAATGCTAGTAAAAATAAAAGCTTAAAACGCCGTATTATGTTATATCCCTTCAAATTTTCACTGTAGTAAATACACTAAGATATTTAAATGAATTAAATTTTGCCAATAAATATTATTTCATTTACATAGAGTAAAATCTAATAATAATGAAAATTCAAGTTATACAATCTAGTTTATTTAACCTACACTAATACATATACTAATACTATTTATTATACATATTAATTCAAATTACATAAAGAGGATTGTTGATTTTGTTATTTTATTTAAACATGTAATATAAGGAACGTTTGAAAACCGTTTATGTGAGAAGACAACACTCACACTTTCACTAGAATTGCTAGTCCAGGGACCTGAACAGGGCGAGATTACCCGTGGGTAACGTTACCGTTGTCGACCTGTTTGTTAAACCGCACACCGAGGTCACTCTGATAAAACACTGTAAACTTGTTATCTCTAGTTTGTTTATCTAGTAATACAAAGTTTATACATTTTCTCTCTTCAGGGGCCTTAGCCAAGTCAGACTCACTTTGTTTCTACTCTCTTTCGTCGAACTTTTGCGCTCAAAATTTTAAGCGTTAAAGAGCTAGCCAAGTTGACAATATTTTCCGAACGCTCATTCTAACAAGACGGATAGATAGAAATCGTATTTTTAATCTATGCTGAGCTTCGGAGAACGCCAGACAGCTATTACAGGATAGATAGGTGTAAATAAAAGTTCGCGTAGTTTGTGCGACAGACGTTTAAAATTGATTCAAAAGTGTGTAAGTACACGTAAATGTATGCATTCATGACACATCGGGATCCGTGACGGAATCAGTCTGCAACACACTATTGATCACAATTTCATGAACAGTTTCAACGCCACGGCATTGTAGAACACTTCAAAATAAATAAGCTTTTTTTTTCGATCTGACATACGCTGTTAGCCTTATGGGCTTTGACAGCTTCACCGAATTTTGTGGTGCGAGTGCTGAGGGCCCTCAGCCCCGAGCAAAATAAATAAGCCGAAACCATCATAAGCCAGGGATATTATGGATATCCAAAATCACCTAAAATTTAGCCTTAACTAAACAAAAGATTTGAAAATAACTATATTTAAATTATTGTTGCTTATGTAAAGATCTAAATATTTAATAATCACTCTTGTTCATTACTTTGGTGAAGTTGATGCAGATATGGTTCAACTAAACTAGATGATCTTATATGCAAGTAATATGTTACTCCACCAAACTTTGCATTCACATTTATTGCATTGTATGCATATTGCATTCATGTGTACTATCAACACAAATTTGAAAGTTAATTATAAAAATATAATTAATTTTCGATATATTTTTAAGCAGAATGTTATTTACTATTATAATAAAGATATTCCTTATTTTTATTAAAGCAATATGGGCTCAATCTATGCTGCCCAAATCTGCTTTGCAATCTGGAACAAAGTTTATGTTGTAATATCACATTCATTTCTAGTATTTTTGAATGCACGTTACATTATAATAGCTTCCATTCATATAAATTTTACAAACAAGTTACTTTTGTTTTATGACCATTCTTCCTTGTGTTTTGGGACATTAAATACGTTTCCACATAATATGGGGTTGATACAACGCACTGACAACAACTTATCTAAAAAATAAATAGTAGTGCGTTGAATAAGATGTTGAGATACCGATGATTTGTTGATAGGATCCTATGGATGGAAAACTAAATGTGCACAACACCTACAAAAGAAATAATAATTGAATAAATTCGATATTGAAATTAGGTCTGTGTATAGGATTACAACAAAAACACATTTACTTATACAAAACAGTCATAAAAATATATTACCTATACTTACCTTGACTACTAGGGAAAATCCGTAAGTTCTTTTTAAATTACTCCTATTCCACTGTTGTGCACAAAGGTCTTCAAGACGCAGTTTTCGTTAGACAAATAATATTCTTGGCATATTAGCTGTTGTCTCTACGCACGGAAGAGTAAAGTTTATTTTAAATCGTCTTTGAAACATCTTATTTTAAGTACATCACAAAATATTTCAAGTACGCATTTTAGAAACATGACATTGAGCTTTTAGCTACAGCTGACTAACGCTATGTTCAGAGATGAGAAAATTAATTGAACCTCAGATCAGTTTACTATTTTTGTCATATAATCGATTTTATTAATAATATAAAAGAATGTGCCTTTCCGGCTTAAAAAGCACATTTTTATTTCTTAAAGTGACAGTAATTTCGTTTTGAAACTAGAAATCTGTCGTTTTGCAAATTTTTTATGTGTTAATATCACATTTTATACCAATATATATTCGATATTTCAATTTAAAAAAATGTTACCATTCGTTTCTTAATATTGTTACTATATATATATAGAAATGATATAGACAAGCATACAGTTTTATAATACATATCTAATAAAACAATACAGTGTGTATGTCAGCTAAGATGCAGGACTGTAGTTTACTCACGATTATCATGGGTCAGACGAGTTTACGACTGTCAAAGTAAAAGGCGCGCAAGGTACATTGCGCAGAAAAAGTAAAGCTTGCAATAATTTAACTACTTATAAAACTTTAATACCGCGGGCCTTATAAGAAAATTGATTGTGTAGGAGTATATTTCAAAATTTCATTTACTGTTATATCCCTAGTCATATTTAAAAAAAAATTGTGGGCGTCTCGTTGACGATTGTCAAAATTGTAACTTGACTACCAAATGTATGAAAAATAGTGGTCGAACGATAATAACGCCCGCATTGCATTCTATTATATCGAACTTATAGACAATTCGTTCTGATGACTTCACTGGGCGTAGGGTTATGACATGCCCATACATTTTTAAGCTTTTTTTAAACTTTAAGCAATATCGAAAGGCGACTTGGCTAAGGGGGCAGCTACTTAAATGTGTATCAATGTAATATCAATAATATTTACACGTCCCTACTAGAAGTGTTTTGCTATGTTTTAGAGAAAATATCATCTAAATAGTCTTTCGAGTTTATGCTTATTTATCATAGTACCTGTAGCTTAGCTCGGTACTTTTTTTATTTATGTTAAAATATATTTAGATATGAATCACATTCTGATTAAACGTTTACATTATAAAATAGAACTAAATTTAATATTAATAGTTATATAAAGTAAAAAAAAACAGAGGTATACCTAATTATTCATTTCATAACATAATATTTTATTTAATAAAATACGCTACTACGAAAAATACAATTATGTAGATGAAGCGATGATAGCACAGTTGGTTGTGTGTACGGATGGTGCGTCAGGGGACGTAGGTTCGAATACACCTACAATGAGCTTTAGCTTACGGTGAAGAAAACCATAGCATGGTGGTAGAGCTTTTTCTAATGCCCCATGGCTAGCTACCACCTTTAAGTTAAATATCTCAGTTGCACTTGAGAGCTAGTCCCTCCATAGGTTTAGCGTATCTACTAACTTGGACCGTATAGTCACTTAAGCTCAGGTAAAATTATGGCCATAACGCTAAACATTAACTAAAAAAAATGAATTTATAAAGCAAAAATGCATCTACATACAAAATTTTGAAAAATAAAAACTGTTGAGATCTGCGGATTACGATATTCTGAAAACGGCGTTTTACATCTTAGCTCATTCAATTATAAAGTATTGTATTAGGGCATGGGGTGGTTCTGGAAAGTGCCACTTTCTTCAACTAGAGAGAGCTCAAAGAGCAGTTTTTTTTAAGCCATGGTTTATAAATCAATACGTTTTCCTACAAGCGAACTCTACTCTCTTTGGCAGATTCCCACGATTAGACAATCGTTCATACTTACAGCTGTTTTACGCCAACATTCAACTCTACTTTTTAACCCAATAGTTTACATTGCATGCAGAAACCTAGAACTCTAAGAGAATGTAAAGAAAAATTCTCAAGTCTTGCCGCAGCTAGAAGGCAATATTATTTTCTGGGTCCAGTCATATATAATAGAGTTAACAGTGAACTAAATATTTATAATATATAATATGAAGCGATGATAGCTCAGTGGTAGTGTGCACGATTTCGCGTCAAGAGACGTGGGTTCGAACCCAAGCAGCTACAATGAGCTTGAGCTTTCGGTGAAGGAAAACATCGTGAGGAAACCATAGCATGGTGGTAGGGCTTTTTCAAATGCCCGCCTGGCTAGCTACCACCCTCTAGTTGTGAACCTGCCGCCAAATACCAATTGGTGTGTTCCGGCAGCAGCACTTGAGAGCCAGTTCCTCCACAGGTTTAGCGTGTCTACCAACTTGGGCCGTATCGTCACTTAAGATCAGGTGAGATTACGGCCATAACGGTAAACCTTAAGTATAAAAAAAAAAAAAAAAAAAACCCTCTTATTTACAATAAATGTAAACAGTGCGTAGCTTGCTAGCTCCTTATACTTACTTATGACGAGACTGAAATAAATGTTATCACGTAAATTTACTCTGAGCTCAATGCGTTTTCCCGGGACATCTCTCTTCTAACATGACAAACACTCACATGTTGTTAATCAAGTATGAATGGCCATTTAATCTTTGCTTCAGTTTTTTTATTAATGTAATACTACCTTGATATATATATATATATATATATATATATATATATATATATATATATAGTTTGTCTGCGATGAACTCCTAAGCTATTGAACCGATTTTAATCAAATTTTGCACACTGTGTGCAGTTTGAGATAGCACACTTTTTAAATCGATAAGTGATAATAAAGCGATAGATGTCGTTGTAGTCGATTTGATTGACTACTCGAAAAGGCCGAACAAGGTCTGTCAGGTCAGCTAGTAATATAAATATAAAAAAAAAACATTTACATGTATCTACATCTGATTAATAAAAAATATAAATACAATATTTTAATTTGAAATTATTGTGCTTAAAAACCATGTTTCGGTGTATTTATCACTCAAAGAAAATTTATTTTGATATGATTGTAATTGAAATGAAAATCGGTCCAGCCGTTCTCGAGTTATAAGTATTCTAAGAACCCCGACTTTGTTTTATATTTATTGATGGATAGCTAACAACACGTACAGTCTTAGTGGCAAATTTATATAAATACCGCCTGTAGGTTATTCAGATTTTACCTCCCCTACATACCACTGCAATTATAATTTATATAAGACTTAGATTCTGAGCGATGATAAAAATCATATTGAATTGTTATTGTGGACCTAATTATATTTAGGTATTATAAACATGAATGTTTTTTTATTTCTGTGTGACATTAAAAAATTACTCCAAATTTGCCGCCCTTAAAATCTGCCGCCGTAGGGACCAGCCTTTTGAGCCGGTTGGTAAATCCACCACTGCAAAGTCTGAAATATAAATATAATTAAAAATACATTCCATAATAACGGTTATGAGATTAATATTTAAATAGTATTCAAAGTGACATGAAATATGATCTGGGTTCATAATCCCTTTTACCTTATCTTTAACAGGCAGCAAGTGGAGCAACTAACTCTAATACAAACAATAACTAGAATTATTTCGCTTTAAAAGCCGAGCCCAAGCGGCCGTCGAGTGGTATCAGGCCCTTTAGCAATTGCTAAACCGACTGGTATAACATTTATATAATTTGGATCTATTTGATTGTAAAGAAGATAATAAATACCCAAATTGTCAGTAATAGGTAAGTCAAAAGATTGTATTTAAAAAATGTAATGTAACTTCTTCAAATATGTTGAGGAATAGCAAGATTTATTTCACACAAAATATGGAGAAATCCGCGTGGGATTACACTTTATAGATGATCGCAGACAAATAATACTATACTTTTGAGGTGTGTTCTTCTAATATAATAGGTCATCAGAGCTTCCAGGGTATGCTGTGCAGGGGAACTGAAGTGTTCATAATATGACTATTAATTGGTGTGTGCCCTGAAATGTTGGTCTAATATCTACCCTAATCTCTCTAACTAATCTATCTAATCTAATCTCCTAATACTATCTAATCTGTAACTAATTTCTGCCCTGGAAGAATGTCTTTTACAATATCAGGGACTTCACTCAAATTTAAAAGTAATTCACTTGCATTAAATGAATGTGTAAACGCCATCTTATTTGTTGCGAAGACAACGACTTTCTGCCTTGTGCTAATTAGATATCCTTTCTCATATTCCATAAAAGTGGGTGGTGATGGTTCCATCGTGTCGTCATATTGCTGCCTTGGTTGTATCATACAAAGAGCCAGATCACCATGAAAATTTGTTTACGTTGCGTATGACTGTTATAAATCAGCAAATTGGGATGGATTATGTTTTTCCATGGTACCCGTGCTAGTTTCAGATCAAAAATCAAAGATCTTAAGTGTGGCAGCTATCACTGTGAGACGATTTTATTGGCTATGGCGAAGTACAATCTTAAGTCAGTCCTTAGGAAAACAGTCTTTAGGTTTAATAAAAGACCATGCCTTAATCGAGCTCGCACGTCTGCTAGAAAACTAAAGCCAATTGCGGATAAAGTTTGAAACACGGCTTCAATTAATAAGAATCTAATCATACTCGATGTAAAAAATATATTGAACCCTGCGTTTCGGTCCAAAAAAAGAATAATCGGCAGTGTTAAATTAGATTTCGTAGGATAAATTACTGCGCGTCTATCAAGATACTCATCTGGCAGTCACGCTTTTTGGTCGCTCACTAAATATGTTGAGGAGAGCATTTACTATCGGACTTTATCACCACTGCAAAATGCCGATGGCGATTTTGTTCATAGTGCGAAAGTGGAAACCGATTTGTTGAGAACTCTCTTTGCCTCAAATTATACTGTGAACGGTGAAGGATGCCTCTTATTACCATTTTTATAATGTGGGTAAAATATACTTACGTATCTCCCTTTCGCGTTTGTTCAGCTGATTACGGGAGGGGTCGTGGTCCCCAATTGGTATGAACCAGCAATACCCATTAAAAACTCCCACGACGACCTTACTTGTACTGTCGAAATGGCGTGTAAACAACACAAACCTCCTAAGCTACCTGGAAGAACACGAATTAACTAGCGACTGTCAATATGGTTTTCCCCATAGTTACTCGTTTGTTGGTGGATCTCATATACCTTTGGCCTTCGGCCACTGAAAGTCAAAGTGAGACATTAGTAGTCAGTCTCGACAAAGCAAAGGCGTTTGATCGGGTCTGATAGCGGAGTTTACTATCAAAGTTATTAATTTACGGGCTACTCAAATATTTTTGTAACTGGGTTGCTAGCTTTCTGACTGTCAGACGTATATAAAGCTATGGTTCATATAGCTTAACCAAACGCACGGTATAAACCCCGGTGTTTTACAAGGCTCGGTACTGTCTCTAACGTTCTTTCTGCTGCATATAAACGATGTGCTATATATTGACAGAATATGTTGTTATGCACATAACAGTACCCGAAATATATTTCACATGGGTCGTACCCAAAGATATCATTTATTTCGTTGTAGAAAGTTGTAATAAAGTTTTACATATTTAAAATCAAGAGTAATTTTGTTCAGAATCCACGATTGCAGCCAGGATAATTTAGTATGGATATGTTAAGATAATTCAACGCTAGTAAAGATATGGGTTGCATGTTCACTGCTAGAAAAAATATATTTACTGCGGTTCAGTAATTTGTTGCGAGGAACAAAAAGTGTCCCGAGCAATTGTTCAACGTAATGCTAGCGGTTACTTTCTACCATCGCACCATTCTTACCATTCGCTACTAACAGGTACCTATTTAATCCACATGACTTGGAACTTCATTGTTCGCAGATGGTCTGAATTAAAAAGAGTTTTCTGCCGCGAACACTCAAGGTTTCTAATGAGCTCCTTCCTGAGATTTCTGTCAGGGCACTACAATACCGGATTCTTTGAAAGAATGGTTAAAGAGTTTTTTTAATAATCGACACGCGTATGTGATATTTCTGGTATAGCGGTAATAATGAGAAATGTCTTTTCCATTTTTACATAAAAAAATGGATCATACAAATAAATGCGAAAGTACGTTTATTCGATTGCTTGTTCATCAATCACGCTCCAAAGGCTCTTAGTTTTCTAGGTAATTACTCCAATCGTAATAGTGCAATCCACTCGGGTATAGATCTCTCCGTCTTTTTTTAACAACAATAAAATAAACAGACACCTATTAAATTAAATAGGCAAACAACGAATGTTATATGAACATTCTTCAACAATTAATTTTCCTTACCTACATCACACAGAACAAAAGAAAATAATCCATTTCATTCAAGAAATTAAGCACTAAATATAGACAAGAACTTATCTGATATATGCTGTAGGATGTGTTCTTCATTTGCGGTTGATCATACGATGTCTCATACAATTTGTACGTGATACGAATACTTGCAGGAATACTTTTATAGCCTTTACGCCGTCGTTATTGACGTAGGTATAGAGCTGGGCACCAATATTACACTATGTTCATTATAATTTATTATTAAGAAATATTCTGCATTCAGCTTAATACTTTACAAATTGTATATGTAGTTATGTGTGTATGAAAATAGTTCCGATAAAAGTGAAACTGGAAGTTTGAAAGTATTTTTTTCCTTTTTTTAATAATAAAATGTTTTAAATAATACAAATCGAAATGGTTGTAAGGCAGTATGACATTTTTACATACCTGCATACAGACACAAAAAGCTATATTTAAGTATCACACAGGTAGATAAATATCTTTATATATATAGAATCTCTTTTATCACGGAGATGTCATAACTTCTGAACACAAACTTTTCGTTATTTTATATATAGTCTCAATTTGATAGTGATTTGCAGAGCTGTATTAATACTTTGAATATCTGACAAATAATTCAAAAGTTTCAGAAGATTTTGTGGTAGCCAGTAAAAATCCTTATAACTTGTTATCAGTATATTCTATAGCTTACACAACGATTCATTCAATTCATTTTAAATCAATGACTAATGAAAATGAAAATGGTTTATTTTACGCTGTCATCTACATGTAGTATCTAGAGATTTTAATTTACTACAAATATTTTTGTTAACTTTACCTATATACATTAACATTTTTACTGTGTGATTTACTTACACTTACAAGTGATTTACCACTGAATTACTAAATCGACACAGTATGTCCAAACTATTGGATCTATTTACTTGAAATGTGGTATTTTGGTATTAATATTCCTTTGACAACGATGCACCCACTAAGAACCACATTCACGACAATTACGATAGGCGAGTGTAACCCCGGAACGCAGTTAGTATTCCATAAAGTGGTATAAATAATATTTTTTCAAATGCGTATACAGCATTATCCTGATTTCATAAAATTTAATCAACAGTGATATCTAAGAGATTCCAAGTAACGACTTTTTTGTTTATTTTGAGTAGGCCGACTTAAAGCAAAATATGCTGTTGTTTGCAAAATTCTAATTAAGATAGACTTGTTTATGTAACCTACAAGTTCGTTAGAAATCTTCTAAAGTTTTTTTTTAATATGGATTCAAGAAAGTTAATTTTGTTATGTTAATACAATGTTAGCTCAGTGGTAGTGTGTACGACTTCGCGTCAAGTGACGTGGGTTCGAATCCACCTATAATGAGCTTAAACTTTCGATGAAGGAAAACATCGTGAGGAAACCATACCATGGTGGAAGGGCTTTTTCTAATGCCCTTCTGGCTAGCTACCACCCTAAAGCTGAAAATCTGCCGCCAAATAACAATAGGCGTGTCTCGGCAGCTGCACTTGAGAGCCAGTTCCTCCACAGGTTTAGCGTGTTTACCAACTTGGGCCGTATCGTCACTTAAGATCAGGTGAGATTATGCCCATAATGCTAAACCTTAACTATAAAAAAACGTAAAAATAAGGTCGATGTTATTTTTAAACATGTATTTGTGAGACAAGTTTTAGTGGTTAGCTTTTATCGTTTATGAAATGTAATGTATTATGTATGTTGAATATAATACCGTTCAGTTGTATGACGACGCGTCGACAACATCGATAAGATATGTCGAGAACTGCCTGCGGCTATGTTATGATGTGTAAGGCAAAAGGGATATAATGGCATTTAAATAGATATATATTTATCCAGTTTATGCCATTTACTTTGAAGTTGGGATATTTATTTTTATTTAAACGAAATAAAGTCGGGGCTTTTTGAAAGTGAAGTGATTGTCTAACATACTTGTTTTTAGAAAATACTTTAACTGAAATAATCTTTGCAATATTAGATTTTTTAGACTACTTTAGTGTAACATTCAACCCATCTTTAAAGGTTATTTTTTATGGGTGTGACCGCGACTTTGTTCTCGTGATATTCATTTATGTTTTGTATAATCTTGGGGCCTATATTTTAAGATTGTGGGCATGGTAATATTATGCTGGATAAAATTGTTACTATTACAGATTTTTATATACTTGTTGAAATAAATCACATTGTTATACATACATTTTTTATATAGGGGTGACTAACATTTGTATTATGTGAATTATACAGCTATTGGTGCTGTACAATGTATCCCGCAGGAACTCAAAAAAAATATCATATGTTAATCCATAACATTACTTTTTACTTTGTCAAATTTCATCAATACTGCCCAATACAAGGAGACAGACAAACGGACAGACGGTCGGAAAAACAAAAATTCAAATAAAAATATTTTTTGGTCCCTATATCCATAAGAAAGTATAGGCTGATTATATTTAAAAAAAATGGTTCAAATACAGTTTTATTACATATATACAGGTATGGGTATAATGCTACATTGACGTTTAAATTTGTTACCACTACGCTTTAATAGGCGCTTTAATAATTTCATGGGTTAGATAAATGCAAAAGAAATTTGTTACGTTTAATTTTCTGCATGTTTAATTTAATGGGATAAGCTTGAAATCATTTGTGGGGCAACGATTTCATTTGTCAATTGGCAGTAATCAAATAGTACCGATTGCTTCTCCACATTATTAGAAACTAATCCGAATATTTACCCCCATATACTGGTACTGAAATTATTGACAATATCGACATGTTCAGATTTATATCAAATATAAAAAAAAATAGTACGCAATAAAAAGCGTGCGAAATCTGTTTTGAATTTTATAACAATAGTTTTACCTAAGAATAATTTTCTGTTATTGAGTTTATTAGCTGACCCGGCATTGTCCTACAATTTTGAGTAGTCAATAACCTGGCCAAAATACTGCTTATGGCGTTCAGTGACAGCATAAAAAACATTTCCATAAAAATTGAAGCCAATTTTCACGCTGAGCGGTCAAGCGTAGTTATAGTATAGCGATTATGTATTTATTAATTTTATATAAAAATATTTTTTGTAGTAATTAAAGGTTTGCGAGTCGTTCACCTAGCCTATCTACGTAGGGTTACGAAATTTTAACGAATTATTAGACGTATTTACTATATATACGTACCAACATGTATATGTAATCTATACATATAATAAATCTGTGGAAAAGTCGTTTTTGTACATTGAAAATATAAAAAAAAATTGTCAGGGTGTTAAAGGATAACCAACAGAAAACATTTTTAGCATTTTTGGAATTTGTATGTGTTTGACTGTTTATTTGTTTGTCTGTTTTTCTGTTTATCTTTGCACGCATCACGTGAAATGTACAAAGGTAATATAGATAACTTTTATACATAAAAATTGTAAACAACTTAGAGTATTACTAAGTTTTTGTTTCATCGCAATCGGTTCACTCTATCAAGAGATATAATATTATAAATAGAATAACTTCGTTTTTCGTTGTTGGTTTATAATAGCTAATCTCTGGTACTACTAGTCCGATTTATTAAATTCTTTTTACGTTAGATAGAATATTTTGTTAGAAGAAACATAGGTTGTGTATCATCACACCAACACCAATAGGAGCAAAGCGGTATTGAAAAATGCGAATATGGGAAAAAGAATTCTGTCTAAAAGATTCCATTACAAGCTCTGGCTCACTGGTTTATTTTATATGAAAGAGTGTATGAGAGAAATATTCCACTTCAAAAATTCTAAAAATAAGTCCGCGATTGCATATATCTACCTTTTCTGGTTTTCTTACAATAACCGTTATTATGATTTACAATTTTTTTCCAAAATAACTTTTGAATTGCGAAGATGTTTTATCAACGTGGTATTTATCTCTATGTAAATGAATTTGTTAATCATTCGGAGAATTTAATTTATACCAAATTTTTAGTCTATAGTATTTAAATTAAATGGACTTAGGAAATATCACAGATTCAAAATATATGACACAACAAAAAACATATTATGTCTTTTTTATTATGACACCTGTCTTTGTAGGAATTTTTTATAACTATACACAACAAACATAAGGTAATAAATACACTCTGAAAAATAATTTGTGGATTACAAAAATAATTGTTATATCTGGAATACAAACCTACAATAAATACTTCGGCGCTGTCGGTGCTGCGACAGCAGCGAGGCGACTGCTTAAGTCCCTCAACCAACCGTATTGATATTCTGCATACGACTTCGCCAGTTTTTTTTACACTAACAATTTTTACATTTTCATTTGGTTTATTATTAATACTGAATTAGGGAAGGTGTTTTATCGACATGTAATTAATCTTATCCAAAATAATGTCTTAATCATCTTGAGCATTACTCTAAAATTGCATTTTATACTTTTCAATTTAAAAGATCATACTGTTCAGTACTTATAAGATTTTTTGAACCCTCGATATTACCGAATGGTATATAGCCTAACCTATTATAACCATGGTCTTAACGTCTCGCGTCAATGGACTTGAGTTCGAACCCATGTAAGAATTTTGAGTCTTTTGGTTAAGGAACACTTCTTTTAAATTTATATTTATTACAACATCTATGAAGTTTACAAAAGTAAAATATAGGTACATAATTTGGTTGAAGCAAAACGAATTTGAAGCGATGATAGCTCAGTGGTAGCGTGTACGGACGTCGCGTCAAAGGACGTGTGTTGAAATCCCTGCAATGAGCTTTTGGTAAGTGAGTGAGTTTTTGGTGAAGGAAAACATCGCAATGAAACCATGTTATGATAGTACGGCTTTTTCTAATTCTCGCCAACTAACTACTACCCTCAAGTAGAAAACCTGTTCCCTTATACCTATAGGTATGTAAAAATGAATGAAAATATTGCCAGAATCCCATTCATTTAACTAAATCTGTAATTGACTTTAGAACGTAAATTATCTCAGAAATACGTTTTTGTTTGCAAAGGAATTTAAATAAACTGAAACAGTCGTAATTTATGAGACAAGTTACTTAGCTATCCATGGATTCATCGCGCGGGTGCTTGGTCCATCGTATCATCGTAAGGACACCCTTTACGACGCGCGTCAACATTCACTTTCACTACTCGTATAACAATATACAGCATAAAATAAGAACCTTTACTATGAGTAGTTTAATAAAGAAATTCATTACAGTTTCAATATTACCTTACAATCAGTGAGTCGAAAACATACGAATATATATTTTTTTATACAGACTAATAACTTATCACATATTTCTGCGTTCAATACTTACACGAAAAGTATTTGAGGCCATTGAACAAATAATTTTCTCGTTTCCCATGTTCCACCGCAGTCGGCGACAATAAATGAAAAAAAATCTGGAGAGATTGATTCCGGGACGGACGTATTACGTTTGTCACGTTTCTATCTTGTTTTCATTTCTTGTTCTCTCTATGTTTTATATAATCAACGTACAGTAAATTGAAATTATTGGATGAACTAATTTAAACTATTATACTTTAAAAGTATGGCTCGTAGTATGTACTACATTTGTGTTATTGTAACAGTAAATCTGTGGTAAAATAAAATATATAAATGTACGCACTTTCTGACGTTTAACTTATATCGCTGTTAATATCTCAGACAGTTTACGGTTATTTTAACAATCTTGAGTTCCAAGAAGATAAGCTGGTAATTAAATCTGACAAATCAAAAAGATCCTGCATCTTGAAATTTACTTTTCGTTTTTGTTAGTCAAGCTTTACATTATCTGTGTTAACTTAGGTAAATTAGAAATATATTTATTTTTATGAATAATATTTTACTAAATAGTTCATGTAAATACTCCATATTTTCTATATTGATAAATTTGCTATCTATTTTCGACTTATAAATTCTGTAGCATTGAATATTTATATACAAATAATAGCAAAATGTTATCTAACACTGTGGGGATGAAAGTTCATCTTTTCTATAAATTGTAAGTAAAACATTCAGTGACGTTTGCGCAGCGACCTGCATCGGTCGCTCGGTGTTAATAAAAGGGTTTAAGTGGAATTGTATTTTCTTTGTCACTCAATAACTATTATTCACGATTAGTTTGTGGAAGATGGATATAAATAATAACGATCGTGATAGTGGTGACCCTATGATTTCCCAAACACCCTGACGGACACCCGGACACACCTTGAATTATATATTAAAATGAACCCGCGCGCAATTATACCGCCACCAGCAACTCCTTGCTTCACTAAGACCGAAGGTAGTGATTTGGCCGTCATCTTCATCAGTTCTCGCATCCCAGAATTTTAGACTGACCAACCGCGCGTATGAATTTTTTGCACAGAATTCGTCATACAACCGCAAAAATAAAATGGCGATGCGAAGTTCAATCTCATCCTTTCGAAATTGGGGAAAGAAGCCATTCAACAAGTAATTTTATGGAAACCACCCGATACAAACAAATATGATGTATAAAAATAATTCTATATTATTCTTAGACATGGATTAAAGATACTTGCCAGATTAAAATAAAACATAAATATGAATTGAAAAGGTTCAAAGGAAAGAAAAAATAATAACGCATGAATAACTTAGTTTCTTTGATTGACATTTTGATTCATTCGTAGAGACGTAAATGTCTTCCCTCTTCATGATATTTCTATCAATGTTATCTCGGTTTTAGTTCATAGAAATGAATTTCTATATACATATTTTTAATGACCTGTAAAATTTATCTTTATTTGTATTTTTTTAGTTAAGATTGAGTGTTATGACGTTAGTGACGATATGGCTCAAGCTGGTAAACATGCTAAACCTGTGGAGGGACTGGCTCTCATGTTAGCGCCCGCACTAGCGATTCTGGCGTCCTGGATAAAAAAAACAAATTACCGCCCTTTAGGAATATATATATGTATATATTAGCTTTTACCTGCGGCTTTGCTCACATTAATATTGATTTTGTTAAACAAATTGATTGACGGAATAAAAAGTTCTATACAAAGTTTATCCTTCTTTTTACCCCACTTCTAATAAGTTTTTCAACGTTCCCAGGTTCCAATCTATCGCTATACCAAAATTCATCACAATCGATTCAGCAGTTTATACGTGAAAGCTTAACAAACAAACTCACTTTCACATTCATGCTATTAGTAAGAATATTTTTTAACATAAGAGTACCTTTTTTTTTCAATAATATTCAAACCATTGTTTAAAGTTTATTAATTGTATATATGTATTATTAAAATTCGTATATAATGATTTGCGCTAAAATGTCGACCAGTGTCATTGGTAGGAAATTTTTATTTATGCAGTCGTGGACCTTGTTTTAGTTCCGGTTGATTTGGGAACTTCCTCCATTTGTTGGTCATCATCATCTCTTGACAGTTACATATTGTTTGACTTAATGTTGGATTCTTAAAGTCATTTTTTGTTTTGCTAATAACTGCCAGTACCATGATCAGCGCCCCGGCTGGTTTTTCCCTTTCGGTATCCTTATCCAGCCTTCTTTTTTTGAATTGATTACCTGACAGTTTTTTCCTACTTTGTTCTAGTCCTATATATATTATAATTTATTCAAATTCGATACAGTACTCTATACTTTGCAAATAGATAAAATATTTGTTGTATTTGAAAACGCGTTCCTTATTTAGATTCTAGAAAACCTATGGAGAATTTAACAAAACAACAGTTTAATAAATCTGTATTAATATCATAAAGCGGAAGGGTATTGTTTGTTTGTTTGATCGCGCTAATCTCAGGCCACTGCTACTGCCGGTCGAATTTCAATCAATCTTTTTTTATTTGATAAAACAACCATTGGGGAATGTTCTAGACTATATAACATCACGCTACTACCAATAGGAGCAAAGCCGTATCGACAAAAATTACAATACCGGCAAAACTGATTAAATAATTTTTTTGGTTACACGTGGAGTTGCGTTATGAGTGCAATACTATCCTCAATTGTGCCATACAAACTATTACACTACCAGGTATACATAGTTGTTTCATGTGTATTCTTGGGTGGCAGTGAGTTTCCATGGAATAATTTTTTTATGGAGTAATTTCCCTTCAAAAATATTCATTGGCGAAACTTGTTTTATAGTAGTATATCAAGAGGAAATTAATGCTTGAAAAAAAAAACAAATTTAATAACTAATTTATTTCAAAAGTAACCTGTGACTTTTGAAGATAAAAACACATATAATAACTAATAAAATGTTATTGAATAAAAAACATATTATCAAACCAAATTACTTTATTTAATTTAGACCTTGACAAGGCGCTTACTACTAAAACTACCACAGGTTCGTAAAATAACTCAGTTATCGAGAAGAACTGGCAGCAAACTGGATCTGGTCATGTTATCTACTCTACACTTTTTTTTTGTAAAATTTGGTTTTTAGAAGACGTTTTGACCGAACTTAATAACTATGACGTTTCGCCTACACTTAAAAACTCTACTACAGCATTTTGCCGCACTTAAAACCATATCTTATCAGCAGCACTTAAATAACTACAATATTTTGCCGCGCTTAAAAACTACAATGTTTGGGCCGCACTTAAAAACTACAACGTTTCGGCCGTGCCAAAAAAACTAGAACATTTTGCCAACCTTAAAAACTACAATGTCTCGGCCCTACTAAAAACCTAAAACATTTTTTTAACCTTAAAAGTTACAACGTTTCAGCTTAAAAACTAGACCGAAACCGCACTTAATTCGTGGTATTTAAAACCTAAACGTTTAAACTAATGTAAATTTAATGAAACGAACTAATACCAATTTCAATAATAAGAGAGTGTTGAAGTGTCGTCGTGCGAAATGAGATCCAACTAAACAATGAGAGAGAGAAGCTCTACCTAATCAACGAGACAGAAGCCCTACCTCACAACGAGACAGAAACCCTACCTGACAACGACAGAGAAGCCCTACCTCACAACGAGACAGAAACCCTACCTAACAACGAGAGAGAAGCCCTACCTCACAACGAGACAGAAATCCTATCTAACAACGAGAGAGAAGCCCTAACTAAGAACGAGAGAAAAGCCCTATCTATGTAAACGGTGATGCATAAGTACATACGTGCGGCGTATCCGGTAGGGATGTCAGAAACTCAAATAAATATCGATATATCAAACCAATAAAAGGGAGATATCGATGCATTGATATTTACTCAACAAGCCAAGCATTCGAGGTAGTCAATCTTGAATTTGGCTTCAATAGCTAGCCAATTTTTTATTATAACGACTGCTTTTATTTCAAATGCGACTTGCAATGACACGAAGGTTGTCTCGATACGCAGCCAAAAATAAAAAATATTAAGTTTGAAAACAATTGTACAGGTTATGATATTTTTGCTCGCTTAATATTATAAATATTAAATTAATTAATTAAAATTAATAAAATCGCTTTATTTAAGTAACATATAATTTTAAAATTTACATTTTTGTTTTAATATTAAAACTTTAACAGTATTATTAAAAACCAGACTAAACTAGATATGGCAAGTTACTTGAAGAAGTTACGTACTCATAAACATATTGAATGAATGAATTAAGTGAAACCGTGAATGCTATTCAATCTTGCCATTTAAAATATATCACTTTTTTTTAAAAGAGTAAAATAATTGCAGGAAAGAATTGTATATAGATTTTTCTTTTGCATCATCGTGAATTGTGTTGTGAATGTTTTTATTTATAAAATATCTCTGACGACAGTAAACGCTACAATGACTCAGATTAGTGTGTTTTATTTGGTGCTATGCGGTGAGAGGAATGTGTTTGTTTTGTTTTGCTGCATTCTTTAGTAGAACTCAGTGAAAATGCAGTGTAACATGTCTTTGTATTAAAACAATTCACATTTTAGTATATTAATATATAATGTATACATATAACTTACTTATAAAAGCTTGTGAACTTGTTATTGTATTACAGGTTAGCACAAAATTATTTTTATAAAATGTACATTATTGTTTTTTAACATGAAAACAGAATTTGGGATTTTCATTTTTCACGCAGTTTTTTATTATACACTGAAATTGTGAATACTGAAAATGTAATATTTTTGACCATTTTGTAAACATCTGTGCATATTCGGAGAAAAAGATGTTTATAAAATGTTTACTAACTCAAACTCACCCCGTGATAAAAATATTAATCCAATAAGTTTACATACAGTGACAGACGCACGCAGAAAATAAATTACTCAGTGGTATAAATAAACTTTTATCTGGATAATACCTCTACGAGGGTGAATTTATGAGGTTTTATAAAAGTCAACGCAGACTCGAACAAACCATTTCAGTGCAACGCCATTTACTAGTAAAAGTTTTGTAATGTTGCAGTTCGATTTGAAGATTTAAAGAACGACCGAGATGTACAGCATAGTTTTCGGCTTAGTGTCTAGGAAGAATAATAAAATCGAGGAAATCTTGAGAGAACATGATATAAGAAATACAAGTGATTCAAATTTTTCGTGAGAAATAATCTTGCCAGTAGAACGATAAGCTTACATTTCTTAAATAAAATGAACCGCATACTATCTAATAGGCCCTTTAAGTATATGCTGCCTCAGTTGTATAAATATTTTTATGCTAGTTTGTCATAATAATGGTGGCATTATAGCTCATGTCCACATGTAACACAATCCAAAAACAGTAGCAACCATTCAGAGAACGACAATCCATCGCCAGTTGCTACTGTCATACCAGCCTGCGTACACCTATAATGTAAATACATAAATCGTGTTTAATACGCATTAACAGTATCATTGACGTTTTGTTTATCGGCGTTACATCGGTTGTGATGTAATTTTTTCCAATAGGATAAGCAACACTTATAATATAATCATGGACAAGGTCACAAAATAACGACAGATGTATTTATGATGAAATATTAGTCATTTAAGTTAAAACAAACACTTATTAGTATTTCCTTAAACTGTAATTTTCAACTTAATTCGTTTTTATTTGTTTTATATATATATGAAGGTAAATATAAAGTTATTGCTAACGTAAATAACCATTTTGTCCGAACTATCAGTGCTCTCACATCACGCATCTGTGTAAGGTAATTCTCAAGATTTACAGACGCTGACGAAGACTATAAACTAAGTTTATTATTCTATCAACTGTGACGTTATATTCGACGCTTTCAGAGTTGTGGAGTTTATGTTCCATGGTTTATATTTTAGTATGTACCAATTCAATCATATGCATAATATATTAAGCTAGCATTAAAATAATATGAAAAATTACCTGTTATACATTTCTATTACTTTCGTTATAAATAAATATGCATAAACGAATTATATTTAGGAATTAAATATTTTTTATTGAGAAATAAATATGAAAAAACCCTTTACATAGTTTTACATGTTCATTTCTGTCATTAATTTCTTATTTTAATACTTAAAGTTAAGTTTATCAAAAAATAATTTAATTATATCAGCGATTAATGAATGCTCTCTGGTGCTAAAATAGCTTCAAAGAATTTTATGTGATATAGATATAATAAGGGAATATATTATTTTGTCATACATATTTACTGACCGCAGTTGAACATAATTTATCTATATGAATGAGAGGTCACATGAGCCGGCCAAAGCAATATTTTATGTCTGGTGAAGTCTTTCAGCCAAACACTCTTCGAAATATTTGACTCATATATCGATAGCTTAACGTGTTAGGATATTTCTGCCGAAGTTAACTTTCAATAATGCTTATACTAGCAAATAATTAATTTCTTACATAAGCATTTGTATTCACAATGCCTGAGATACTACAATATCTCTTATGTACGTACACTTATTCTTTTTTGTTCATGTAATTTTCATTCTCTCAGCTTTAGCTGAATACTTGCACTGTTTCTCTTTGTTTAGGCTTAATATTTTCCTTTAGTATTTAATTTAACAAAAGTGTACATACAAAAGGTATAGAGGCACAGAAAAGTTCCATTCGAAATAATTACGGAGACACTTAATCAAGTTGTCGACAAAACAACAGAGTTGCGAGTGTTAGGTGTGATACAGGTTACCTTTATATACCATTACCAAAAGTTTCATCAATATTTTCTCTTTGGCTTTATACAATGTTTTTGTATCTTGTACATGTATTTAATATATAATGAATGAATACATGATGCATATTATTCTTACATATATAATTCATATATAGGAGACTTACATTTACCATAACAAGTCTTCCAAAATAATTCCCTGGATTTACTTCAAATATGATATACATATTCTTTGCACGATATAAACACTAACTACAAACTGATACATTATAACTCTTCGGTGGGTAAGTATCTCGATAGCAAAACATAATCTTTTTGTCATTTTTGTGATAAATATTTGCAAAACAAGATGTTTTGATATAAATGACATTTCTGAAATGTCTATTTTAACATATCTAATTATTTTACATAGGTATTCAATTCCATACTGTCAGATAGTGAGATTAGCAACATTGGATTTTGTATGAATTATATTTGAATATTATTAGCCAAACCCGCGACGTCCCTCGCGTTAATGTAGATTTTGTTAAATCGAACTGAAATTATATTTTTCTGCGATTTTAATTTTATGCGAATTTATTATCAATAGATTACTTTCTCAATTTAATCTGTACTGACTTTATAAAAGAATTTCGGTCTATCATTTGAATAATGAAGTTTTTTTCTCTTCTAGGAAAATCGAAAGACTTGTTATTACAGCTTGTGGTGTTTGGAAAACACCGGTTGAGATTAAGCGGTTGGTATCTGCGCAATACATTCCAGGCGCCCATATTTGTTGGAGTCATTTACATTTTTACAGATATTGCTTACAACTACTGTAATTTAATAAACATTTCGTCGGACCTGGTAATGACAATATTTACTGGTCTGAAATCAAATTGTATTATCTAAACTAGTATACAAATCTGTAGGTTTTGTCTAAAATTATTATTTATTATTAAATTTTGTTTTCTTCTTACAGAGTAACGCAAATTCTATTGTTTATTAAATTTTTGGTTGTCTGTTTGTTCTGTTATGACTCAAAAACATCTAGACAGATCTGTATTAAAATTGGTACATTGTAGGAAATATGATTACGCAAATGATAGGGTATGTTTGATAGCATCAAATGTTATGGTAATCATAAAAATACATTTACCATCATTATTTTTATAGTTCTGTGGTAGTCGTATTTGTTTCTTTCAATATCCAATGTGCATGAAAAGAGCCTTCACGAGTGATGATACCCGAGTACGTCCGAGGCACCCTGAGCAGTCAGTCTCGATTCTAACTTTACTGACTGACCAATCTTTTCACCACGTAACAGGCGTATTTTTTTTAAATACGGCTAGTGACAACATGTAGAAGAAGAAGAACTTTAAAAAATATTGTGAGCAGTAGTTAAATCAAATGATAGATCAGTGCTGTATAATTTGCGCTCACTTGATACATGTTTAGTATTGCCTACAATTGCAAAAAATTGGAGTACGGTTAGTTTCTGATATCCATCCCTCGCGCCATGTCTCACGATTTGTTTTATAGTGACACGTACACAAGCATCCCTATGTAATATTTTAAATGTAAGTATGAGATAGTTTGTTATACTTGCACACCGTGAATATTCAACTGATCATCATGATTTTTTTTATACACGATTCGCACTGACAAATACACAGGATACCTTTCATCGAGAAAATATATACTGTTGATAATCATTTAGATTGGCATAATCTACATTAACGCGTTGCGAAGCTCCAGATGAAAGCTAGTTTAAACATAAATTAATAATAGTAACCTTTATATTAAAAAAAAACAACCTAAATTACTTAAAAGAATTATGATTAGAAAGTACTATTCATATAAATCTACTTAAGTGATTTCTGAAAAATGAAATGAAGAATGAAATCCCAATGTCAATAGGATGGAAATGGTATTGTAATGCTAAATGTCTTATGCTGTGAACGCTGTAAGGCCAAAAGATGATACTACGAGTATTCAGGTCGTATTTCGTAAATTGTTAATAGTTTAAGCTGTGTTCCGTTATATATTGCAACCACTGTAAGGTGTGACGTAAATTAGTATAGTTAAAAACCGTTCTTTTATAGATATTTATACTGGTTACTGTTTAAAATGGAATGTACTCCAGTATAGTGTCATTTATGCTTATTTATTATTTAACTGATTTTTTATAGCTTATCGAATACGCTTAATTCTCCAGTAACTTTCATTTTATACAAAATATTGGTTTCACTCTGCAATAAAGACACTATTTTGAAATATTACATTTTGCTTTTTACGGCCGGTATCTTTCAATAATAATATTCAAATAATCAATAGTACAAGCTATAAAATAATCTAGACGCTGTTGAGCACGTGATCAAAGCACTGAAAGTTCCTTACCTCGAAAGCTCCAGTACTCACAGTACAAAAATAGCGACGATCTATGACGTCATATATTTCCCTAGAATAATGCGGCATTATACTGTCAGCCATAACGGAACCAATTTCTCCGCAGTAAGATTACTGAACAGTTCATAACGGAACACACTCTTAATTATACTCTAGGTAAATGATAACTATTTAAAACTCATTTACAGGAGAATAGTAGATAACGGTTATTATATAATTTTGACGATATTTGCGTGACATAATTTGGTTATAGTGTACAAGTGAAGTGAATTATAAATAATAACTAAGAACATTGATATTAAGTAACCATAAACACTCTTTGGCCAGTTTAAGAACGAAGTAGCCAACTTGTTACAGATACTTTTGAAGATTATGTTCCACACTCGATAATGACAAAATTACCTACATAAGCGTAAGTTGTATTATAAAACCGGAAAGATTATTTCATATGATCTTAACCTGTTTGTGTACGTTCAAAATATTCTAAATTAAAAGATGACATGATTCACGTTTGTTGTTTTCAGTAAATATAAGTATTGTTAACTATAGTCTTGTGACATATTCAAACAAAATCAGCAAAGCGACAGGTGGTATGATAATATTTCACATGACTGTAGCGAACACGTAGCCAGAGGGCAACGGAGGATGAGGGAGTGCCGAGTGTTTGTCTTGCAAACAGCGCTGTTCGAGTTCGCGGCAAATATCGTTCGCGGAACAATCACGTGCAATATCACCTTACTCCCATCTGTTACACCTTTGCATATCCTGCACACATTCAAATTTTTATTTCTTTACAAAATTGTTAGCAAAAAGTTAGTATATTCATCTTAAAAAATTGTTCTATGATCAGATAATGCCAGCTGGTCTTACAGGCTTATCCAATGTTCCAATAGTCTACATTTATGTGAACTTATTCACTACTTGGCAGGACTCAAGGATTTATTCGTTAATTGCAGTATGAGTTGCCACTGATAAATTTGATAGATTGACTAGAATTATTCTTTGTTTAAAATACATTATTGTTTTAAAGAAAGTATTTTTTTTATTTTAAATATATTTTTCGATCTAATTAAAGTATATATTAAAGTATCTTTTAAATATTTAAGAGATAATGCATTTTTCTTGAAGAAATCATTTTAAACCATTATTCGAATTAAATTGAGAGCAAAGAACAATGGTCATGTTAGCATTTCTATTACCCGTATGTTACTCATCAGTATGTTGTGTTCAATTGTTCAGCCGTAGGTATAGTAAACAAGACGCAAGTTTGGAATTTTCTGCTGTCGGGCCTTCCATTGTTGTTTGCTTTTCTGTCTCAAACAAAGAAGTTGTAACTTCGAAAGTGTAAACTTGTCTCTTACGTGGGATCTTTACGAAAATATTACACAAATAATAATTACATTTTCATAATAGATGTCAAGATTAAAATGTTTGCGATTAATACTTATCGTTGATAGTGTGTATATTTAATAAAATATACTAAGTACAAATGAACACTTTAAGAAGATGTAATCAAAGAACGATATATACATATAAATAATCTAATATAAATTATATATTATAATTTAATATGAATTCTGTGTTAAGCAATGTATTATCACATTAAAAAGATCGCAACCTTGTGTTATATTCTACAGTATGTAAGACTTACAAAGCTCCATGGAAATGGAGGTTCAAACTGGACAACTGTTTGGTGATACTTGTGGTGTAACATGCATACAAATGTACATAGACTACTATAACCGCTTAGGTTACTAAGGTAACGTAATTATACGAAAACAATGTTTTTACTTGCAAACACTTGATCCTTATTAAATTCAGTATAAAGTGAAGATGAGGCTAATGCACTTCTTCTGTTAACATTAATCTATTTTTATTAAAAATTGCGTGGCTTACGAAAAGTCTGATAATAATTTTCACTCTGTAGCTGTTTCTATTAATGCGGGATACATACTACTTTGAGCGAAGGATCTATATATAGAGTATGTGTGGGTGGAAAAACTCAAAGTGTATTAACAGTTGATTAACTGAATATAGACTCTGGTAGGACTAAAAAAATGGTGTGACAGTAGCTTATATCCTAAGGCAATGTATACGATGTCTTTGTCCCGGTAGAAAATAGTTCTCGTGACTCAAGATAGACGAAATAGATTTGATTAAATTTGGTAGAGATCACTCCTAGTAGAACAAAAAATATTAGAGTGTTTTCATCTCGTTTTATCACGCAGTTTCCAGATTTTCACATCGACGAAGTCGCACGTATGGACCAGATAGTAAGCACTGAATATTATGTCTATAATACAAATATGTATTCACAAACTGGAGTACAGCTTGGTTTGATTATACAAAATATAACCATAAAATGATTTCTTTGTGTATTGCAATAACAAAACAGCAAAAGGAAAACTAATAAGATTGCTTTTATGTACGTCATTCAACACCTGCCACATAATGAGCTTTTAGTTATTTCATGTTTCCATGTATTTTGGCATAGTTTTCACGCGATGAGTAGCTATTATTATAAATATGAATACATAGTACAATTTCAGTATACCAACTTGAGAACATTTAGTAACAATCTGTAAAGAACATCATATTTCTAGACTTTTAAGAACTTCAATAATTATTAATTAAAACACCTTATAATGTTAGCCTATTACTCTATTTTTTATAATGAATATAACCCATTAAATACTGTCATTGTAATGCCGGCTTGCAAGGTTCTCTGGGTATACACACTTGATTTGCATATGGGATAATTTAAAAGCGAGTTATTATGACAGGATTTTACCACGTGCATGCTGATTATGGTCCAATTGGGTGTTATCATGTAGTGGTTTATAGTGGTTTGATATCAATCAAACATAATTGTCTTGGTATACTAACCACCCCGTTGTTTTGTATTTCGCAAAAGCAGAGCGATAGCAAAAGTCGCAAATAATCGGTAATCAAATGACAATTGAAATACACTAAAGCTAAGACGTTAAACGAATTTGAGATTTCATAGCAAATATTTAGTGATTTTTGCTATCGCTTTTCTTTTAGGAAACACGTAATAACCTTCCCTTATTTTATTCTGCTTTAAATTTGCATAGAAATCCATCGTTATCTTTAACAAATGGTGATATTATTTTAAAATGGAATACTTTTAGTTCAAGGATATCAATATTTCTAAATGCATAAAAAAGAAATAGTAATAATTTACTGATTGCATCACACTACAAAACCAAATGTTTTTTATAATATACTTAAGGTTTTGAGTTATGGCCATAATCTCACCTGATCTTAAGTGACGATACGGCTCAAGTTGGTAGACACGCTAAATCTGTGGAGGAACTAGCTTTCAAGTGCAGCTGCCGAAACACACCTATTGGTATTTGGCGGTCAAACAAAGTACGAAATTAACCAATTAATGAAAATAAATTAAAGTTGACATAAATATAATCTCTGTACTTCGTGTAAAGCCAAACAATTTATATCATAATTACTAGAACACCTGCAGATTGTAGTGAATAGATTTACAGATTGTAAAAAATATTCACAAATATTTTACCTGCGTAACTCATGCCAGATGTTACCTTATTGAGGACACAGCCAGATATCTCAAGATATATAAGACCCGACAAAGGTTGAGCTTGATCTGACCGTCTACGACATTTGGGGCAGACGTCTATTTGTAAAAGACATCTGTATCCGATATCTATTTTTGATTTAATCCCGAAAAGGGCTTCAAATGATTAATAATAAAAAATACGATATAACGTGCCTTAAGTACGTATAAACCTAAAATATGTTTTTAAATTTATACTAAGACAAAATTATCTAGTATTAATACTTGTAGCAAATTCTTTTTTCATAGTACCTTTTATATTAACTAGAGCGAAGTAAACGTGTATGCGTACTTTTGTTTTACTTTTTTGTGAATAAAATGCAAAATGTTTGTTTTCCATTTACGATGGTTGAAATGGGCCAGACACGTAACTCATTCACTCAGTCAGCGGTTAAAACAAAAGTAGCTCCATAATACATGCTCCAACAGCTACTATTACAGCCGACATTACGTGTCTAAATAAAATGACAATTAGACTGTCGTAATTTAAAGATTTACAGGAAACAGGTGCTTCTTGTTCTATATTAAAAATGGTGTTCCTTATTATTGTGTTCCATATGACGCATCAGTGACGTAATTAAATTAAAATATGTATTTGACACTTTTATATTTCTACTAGCTGATTTGGTGAACTTCGTATCATCTATAATAGAAATTCTTTGTTCTTGCTAAAACTTAAAAAAGTTTATCCGATTTGTATTATTTTACATTTCGATCAGATATAATTAATCCTAATTAACCTTCCAACTTCAATTCGTAAAGTTCAGTACAACTGGCTATATCTAATATCGTTTCTGTTTTTTTATTTCTATTAGTTATTAAATCAAACTTGTTCATAACTCCAATAAATTAAATATCTTTTAATTATTTGATATTTATACAAGCTAATCAATATAATTATTATTGATACACTGCGTTATTTGTTTCTTTTTGTGGTGCATAAATATTCAGTTTTTTTATCCGACGCGTGAACTCGTGACGTATACATAATATATGTATGTCCTTTCACGAATCTGGAAAACTCCAAGAGCCAAGTTGAATACGCTTATTTCCAACGACTGGTTTTGTTATTTGTTAATTATCTACGCAATAGACAGTAGCACGAGAAATTGGAGTCGCTTAAATCGAATGGAAAATCTGTTGGAATCATCGGTATACGAGAAATCAAGACAACCTCTCTGTATTTTCCTTCAATCGTTGATTTGCTGACGATTTTTATAGTCTCGTTACATTGCATCGTCGTTTTAGTAGTGTTGTTTGATACAGAGATACTTCGTCATTTGCATTCGTGCCAGCGAAAATGGTCATATAAAGACCTTTTTTTTACTTATTTATATTTCTACTCTATTGACTTTACGGAGTATTACCCGAGTGGGTGGTTGGTTTATCGTATTATAGAGAGTGATACTCCGAACACTTCCCGAGACTTGTAATGTAGGTTTAAGGGGTCCCTTTACGAGGCGCGTCAACACTCATCTTCACTTCTCATGTTTCTCTCTCTACCCAGTCAAATTTGGTAGGAGCCTGCTGGCGCAGCTTCAGAAATGCGTTGTAATATAGAACTTTCCGCTATCCTAAACAGGCTAAGATGTTTTAGTAGGTTATAGAATTTTTGCTGGTATAGCTCTTGTTCCCATTTCGACCTCGTATAATATAACTACCATATCTAATCCTGTTCAGGTTATTTAGTAGCTCGTATTACTTATTTTATAGTATGGTATTATGGTATATTTATTTCCCATGGCACAATGAGCTCAGTTAATGGAATCAATTTCATCTGGCTATATTTTGTCAACTAACCACAATAAAATGTGCGCAAGTGACCGCGTTTTTGCCATTCAACAGAGTTTGTACATCCAACAAAATTTACTTTTATTAGCAAATTGTGAGGTCATAGTACCGACAATGTCAGTAAATTTAGAAAATCTGTGGATTACTTAAGTACGTCATTCTAGTTCATAACTATATTAACGGATTAGAAGAATAATAACTGACCTCGAAGAAAATTCTGAATAGTCGCAATGAAATCGTCATTTTTATTTTTCACCGCCACCATTGCTTGTACGTTCTGAATTGTAGCGCTTATTTACCTTGTTATGAAATTTTCTTTACAATATGCGACGTGCCAAATGACGTCGTTTGCATACAACTGTTTTATTTTTTAATGTTAGCCAAGAAATTGTTAGAATGAGTTCCCATCTCATTGTAAATTTCTGAACGCATGCATAAATATTTACCAACCAATATATATGTCAATCCTTTTTCATTACTGACTTTTTTCTACATATTAAACATCTAAAATACACCATTATCCAAGTATTGTGGATATACCTTGTTGAATCGAAACCTTTTTTAAATACTTACATTAATTTGAGGGGTGAGTTTACCGAATCGACGGAGTGAACATTAAATGTTTGACAGTTACGAAACCCATGAACATTTTGTATGGGAAAATGTTAATCCTTTTTTTTTTTATTTATTTTCGTAAATTTTCCAATGTTTTTATAGCTACTCGGCTATTCGGGACGGAGACAAATACAACAAATAAGAAACCATAAAAATAGGTTCAGCCGTTCTCGAGTTATAATTGTTCTAACAAACCTGACTTTTATATGTATGGTTTTATATATATAAGATTACGATCGCAGATATAGAGCAAACAATCTCCTACCTGTTAGTACCGGCTATTTTTAATTCATAGTATCGTAATTTTTTTAACTCAAACATAACGTTAAAACATAATTTATCTTTTGTACAACTTTATTAAAGAAACAGACCTTATATATACTTCCACCCCTTTTTTCCCTTTTTTCTTCGTGTGCATACATTAATTTTTAATGCTACCATCTTTTACTACAAAATGGTAGTATTTTTAAATATAAAAGAAATATTTGGATATTTTTTTATATAAAACACAAGATCTGTCACAGTCTGTAACACGGGAGGCTACAAGAACACTTACAAATTACGGACACAAAGAGTCAAAGCAATAAATTTGTGGAAGGTACAAATAATTGTTCTGTGTGGAATTCAAACTACTCTAGCCGGAGGCAGAAGTGAAACGATCGTTTGTGCCATTACATGATCCGTGCAGCCGAATTTCATGTTATCTGAAAAATATCAAATTCCACTAGTCTAAACACACAAGCCGTCGCATTGACTCGAACAAGCGGTTTATTAATCGTTGACGAGCTAAAGATTTTAGGCGGTCCTTCAGTTACCAGTTTTTCAAATAAAAATGAATGAAAAAATTGTAAATTCTATATGTACTACACTATATTCAGTTTCATAGTAACTTTATTAGATTTTATATATAACGTGAAATAAGTTAATTAAATTAAGCTATTAATTATTATATAATTTTACAAAAATGAATAAATAATTATCAATAATCTATAGCATAGGATCAAACTGTGATACACGATAAACTGTGATATAAATAGTGCATTTGTTCAAGTCAATGAGTATCGTAATTTAAAGCTACGGCTATTACCATTGCTACGAAATCTCTTAGAAGTGTTACAGCACTTCAATTTGGTTCGATGTAAAAAAATGGTAATAAAATTGCTGTACGTTCAAACTTTCGTTTTTGCTGGTCAGTCAGTGGGGTTTGTTAGAACACTTATAACTCGCGAACGGCTGAACCGATTTTCATGGTTTTTTATTTGTTGTATTGGTCTCCGTCCCGAATAGCAAAGTAACTATAAAAACATTGGAAAATTTACGAAATAAATAAATAAAAGGATACACATTTTCCCATACAAAATGTTTATGGGTTTCGTAACTGTCAAACATTTAATGTTCATCCCGTCGATTCGGTAAACTCTCCTCTCAAATTAATGAACGAATTTAAATAAAGGTTTCAATGCAACAAGGTATATCGAAAATACTTGGGTAATGGTGTATTTTAGATGTTTAATATGTAGAAAAAAGTCAGTAATGAAAAAGGATTGACATATATATTGGTTGGTAAATATTTATGCATGCGTTCAGAAATTTACAATGAGATGGGAACTCATTCTAACAATTTCTTGGCTAACATTAAAAAATAAAACAGTTGTATGCAAACGACGTCATTTGGCACGTCGCATATTGTAAAGAAAATTTCATAACAAGGTAAATAAGCGCTACAATTCAGAACGTACAAGCAATGGTGGCGGTGAAAAATAAAAATGACGATTTCATTGCGACTATTCAGAATTTTCTTCGAGGTCAGTTATTATTCTTCTAATCCGTTAATATAGTTATGAACTAGAATGACGTACTTAAGTAATCCACAGATTTTCTAAATTTACTGACATTGTCGGTACTATGACCTCACAATTTGCTAATAAAAGTAAATTTTGTTGGATGTACAAACTCTGTTGAATGGCAAAAACGCGGTCACTTGCGCACATTTTATTGTGGTTAGTTGACAAAATATAGCCAGATGAAATTGATTCCATTAACTGAGCTCATTGTGCCATGGGAAATAAATATACCATAATACCATACTATAAAATAAGTAATACGAGCTACTAAATAACCTGAACAGGATTAGATATGGTAGTTATATTATACGAGGTCGAAATGGGAACAAGAGCTATACCAGCAAAAATTCTATAACCTACTAAAACATCTTAGCCTGTTTAGGATAGCGGAAAGTTCTATATTACAACGCATTTCTGAAGCTGCGCCAGCAGGCTCCTACCAAATTTGACTGGGTAGAGAGAGAAACATGAGTAGTGAAGATAAGTGTTGACGCGCCTCGTAAAGGGACCCCTAAACCTACATTACAAGTCTCGGGAAGTGTTTGGAGTATCACTCTCTATAATACGATGGACCAACCACCTACCCGCTTGGCTAATGCATTTGTAGCTAAGAAGTTAGTGTCATTTTATATGAAATCCCGGGTTAAACAGTTGTTCAAAAATTACATGCAATAATAATTTAAAAAATTATAAATAGACCTTGCCTAGTTTCAACAATAACTCATCCTTTATGATCGACGGTAAGTATTCCAAGCGATACCCAAAAAGTAATGAAGGATAATAAAAGTAGGTCATCAGTTGCAGACATAGTAGTGAAGTTAAAAGGACAATATGTTCATATAAGCGATAGTTGGTTAGTGCCATGATCTCGAATATAGTTCAAGGCTTATGAGGGTCACATTAATGTCAAATACTTTAACCCCGTCATGTCAATAAAGTAGAAATGTAAACAAGTAAACAAATACAAATGAGGAAGAATCTCAATGTCAACCAACACTACTAATACGACGATGCAATGTAATGAGACTGGCTGTAAAAAAGACTAAAGAATAACTCCAATGAATCAACGATCAAGGGAAAATACAAAGGAGAGGTATTTTTTGGACACTCCAGGGGAATCGCTGGTGCGTTGCCGGCCTTTATTGGAGGGACAGGCTCTCAAGTGCAACTGCCGGAACACACCTATTGGTATTTAGCAGCAAATTTTCAACTTGAGGGTGGTAGCTAGCCAGGCGGGCATTAGAAAAAGCCTTACCACTATGCTATGGTTTCCTCACGATATTTTCCTTCACCGAATGCACAAGGTCATTGTACGTGGTTGGTTTCGAACTCACGTCTCATGACGCTGCGTTCCTACACTCTACCACTGAGCTATCATCGCTTCATCGTTGTCTTAACTTCGCGCATACCGATGATTTCAATAGATTTGCCATTCGATTTTAAGGGACTACAACTTCCCGGGAAAATGTCTATTGCGTAGATAATTAACAAATAACAAAACTAGTCGTTGGAGTTCGTGTACTCAACTTGGAGTTTCCCACATTCGTGAACGGACAAATACATATATATGTCGCGTGTTCGAGCGTCGGAAATAAATAACTGTATATTTACGCACCACAAAAAGAAACTAAAACATAGTTTATCAATAAGCGTTATATTGACTAACTATATTTAAATTTCATATGATTAAAAGACATTTATAGACATTGGATTTATAGACAAGTTTCATTAACTAAAATAATTGAAAAACGGAAATGATATTAGATAAAGTTGCTTCTATTGATCTTAACGAATTGAAGTACAAGGTTGATTAGAATTGATAATCTCTTTGGACAAAAGTGTTTCTCATGCGTGTTATAACAAAAATATTATTTAAACAATTTTTTGGTTAAAATAATAAAGCCTTAATTAACACCTAAACTTAAACAACTCGTTGCGTACTACTTACTTCAAGTTTGTTTCTACATAACTTAAACAACGAGGAGTATGGACGTGGTTCAAAAGCTTTAAGTTTTATTGAACATAAGCTGTATTATATGTATAGATAGTTTATTATAAATCTAGTCGATTGTGTCGCGCATAGAAAAGAAGCGGCTCGATCACATGTATTTAGACGTTTCAAGAAACCTCGGGAGCTTAGGCAGGGCCTTTGTGAGGCTGATTTCTTTCTTTGTAATACAATTGAGCCTGTATCGACATTAAGAGTGATTATCGCGGACTGAATAAGCGTGCTATAAATTTCGAGCCCACGTTTACGAGAAAACTACTGTTTGGTTTATATATACAAAGTAATTTTTTTGGCAAAATTCGTAAGCCAATAATAACAAAATTGAATTTTATAATTGTGTAATGTAATCTTACCGTATGCGAGATAAGAAACATCTCTCCAAATTAATAAAAAAACCTAATTTCAAGTCTATAATGCGCTTAATTAATCATTAAAATGAAAATGATGATGATAATCTATAATTTTCGATTAGAAAAGATGAACAAATTAGCTAAGTTTTCTGGACATGGATTATTCAGTTGTTTACCTAAAATATTGTCAATCTTGGTTTTAAAACTAGTTATAATGTACTTATTTATATATCTGTATTGAATAGTAAGAGACTCTTAAGTGATTATTATTTTACCTTTTTTTTTGCATGTAGCTAATTATAGCTGTAGGAAAGAATTGAAAAAGGTTACTAGTTAAAACGTACATCAAGAAGAATAACTTGATGAGTGTTATTTAAGTTTCAGTTTGAAGAGACATGCAAACTCGAAAAATCAACCCACGCAAGAAGAAATGAGTTTTGAGTGTGAGTATTGCGATTAGCAGTAGTGCGTGTGTGGGTCGCGACACCCCTGTGGGCGCGACAGTGGTTTGAGCGGGGTGTATCGATCTCCGCGGAGCGCTTGCGCTACGGCGGTGGGTGCGGGCGGACTCGCCAGACCTCTCGACCAGATTCTCCACCATCCGCGCAGTCCGCAGCCGGTCGCCTCGGAACCGACTGCCTACGGTGTCGTTGTTTTCTTACTGCAGCGTCGTTTGGGATTTAACACGCGATAACATTCTAATAACCTCAAACCACTATTAACTCAGGAATTGCAATGGTGTTAACATGCGTATGAACTTTTTTGTTTTAAAAACATTTAAATTATTGAAGAGTGAAGATTTCAAATAGTGTAAAACTTTTTGAAAATAAAGTAATTTACATGTACTTTTGGTAACTCATCAAAAAGTGTTTAAGAAGAATAACAAGAATTGGGTCTAGTGATGTTTTGGTGAATAATTGTTACTGCTTGAAGTGTTTCAATTTGTAACGATAAAAAAACCGTCGGAGTTGCTTACGAGTTCACGGGTCGTTAACTTCGTGGAGAAGGGAATCAGAAAAAGAAGGCATTCGCTTGCATCCGTTCATTGAAGTGATAAAATTTATGAGAAACGGTAAGGAAGGTTAGTGATAAGGGTAGGGCGGATTATATGTGCGGGCACGTATTGGCGTTTGGGATTTGTAAATCATACGGTCTGTCGAACAGTGAGGTAGTGCTTAATTACTATCACAAATCTCTGAGGAAAATGATTAAGACATTATTATGGCGACTATTTTATTATCAACTTATGCATGTCTTTTATTTTTAGTAACATTACATAAGTTTTATTAATATTTGTGTATTTGAGTTTTACGCTTAATTAATACAAGTGTTATTATTTATTTATATCAGTATCCTTTTTTTTTGTTTATTTAAGTGTTATAGACATTACATATTGTAAAGGATTTTTCATTTACACTAATATTATAAAGAGGAAAGATTAGTATTTTTTATTTGTAGCTCTGAACTACTGGACTGATTTCAAAACGTTTTTCATCATTAGAATACTACATTAGCCCTGAGGAACATAGGCAATATAACATTTTTTTAATGATTAAATAATAATTTAGTTCCACGCAAACGAAGTCGCGGACATAGCTAGTATTATAAAATAGTATTTAGTGGTAATTGAAGCATTATCTATAAAATTTTAGTAAAGTGTCAGAGCCCTTTATATGTCAAAAACAATATATATATTCAAGGCATTTTGAAAGAAATGAAATAACTCTAATTAAAACTTTCGCCCTTATTTGTTAACGCGTACAAAACTTTCATTGCTCATTGCGTGTAAACTAGTATACGTGTTTGTATTCTGAATTCAACAACAGAAAAGAAAAATATGTTAGACTGGTTTATGTTTAATTTTTTTACAACTAAAAAAAAATGATACAATTTTATACATTATATTCATGTATGATTGTAATAACAATGGTTCTGTGGTGACATGAATGGACATCGCATTGATTGACGTGAGTGCGAACCCTTGCACTGAGCCTGAACTTTTGGTGAAGGAAAACATCTATGAAACTATACTATGTAGTGTGTAGTACGTATATAGTAGTAAATTTTTATAATACCCGCCTGATCACCAACCGTCTTCAAGTTAATAATCACTACGTGTGTTCTATCGGCTGCACTTGAGAGCCAGTTCTCCCAATAGGAATCGCTTATTATATCTTGCCTTCCATAGTTACTTAATATCAGATGTGATTGTGGCCAAAGTATAAAAGAATAAAATGAAACTTACTATACTTGTATTTTATATTGTACTTTTTTCGCACGAAATAATTGTTTGAATTCAATTACACACTGGTTTATCTAAAATATGTATTTATATTTATTGGTAAATAAAAGTCACATATTGAACCTAAAAAACATCGTGAAGATAAAACATTATACTCGAAATTTGAAAGTTGACAGGGTTTTCCATTGTGATTTGAGAAATTTTATAATTATACTGTATAAGTTCTTGTAGATAATACATCCATTCATCTTTGTTGATTTTATATTCGATAACATATAGTTTTAATAAGATAAATATAATGAAATCGCGTATCTGATAAGATAGTAGATGTTGGAATCATTATATTAAATTACGAGGGTGATTATTTCTATTTTGGTTGTTCTGTGTAACAAATTAAACAATATTGTTTAATGAACATGAACTCATCTTTCTTGATTGACTCCGAGCAATAGAACGCATAAGCTGTATATAGAATACCTCGTTACTTTTTATGTCTTTGAGAAATAAAATACAGGACGCCCCCCAGTTTCAAGAAGTTTCATTAGTTGAGCGTAGTATCAGTTTCAAGACATTCTTATCTGCAGAAAACCCTAGCAGGTCCACTTAATAAATCGTTTGATCACGTCTCGGGTTCAGTTTCGTGTGAAAATTACGAGAATAGGTAGAAGATTTTTAAATGTTCCAAGGACAAATAGATAGCGAGATCAGGGCATACTCTAATTCGTCTCACGTTCTTATCGTACCTTAGGTTAGTTTAAATATTCCTTTAACGGCTTTCGCTGAATGACTTTTTGTAATCTTATGATCTCTTTATATGCCGTTTATTGTATCAACGCTTCATTTTTATTTAGGAACATACGAATGTAGTAAAATTAGCAGGCCTATTTATGAACTTACCAAGTACATAAATCTGAATGCCACCCTATTGAATTGTAGGTAGAAAGAAAAAAATGTAGGTGCTCTGATAGTTTTCACTGTACTTTAAAACTTTAAGTGCTTCTTTCTTACTTTCTCTGTTTGATGTCTAATATTTAGCCCTAGTTGGTTTCGGCGCGATTCGACCTGTTCTTTACATCGTCTTTACATACTATTTGTGATTCATTAATTTTTATGTTCCAAATATCCAAAATGTTTCTATTGTAATATGTTTTTGTTTTACTTTCATATGTAACTTAGCGTAGGTAGGAATAATTTGTGTGGCTACTTTCGTTAATAACATTTTTATATATGTTCATGTTCGGACTATTTCAGACTCATTATTTTTTGTGTGAATATCTCGTGAAGTTGCGGTGTGTTGTTTTATTCAGTTCGTGCAGCGAGCCGTAAGAAGGTGTTAAAGAGTGAATTGCCAAAAGGAGCGAATGAATAGAATATGCGAATAGATCGGTGCGTCGCTTCGTTCGGATCGATGCTGAATAATTAATGACCGAGAAGAGATAACAGTCAGTGGTCAACCACAATAGCTGGAACAACAACCAATGTTTTACGATAAAGATTGTAATTAAACTGTGTTATGCAACTGTTACAGCCATAAATGGAGTGTTTTAAAATTGAGTTTCCGTTGAAAATGTTATAAATGTACTTTTTATTCCTAAATTACATACATATTACAATTATTATTTAATTAGTTATTATTCTATAATATCTTATAAACATATTACTTATTTACCTTGATTAATTGTTAAGAAAATAGAAGCACGATTAATAAACAAGGAAAACATTGTAACTTTCGCCGTTAATTATGTCAATACGATTGTAACGTTTGTTCGGGATTTAGGCTTTCCGGCTCCATCCGTATTCCGGCCCAACCGTATTCGATACCATACGCATCAGTACGATACTCTCGTGAGGTTTATATATTCTATTTTATTATGCTCACAATTCCAGCTTTTTGAAGGATTCTAATAATAACATGGTGAAATTAGAGATTAAATCAGTTAAATCAATAAATGTTAATGGTATTTTTATAGATTTTTTAAAGGTTTCGGCAACCTACTGTAGTTTAGACGAAAGTTATATTTCAATAGTCGATTAGAATAAATATTTACAGTCTTATTTGGTAAGTTGTATTAAATAAAAATATTATTACGCAGTTCATTCTTTTTATTACATTATTTATACTTCAGTAAGTTCTATAACTATTAATATCTATGATTGTTGTCATCTATGTATGATAGTATGAGGTAATATCTATGGAACTACTACTGATCTGATTCCAAAAAAATGTCATTAATATCAAGCTATATTACTCCTTAGCGACTAAATTTATATTTTGTTCATATAAATTTTCACATTGTAACCTTTTAAGAAGTCCCGGGCAGTTGTTTGTATTTGAGTTTATTTCAATAAGTAATAAAAAAACTCCATAGTAGAGTCTTTTACACATTTCAATCTTTATAATGCCAACGTCTTACGAATACGCAGCCAAGTTTTCATATTCACAGCCAATAAATATGACTCTTCAAATAAACATGAGTCGGATAAAGTTTTCGCAGGCCATGTACGCAAATTACTCCTGCAATGTTGCGAGGTGGACGGGACGGTTGCGGGACGGGTAACAAATTACCGAAGGCTTTGCGTGACGCGTATCTACCTACTTAACTTTCCCACACCTGGAAATATATACTATTCGCATTTAGTAGATGATTACTTTAGGATAGGTATGAAAAGCACAATGTATTGTATTAAATTTTAAAGTTAAATGTGTTGAAGCTGTTATTAATTTTTTTTTGTGTATAATGTATAACTGAATTAACTATACAGATTATTAAAAACTTGCTGACCCGGTAAACTTTGTAACGCCAAACAGTCAACGAATATCGTCTTAGCTTATAGCAAATCTTAATTTAGGATTTTATATATGTCATGAAATGAATACTAGAATTTTTTTCTACTAGAGCGAATTCAACAAATCTGAGATAGTTAAAATAGGTTCAGCCGTTCTTGAGTTATAAATGGTGTAAACAACTCGACTTTAAATAATGATTTATATAAATTGATATACAAACATACATACATATAATGCGAACTTCATATGGGCGTTAACAAACAAAATTCATACGCATATAAAATATTGTTCTGTATGATGTTTTGTCTATACATGAAGAATGGAAGGTTTTTTAGGTGGCACTATAAAGTAATATTCGATGATAATCACAGGAAAATACAAAAATAATGACGACCACCGAGTTACTTGTAATACATGGAAGCAATAAAAAATGTCAATCATATTGATTTGTAAGTCCATCAGTAATTAAGATATATCCTTACTGCTCCCAAAATACGAAATAACAAAAGAGAGTCTGAGAGGTAGTGTAGAGTCCAGAGACTAGAACCTACAGATCAGGGTCTAGACATTAGAGACTGAAGTTTAGACTGAAGTCTGCACACACACACACACACACACACACACACACACACACACACACACACACACGCGCACACACACACACACCCACACACACACACACACACACACACACACACACACACACACACACACACACACACACACACACACAAAGATACAAAAGTCTAGGCACTAGAGACCTGAGTCTGGGAGAGTCATACTATGACTGTTTATCACCATGTGTTCGGTGATCACAATTGAAACGAGTACAGTTTTTGTAGCCAAGTTATCTATGCACTGCTGTTTCAGATTTCAAGAGTGTGGTTAGGAGCCTCCGTACCTATCGAGTTATCTCAAAACTATTTTTGAAGTAACATGTAATATATATAGTAACGAGAGAGGTACTTCATGTCTGTTTGCTAATTGGCGTTATAAAAATAATATACTAAAACTATATATCATTTTAAACTCAGGTCAATATGAAATATATTTGAATAAGTTCTTTATCCAAATGATTTGGAGAAAGGTTATTCGCGGTATCAAGGATAGTATTAACTGTTTAAAAAGTAAAGGCTTCACGAAGACTAATCTAATATTTTGTTTATCAGTTTCGTTCAAGGTAACTTGCTTCGTGTAGACTAATCACAGTGTTATATAAAATCATTTATAGCAAGACATTTGTTTATTCCAATAAGAAACAAGAAAAATATTGGATGAAACGTTAATACGCACACTTGGAGAGGTGTACGTTGTAGGTATGCCTTTCCGTTTTATTCAATAATTTAAGAAGAACTATAAAACTATGAATCAGAAATATATTCTTCAAATGGATACACAAATTACTACAGTAAATTGGGGACGTAGCGAGGTGGTCCGAGTATGAAGGGTAACAAATTACTAAAGGCTTTGTGTGACGCGTACTTGCCCACTTCACTGTCGCATACCTTAAAATATATGCTGTTGACAACCATTTCCCGATTCTATATTTCTATATATATATATATATATATATATATATATATATATATATATATATATATATATATATATATATATTATATTTCTGGTATGACTAATATGCAGCCATATAAAATTGTTTCGCCTCATAAAAAGTGTTAATGTTGAGAGGTTATTAATGTTGTAAACTGTTTAATTAAATGTACTACATGTTAATATCTGGAAATATTTCATTATTGTGTCCCTTTCATAACCATAACAATATTTCAGTTTACATTGAAATTTAACAAACAGTATTTATTTAATAAAACGTATATGTCTAAAAACTACGCATATTTCAAAATGTTATTGTGTGGTATATATTAAGTGAGAACATAACATACCAATTCTTGTAGAACATTTTTATTTGATTTCAATTTTATATTAATGTTCATAATGTTATTTTATTGAGTCAGTCGTACACGAAGTTTGAATATATTTTTATTTAAAATGAATTAAATCTATCGCGACACATTTTCGATAATTTCTTTTCTTTTTCTTTGGCTACATATAAAGGTGTGTAGATATCGCACATAACATTGATATCCTACCTATTGTCATCAAAGGCTCTCTTTTTGTTTCGTTTGGACATATGCTGTTATCCTTTGAGGCTTTCACAGCTTCACCGTTGGGGACGAATATTGAAGGCACTCAGCCTGGGAGGCAACGAGCGCAAGGGAGCTAAGAAGTGGCTGATGTTCGGATTGGGCTGTTGCCGAGTACGCGAGTACATAGATGCCGCGGACCTGACTATTCTATTTAGGACATGTTCTGAGAAGCTAACCTACTCAGTAACGACGCGGGTTACGTACGCGAAACTAACCCTTCTACTAGGTAGGATGGTTTTAAAAACCCTCGTTTTACGTAGCCTTTTATACAGTGTACGTGCACCTTGAGCGACGCGGGTATGTTGTATACCGTTACTGGCGAATGAATAGCCTTCGTCGCGATTCCGGAATTAATTAATAACATCCCAAAGGCTGATAGACAAGAATAGTCTATCACGCATGGACGGACTCATTCAATGCACATGGATATTAATTTAAATACATTTTTATAAAGAAGAACATTACTTTAATTTACAAATTTGTATCGTGTGATATACAGGAATCTCGCCTTTAATGAAATAATTCTTTTTTAAATATGATAAAAACTACGTATCTGCTCGGTACTATTGGTGAAAATATGAATTAAAAGTGATTGAAACTTATTATATATTGTTTTGCATACCTATATACATTTTATGTAGCGACTATTGTATACAGATAACAAACTATCAACTGTATACTTAATGATGTTAAAGACCTTAAGGATATACGTTCTTGGTCATTAATACAACAGAAACTTGATAAATCATAAAATGCGGGAATACGGACAAATGGTATTAAATTAACAAAAGGTATGGTACAAATGGAATCCTGATATTTTTACTTGGCGATATTTATGTGGCTTCTAACGTTTCCGATGTTTTACATTGGTCATAATAAAGCTTCGACCGGGATCCGAATACCTTAAAATTGTGTCCATAAAGATAAGAATTTTTGTGACTTCGTTTTGGTAGTCTCAGGGTTCCCTAAAAATTTATGATCACATTTCATGACTTTGTAGGAGTTCTGCTCCATTTTTTGTAATATGGACAAATGATATCGGTCTGGTCTGTTACGGCGAAGCTTAATAAATGTTTACAAAAGAGTGAAACGAAAAAGTTTTTAAAACCAGACTGTGTAATAAAATTTCCGTAGTAAAAAAATATAATATAGAGTTTTATTGTTTAATAATATAATTTGTAATATTATTATGCAACTATCAACAGTTACGGTGGTTACCTTGGAACAGTTTCAGTTGTACACTTATCGTTATTACGGCTAACAATTTAGTCAGGTAAAAAAATATTGTTCTAGGCTTATCGTGACGTATATATGAAATGTGAAAACATAACTGTTGGAAACAATTCGGTTTTCATTAAGAAGCAAGTTGATAATTAGACAAACTAGAAACTAAGTCAGTTGAGAAAGACGAAAACTGAAACAAAAGTTCACCTCTAATACATCATACTTATAATGTGGTTCGTTGGTGAATTCTTCATTTTATTTTCAATACTGCCTCGAAATGATTTAGTATTATAATATTTGATCTCCTTATAGAATTGTATAGATGATTTATAGCGCGTCGAAAATATATATCACAGTCTGATAGATTAGAATGCTACGCTTAACTATGTAGTCAAGGCGATATGCTACGAAATATGTTTACATCGTAGCTACTGTAAGTGTGACATAAAATTACTACCTTACAGTTAAGAGATGAAACGTAAGGTAACATATAAGTGGTTAAATTTTAAATTTTGCGTTATACAACGTAATTATATCAAATGTGAGAGGCAGCGGTTCCGGTAACTGCCCACTGAAAAGGGACGGGTCTCTAATTACTATGAATAATAGATATATACATAACAGAGACTCACTTTGTTTGCTCATATGTGACGAGTTACAGCTATTGTTTTGCTATTTATATTTTAAAATCATTCTATTATTTATTCGTTATTCAATGTTCACTGGATATCGTTTGGGGTTTCGGTTGTGGTATGTATACAAACAGAATTGTGAGATCCAGTTGGGTAAAAGTTCAAAATTTTCATAAATATACAATAAAAAGTATTTTATATCGTTTTTCGTAGTGTGTGTTATGTATACTGGTTGTCGGGGTAGCTGGTAAAAAGTATTGAAATGTAACACACCGATCAAATTATATTTTCCTACTGATTTTAAATATACTGAGAATTACATATGCACTAATATACTTAACTACGGATGTCGTGTGTATTGTGTGTTTTATTAACAATGTATGTCATTTTGTTTGGTACAATGTTACTGCTCTTTTCGCTACAAAAGTTCTAACGTTGAAAGAATAATGATACCCCTTTGCTTTTTTAAGATCATATTTATGTTTTTTTTAATGTATATATTTCTGCTTTAAATATTCAAAATATTGTGATATGAAATGGATTAAAAATATGTTATCAATATTTGTTTTGTTGGGAAATTAAAAGTGTACAACCTAAATAAAAACTGTTTGTATATCGTAAAATTAAACCGGCGACACATGCTGTAGACTGCAGAGTACGCTAAATTGATTCTGGTACTTTGTACAAGCTTAACCTTACTGAAATTTGTATGATCATAAACCGCATCCGTGGAAGAAAATACATAATTATTATTGTTACATATATTATTTTTCTTTGAGTCGAATACAATGATGTGCAGTGTTTAAGGAGAGCCTTATAGAGATTGATACAAACTAATATATATAATGTATTATATAGACTAGTATATAATATATATATACCCAACCTAATATCTCACCATTATTATATGTGTCTTTAGGATTGTTTCCAAACTACTGGCTGTATAATATTTTGATGTTTATAGGTGCATATTATTTACTAATGCGGTGAAAAAATACATTTAAGTATATCTTCTTATAATAAGCTAGGGGGGCTACAAGAGGAGCGTGTGGGACTTATAAGATCAGAAGCACCGTCAAAAACCCGCTGAAATATCACCACGATGCTCGCAATTCCATGTTATTATCAGAGCAAAACCTGCTTTCGCATTATTTTGAGTACTTCCATAGAGTCTAAATGATACAAAGAATATTTGATTTTGAAGAGGGTAAAATAATATGACTTTTATCAGCACTAAGAATAATGGTTTAGATTATGACTAATGGTAGTATACATTTTCGTACCACTAGGTAAATTTATTCATGTTGTCTAATACTCATAGACGAGTTTAATGGTATTTTGGCCGTACTATAAAATATATTATAAGAAAAGTATACAAGTTTATAATTTAATGACTTGAATATTGTTATATAAAAAAAATTATATATGATCGATTTCTGCAAAGTATTGTCTATAATTATTAATCTAAAACGTTTTCTTTTTTCGTTGGCTCTTGATAATTCACCTGCCATTGCCTTGTTTAGGAATTTATGTGTATGTATTATTACGGTAAAATAAGGTATAAAGCTCAGGAAAAAAAATCGGGATATAAAACGATTATTGCTATTATCTAATAAAATACGAATACGCGTCGCTATGTCATGCCACCTGTTTGGAATAATTTATTTTTAAGATATATGTCTATTATTTAATAGTATAAATATACTAAAACTGTTAATGAGCTAACACTGCTAATATAATCTGCTAATCTGTACATTATATATTTTTTTAATTGTATTCTGTTATCGATAATGAAATCAAATAACATTTATTTTTTAATTTATGTGTCTGTCTGCCCTCTTACGCATATATTTTTTTACACAAATTGATTAAATTTTAACCAATGGTAACAAATACTATAAATTAACACGTAAGATATTTGTCTTAAAAACAAAAGGATTATGAGAAAAGGAGTTAAAAGTTAAAACTTTGTGATAAATGACGTTCTTGATGGATTTTGATGTAATTTTTCATATTTGATAGTTGACAGCATAATATATAAACTGTGTTTCATCTCTCTAAAAATTGCTGCTATGTTTTGCTTGTGGCTTTGGTCGTGTTAACGTAGATTATGTCAATCTAACAGTTATTTTTCTATCCCTTGGAAATAGTGCTCGTTTCTTGATGAGACGTAAAATGATTTTGACATGTATTATCCCATTTATGTTAATTTTTTCATTTTGTTAGCGATTTTCGAAAGGCAACTTGGATATGTGCACTTATCTTCTTTTCTGTATTTCCGACAACGTGTATGCAAAATTTTTAATCATCGGTTGAGTAGATAAGAAGTAAAGGCGTAAAAAACGAATAAAATACCATACGAACAAAGTCACATTTGCATTTATATTCTTAGCTAGGATGTTTAATAGAATTATGTTGTTAGAAACTTAAAAATAACTTGGATTTCATTGTCAATTTTTCTTCTGATTTACTTTTATATGCCCAGTGTAGGGGGCGGGTGACGGTTAGTAGTACATATAAAAGAAGGTTAAATTTCCATCTCGATAGTTGTGTTTTTGTCCTTTATATATTCATTAGTTTGTTTTTATTTATTAATATCTAATGTGTAGTAGATAACCTACACCTACATTGAATATTCGTAATACGTACGTAAATGATTTGTACCTGTATTTATTCGTAAAAATCTTGGCATCCGTTACGTAATAGCTTTGGTAGTTGATAACTTTGAAATTGTTAGTCATTCCGTAATATGACTGTATTTCAATATGTGTGAATGTTTAATGAATGACAGATCAATGAAAATGAACGTTTGTATATATGAAATCACTAAACTGTAACACCGTTTAACTGATTACCAAGAAAAGAGACACATATATGTGTTTTTTCATAAAGAAGGTTTTGTACTATGTGGCTGTTCTTCTGGTGCCTTCATACGGGGGTGTGAAGATACCGTATCAGTGCATTGCACTTGGGCGATAACCATCATCTACCGCCCACCGTAACGGCCTTATGTTTTGGGATAAAGTACACATAGTGGTGGTGGTCAACTTAGTGCGAGTTGATTCAATGGATAGTTCCGTTCATACTGCATAATGTTATTGGTCTTCGCTGTTTCTGTCCGCTCTCCTTATTTGACAATATAAAGTTAAGGAGGACTCCTAGAGTGGAGCCCAAGTCTTGTTCATTCAGTGGCGTGGGGACGTTTGGTGTAGGGTCGTGTGATTGCGGCTGATTGAGCTGTTGGCTGGAGTCATCAGAGAGACTAGCGTCGATTCGCCGACTATGTTGTTGCGGTACTGGATGCCTACATCAAGCGCCGCTTATTTGTCTAATGCAAGCCACGGTGGCGGTTCGCCAGCTCTTTGTCTCCTGCAGGTTTTTTTTAGAAGGGACCTGCACTGTTAGCCTGGAAGGATTTCACAGCTTCACGGGACTTTGAAGGCGAGCGCGGAGGGCGCTCGAGCCCGAATCTCCTGCAGAAAACCGAGCATAGTAAATAGATGCCAGGATACGGCCTTTGATAGTTGGTGCAGGTTAGAGACTTACGCAACGGGTGGTAGCAGTTACGCATGGACACAGGTTAATGTCTGGTGGTACTATTGCCTGCTGTGCTGGTACTGCTGGCATCTGTGGCGTAAGGCGGGATCGAGGGGAGGACCCGCCTTCACACGTCATGCCTCAATCTTTATGCTCTGTATGTTGATCAGGTTCAAGAGTCCGAGTATAATTATGTCTGGTATCATGTAGAAGGTTGTGTTCAGGACAACGAAGAGAACTGAGTTGGCGCGCCCACTTCGCATTTTGACGTTTTTACACACCTCTGGCTTAAACCTCCGATTCCTTAGGGCTGGTGTGATCGAATTAGGGTCCGTATCTATGTGTAGCCCTTGTAGCTGGCTGGTTCAAATTAAGTAAAATAATAATAGCCTCGTAAGACAATGAACTGTATTACAAGTTTTAAACCAAGAGAAGGTTTTGTGGCGTATGTAGTCTTTCGTTCCAGCTGTGACAATGTAATGACATATAAATGTCATCAGTTACTTTACTACAGAATGTACTACGTGTGTCTTTCGCTGCTACCTTGAGGTCTTTCTCGACGGGCAGGGAGTACGCAAACCAATGGATTGCCTTCTTTCTCTCCATTTCAGTGAGGTAGCGTTGCACTACTGGGTAATCGTCTTCATCATCCAGGAACACCCGCACTCCGTAGAGTGGCACCTGCATGGTGGCCTGCCCAACAGCTTGTTGAGTATTTTAAAATGCCGCTGCCGCTGTCTGCAAGGTCTTCCACTTCTAAAACTGGTATTTCAACTTACTGGCACGCTGTTATCGTTACTGGTTGAACAAGGTTATTTACTTCAAGGCGTCAATAACTAAAATTGCGATGAAAAAAAGCGTCCATGTAGGAAGGTTTTTATGATGCCTCTGAACGCGATGGGAGACGCTGTATTCGTGTGTGACTACTTGAATAGGCAGAACAACGGATACCGTTTCATGCCGGTTGGTTTCATGGTTTGGATGATATGGTTTTGACATAGAGATAATACTGTTGACTATAATTTTAAGCGATAATGCAACCGGCATGAAAGGGTTTCACGATTGACGATACATAGTACATCTGGGGTACCCTGGGTGGTTGATTGCAGCCTCACTTATCTATCAGTTTTTTACGTATCCACCAGATCATTTTATTTTAAATTCTATTTCGTACTATCTAACTTCGTAGAAAAAAGTGGATAAGTATTTAAAATACATTAAAAACAAATTACGAACTCAAAAACATTTATTTTAGCTCAGTTAACGTCAATTAAATGAAATTGGTTAATGTTAGATTACGACTATGCCTTATAAGTATTGGTATTAGGCGAGCATTGTACATAAAATATTCAACCGGTTCAGCTCGTTGAGTTGGAGTATTATTATTATTACGGTCACAATCCACATTATTCTAATAAGATACTAAAGAGAATAACATTTTCAAATGAATACTGGACGTATACAATTTAGATTTAGGAATATAGGTTAAATTTTTTTAAATAATTGTCTTAAATTTTGTTCGGTGCATTCGAAAATTGTAAGATTTAATAACACTAAATAATAAAGATCTTAGCGAATACAAATGCACACCCTTATCTATAATTAATTCCTAATTTTATAATAGTTTTGTCAATGACTAAATATAATTTATCATGAATAACAAGATTTCATATTTGTATCGTTTTTAAAGATTTTTTTTATAGAATCTGATATTTTTGTGGTCACATGTGGTTGTATTATGATAGTTAGTATATTAATATTTTTAGTTTTTATTAGTATAGTAGAATCTCACTAATTCGGCACTATTCAAAGCTTAGGTGTGCCGGATTATTGTAATGTTTGGATTACTAAAATTTCATATAAATAATTCCATATATTTATAAAAGTACCAAAACATGGAAAATGTTATGAAAATTTTGAAACAGATTCAAGGCAATCTAAATAATCAAAATCTGGAAATAAAAAACATGCAAGAAAATATTAACAAAGCTATAAACGACAATATTAACAAAAAATTTACAATTATGGAAAATAGAACGAACAACCTAGACACGAAAATAAATCACCAGCAAAAAACCATAGATTATTTAGAAAGACAGGCCAGAAAGAAAAATCTAATATTCCATGGAGTAGAAGAGACCGAGCAGGGATACGAAGAACTACAAAGTACATTAATACGCTGTATTAAGAATAAAATGAAAATCTCCATTGAGCAATCCGAAATAGAATTTGTGTGCAAAAAAGAGAACAAAACAAGAACTTTATTAGTATCACTTACAACACTAGGACGAAAAATTGAAATCTTCGAAAAAAGAAATACTGAAGGGCTCACCCATTAACATTAAAGAAGACTTCTCACCACAAGTTTTGTTGAAACGTAAGGAACTACAAGAAGAAGTAGAAAAAGAACGCAAACTCGAGAAAAATGTTGTATTACGCTACGACAAAATAGTTACATTGCCGGGTAACCTCAAAAATAAACACTACGTAGTACATACTAAGAAACAAAAACGAAATCTGTCAAATTCCCCTGAAAACCCTACCACCGTGATCAATGAAGACAACATCAAACAGATACTGAAGATAAAATAAGACAAATTATATTACCTCCTACATATACAACACACCACACAATAAAGAGTCGGAGTCAGGCTCGACTGGAGAATACTCATCAGCAAAAAACGAATAAAGAAAGCCCCTCTACATCTCCCAATACGGCTTGTCACCGCGGGGGATAATGACATAACCCTCCATCTCCACTACAAAACCTTTACATATGCACTTACAATGCAAAATCTCTACTATCTAATGAAAGATTATTCGATTTTAAAAGAGCGATTTTAGAAATAAAATACGATATTATTGGCCTTTCTGAAATAAGCCTTTTTTTTTCGACCTGATTTTCTCTGTTAGCCGTAAGGACTTTGACAGCTTCACCGAACTTTTTGGGGCGAATGCTAAGGGCACTCAGCCCCGTGGCAGCGGCCGCAAGGGTGCCAGAATGGCCGAACCTCGGCTTGGACATCTGCCGGAACACGAACAAAGCGATCTATTCGCGATCCTAATTAACCAACAGGTCCTAAGTTACTAGGTTTAGTGGTCCTAACAATAACATAGGGCAAGCCACGCAAGGGCCGCGGGGGTAGTCCCTTACAGAACCGTGTACTTAATGTGTGGGTGTGCACGGATGATATGCTGTGTGATGATGTACTTTCATTGATGTAGAGTATCACTGTATCGCGCGTGCAGAGTCACTTGAGGGCTCCTATCCGGAGGATCGATCCTAGGCTCAAGCATCTGCAGAGGGAGGCCGCGGCGGGTGTGTGGGAGCGAAATTTACCGCTCGGCCTCGGCGGCGAAGACGGTGGTTACGCGGGCGTGTGCGCGGATACGTGCGATTAGTGGAGACGGCAGGGAGAAGCGTGTTCAATCTTGTTATTTTGTCGACGGGATCGGTGAAGCAGTTACGTGGCCGGCGCGCGAAGTGTTTAGCATACGGATTGGGAGTGTAGCTAACTACGTGTACTATTTTGGGATTGGTATGAATTTCGGCCTTTTCGAAAAATTTCTTTGTGACATCTTTAATATATGCATATATGGACGGAAGGTCCATATCTTTATGTAAATCTACATTGCGGACATAGGGTGGGGCTTGGACGGCTATGCGTATGAATCTGTTTTGCAACACTTGTAGTTTGCAAAGGGTGGTGCGCGAAGCGTGAGCGAATACGGGGCAACTGTAAGTAAGTATGGGACGGATGCATACTTTGTATATTGTGAGCTTATGTCTGAGTGACATTTTGCTCTTAGAGGAGGTAAGATTGCGTAGCAGAACCATAGCCGTGGAGGCTTTTTTTTGTACGTAATCTATATGTTTGTTGAAGGTTAGGCGCCTATCTAAAACTACACCAAGATATTTAGTATGATTAGCCCAGGGGATATTGACACCGAAAAGGTGTAATGTTTTTCTAATATTCCTCCTCGCGTGAGGATCGAACATGATAGCCACACTTTTGTCTGGGTTTATTCCTATGCGCCATTTGAGGCACCAGGACCCAAATGTAGAGACGGCCCTTTGTACGCGGTAGTATATATGAATCCTATTCCTGCCCGAGCTGAAAATGACTGTGTCGTCTGCGTAGGAGCCTACTGCGACGTTGGAGAATTCGGGAATGTCGCTAACGAACAAATTGAACAGGCAAGGCGCTACGATAGAGCCTTGGGGGACTCCTGAGCGTATTGGGTGAGGCGAGGATAGGGCTCCATCTGCTTTGTAGCACTAGCCTGTCTGGAACTTGTAAGAGATTGAGTTTAAATATGAGACCTTCGTGCCAGACCTTATCAAAAGCTTTGGCTATGTCAAAAAATACGATACAAACCTTAAGTACAAATATGCACGACATTAAATTAGAGGGAAATGAAAATATGGAGTCCTTATACAAAAAAATTAAAACAACTATAATCTCCAGCTTAAATTCAATAGAACAGAAACCAATGAAACGTGAGACTATTCCTAGTTACATAAAGTGTCTTATAATAAGAAGAAATGAATTAATACATAAGAAGTCCCCAACAAAGGAAGAAAAAGGTGAACGTACCTACCTCTATAAAAATATCTACAAATTAATGAAACGAGAACGCACAGAACAAAGAATAAATGAAATTAAAACACATCTTGAATCAACAGGTAGCTTAAAGCGGGGTCTTAAAAATCTTAATACTATGAAAAGATGGATTCCCTATATAAAAAAATGACGTTACCAACATGAAAATATTATCAAGGTCAAATATATTAGAGAAAGCAACATTGTTTTTAAACAATTTATACTCGGCAAGAGATATTACTACTGAAATCGAAACAACTAACCGGAACTCTGCTACTCTAGATAGATTTTCGACACATGAAGTAATAAAGAAAATGGAACTTTTAAAATCCGGTAAAAGCAACGGACTAGATGGAATCTCAAATGAAGCACTGAAATTGGGAAAAATGTTACTAACACCATACTTAACAATTTTATTTAACAAGATCTTAGATGACAGAACAATACCGAAAGAATGGGCGCAATCCGACATAATTTTACTTTACAAGAAAGGAGACCCTGCCGATATTGGAAACTACCGATCAATAAGCTTACAATCAAACGTGTACAAACTATTTGCTTCATGTCTTGGGGTTCGCCTAGCAATGATCATAGACAAATTTCAGCCGCCGGAACAAGCAGGTTTCAGGAAAAACTTCTCAATAACAGATCACATCCACACTTTAAATTTGATCATAGAGAAATATTTAGAACACAATAAACCTCTCTACCTTGCATTTATTGACTACGCCAAAGCCTTCGACTCTATATCACATAAAAGCATGTGGAAAGCTCTACATGAATGCGAAATACCATCAGAAACTATAGATCTAATAAAAGACATTTACTACAAAAGCAAAAGTCGTGTAAAATTAGAGAGACAAGGTCCTGAAATAAATATTAGTAGAGGCGTCAGACAGGGTGACCTCCTATCACCTGTTATCTTTATAGCTGTGCTCCAAAGTATAATGAAAACTCTGAACTAGGAAAGGAAGGGAATTAATATAAATGGAAAACTCCTCAGTAATCTTAGTTTTGCAGATGACATCATACTCTTCTCTGAAACAGCATCTCAAGTACAGAAAATGTTTTTCGAATTAAATGATGTATGCAATAAGATCGGTTTAGAACTAAATGCTATTAAAACTAAAATTATGATGAATCACCAAACTATTCCAATAAAGGTCAATAATAATACATTACAATATGTTCAAAACTATGTTTACCTGGGTCAACAAGTATTTTTTCAAAGACAAGACACGAAGATGAGGTTAAAAGACGAGTCAACATAACCTGGAATAAATTCTGGAGCAATAAAGAAACCCTTAAATCAGAATTACCTTTAAAACTTAAGAAAAAAATAATGGACTCATGTTTACTACCTTGTCTTACATATGGCTGCCAGACATGGATTTACAATAACTATACCAAAAACAAAATACAAGTATGCCAGAGAGCGATGGAAAGGAGTTTACTAAACATACAAAGACAATATCGGAAAAGAAATACAGAAATAAGGAAAACAACAAAAATAATAGACGCTTTAGAATACTCTCAAAAACAAAAATGGAATTGGGTGGGTTCATATTGCACACATGAACAAGGAAAAATGGACACCAAGGGTAACTACCTGGCAAGGACCAACAAATAAAAGATTAAGAGGTAGACCAAAGGAAAAATGGATTGATGAAATAAAAAGAAAAGCTGGTGAAAACTGGATCACCAAAGCAAAAGACAGACAGATGTGGAGCGAAATAGAGGAGGCCTTTACCCGCAGAGGGGTCCATAATGATTTATAAAAATGAATTTTGATTTTGTTTTTTTTTTGCATTTAAAATTTATATACATTCAAATTATTTATTATGATTGGAATTTAAATTTAATGATTATTAATAGTTATATTTTATTTTTGACATGCTTGTTTAATATATTTTTTCATTATGTAAATAAGGAGGCTATAATAGTAATAATAATAATTAATTTTTACACTTTTTTTTAAAACATCGCCAGCTGTGATATAATATGAAAGAGGAACTTATTTTTATACCAGTATTTTACTTTCTACATAACATTTTGATTCATTGGCTGCAGTTTGGTGGTAGAAGCATGGTTTATGGAGGACTATTGACGTGTCGGTTTAGTGATATTCTACTGTTGTTACCTAAAATATATCATACGTGGATAGTCAAAGCGTCACGGTCCTACTTCCTTTCGATCTTTGGACGGCTCCGGCACCGAATGGCGCACTCTCTTCTGGACTGTACCACATTTCTTACGCGGACGATAGCCTAGCAGTCTTAATAATTACTATCGTAGCTTAATAATATACGAATTTTATTATGCGTAAATCATTAAATCTTTGGTACTCCAAAATATGCCTTAACATAATACGTACAATTAACAGTACGAGCTTCTTTATTTTTTACCAGCAGACCGTAGCAGATAGTTGCAACTCATGGTTAAATAAGTCAAGAAACGCTAAGAATCTTATACTAACATGAATATAGTGGTATACGATGTCAGCCAGAAATAGGTTGTTATTTGTCATGTTGATGCATAGTCGGCTGTTTTACAATCTGTGAAACTGCCGCGTTACCATATAAAATAAAATATATGTAATATGTATATACATACACTATAGACACAAGAAAGATCTAGCATTACAACTTCGTTGATAACCTTTGGGAAAAACCTAATTTGTTTTTCTTTTATTTTCATAACAGTAAGGTTCAAGGCCGTAAGAAGTATTTCTTCATATAAACTTTAATAATTAAATTTTACTTGTTATAACGAACATTGTCGGAGAAAACACTGTTTTAGAACAAACTTTGATAGTTAGAGACCTTCCTGTGAAATAAAATAATTACAGAAACAGAATTGTTGGTACTGGCGTTTTATTATGTATTTATAAAATATTTAAATATATGTATGAGATCGAACAGATTTTTAAATTTTATAAAATTATTAGCTGACCCGACATACGTTGTTCTGTCTTATAAATTATTTCTAGTGAATACTTTGGTTGTATTAAATAATTAAAGGATGAGGGTAGAAGAGCGAAAATTTAGGTATGTATGTATTTTTTAATACCACAGAATAATAAAAAAAAACAAAACGACAAAAAACAAAATTTAGGGTGGACCACTCTTATCACTTAGGGGTATAAAAAATAGATTACGACCGATTCTCAGACCTACCGAACATTGCGATGCAAGGAAGAAATACTATACGAAATATCTTATCTTATCTTATATTCCACCACCATCAAACTATGCTACGTTATATACGTTATTCTTCTCGTTTTATCTATTCAGCTTAAAGACTGCTAATACTGGGTATAAGCCTATCATAGAGTTCCTTATAATAAACGGTTTTACGTTTCCAGTGGGTTCTCGCAACCTTCTAAAATTCCCCGGTAAATAATAGCAGCACCACTTCTCATACTGTGAGTATTGTAAAATGCGACTAAGGTATTTTAGGTAGGATTGGCAGCGGAATTCTTCGAGTATTATTTTAGATCAAACTGCGATTATGGATTCGGATAGCGTGGTACTCATGGTAAATCAACCGAACATTATTATATTATTTTCAATAATAAAAAAATATAAAATATCTTCCTTACTTAATATGTAATATAATCCATACTAGTCCAGCGATTTCATTTTTTTAAATTTAAATTACCAAATTTGAAGCGATGATAGCTCAGTGGTAGTGTGTATGACCTCGCGTCAAGGGTCGTGTGTTCGAATCCACCTACAATGAGCTTGAGTTTTCGGTGAAGTAAAACATCATAGGAAAACCATAGCATGGTGGTGGGGTATTTTCGAATGCTCGCCTGGATAGCAACCACCCGCGAGTTGAAAATCTGCCGCCAAATACCAATAGGTGTGTTCCGGCAGTTGCACTTGAGAGTCAGTTCCTCCACAAGTTTTGCGTGTTTACTAACTTGGGCCGTATCGTCACTTAAGATCAGTTGAGATTATGGCCATAACGCTAAACCTTAACTATAAAAAAAAACTAATATTATAAATGCGAAAGTGAGTTTGTTTGTTTGTTACGATTTCACGCCTAAACCACTGAATCGATTATGATGAATTTTGGTATAAAGATAGATATGAACCTGGAGTCGGTGATAGGGTACTTTTTATCGCGAAAACTTTATTGGAAGAGGGGTAAATAGAGGGATAAACTTTGTATGAAACTTTTATTGTCTCATCCGATTAGTTTATCAAAATCAATATTAACGTGAGCGAAATTTCATGTAAAATCATGTATTTAAATAGAACTATAACTAAACAATTCTCTACATGTTTTTTTTATAGTTTATAGGTTTAGCGTTATGGCCCCAGTGTCATCTGACGTTAGGTGACGATGTGGCCCAAGATTGTGGAAATGCTAAACCTAGGACTGGCTCTCTAGAAATTATAACTAAATTGTGCTTTGTTATGACTGTTGTATTTTTTGAAGTTGTAGGATGTTCTATTTATACTCGTATTACTCTTAAACATAGCATTTTCATATTACAGTACGGATTACTTTAAACACTTGCAAAACAATATTATCAATTAAAATTCGATAATTACGGAAATTAACAAGACAAGAGCTCTATATAAAACCAAAAACAAATTAGATTACAATGATATTTAATTATTAACTATTAACCATCGAGAATATGTCTAAGATGTTATAGAGCAAGCAACTTATTCACTGAATTAATACTGGGTTTGTCAAAAATTCGGATGACGCAATAATAAGTTTCATACAAAGTTTATCCGTCTCTTTACTGCACTTTCAATAAGTTTTATTGCAAGAAAAGTAGCCGATCACCGTCTCCAAGATCTCGTCTACCTTTAAAATTCTATTCTCTAAAATTTATCATAATCGATGCAACAGTATAGACGTGAAAGCGTAACAAACAAACAAACTCACTTTCGAACTTATAATATTAGTAAGGATAAATTATATACATATACATATCTATATATATTAAATATTTTTCGTATTTATTTTATTTTGTATTTGTTATTAATTTATTATAGTTCAAAAATAACTGCCTATCGAGAAATTTACAATTTTTATAACATACGGCTATAACAAGTAGGTGAGGTGTGGGAATATTGAGATAGAATTGTTTATGACACTATAAAGCAACCCTTCTTTCCTGCAACGTTCGTATTTACTTTATGGGTCGTTTTCGTTGATCGAACCCATCAGCTTACTTTACCTGTTTATTATATATAATGAAAATACGTTTTCATTAAGTTTTAAATATATTTGACGAACAAAAAGTCCATGGAGTAAAAAAATGATTTTTAATTTAGGTTTGATAACCATCTGTTTATGAACAATTTATTATTATTGTTGTTATATGATAATGATAATGATGAAATTAAAATTATTTAGAAAGGCAATACGTAGACGATAGAAGACAATAGAAGTCCAAATGCTTCATGACTTCTAAATAAATGTGAATAGATTTAAAGTTGTTTTGTGAATGTTCAACTACATATAATATAGGCCACTAGAATATTGAACAGGTCCGTAAAGAGTTGGCAATACGCATATGTTTGTTAGCTATGATGTTCCAAGCGTTCAAAAGCACCAGTTACAGCTTACGGTTTACTTTTTAGGCACCATTGCGATAGTGCTATAGAAAGTGAGATATCCTTGATAAAGAGAAATGTCGATCTTGTAGTTTCTATCATCTTAAAGTAAAACAAACTCCGAACATGTTTGGTATATTTCTATGTCTAGTTTCTTATTATATTTTTTCGCATGTTATAATATTTTCGGACAATACGTCATTTGACCTTAGATTATATACAATTAACTTAAAAACAAAATTAGACAAAAATTATGGGTCACAGATCATAAATTTGAATTTGAACTTTTAACAACTGGAAAGGACAGGGCAATATTTGTCGGCACAGTTAGTCAAAAATACTTCTAGAAACCATAAAACTAGAGTGGAAATAAAACTACGAGACAGTAAAAATTATAGTGTAACAAACGTGTGCGACGCCGTCGCTATATTTTACATATACGCATTTATTAATAATTAACAAGCTTATTTGTTACTTTTTATATTTTATTACTTAAGAGAAACTCGTGGAAATCTTTAGAGATGCAAATTTTATGCCAATAGGACGCTGATGTTAACTTTAAAAATTATAATAAAATGATTCTTATTACGTATAGAGCAATAGTAGGATTTCTCTAAATGCAAAAGTAATGTAAAAATATGGCTTTTTTTAAATTTCAAAAATTACCATTGTATATTATAACGTTAATTATAGGATCATAATATAAATCCAACACATAAACATTATTTCTAAAATACGAGACAGTTGTGCTTTATTTTAACTTGGCTTATTTTTACTGCCTCACGTTCTAGTGATATTAAATGATAAATGTGATTGGTGTACACGTAGAGAACATTTGTGGCATATAAAAATATGTTTCATTTTCTTGCAGGACTACTATTATTATTATTGTAGTGTATGTGTTCTGGGTTCTAGGTTGACAATATCTCTGTCACCAGTATTACAATTATTGTAGCCATTGTTAGGCAAACGAGCAAAACCATACATCATTTTTTTAAATCGTGTTAAATTGTTCGTGTCTAATTTTGTAATACACACATGACACATGCGAACTATATTGCTATAGTCAACAATACATATCGTACATGCATTTTACATTCTGTGACATTTGGCATTCCAAATATATTTTATCTATGCATTTTGCTGATTTAACACAGACAATACTTTTTTGTAATTTTCAGTCAGTGTCTGTTTAGTTATCTTTCTTAATATTTTTACTGTAAGCTTATGTTTTTAATAAACAAAATAAAAACAATTATCGTCCTCATAACTCGGTCTGTATGTACATCTATGGCTTAAAAAATAAACCATGTTGGGTTCTATTGATTGTTTTAGTGGTTTTAAAGTTTTAATCACACTAACGGATATTTTTATGATATGAAAGGATGATTCATATTTATTTATTATGTAAGATATATAGTTCCATAGATATGAAAGAAGAATTTAGAATAATATACAAAGAGACTAATAGGTCAATCCGAAAGGACCATAACAACCACAGATACGAAATTATTTCAAGAAACATTAAGAATTTTAGAAGTACCAAAAAGCCTACAAATAAAACTACAAAATCTAGAAAAGATGTAATAAACCATGCAACAAATTTCTACAAAAACTTATACTGGAAACAAAACAACACTGAAACGGAAGCGCAAACAACTCACTTGAACACGACAGACTGCATCAGACAAAATAGCAGCTCCTATTTTAACATGTCATTTTACGAAATTGTTCAATATGATACTAGGCGAAGAAAAAGTACTAAAACAATAATGTACATCAGACATAATTCTATTCTTCAAGAAAGGAAACTCCTTGGATATAGGAAATTATAGGCCGATAAGCCTGCTGGCAAGCATATACAAACTATTTTCTTCCATAATTTTAAAGAGAATATCCGATGATATTTTTAAGCAGCAATCGAAGGAACAAGCAAGATTTAGGTCAGGCTCCAGCACATTGTACCACATACATACATTAGAACAGGTCATAGAAAAATACAGATAATACAATAGTCTTCTGTATGTGGCCTTCATTGACTACTGCAAAGCTTTTGACAGCATCAGCCACTGTTCAATCTGGAACACACTACAACAATTAAATATTAACTATAAATACATCAATATCTTAAAATATATCTATACAAAAAGTACGAGCAGATTTAAATTAGAAACTAGAAGAGACGGAATAAACATAGGACGAGGAGTTAGAAAAGGAACATGTTAGAAAGGAAGCTGTTTATAGCAGTACATGATAATATTTCTCAAAAACTAGACTGGAAAAACAGGGGAGTGTACATAAACGGACACTATTTAAACCATCTGTGGTTCGCTGATGATATTGTTATAATTGCTGAAACCGCTAAAGACCTAGAGGGAATGATGAGATCACTGGACTGCGAAAGCTCCGAAATCGGCCTAGAAATGAATGTAAATAAAACTAAGATATTAACAAACAATCGCGAGCACCTGATAGTGATAAAAGGTAATCAAATAAAATACGTCAGCGAATACATCTACTTGGGGAAGAAAATCCATTCATAACGTCAAGCAACGAAGAAGAAGTAACAAGAAGAATCAAAACTACTTGTACGAAATTCTGGGCATTAAGAGAAATTCTAAAAGGAAATTACAGCTTGCACATGAAAAGGACAATATTTGATACATGCCTATTACCCTGCTTGTTGTACGGTTGCCAAACTTAGATATTTACAAATAAAATATCAAATGCAGTCAAACAGCAGTGGAAAGAAGCATATTGAAAATTAGAAGAATATATAAAATTAAAAGCGAACGCATTCGTAAAAAAACTAAATTCAACCTATTGCCTTTGGTTATTGTGGAACAGTGTAGTGATCAAAGTGCCACCATTGTAAGTACGCTGCACACCGGCTGTCAACAACCGACATTATGTCTCCTAGATAACCGTTGAGATCCCTCATAAAAAAACACCCCGACACAGTGTAATAACTGCCAGTCATATGGCCACTCGCAACTGTTATATTAAGCCACGCTGCGTAACATGTCTAGGAGATCATTTTACCCGGGAATGCCCACGCACCTCCGAGACCTTCGAACCTCCCAGCTGTGTCTTATGCGGCAAGCCCGGGTACCCCGCGAACTATCACGGGTGTGAACATGCCCCACGCACAAGACGCACGCGTTTAACCACGCCAGCGCCTTCAGCGCAAACAGTGACTACAGGTCCCGCACCGCCGCCACTCATGTCTTCCCGAGCCAGGTTAAACCAGCGTGAGTCACTTCCTCGTACCCATTTCTTCTGCAGAGACCCGCACTAGCCCTGACCATACAAAGAAATTCTTCGAAAAAGCCGAAGTTCATCCCAACCCCAAAATAGTACACGCAGTTAGCTACAATGCCAATCCGCATGCTAAAGGCTTCGCGCGCCGTCCACATAATTGCTTCACCGATCCCGCAATAAAATAACGAGATTGAACGCGCTGCTCCCTACCGTCTCCACCAATCGTACGTGCCCGCGCACAAACCCGCACAACCGTCGCCCTCGCCGCCGAGGCCGAGCGGTTAACTTTGTTCCCGCATACCCGCCGCGGCCTTCCTCCGCAGACGCTTGAGCCTAGGTTCGATTCTCCGGGTAGGAGCCCTCGAGTGACTCTGCTCGCGCGATACAGTGACACTCTACATCACTGAAGGTACATCATTACACCGCATACCATCCATGCACACCCACACATTAAGTACATGGTTCTGTGACGGACTACCACCGCGGCACCTACGCGGCTTGCCCGATAAGGTCGTGTTAGGATCACTAAATTAGTAAGTTAGGACCTGTTAGTCAGTTACACTCCCGAATCCTTGTTTACTTTCCGTAAGCAGCCCAAACCAAGGTTCGGCCATTCTGGCACCCTTGCGCTCGTTGCCTCGGATCTGAGTGCCCTTAGCACTCGCCCCAAAAAGTTCGGTGAAGCTGTCAATGATCTTAAGGCTAATAGCGTATGTCAGTTCAACCAAAAAAAAATCAAGCAGCAATAGGGATTTCAGAAGACGATAGAACATGTTTAGGTATGTTTGACAAAAAAATGTGTTAAAAAAACTCGTGTTACGTACTTGATATCAATTGCCCTAATTATTTATTGCGGTGCTTTGCCATGTTGTTAGTATGCTGAGAATAATTACTGGCATTGTAATGTTATATAAGTATTAAAATTATTGAACAGAAATACGATTAATGTCTCTGTACTAAGCCGATAGCTTAAAAAATTGTATGTAATAATCACATAGTAGTCTTAATATCTATAAGTATATTATCTATAGTCTATTAATATTGATTAGCTTATACATTTTCTAAAAGTAGTAAGTGTGTACTATCTTTAACATGTGAATAGTTAACGACAAATCTGTATTTAATTATGATGAATGTTAACTCAAGAACAGTCTTGGTATTTGTCGATTATATAAGCTGGAAATGTCCTGTAGTTTCGTAATTTAACTTCAATGTAATTAATGAACTGACCGTAGTCCGGGGCTCTTGGTAGTTAGTGAAGTGCTTAATCATTACTGTGGGTACGTACCTAAGGCCAATACATTACGAGTGTTACGTAAACTCTCCCGAGACTAAACAGTACGGGTGATTACACTACGAATGTAAAGGCAATTGAAAACTTTTTACCGTATTTATGCACGTGTTCAATGTTTTTTATATCTTGAATTAATTTTTCATAGCAAAACTAATTGACGGTGCTGTAGCTGACGGTAGACACAGTTCTATAGAAAAACGACGTTCTGTCTTTATGGTGAGTATTGCATCTGGTGTATTTTGGTCGCAATCCAGACGGACACAATTGCTTTTTGTTTTGTTAATGCAGTTAAAAATATAATTATGTAAATCCTCTAACCGGTCAGGCTACGAGAGTGCCGTATGGGACTTACCAAGTGAGACGAGCCATCAAATACCCACATAAAAATACCACGATTAGCCACAATCCCCGTTATTACCAAAGCCCGGGGACTACTTTTTTTTTTTGAAGTTTTGATATTTTCGTATTTTGTATGGACAACGCGTCAAAGGACGTGGGTTCGAATCCATCTACAAAGAGTTTTAGCTTACGATGAAGAAAACCATAGCATGGTGGTAGAGCTTTTTCTAATGCCCGCGTGGCTAGCTACCACTCTCAAGTTGATTATCTGCCATTTAATACCAATAGGAGTGTTCTGACAGTTGCACTTGAGAGCTAATCCCTCCACAGGTTTAGCGTGTCAACCAACTTGGACCGTATCGTTACTTAAGATCAGGTGAGATTATGGCTGTAACGATATCTTTATATAAAAATTTCGTGTCACGTTGTTTGTCTGCGATGAACTCCTAAACTACCGAACCGATTTTAATAACCTAGTTTTTGAATTTTTCACATAAAGTTTGAGGTTATGTGAAAAAAGTGTTAATACAAACTTAGTATGTGTGAAAATCTTATAGAAAAAAAACTTGTGTATGTCTTAACTAACGTGATCGTGTAACTGAGCTTAAATGAGCTAATTGATAGAGGTAAATTCATATATTCAATATATTAATTCAATTCAATATTTTTTTACATCATAGATATTCCATGATATGATAGATACCACTATGGTCGAGTTATTAACTACATAAAGGGGGAGAACAACATCTGCCGGACCAGTTAGGTTAATATATATTACTGTCGCTGACTGCTTCACTCAAATGCCAAAATTAAGCAGTTATTTTAGTATAACATGTAATTAAGCAGACACCACTATGCAATCGTAAAGCATGTACATAGATCTTAAATCGATTTGAAGCCGTCAAATTGTATTTAAGGCTTGGTAGTAACACGGCCGGGTAACATTTCTCGCCCATTTGGCCTTGATGAAAGCGAGTATCGAGTTGGATAATTCTGATAACGACGGAGCGCCGCGCCCGTTCGTAAACAGCTTTCCTCACAAAATACATTATATGATCATCCACTACAGACAAGATCAACTTGCATTAATGAAGGGAATTTACTATCGAAACTTACTATCATTGCTTTGCTGGGTAACAAATTATGTGTTAACGATATACTGTAATAGTAAAAATGTTTTACGATCGTTTACTATTTTTTAATTATTTTTTACAATTTTCTAGTCATCAAATAACTATAATAATTTATATACTCAATATGCTTAAGAATATACTTAATATAAATGTTAAAAATTAAGAGTCTATATATACAAAGACGTTGATAGACTAACTCATCAACGCACAGACTAAACTACAGAAACTAAGAATAAGAAAATAAGACAGTAGTTCCCAGTTGTAACGTAGAGGCTCACTAAGACACGATTCTTCGAAATGTATTCCCTAATAAACTTTAATAAACGGAGTTGGTAAAGTTTATATGGAGGAGAAAATATGATTACTTAAATAAAATTAGTGGATACCAAGCATACTATTCACTGAATAAAAATACACAATCATATATGTATTTGTTCTTGAAATGTATTCTTGAGTCAGTTATTTTTTTAATATTTCTATGTACATGTGCTTATTTTACAATATAAAGACTTTATATTCGTACGGCAAAGTAAGTCCTCTGTACCTGAAGTATATAAAAAAAAATGACCACCGGGGGACTCGGACCATCAGAGAGAGTCACTGTCAGAGCGGCCTACGATTTGTTGATTTCAAGACGCGGCCAGCCATAAGATACTCACAATGATCTTATCACCTTGCACATGGTGATCGCAGCACAGTTGAGTACAAATTTATACAAACCTAATTAATTGCTGGACATTTATCAGCTGACCCTGGAATGCGATATGCCTAAGAGAGTCACTATGATAGGTGTTACAGCGGATGTATGATAATCGACATCCAATCAGACACAATTATCATCTTACTTACTACCCTGAGTACCTCATTTTGTAATCGCTATTTTAATGCTAACAGTATTCACGGTTCGAAAAACGAAGTTCAAGTCATTGTTTTGGAGATGATTAGTTAAGTAAACATAATAAAGTATAACTGTAGTAATGAATAAATATTGAGCAATAAAATTAACATAATTAATTTATTCTATGGCAAGGTTTGAAATGTGGTTTTCGAGGTTTGTTACGTTGAGTAACACTATTTGTAAAGAATCGTCGAAAAATGCCTTCCGTAATAGGAACTCAAATACTGAAATTGATTCAACATACATCTTATAAAGTTATACATTTAAGAAAATATTATTAATATATATTTCGGATGACTATTACATTATTAACCTAAATTGAAGTTAAATAAAAAAGTAATAAAAAAGTACGGAACTATGTATTATGTGTAATTTTATTACAACAATAAACTCGAAAGTAAATTCCGCCCTGTGTCATAAATTTTTATATTAATAGGGTTTACGGTTTTATGTCATCAGCTTTTTTACTGTAACAACTTTCCAATTATTTGTTTGTATTGTATTTATGTATATATATATATTGTATTTATAGTATCTGTCTACTACAGCAATATAAAAACTATCAAGTATACGAATGATTAAGCAGGTTTAAACCATCTCTAATAATGTATACTTTATCTGTTTATTTTTTAAATTTCATAATTTTATGTTCGTTCTTGATCACAGGAAAATGTTGATAATTGAGACGAATTAATAACTTAATACTGTGCATTAATAAAAAAATCTATTGAAATAAAAGTATAAACATAAATATTATAAATATTTCCTGATTTCGTTATAATACTTATAGTTGAGTCTTGATTTTGTTGATGTTATGAAGTAGTAAATCAGTGTACGATTTATCTCATGTTAAGAAAGTCACTGCAGCCTGCATATTAAGAAGAACCTAGAGTCTAAAATAATGTCAAACAATAATATGTTTTATTCCAGTTGGTGAGTGATGTTAAAAATTCACTGCAGACAACTCTTTAGTTGTATGAAAAACAAATGTAGATGTTTTGGCCTACTATGTTCTTACATTTTCTGGCACATGTAAGCTATAATTACATTGTTTAATGAGAGTTAAAGTTTTCTATGTTGTCATGAAAGTGAAACAATTATTTCATTAATATTTTATTTAATAACCACAGCAAAAGTCTAGTTTCATTCATTAAAATTACTAACAATCGATTACAGTAAATTAATATAAGTTCATAATTAGTTTATTGAATGTGTACATTCTAAATGTGTAAATATACAAAGGATTTCAGGAGACATCTGATACGAATGTGGTGTTTAATTGATTTTGTTGAACATCGTGCCGCCGCTGGCTATTCACTAACATCCACTTTGACGGTATAAGAGTGGTCAACCGAATCCGACTACATTACACAATGCTTTTAGTCTGCAGGATTTAACTGAATACTGCGCTAGTCTTTTTTGTAGTATCTCGCACGGGAAAGCGATATCAAGCACCATGATATTGACAAACGTCGTTGACAAAAGTCGTAATTTGTTGTCATGTCGTTCACCAAAAGAGTCGTTATATCTAATCTATCAACATGGGCATGGTCGTGACGCGCTCGGGTACAGATCTCTACCATATCGTCTAACGTTTGGGATATACCTGCTGATCATGAAATTTAGTATTTAGAAGTATTTGGCAACGAATTTACATATGGCATTCGAGACCGCTTCCATGGGGTCTTCAATGTTTCTACTCACCCCGATTTTAGATTCCTTGAACCAAAATGTGTTCCTTGTTCACAGCATCACGCATGAACGGATGGAACAATTTTGCTAATTCTTTTTTTGTTGTGTTAATTATTGTCAGAAGAAGGTTCTTATGAAAGAAAAAAATAAGAAAGTTCAGCGAAAGTATAGAAAATTTAAGAAAACTGTCACTATAATGCACCAACAATATTCATAGTGAAGACAGAACAACGTCTGTCGGGTCAGCTAGTATTTTATGAATGTTATGTACATTATAGACATATTTGTTTATTTCGATAGTCAAAGAAGTTGAGAGCTTTAATACTTTTAGTTGCAGTATTTTATTAGTACTTATATATCTCCTAAGAACCGTTAGCATTATATCTTTAAAGGGATTTTATTTATTAATAATATTGTATGATGTGTTTATTTATAAAAAAAATTTATAAACCAAGTATTAAATTGCTGATAGTAAAAAAAACTTTAATACGTAGATATTAACGAGAAAACACTACAAGTACAAAGTAAATAAGTATAAGTTGTGAGAAATGCCTGACTACATGTATCGGTAAATAACAAACGAAAATCCGTCGACTAAATCAATGACACTATGGGGCTGAGTCTCTGTTTATTAATGGTGTCTAAGTTAAAATATATGCTCCAACATAAATTGAGCGGTAAACAATTTGAAAGCCTTCCACTTTCGAGCTGTATTTAAGCCCATATTATATGTCTACAGTAAGATGGTGTTATTGACTAAAATAAATAAGCGTAAGCGTAAATGTTGTTGTATCTAATCATTATATATATATTACTATATATTATCACATAACCATTTTTATAGCTAAATAAAGATTGGTTATAATCTTAGATAAAGCAATTAATTAACTCTTTTTAAAAATTATGATTCGTAAATAAGATTTTCTAGCAAAATATTTAAAGTCATTATATTACTCAAAGCCTTTGTAAGGCTTCTAGATTAAAATTTAATGTATATAGTATGAAAAAGCCTTTCCAATTTAAATAATCCGGTTATTTGAGTCCTTTGTATTGCACGTTATAATCGTCCCACCGAGCTCACAGATTAACGCTTTTTGAAAGACCCGTCGTATCATGCCAATTCTTAGTTTATGTAAAGATGAGGTTATTCTATTTTATAGCAGATTTTTGTGGTTTTGTTATAATAAACCGTGATTCTAACATAAATCATGGTAACCTTCGAATAACTGAGTATTGACTACGTAATTGTGGGCCGTTTATAATAATAAGAAGCGTGAAGAGGTAGCTTAGTTGACAGTGAGTTTTGGTTTATAATCAGTCGCCGTTGATTCAGATTGTACTAGCTTACCATTAGTTGCAGTTCAGTCACTTTGCTGCGCGACATAAAAAATATAAATATAGAGAATCTGTTTTTAACTCTACTTTCGACAAGGGATCTTTGTAAACCTTTAACTAATAATAAAGTTGTCAGTTTTTTACATGATGGGTAGTGCGTTCATCCGTTACAAATTTAATAACTCGTAACGGTATATTTTCATATCTCACTATTGGTTTAGATAATTACTCGAATTGGCTTAATATATATTACTGTGTTGGTAAATATTCTTGAAGTCAGACATGAAAGGGCATTTTTTACATATACTCAGGTAAGAAATCTAAAAATAAAGAATATCTAAACGTGTTCATAGAAATAATGTGACAAATATATATCAGTTTTTTATTTTTTCTGTAAAATGGTTTCAGATGTAAAGTTGAATTTATTATCAAATACTAGTTTTGACGTTATACCACTACACGAAATTAAGTTCCTAAATATATTTTGGTTAGGGTTTATTGTTAAGGACTGGCAAGTGCAACTGCCGGAGTACACCTATAGGTATTTGCCGGCAGATTTTTAACTAAGGGTGGAAGCTAGCCCGGCGGGCATTAGAAAAAGCCCTGCCACCATGCTATGGTTTACCACAATGTTTTCCTTCACCGAAAACTCAAGCCATTGTAGGTGTATTCGAACTCACGACCCTTGACGCGGCGTCCGTACACACTAGCAACTGAGCTAACGGTGTTTCAAAGTTAACGCATTAAAGAAAAACAGGAAAAAGTAAGTTCATTTTAATTGGTCACATCACCCTTGCCGCCTCACCAAGTGCTCTATGACTTCGAATCTCATACCGGAAAATTATTTGTGTGTTCCATAAATGATAATTCTGAGTTTGTTTGTTTCGCTAACTATATATTTTTTACTTGTATAATAATAATATAAATAAAACTTTATATAATAATACTCTCGCTATACAGAACGAGATCCCTAGTTCCTTATTAGTTTTTAACAAAAAACTCACTCATGGCCAACACCTATGCCTACTTACCGGGGACCTGTAGTCTTTTTACGTAACACTCTAAGTCTCATAAACTTTTTCGAAAACATATCCGTACTAATCCTTATTAATATCAAATATGCGAAAGTAGGTTTATTTGTTTATTTGTTACGCTTTGACGCCTAAACCGCTGAATTGATTTTTTTTATACTTAAGGTTTTAGCGTTATGGCCATAATCTCACCTGATCTAAAGTGACGATACGGCCCAAGTTGGTAGACACGCTAAACCTGTGGAGAAACTGGCTCTCAAGTGCAGCTGCCGGAACACACCTATTGGTATTTGGCGGCAGGTATCAACTTGAGGGTGATAGCTAGCCAGGCGGGCATTAGAAAAAGCCCTACCACCATGCTATGGTTTCCTCACGATGTTTTCCTTCATCGAAAGCTCAAGCTCATTGTAGGTAGATTCGAACTCATGTCCCTTGACGCGAAGTCGTACGCACCACCACTGAGCTATCATCGCTTCAAAATTATAATGAATTTGGGATTTATAGAGATAAATGGGAACCTGAAGTCGATAGTAGGCTATTTTTTTCACAAAAACCTTATTGGAAGTAGACAAAAAAGAGGGAAACTATATATAAAACTTTTATTGTTCATCCGATTTGTTTGACAAAATTAATATAAATGCGAGCGAAGCCGTACCTAAAATCTAGTATAAAATAAAATTAAATAATTATGGAAATCGGTTAAGCGGCTATTGAGTTAACAGACGAACTGATCGAGACATTGAAGAATATAAAGCTACTACAAACAATACTTATTTATATTAATGACGTTAGAATAACGTACGCTGTGTAATGTATTATGTATTATGTATGTATTACCACTTTATACACTTATAATGTATCGTTGATACCCTTTGTCAAATCTTAGGGAATGGACGTCTTACAAGTTTGGGTTTGATAAACAAGGAACAAATCCAATAGATGAACGCAGTTAAAATAAAACAATAGAAATTACATTAGCGTTACAACCTAGCTCTACTACTTTAGTTAGCTTAGTAGGAATTGGTGCTAGAACTTTACAGTAATCCTGAACTTTTGGTTAAGAAAGGTGGTAAGGTTCAAGAATAATTTAAAGTTTTTGGGGTGGTAAGATGTGGCTATTGTTCCCAACCACTATGTACTATGTTTAATACTTACTATGATTCCAAACTAAGTACACCTAAGGGCGCTTTCAATTTATGTGTTTCGTGTCGGACCACTGCCGCACGTTTACTGTGCCGCTGGTTATTCCCGCTGCCGGGCTGTTGCGGTACGGTAGCATTATACTTTGTCCTGCTAATGTGTGCAAGTGAAAAATTGAAAATCTATTAAAAAATAGCTTTCGGTGTATTAAGAGTACTACAATGAGCTTGAGCTTTCGGTGAAGGAAAACATCGTGAAGAAACCATAGCATGGTCGTAGGGCTTTTTCTAATGCCCTTCTAATTTCTAATACCAATAGGTATGTGTCGGCAGCTACACTTGAGAGCCAGTTTAAAATTTAACGAAGGTATATGTAATTATCGTCCGATAATAATAAGTGAAATTATAGTCAAACACTTATCCTCAAATTATATTAAAAGTTCCATTCATAATAACATAATAAAATTTGCTTGTAATTCATATCGGCTAATTATTTTAGAATAAAAACCGAAAAGGGTGCTTCGAATCGCACCTCGATTAGGTCTCTAGAGATATTGAACCCATTTTCAAGGGTTGTATTTTAGCTATAGGAGGAACTCGGTTCCTAAGCGACTGCTAAATTTACATTTGTTTATAATGCTAATTTGTTTAATTTGTAACCATATATGAGTGTACGTCCTACATTATGGATTTGTAGATATTAGGATACATTAATTTATTAAGAAAAACTAATTATGTGCTTACATTATTGCTCTGCTTGTTGTTTTATAGTATTCCAAATGTAAACGTACCTATCTAAAGATAGTACATGTTAAACATATAATTATAATTTCACATTACCTTCAAATCATCATAAAAATATGAAATCCTTTATTATTTCCATAATAATTGAGTATTGCAAACTTAAGTATGTATGTATGTAAAGTGTAGGTATGTGTCTACATTATATATTCATTTTCAAGAAATTTCGTTGTACCTGCGAGGTTCGTTTGATAAAAACTGAAAATGCGAAGCAAAGAACTTACAAAAGTTAATATGGACTGGGGAAGCTGGCTTACCTGCTACAACAAAAGTAATTTTTTTTTGGTAAGATACGAGTGATGTTTGTTCTAACGTGTTGAATAAAATGGGAAAATACCTGCGCTTAACAAAATGTTTTACGAAATAAATTTATTGCGATTTATGAAAAACAACAAGATTAAAATAAATTCACGTTATTTATGTAGTAGTTGAACGGTTGGTGTACTAAATTTAAACAATGAGTATATAGCACATGTATAAAATATGGACCGAAAATGATCTGCCACTACAATGATCAGATACAGTACCACTGCGGTTTTCGAAGAAATTCGTAAAATAGCAGAATTCATAAATAACATATTGTAATTACGAAAATAATGACATCGGATATTACTATATTATGCAAACAATGTTTAAGTTACTATAAGCGTAGGGACGTTGACGGGACGTTCTAAGTAAGTGTATAAGTGTACAACAATATAAATATCTTTCACAAAGGATTCATTCATCTTTTTGATGTATTCACATAAAATTGGAAACGAAATATTATAGAACAAAAAAAAATCCTTATGTATGCATCGTAACGTTTGAAATGAAAACAAAGTGAAAAATTAATTCATTAGCTAAGACAAATGGTAGAAAGTTATTTAGCAGATTCCGTTTGTTTTGAAGAAATTTTCATTTTCTGTTTCATTAGTAAAATTTAATCTTATTATGAAAGGAGAGAGGAGCAATATCTTGGAAAGAACCCTTATAACGAATGTTGCAGAAACGCTATGTTTTTTTAAAAGGATAAATCAGAATTTGAGATTTGTGTTCTGGTCCCAATATTTTTCCTCATTTGAATTCAATTTCTTTAATTTGTATTTCAAAAGAAATATATTACCTCCTTATATTTTAGGAATAAGAATTATTATGTTCTCTGAGAAAAAGATTATAATACTCGTATTATATTTGCGTAGAAGCTAACATATATATAAAATTTTAGGGTTCTTTAAAAGTATTTATTGTTATATAAATTTATATTTTTATTGATTTATGACGTTATCATATAAAAAGCAACACTTTCAATTATTACAATTTAAAGAAAACTATTGAAAGTGTTTTATTGGATTAGATCAGGTGCGGCTTTCAAGCAATAACCCGAAAATTTAATGAAAGCAATGATTTAGGCCACGGCAATATCGCCTACATCGAACTATTCTGTCCAGGCACTTCTATCTTTATAGTTAATACCATGAGCGCTATCAGTGGTTAATTATGGTTCTCGGCACCAATCACGTGATGGCTAATTCTATCGTGTCTATTTAATCATTGGCACTTTTTTTGGTTGGTTCCGGTTGTATGACTACATTCGATTGTAGGAACATTTAAAAGCAATTAAAAATAAAGTCACATTTTGTGTTATACTGGATTACCAGTATAGAGGACGAGTGATTATACTATTATCATATTATTAATTTAATTCAAACGATAGTTAATAGCGATGAATGGTTCAATGTGACGATGCAGGACAACTAGAATGCTTACGGTAAGTATAAAATATATTAGCTGTTAATTTACCTAATTTTATCAAATTAGACATTATCTCAATATTATCTACCCTTTAAAAACTGAGAAAGTTTTGTTAGTTGCACTAGTTATACCTTTACTAATTTATCAACATCTACCATACTAAAATAATTTTATTATAATATTTGTCTAGTGAAAAGGGTGATTGTAAGTGCAGGTTATTAGAAAACTATTTCTATCCGTTTATCCTTTAAAATAAAAGTCATTTATATATATGGATATACTAATTAAGAATAGAGCAATTTTACATATATATGGAGATATTTAATGGTTTTAAATATTTAGAATTTTAAAACTTTAAGTAAGCAATAACATACTCATACAAATATTACGCACGTACTCTAACTACAGTTATCTAAAATTTATTATATGCTCATAAAAACGTCTACATGTATATTAAAATGCCAGAGTGCTATTCATTTTAATTAATACTTTTGTTTGTATGAGGTAACCAAACGCCGACTTTTACAAATTATCTGATGGAAACCTGCGCAGAGTTTCCTGAACTTCAATATTAAATTAGTTTCAAACAAGTTTCAATAAAATTATATTTGTGTTAAATTTTGAGGTAACACTATTATAAGATAACTTTTAGGTTCATACTGCAATTTCAAATTACATTACCTTAATTAGAGCCTTATTGAAAAGTGATTGCATTTCAAGTTTAAAATTTGCGCGGAGTTAATTTTTTAAAGTATTTTATTATAAAAAGATAGCTATACAATTAAATAAGAAAGAAATAACTTTTTTTCTAACATAAATACAGATCAAAGACCTTTTGAAACGAATGAATAAAGTTTTGTTTTCAATTTCGCTACAATATGCTTAAGTACCTATTGTTCCGCTTAAGTTATTCAGCTAAATCTTTTAATAAGTCCTCAATTATTATCTTTGATGTCTGCGACCCTTTTTACATTTGACCCTTGCTTATTCAAAGGTCTAAAGCTTTCACTGTTTGACTTCAAAGTGAACTATCTTTCTCTTGTCTCTGTCCCTTATATCTTAAGTATTAAGTTAGTACTTTATAAATATATTTTTTATTTTTATCTATCGCTTTACATTTATTCGTTATACAACTTAATGTCATAATATTTTGTAAATAATCTATTGTTGTCTTTATATAAGACTAGTTGTACCCGCGACTTCGTTCACAAGGAACTAAAATTATTTAACAATTTTTGTCCGTTTTTGTATTTTTTTACAATACAGTTTTGGTACTATTATTGGTGATAGCTTGATGTCATTATTTATTTATTACTAGTTAATTTACATAAAACTTATTCTGCTGACACCGCAATTGCGGTTTAAATGGGGAGAGACATTGTCATTTAACTTACAATATTACATTATTAGTACATATAATATTAACAGAGTATTTAACATATTAGAGTTGGATAAATTCAAATATATTTTCATTTATAATTGCTATTTTGGCTTATCGAAGAAATTTACTACATGTTAAGTGACTTTAGGCCTTTCTCCATAACTACAATATAAAATGCAAAGATATTTTTTGAAATCCGACTGGTAGTTGCTAAGATTAAGATTACCCAAACAAATCTGTAAGCTTTATATATATCTATATATATAAAAATGAATCTCCATATTTCCCTTGGTCATCGTATCACGCGTGAATAATTTCGCTAATTCTTATTTTGTTGTATTAATTATTCTCAGTTTATTATTAACGAATTGAAGTTGGATGATTTATTAGCATTGATTATAGCAAAACAAATTTTTTTTTTTTTTTTTTGAGTATTAGAGAGAATAAAGAACATCGATTATTATTATTGATACGGAGTTCACCGGGTCAGCTAGTAATAACGATATAATAATAATATATAATATATATATATATAAGATATAATAATAATAATGATAATAACGAATAATAATAAATTAATTTTTGTCGTTTTCATAATTACTCAGAGATATTGGATACTGTAGTATATATACTATACATTTAGATAGGTTTTCCAGTGGCTCCGTCTGCGTGAACTAAGAGTAAAGTTTTGTAGTTTGTTATTACTATTGTCCTTTAAAATTTGCTCTATATAGTTAACCTAGAGTAACTGAAGATATACTAAAACCTGGTCAAAGAGTACATTTATGATAAAAAAATAATCATCCAAATAAGTTGAATGGTTTTCAAATTATACGCACAGTAATAAGCAGGCCGATATGCGATAGTGAGACGAAGAATTATTGCCCGTCTTAAAAGGAATATTTTATTGATTCCTGATAGTAACTTTAAAAAGTTATTTATCTTCTTTTGAATAGTGGCTATTGAGTAACGATGGACATAAAATTTCGGTATTAAGTTGCCATTTCGCTCTAACTTTTCATAGTACACTTTATTTTCTTTACTGATTTAATTGTAGACAAGAATATTACTTTGAATTTTGCCTGCTACAATGTAACTTTTCGTAAGTTGAATAAACGAAACAAATCGTTTTCGCAAACGTAAGGTTTGGTAAAATTACCCAATCAACATATAAAGTGGCAACTGATTAAACGGTACCTAAATCCAGCCAGTAGAGATAAATGAATGTAACTTATTAAATACTAAAACCTTGGTCGTGGGTTTAAATGTTTGTTTAGTTTTGTCAATGGTAAAAGGGATGTTGTGAGTTAGTTACCTCAAGTCTTTTAAAAGCAAAAGCGGGCTATATTAAGGTTCTTTATGGCTTATGTAGTGGTAAAGGCTATAGTTGTTAAGTAAAATTTTGTTGTTTGTGTTAAATATATTTGCCAACACATTTTTCTTCTTGATTAGGTGAAAATATAAATTCAATAAAAAAAAAGATTGTAGTTGTACTATACTGGAGTTAAAGCAATACACAAAATCAAAAATCAAGTAAAATTAATAAGGGTTATTACATTGGCTATTACAGTCATCTGATTGTACAAACTAAAATATAATTTGAATAAATAAAGAACAAAAACGTTCTTGATAAATGTTTGATGAAAGGTTTCCGAATGCCCTTTCCTGCAATCATTTTAAAAGTAAGTGATAGAAGGTATAAGCAATTTAAATATCTTTGAAATTCTGGTCGAGTTTTGTTTAACCCTGGCTAAAAAGTTGGCAATGAAATTAATATTTTTTTAGTGTTATTGTATTTACTAAAGTATAATATAAGTCCGCTACTATTAAACCCTTTCGTAGTTTAAACAATTTAAGAATGATAATCTTTTTTCTTCTAGTAAATTACGTTATGTATAACGTATGTTATAAGGTTTTTTCAATCACTTAATTTTTTTTAATAGATTAAAAGGGTAACAACCCTTGAAAATATGTAGTATTCCTAAACTATAATATTAAATTTCACTGTAATGCGCAACAAGGTTTTAGTGACTTAATGACAACTTGCACTTAACTTGTAATCATTATAATTACTTCTATCGTACTATGCATATATCGAACTATATACGTAAAGCATTCAAAAAAATAAATTTTGTTTTCTTTTATTGACGTACATATATTTATAATGGTTCAGTGCATATGTTCAAAATGTATGATATTTAATCAATTACACACGTAAGTACAATGTATATTTAATTTTATTTTACGTATGGTTCAATCATCGTCCGAAATTACGTGTTACGTATCGCTATCTGAAACCACAATACAGTCGTTTTGTACTTATCGTTGTGTGTAAATACCGTTAATTATTATCCTCTAGGATTTTATTTATATATGTCGAGTGTGTTCACAACCTGTTTCCAGTAAACTGATAATTTTCCAATTATGCCATAATAAACTGATATTTAACAGATATTTTAGTTTTGCTAAGCACCACTGCACATGTGTGTAAAAATTCTGTATTTTAATTGTTGAATATCATTCTATGTGAATTAGTTTGATGGATTTTATAACACAGTAAAATTACTAGTTACATATTATATATGTTATTATTATTATGTGCTATAGAATGTATACAATTGTTAATTACGTTGATGTAAATACATCAATAAACTTTAGAATTGCATTTTTGTCTATCCGTTTTAATATGGTATCCGAATAAAATAGTATCTCTATGAACCTAATATAGAATCTCAGCATTATGATACGATACTAGATAAAATAAGTTGATAAATTAAAAATACTTACTGAAACATAAAATAATCAAATTAGTATGCAGCATGCTATAGAGTTTTGAAAAGCGGAAGTCCGATATTATACAATTTATAAATCATATCGCCTTTTAATTTGCTACTAATTGTAACAGAGAACTGCATCAAATGTAACTAAGACAATTTTAGTTAAATATCTTATACTCAATTTTATTATAACCAATATTATTATATCGTCACATGACATTGGCAAAATTGGTTACATTAGCAGAAGCCATAATATAAAATAGTTAAATAAAAAGATGGATATAAAATATTTTGCAAGTTTATAAATTATCTAGTTATAAATTGATGTGTATACTTTTAAATGGAGAAGATTAAATTACACTATTAATTTGTTTAATAATTACTTTAAAAGTCTGTAGACATTTGTATTAAAAATCTAATTTATCTTATTGAAATATAAATTTGTATAAAGTAGAGAAATAAAGTATTTGTTACTTTTAGTCCTGTTGCTGTATCCATCGAACTGTATTTTTAACTGCATCACGAGTTTTTTCACTAAGCACTAGCGAGTGATGAATGGTCAGTGAGGGGGAAATGTGAAAAAAGTTGCTGCAATCCTATTACCATTCAACACATACCTATTTCTTGATTTAAAGAAGAACTGAATACCTGGTCTATTTATAATTTTACGTGTAGTTTTATATACATCGTAGGGCTTATTAGCAAAAATTGAAATTAATATGTTATTTCAAATAAATTAGTAGATTATGTATATATTTTTTATTATATAATAAATATTGATAAATCAGAAGAAAGAATAGGTTACTGATTTTTTTTGTGTTATAATATCTTACATATTTAATATATTATGAATATTAAGACCAATGATAAGAATTTTATTTTCTTGAGTTATGTTTGTTTATTAAGAAAACCTAGAAAAACGTGGTACATCAGAACTATTGAATTATTATCTATTTTAACCATTTTTGTAATTTCTTTATATCGTTTTTACTCTTAACATTTAATTGATTACGTTTTATTGTATAATAATTTTGGGTATTTTACATATTCATATAGTCGTATATAGAAAATTGGCTTTTAATCTCATTCAAGTTCTGCTAAAGCTTGCATTAAAATCCATGAATGAATTCATGTGTTCATATGTTATCTATACTAATATTATAAAGCGGAAAGACTTGTATTTTTGTTTTTAACGAATAAACTCAAGAACTACTGGACCAATATCAAAAATAATTTTACAGTTAGACATAGGCTACATAATTTTTTTTTTATGATAATGATTAAATTAAATTTTAGCACCACGCAAACGAAGTCGCGGACACAGCTAGTATTATATTAAACTAATTTGAAAATTATGGAATTTAAATTACTTTAGGGTCTCGTTATGTCGTACTAAGTCAGTCTTCTTAATAAAATTTTAGTGCAAAATTTCTTCAATAGTTACAGGCGGTGTAGCAAGATAACCTTCATGGAAGGATTTTCAAAGAAGACAACCGTATTAAAAAATACCGACGAAAGAGAACGAGACTTTTATTTTAAAAAAAAAACATTGCCAGGCGGGTGGTGGTGTGAGTACGCTTGCACTATATTTCAGAGATTTCTTTTACAATACTCGCCCTCGGGGTATCGTGATGCATGCTCACGCGGTCTTGTGACACCATTATCTCGTTAGCGTGGAGGGTGGGCCACCTTGAAATTTTAGTGCGCAAATTTATGTAGTCTCACAATACCCGCTTGTTCTTCGGCCACCGGGTATTTGTGTTGGATTTCTCTACGTTTAAAAAGGTTCCTAAAATCCAATTTACTATTTATTTTATTAAGTAGATCTAATAACCAAAGCAAATAAAAGATAATAATTCGACTGTCATGGTGGCCTGATAAAATGTGAAGCGAGTATTATGTGAATGGCTGCTTATGAAATAATTATTAGTGAAACTTTGTATGCCTTTTGTATACTGCATAGTGTTCACGATCACTGATGATGTATTAAAAACGTGAACATATATTTATTCAAATTGTTTACGTAATGTTATTGAACATTGGTGTAAAATATCACAATAATTATATAAAAAAATAGAATTTTGAAATTACACAAACAATACATATTACGCCATAAAAGTGAAGTAAAATATTGAACTAGTTCATTACAGTTAATAGTTTTGTTCCATATGGTAGCCAACATTATTTTTATGTATCAACGATATTTGGTGGATATTACTATAGAGTAAGAAGTGTCCGTAACCATAATCATATATTATACAAGAGTGGTGCAAATTATTCCTTACAGTATAATTATTATACCACAAACCACGAGTGTACACATATAGTTATGATCATTCCGATTAAGTAATAACAATGATGTATGAAACTACAAGCATGGATTCCGTGTGAGATATGCCCATTGAAAACTTAATGTAAACTTTACAGTGCATTATTGAAAAATTGTTTCATGACCCTAATTAAAAAGAAATCGTTCTGATCTTATTTAGTTGATACCAAGAAGTACTGAAATTTTGAATTTTATATCCTTATTTTTACAGCAGCACATTAAGTGACGGCAATGTGCCTGATGGTAAATACAGTATAATGCAACAAAAACAACGATCGCTTTCTTGCCTATCTGAAAGCCTTTCGGTAACCAAATATACACTATCGTGTACCCAGTAATTACTGGATCGATGAATCGTTTGTTTCTCACAAATCTTTACAATCTCGCTTGAATACTAGATATTCAACGGTTAATTCTGGAGCACATCATGCCTAGCGTACCACTATGGCAGGTGTCACACCTTGATTATAGCGGTAGCGAATCAGTCAGACATAATTGTTGCGTCATAGCGCCCTACAAAAAATATATTCAAAGTGGTTTTATTATTTGGACTTTAGCCATGATTACATATAAAACTACATAATTACTTAACATAATTAGTTACTACGTATTATTCAGATAATGATTCATAGAAATTTCCAAAGTTGCAGTTAAGTTATCTACAATTGTTATTTTTAAATTTTCAATCATTCCGATTTATCTCAGCCAACAAGATGACCGTTATTACAGAGAGATTTCGACATGTATTTTCTAACGCACACGTCCATTTAATATGTACTTATATATATCTACAGGTTATAAAGTCTAAATAAGAATATATATAACATAATTCTGAAATCTTGACACTTAAGTTTTTATAGTTACGATGTTCCTTATTTTTCTAAAAAGATTGGTACTGAATTATTTTGTCTTGTCCTATTTATATACAGATATTTAAAACTGATAATAATGATAACTCAGTGGTGGCATATTTAGGAAGCGCTTCTGGCGATGTTGGTTCGAATTTCACATGTATGTAAAAGAAAACATCATTCTGAACCCATAGCGTTAACCATAGCGTTCTTGTTAGCCACGAAATATATGTTGAAAATTTACGCTTTTTAATATTTGTGAATTTTTCTACTTAGCATTAGGTGAAAGGTAAAACGTTAAACTTATAAAATTTGATCTGACCAATCTGTAGACGGTGTAATACGATAAGTTGTTATTTATCAGCTGGTTGCAGTTGGATTTTAAATCTTTGTTTTCATCGGTATTGCAAGCATTTTCCAACCATGAGACAAAGTTATAATTGCTAATTAAGTTTATTAAATATACTATTCATCTGCAAATTATGAAATAAAAAAAGGATCTAAAATATTACAGGTATTTTCCAGCAAGCATTTCCAACCCTGAGACAAAGTTATAATTACTAATTATATCTATTAAATATTATATTTTTCTGAAAATTATGCAATAAAGAAAAAGGATCTAAAATATTAAAGTTTTTTTCCAAGTAAATTAAGGACTAAATACGTGTTTTGCATCGATCGGTGCTTAATTTGGATTTAATTTGTTTTCATGTTAAATTACTTATAATCTATTTTAGTTGTCTAAAAATACTGAAGTTATAAATTTCGCAAATGCTTAAATTATTTTTAAATTATTTCTATAAGAAATAAAAAAAATATTTTTTAAAATTTAATAACATTGCCTGACATAATTGCACATTTCGAGTGTATAATGACTTAGGCTACATTACGTATACTAAGTCTTACTGATTTTAATTATACCCTCATTTGTTTTTTAACAGCTCTTGTTTACGTGATCGATCATAGACTTAAAATATTCATTAAAAAAGAAGTTAATGTCAAGTAACATAACACAATAAAATCATCAAAGATACTGTTCTGTCGTATAATCAGTGCCCAATATACTACATTATATTTGCAATTTACATAAAAACTTATTTCAGTGTATTAGTTTTATAGTGAGTTTGAATCCCTATAACAAGCCTTAGCTTTTGGTGAAGAGTAACATCATAATGAAATCATAGTATGGTGGTAGGGCTTTTTCTAATGCCCACCTGGCTAGTTACTGATTAATAATAATAATAATTTTATTTGAAGAAGATACTATTATACACACGCTTTGGCTATTGTTGGTCCCAAATTTGGTTTGATCCTCGATCCGTCACAGCTTAGTGGTAGGGTTATTGCCCGACTGGTTAGCGACTCCCCTCGGGTTTAACTGCCGCAAAATAAAGGTTCGGTATGAGCCTTTGTGTTCCGGCGAACAAGAACTAGCCATTTGCGTCAAGGTTAACAACATGGCTGTAATACTTCTGGTGTTGCGGCTGTCCATAGGCGACGGTAACCACTTACCGTCAGATGGACCGTCTGCCTGTTTGCTCTCTATTAGCATAAAAAAAATGTGAGATTGTGGCTATAACGCTAAATCTATAAAGTGTAAAAAATCCGTCGAACGATGATGATAATTCTTATACTAGGACCTATTAGACGTTATGGCTTGATCCTTGAACGGTGATTTTTACCTTTACCTCCTGTAAATTTTGTGGAAAGTAATGTAAGGACTGCATAAATTTACCATTACAAGGGTGATTTGAAATAGGGTAAACAAAGATAAATCGTAGGATAACGTTTATTAGACGTTGGCCCCTCGGGCTCGAGCGCCCTCCGCGCTCGCCCCCCTAATTCAGGTGAAGCTGTAATAGCCCCTCAGGCTAACAGTGTAGGTCCCATAAAAAAAAAATATATTAGACGTTGTTGTAAAAGCTCACCGTATGTAGTACTGATGCTGTATTTTGCTTGTAGCTGTAATATTAAGTATTTTGAGTAAACAAATCTTAAACCTGGAATTAAACTTAGCTGCTACTAGAATATTACTGACTGAAATATCCAAAGAAGTTAGTTGAAGAAGCATAAAGTAACTGAGCTCTTTATTATGTTCTTTTGGTTACAAACCTGAGTTGCCCGTGTAGTTATATGAAAAAAAGGGGTTGTGATAAATGTACGTCGGAATGATTACACAGAAACGACATTGACAAATGACGTGTTAAGGACACCAAACATCTGTTATTCAGAAGAATAAGATAAATACATTGAGTTTTTGTAATACACGTGTAATGGAATCTGTCTCGTTTTATAGACTCACGTGGTACCTACTTAACTCGTTATTGATAATGGTATATTGATTGCTTTTATTATTTAAGAATATAATATAATAAGTTACTTGCTATAAATTAATTAATACAAGTTATATATTAAGTAAGTGTAACACCGCGACAGTCCATGGTGCCATTCTTAGACGTGCCGCATTAAGGAACCAGCGCATATACATATGTTTAATAATAATACGAGGACTTACAGTTACAGGTCCGTACTCAACTGGGTCCATTAATCAAATATTGAGAGCCTTGCTGGCCAAGTTTTCGATGTTTGGGTTTTTACCGTGCCCCACCAGGTACAGAGTCGTCATTTTATTCTGCTATTATAAAAATAGATTACTGAATCGATTTTAGATCCTATAACTTTCTTTATGCAAGAACGATAAATAAAATAATTTAGGCAATCGCAGACACAATTTTTCATGAACGCAGAGAGTAACAAGATTCGTGTATGGTAATGGATTTTAATTTGTTTCGCTTAATAATTTGACATACATAATAAAATGCGTAAACATATGATATCTGGGTAAGGTAAAAGAGCTCGTACGATACCTTGTAAAAAGATATGTATCTAGATAAACTCAGAAAGCAATATATTATCTAAATAAAAAATCTCATGGGCACTGTAGTATTAGACTAACTACTAATACCAATTAACGTGATAGGTTGTCTGTTAACTATTCGTCACAGGAAGATGATAATATAAAAGAAGTTACAAAATATAGGTTTTCAGCCTATAGGACTTTAAAATACATTTGTCAACCAAAATAGGTGAAGGTTGTGGGACACGACAATTGTGTCTGGCAGAATTCCTATTACCATACTGCCATAGTGGAAAGATTAACTGTCTCATATTGCCGGCTCAGCACGTCTATACTCAACAATCAAGAGGGGTAGTAGGAACCTGTATCCGCCTGGGACGCAACCACCGTTTGCATGGTGATGAACCCACCCTAGCGACTCTTTTTTGGTTTGTCATGTTTTGAGATTAGCTAATGTATATTCAACTGCTAAGAAGCTTGCAAATCGGCATGACAGTGACGAACTCCAAAGGATTACTCATCTGTTGGCTGTAATTTTTCGGGTTATACTGTGTTTAAGATCAGTTACAGTGCTGTCACTTACCCGTGCTACTTTAAAAGAAGTTAGTAAAATGTTTCTAATAAGTTTCTAATAATCGATCAAGAACACATGTTTATTCTATTTAAATTCCGCGACACGTTAGTTTATTAAGCTTCAGTCTGCATATTTATTGCTTTCTCATTTGAAATTGTATATTGAGTAAACAAGTGTGCATTGAATTTTGACAGCATAGTTCAAATAGTATTATTATACACCCGTTGTTTAAAATATCTTTATTGGCCAGCAAAGGTAACCCATTTTATATATAATAAATATATGTATATTTGAAAAATACAATGTCAATTAAGACAATATTTAGTTATTAATGTTAACATTAAATCATTAATAAGTGTGTCATAGGTATATATAGGTCGTGGTTCAAGTAGGTATACACAATAATAAGTCTGTAATTGCCACAATTTGAGTTTCCGGTTTCGTACCTCGTTAATAAAATTGTATATTCCCAGACAGCATTCGGATGAGGAAGATATTGAAAAATATTTCGGCATCTAAATTAATGAGCGAAAATGTTATTAGCGTTGTTTTACTTTTTCAAACTCTTATCTGAACATTTACATCGAAAATGACATTTTTTTATCTTATATTTACAGAACACTTTAAAAAAGTATTTTCTGGAAACTAAAGTGTTTAATTATTTTATGTAATTAATTCGAGAGTACTCTTCAGGAATAAAATTCCTATAATTGGTGTTTTTTTCTATGGCAAATTATTGTGGTAAATTTTACGTCAATAGATGGGCCTTTTTTTGCCAGAATCTTTGTCATTCTTGTTGAACCTACTTAGGTTTTAAATTTCAAGAAATCGCTTTTTAGTGAATACTTACGTAACAGAAAAAGTACTTCCAATTTTTTTTATATATTATAGCGATACAAATAATTATATATCACTGGAGATCGCTGTGCTTAAAATTCGACCTAAATATTAATTACTGAAAATTTTAAGAAATTCTTGTAAAGGAGGAAGAAAACTATTTTTGTTTGTAATGATAATTCTAATGTCAGTCGATAGCAACAAAATAAAAATAAAAAATCGTTTGGGTCGCAGATGATTTTCTTAAATAAATCACTAAACTGTTTTGTCTTTGTCTAGAATGTAAGTTTCACAAACATTCTTCTTCTTCTTCATGTCGGTGTATTAGTAAAATAAATATAATAACTACAGACCTCGGTAAATAAGCGTTTTTTGCCATGTATGCACATTCATAAAAATAAGGTATGACGACAACAGAATCACCTAGTGGATCTAACTAATCCCAAGCTCCATCCAGATAATCCAATAAGTATACAAAAAAAACTTGTCATTGGTCAAGCCTGTCCGGAGAAGAATTGTGAATATACATGTACGTATGCAGGACGAAAGTATGTTACAGCATGTTTAGTAGGACGCTATAAGTTTGCGTAATATTATAGAAAATATACAATGTTTGTGTTTAAATATATAGGATTATTTTGATCACTTTTTTTTTTTATTGGCTTGTAATATTCTTAAATACTATTAATGTTTGAAAATTTATATTGCGTAGAATAACAAAAAACATTTTCTTACTTAAATGACGGTGATGTTCGACCGCAAGAAAATCTTTACGGCTTGAAATTTCTTATCTCTTTGAAGTGAAAGGCATTTTGCCTTTGGGCCTTTTTTGTAATCGGGTTTATTTGGGACTACTGTGAAAAAATAATTATGTTTAAATCTTATAGGGAAAAGATTTTATTTTACTGTAAATAGTATAGAATAAAAAACGTGAAATTAGATTATATAAAGACATTTTTCTATACAGTTTTGTTCCTATTTGTGCTAGCGTGATCTTCGTCAATGATTGCGCAATCAAATACAGAAAGAGTTTTTGAAATTCGACTTTAGTTCCAAAGATTAGCGCGTTCAAATAAACAATTTTTTCCACTTTATAATATTAATATATTTAGATTAACAATATTCATGAGTGTCTATTGCCAAAGTGCCAATAGTGCCTGTCTTATCAATGAATATTGAATTAGAATTGGTCTAATTAATAAAAAAAATATATTCAAAAACATAGTATAATTACTATGGTAATGCTCTCTCACAACTGACAGTTATGTAAAATAATATTGGTTTTAAGTTTTTATAAATTTTATATTTTTATAATTTAGTTCCACTCAACTTCCGTATTTTTTAAGGGACTTCTCCTGACAATAATTAACACAACAAAAAAAGAATTGATGATGACCAAGCCAAGATGACCAAGAAAATAAGATATTTATTTTTATATATATAGATTAAACAACACACCAATTTTTTTTTTTATAGTAAAGCGGGAAACCTCTGCCTATTATTAACCCTAAGTTAAGTAAAATAAATCATAAAAAATATTAATCCGTGTGTTCAGTTTACTAATACCTATATTACCATCAATTCTAATTCCATTACACATATATCAACTCATCAATTATCGAAGTCGATGTTAAGTTGAACATGAAGGTTTAAAAATTAAAAGTACATCTGTGAATAGGTACATAAAGGTCACTGCGGCTCAAAGTGGCTTTATTAAATTGATTTTACGTGTATTGCGGACTTCGCCGCCCGTTCTCTGTTCATGTCCGTATCCGAGATGTAACAACTGCTTGGGATTTACTAAACATTGCTTTGTTTTAAGGATTTATTTATTTTGTTCATTCAGACGCTTCCAGCACTGGAGTCTTGTTTCTTTTGCGCTTGTTTTTAAATACAGAATGTATCAGAATTTTATTGATGAATATCAGCAGTATCTTGCAATGTCATATCTACATTACACTAAGAAACTTCATTCCTGAAATGAAATAACATTATATGCGGGACGAATGTAACTGTTCTGCTCAGAAAATTACAACTATCTAGAAAAGTACTTCATTAGGACGAAAGTTTCCTTTGTGAGTATTAATCATGCTCCTGTCAAATATATGGCGATTAAAATTACCGGTTAATCACAGACTCATTAGTTTACTAATACAAAGTCAAAAATGTGCCACGATTATATGTACTAACTACTTTTAGAACATTTAAAAGCATTTCTTATTAATGCCCGGTAGTGTGACTGATGTTTTAATTTATATTAACAAACGCATGTGAATTCTTGAAATGTGTTTGGTATATACCAAAGAAGAAATCAAGCAATGTCAAATCTACTTCTAACGGTGTTACTCATTAGGTCATCACGCTACCGGCTGTCGGTTTATCTTGATTTCCTCGTGTCTAGGTGTTGACCGTCATCTCGAAGCAGTAAAGTATATTACATACATATAAAATAAATATAATACATGTAAATAATGAGAACAAAAATGAACAAATACATTGGTTCTACATGAATATAGGATAAACAAGCACCTTTTCGAATGAAATGGAAGTAATGTAAAAGTATTTACTGTGTAGTTTGATACGAAATTACTTTCCTAAGTTATATGATTTTAAGAAGTTTAGTAGTATACTTTACAAAGAAAGCAAATTTAAAAGAGAAATGTGCGTAGTAAAGAGCAGGCATATAAACAAAAAAAAATTTGGTGTTTATACCGATGACAGACGTGTAACGATGACAAAGTAAATTATAATATAAAAAATAATGTCCAGATTTGGTTTTGTTACAATTTTATTACATGTATAAAGAATATATTAATGAAAATAATTTCATAGATGTTGTGTATCTTTGTAAAAGTAAAGGTTATATTTAATTGTATAGCATATTAAATATGAAACAAATAGTTTTGTGTCATATATGACGTTGTAGAACATATACTGAGTTATTTGCAGCTGAGATTATTGAATTTTATAGTATTTATCTTAAAAAGATTGAACAGAACTCGATATCGATTGTCTCCTTTAGTGGGTTGTACGAAGAAATGTAAGGCTATTTGTGTTAGATTGGTACTTTGCGTTGAGTGCCCACTGGAGATGTCCGTCAAAGATCCTATATATAAAGTAAATCTTTAGAAAGAAATTGTGTGGTTTACCATCTAATTTTTAGAGATACTATACTGGATTTATTTTTATTTATCGAATTTATGTATATGTATATAAAATATTCATGTTTTTAATAATAGTTCAATTTAGAACTTTAGGCTACTACTTACACTAATGTTCGTTGAATTAATTAATTACTAGAAGGTATTACCTTCAATTTGAAAATATTTCATCAAATATTTATAAATGTTTTCTCTGACAACCGTTCTTAAGAGCACGTATCCTTTTCAGGCGTAACATGTTACCCTCTTTGCCCTATAAAATATTTAGAACGTCTACTTTTGTAGTTATCTAAGTTTTAAATGTTTTACTCCAGGAATTTGTGTTCTAGTTCAAGCCTTAAAAAATTTGATTTTGTTTGAATTTTTTCATCTCGTGCTGAAATCTCCAGTTTATAGCATACAGTACATTGTTATATGGCATTATAAAATATCTATAGAGTTACTATTTAGTAAGATATGCGGGTGAGGAAGCAAATGTTAGTATTCTATTATGTAAGACTGTAGATTGTAGTTGACTAGATCATTATACTTAAATAAAATGAATAAAGTTGCATACTTATTTTTGCTTAAAATATTCACATGTATAATATTATTATATATAAAAATATTGTAAACAATTATTTCCTCGCCTTAACTGCTGTGTTATGACAATGTTATAGTTTCATGAAATAATATAATGACAAAATTCAGCGATTGTCTTATATTTTCAACTGATGTCTAAGGCAAAGTACTGACGGAGCGATGTTGTCCCGCGTCCGCCGCGGTGATGAGCCCCCGGTATTATTTCTAAACTGACGAGACCGGTAATTTACGCAGCCGTCGCTTACTACGCAGGTTAAACGGTCAGTTGATATTCAGTACTGTCATGGACTACGGACTATTGCGGTCGGTCGCCAACCGAATGAAGAGCGTGCGGGTGCAAACCTCTGAGGCTATAGATGCCCGCGGCCTGCGCGATACCCAAGTTACCCGCCTGTGCGGTGGGAGCCGCAAACAACTGCGCACACCGCGAGCGTGAAACGCGTCGAGAGATGTGCTTTAATTTTTTACATATATATCTGCATTCTACAGAAGCAGCGGGCCCGCAACCGCGGTGGACGCGGGTAAAAACTGCTTTGGAATCCTTAGCCTAAGTCTTCCCATATAACCCTATATAGTAAAACGCTAAGCCTAGTCGAGGTAATCGTTCTCAAGCGCAACGGCTAATTTTACTTGAGATAGTATTCTCACTTTGTACTAATCTCAGTTAAGATTTATAGCTAGCTAAGCGGGCATTAGAAAATGACCTACCACCATCACGATATTGTTCTTTAGCTAAAGCACGGACTCATTGCAGGAGTTTGAACTCATGTCGATCGATGCGGTGTCTGTAGATGCAACCTGTTTTTAAGACATTGTTGCTTCCAATTGCGTTTTTCTTTCGAGATGTATTTCTCACTGTTATAACAACTGTAGAACATATAGTTTGAAATTATAAATGTATATGACATCGTAAGATATGTAAAATGAAGTACTGTTGATATTGTAAATATACTGGAATTAATCTTATTATAATCTTTTGATACACATGCGCGTTAATTGTTTAGTATTATTATCGATTTGCATGTTTTAAACATTATTCTTATAGTCTATAATTATTTCGAGGATAGTGAAAATAGTATATCATAGTTAATCAATATGCTTTTATCATATTCTATGGTATGGTATTCTTATCGTACTGACGTATTTCGATTAAAAAAAGAGTACTTCATAGTTCTTGTATTGTCATGAATAGATGAGGATTCGACTTCTATCTTGAAGGTGATAGCTAGCGAGGTGGGCATTATAGAAAGCTCTACCACCATGCTATGGTTTTATCTGGATGTTTTCCTTCATCGCAAGTTCAAGCTCACTGCAGGAATTTAAATTCAAGCCCACTGACGCGGCGTCCATACACGCTACTAACAGAAGCTATCATCGCTTCAAAATAAATTTAAGAAGTAGCAACAAATATTATATCTGTTATCTTATTATATGATACTAAAATTATTATTGCTAAATATATACTGAAACTAATCGACTATCCACTGATCTTTCACATCTTTTTCGTAAATAAAAGATTGAACGTAAGTTAGTTAATAAAAACTGTTAAGTTCTTAGCAATAAAAGTTTGTCGATTTCCGTAAACGCTACCAAGAAAATATTTCCTTAAACGGTAACAAAAATCTACACTTAACCTGCTTATATTTAATACATTTATATGAATAATGCAATTTTATGTATCTTTATACGGTTGTGTACAGCCAAAGTACACTGGTTTTCCGGTAGTTGCTTTATAAACGTTGAGGGCGGTCGATATCGGCTGTCTGCTGAAGTGCCTTGTGAGAAGAAATGTGAAGCTATTTGTGCTGGGCCTGTACTTCGCCTCGAGTGCCCTCCGGACGCAACCGTCGACGTTCCACCCAACAAACTAGATTAACGGCGCGACCTCGTTTTCTTATAAAACCTATGTTTGAAATAATCTTTTCTATTTTTATTTAAATATTTCATCCGGGAAGCCATGTAAACAGTTTATATTAACCAGCCATAGATTTGTCTTTAAAAATCTTTTAAACTTTGAAGAATTTGATTTATTTCTAAGGTACAGCAGGATTATTAAAATGGTGTAGGACACGAAAACTGTGCCAAAATAGGTCGCGACTATCGTACAACAGGTTTAAATTGAAATATAGATTTTGTACCGAGGATGGCTCAGTGTGTACGGATTCAGCGTCAATGGATGTGAGTTCGAATCCTTCAAAGAGTCTTTTTTCCGTAAAAAGATCTTACATAAGATACTCACCTTCCGCCGGGCAACGAAAGTATGGGTTATGTCAGACTCTTACTGACTAAAAACTTATGGACTATGTACCTTCCACCAGGATTGATGGACCACTTTCACATTCAACATCTAATCCCAGTAAGGTCTAAACCTAATTAAGGCCTCCTTCTACTCATCGGCACACCAAGACAAAACCTTTGGACAGGTATGTGCAGAGGTTCGTCATGCTCCTTCTCGGGCCTGCACTGCAATCGCGGCAGATGTGGCGCAAAGACCCTGAGTTCTCGTTGAAGAAAAGATCGTGATGAAACCATAGCATTGTAGTAGGACTTTTTCTAATACCCACCAGGCTGGCTACCATCCTGAAGTTCAAAATCTGCCGCCAAATACCTGTAGATGTGTTCCCGGTAGTTGCACTTGAGAGCCAGTCCCTCCACTAGACTTAACGTATCCACCATCTTGGATCACATCGTCACTTAGTATCGGATAAAATTGTGGCCCTAACGCTAAACCTACAAAGTATTAAAAATAAAGTTGCTATAGGGATACGCTATGGTAGGTCGTGCTTCAGACCTAGTCAGTCAATATTAAGCTATAAAATGAAGTAATAAAGTACTGATAGAATTTTAAACGGTTTATTGAAGGAATAAAAGAAGACTTTATTTGGAATTTAAGATAAGAATAATAAAGAAAATACTTCGTAAAATTGAGTTTATTACTTACAGTAATAAGTATCTGATTTTATAAATTAAGTTACAATTATGACTATTACGTCAAAGCAACAGTAATTTTTAGTATATTCAGCAAACGTTTATTATCATAATTTGTGGTTGTTTATCCCTATAACGTAATAACCCTGTAATTTTTTTTATCAAAATAAGTGTAAAACTTAGCAATGTATTTTTTACGCTTTTTAAACGTAATATTGGCCTATCAATTTTGAAACAACATATACTTCCCGTGTACGAATTTTTTTAAAACTGTTTACAGGTTTTTAATTTAACATTGGAACTACAGACAGATCAATTATAATGTATGCTATCAGTAAAACATAACCAAGGAAAAATATATAAGCACAGACAGAACGATAGGTTCATTAACTTATAAATAAGGTACTATTAGAATGGAGTAAATTACGACTTTCGTTTATTATTCATTAAGTAATATTCCATTGTTTTTCGCCAGTAAATAAATGTTTCGATATACGCTTTAATAAAGTCTTTTAAATATATAAATATCCTGTCTAAACTCCAAATATATTAATATTATAAGTGGGTTGAAATTAAATTCTTTGGGTAGAATAAATAAAATTACCTGTTTAAATTTTGTTCATCTGCACTTTATAAGAACTTTATAATTTTATTAATTTATTTCTATTTTACATTCATTATGAGATTTATGAAATAATTATAATCGTTTTACAACCTTGGCATATAACTATTGGGTTGGAATAAAATGTATATATTTGTTTAAGTTTTATAATTTACCTTACTTTTATGAACAGAAGCAATGATGACTGTATGTATACAATGGTAGTGTATACGGATACTACAATAATCAAAGTAAGTTCGAATCCCTATAATGAATCTAATCTATCGGTGAAAAAATATCATCTGTTATTCATCTGATAACTACGAATTATTATTACACAGAAAAGTAACCATCATTTTATTCGTTTTGCGATACTTGATTATTATTTTATATTACCATTAGGAGGTTCTTATATGTGCCGATGTAAACGCAGAAGATACGAGAATCAGCTGTCTAAATTCTGAAGAGTGTTTTTTCATTTTTTTATAGTTTATAGGTTTTAGCATTATGGCCATAATCTCACCTGATCTTAAGTGACGATACGGTCCGAGTTGGTAGACATGCTAAACATGTGCAGGGACTGGCTCTCAAGTTAAACTACTGGAGCACACCTATTGGTATTTGATGGCTTATTTTCAACTTGAGAGTTGTAGTTAGCCAAGTGGGCATTAGAAAAAGCCCTACCACCATGCTATGGTTTCCTCAAGATGTTTTCCTTCACCGAAAGGTCAAGCTCATTGTAGGTGGATTCGAACTCACGTCCCGTGACGCGGCATCCGTACACACTACCACTGAGCTATCATCGCTTCAAAAGAAGTGTTTGTTGTTGGTGTGTGGGGTGATGAGGAAAAGAAATGATACTGAATATAGCCAGAACTTCGTAAGGGACAACAATTAACAGTAAAAGCACCGTCTACATTAGAATTGGACTACATTCGGATCTGGAATAAAACCCAAGTTAATGCCCAAATCCATATCTTGTTATAGTATGTATGAAATAACGTCAGGTTAGCACTCAATTTATTGCTAAAGTTCAATTTGGAACCTGTTTTCTAATTCGATATAATACTATTAATAGCGTTTAAATGTTTTCAAATATACTTATTCTTTGTCTTAATGTATGTACTGTTGCCCTCTTGTATATATCTCCGTCTAGCTAGTGTCAGTGATCGGTCGCTTACTGCTTGTGGTTTATTAACGATATCACATATAAAATATGAAGTATAATACCATACCACTTGGTAGTCTACGAAATTACGTATATATCTTGAAAAATATTGTTAATAAAACACTTATGTTAATTTTCAATGTTTTGTATACTCTGAAACGAAAACGTTAACTTAAAGACCTATTACATTATAACATCAAAGCTGATAATAATATTTTTAATCTGAAGCTAATAATATTTAATCAAACTTTTAATACCTTTATATTCAAATGAATATTCTTGCTTTAAAGTTTTAATGTATAACTTGGAAATTTCGTACTGTGTGACACGAGACTATTAGATTTCATGTCGTTAAACTTTTTTATGAAAGTACTTAAAATTTCATGTCAAAACCGTTTTATGCCAAATAAAGATCATAATTTTTTTTATGATTAAATATAATGTCAGTATACTTTGATAAAAGCACAAAACTATCATGATATAATGTTTATAGATATAAGTCTAAATTATCTCTTACAGAACTATTCCAAATATGTTTCATATCGAACTCTCAGTTTGAATGTAAGGACTTTCTATATTTATGTCACATAACTCATGGAACAGGTGTCTCTAAAGTGTTCGTAAAATTATATACAGTAATAATATAACGAATAAATTACATGTAATAATTAATTGATGAATTGCGAAGCACGTCCCTAAATTATTGTAAGCGGTTTCGTTAGAAGCATTATAACATTTAATCAATTTAATAAATGAACAACATTTGCGATGAGAGACTTGTTTTGTAAACAACTCGAGTGAAACGTTACGTTAAGTACGAATAAAGCTTTTATTAAAGTTGTCTACATAAATTATGTTCAATTTTATATAATTAAGGATGTAACGGTACAAATATTAGGTATGTTAGCTAACTCTTTTTTGTTTTACAGAAACTGTTACGCTGGCACATTCCGTATCAAAATATAGGAGCACGACTAAAGACCTTCTTTAATTAAATTAACTCTGTAGATTTAGTGCATAACAATTTCCTTTTTCATAATTTAGCTTTGCTTTAAAGAAATTTAAGGATAAAGGGCAAGCATATATGACTCTATGGATCACTTTATCAAACATAGGCATGGTCAAACGTAGGTCTGTATATAATTAATAAAAAAACTCTAATACTCAAATATTCAAAAAATTTATAATTTTTATTTCTTGGGTAAATTTTGTTATCGAAAGAGATGCAAATATAATATTTATTAAAACTGTACATCTATCTAATTTACTGAATAGATTTTTTTGACATTTGATAGAGTGATCAAACGGATCAATAATATTACGGATTCTCCGCGATAGGATGTAAATTGCTAGACTTTAACATTTCACACCGTTTTTCCAATCATCATTTAAATGTGTGAACTTTTTTTTCTTCATGAAAAGGTTTTTGTGTAATCCTGAACACGATAAGTGGCGTTGTAGTCGGGTAAAAAGGGCATGACAAACTTTTTTGGAGTAGATAGTTGTAAATAATAATATTTTGATATAATGTGAAATATTATGATTAGAAATCTTTGTATAACGTTTTTAAATACCTACCTAATATCAATTTTAGAGTTATTAATTTAATTATATTTAATTCAATTTAAAAGGGTACTTTTTAACCGTTGCTGTAGTAGTGAGTATTGTCTGTATTAACATTATTTAAAAGAAAATACTAAATAATAGCAAATGACAATAAAAATGTAATAAACTTATGTATGTTACATTTAAGAGATTGGAGCGAAACCAGGATTTCATAGCCAAACTGTTTCTAAATGATCATCAGGGCACAAATTTATGTCAGTTAAATCTTATCACAACCTTCAAAGGGGCTGCTATCTGTCCCTGAAAGAGTCATAACGGTTCTGTCTGTTATCTAATAGAAGTATGTCGTTAAATATTCCAAGTTTGGGTATACGTGATTAATTTAATTACAATGTCGTTTCTAATTAATTAATTAGTAATACTTCTATCTGTAAGCAAACTTTTATGCTAGTTAAAGTTTTATTAGTGTATCACTGTTTATTGATTCCGAAATTATTAGATCTAAGGCACAAAAATCATTAGTTTTTGTAAAGAAAACAGATTTGAGTCATCTATACACATTTAACAAACTATAAACATCGCTATTAAAAGACAACTGTCATATAGAAGCTCATATATTTTGATATTAAGTTTAAAGGAAACTAAGTGAGGAGTTAAAACAACTGATCACAATTCTCTAGAAATAAACGTCATAAAATTAATTGTTGTAATCAACCAGATAAATCAGAGTCTGGTAATTAATGCCTTGAGTAGATATAAGCATTCAGCGGTTGGAATAGGACTACGCCAGATGGTTTACTGGTGATTGATTACGCCAATTCGCTACTTGTCCAGCCCGCGCTGCGCCGGTTCTGTATTACCTCATCGCTAGCTCAACGTTTTACGTTAGCTCCTCAGTCATTACGAGACTTGACACGCTGTGCTGCGTTTAATTGAACATTTTTTAAACAAAAGCAGGCACATATCTTAGCATCAATATAATATTACTTCTTACTAAAACTAATTATTATTTATTGGAAGAAGTAATGTTATTTCAAATAGTATTTAATAATGCATTCTACTAATGCTATAAATTCCAAAGTGAGTTTGTTTGTTACGTTTTCATGCCTAAACCGCAGCATCGATTATGATGATTTTTGGTACAGAAATAGATTGAACCTGGTGACGGTGATATGCTAATTTTTATCGCGACAAACATATTGGAAGTAGGGTTCAGAGAGGAATAAACTTTGTATGAACTTTTTAATGCGTCATCCGATTTGTTGAACAAAATCAATATTCATGTGAGCGAAGCCGCATGTAAAATATATTTTGTAGTTCTCTCAATGGTCGCCCCGTTTTTTATTGCACTATGTTAACCATAAGATACAGTGCTCTAACTTCGATGTGCTGCGATAAAGAGTCTTTAACTACTATTTTTTGCCACAAACCGCGGTTCGGTCACTTCCTGTCGAGTACTTCCTGCATTCGCCTAACAAAGTTCATTCGCCGGTGCACCTTTCAAAGTCCCTCAGATTAATAGCATAGTTTGTTCGAAAACATTTTTTGTTACCAGGATTGACATATGATTCTGAGACATGGTCGTTAAGATAAGAGATTTTTTTTTTTCGACCTGACCTACGCTGTTAGCCGTAAGGGCTTTGACAGCTTCACCGAACTTTTTGGGGCGAATGCTAAGGGCACTCAGCCCCATGGCAGCGAGCGCAAGGGTGCCAGAATGGCCGAACCTCGGCTTGGACTACTGCTGGAACACGAACAAAGATTCGCGATCCTAACTAACCAACAGGTCCTAACAATAACATAGGGCAAGTCACGCGAGGGCCGCAGGGGTAGTCCCTTACAGAACCGTGTACTTAATGTGTGGGTGTGCACGGACACGTGCAATTGGTGGAGACGGCAGGGAGCAGCGCGTTCAATCTTGTTATTTTGTCGACGGGATCGGTGAAGCAGTTACGTGGCCGGCGTGCGAAGCGTTTAGCATACGGATTAGGAGTGTAGCTAAGTACGTGTACTATTTTGGGTTTGGGATGAACTTCGGCCTTTTCGAAAAATTTCTTTGTGACATCTTTGATATATGCATATATGGACGGAAGGTCCATATCTTTATGTAAATCTACATTGCGGACATAGGGTGGAGCTTGGACGGCTATGCGCATGAATCTGTTTTGCTACACTTGTAGTTTGCAAAGGGTAGTGCGCGAAGCGTGAGCGAATACGGGGCAACTATAAGTAAGTATCGGACAGATGCATACTTTGTATATTGTGAGCTTATATCTGAGTGACATTTTGCTCTTAGAGGAGGTAAGATTGCGTAGCAGAACCATAGCCGTGGAGGCTTTTTTCTGTACGTAATCTATATTTTTGTTGAAGGTTAGGCGCTTATCTAAAACTACACCAAGATATTTATTATGATTAGCCCAGGGGATATTGACACCGAAAAGGTGTAATGTTTTTTTTATATTTTTCCTCGCGTGAGGATCGAACATGATAGCCGCACTTTTGTCTGGGTTTATTCCTATGCGCCATTTGAGGCACCAGGACCCAAACGTAGAGACGGCCCTTTGGACGCGGTAATATAAATGAATCCTATTCCTGCCCGAGCTGAAGATGACTGTGTCGTCTGCGTAGGAGCCTACTGCGACGTTGGAGAATTCGGGAATGTCGCTAACGAACAAGTTGAACAGGCAAGGCGCTAGGATAGAGCCTTGGGGGACTTCTGAGCGTATTGGGTGAGGCGAGGATAGGGCGCCGTCTGCTTTGTAGCAGAAGGAGCGGTCTGATAGGTAGGCAAGGATTATGCGGACTAGCCTGTCCGGAACTTGTAAGAGATTGAGTTTAAATATGAGACCTTCGTGCCAGACCTTATCGAAAGCTTTGGCTATGTCAAAAAATACGGCAAGTGTGCGCCTAGGGCGATGTAATTCCGTGAAATTAGAGAGAATATGCTCCGTGAGGCGGAGCACTTGGTGGGTGCACGAGTGCTTGGGTCGAAAGCCGAATTGCTCGTGTGGGAAAAGACATTTGTCTGAGACAGTTGATTGAAGTCGGTTCAGAAGGAGTCGCTCGTTTATTTTACCAATCGTATTGAGGAGGCTTATCGGGCGGTAGCTTTCCGGAAGGGATGCCTTTTTTCCGGGTTTACGGATACCTATTATTGTTGCCATTTTCCAAGCGGCTGCAAAATGGCAGTGAGTTATGGCCACATTGAAGATGCAGACCAGAAGAACTATAAGTTTGTTAGGGAGAAGTTTGAGGGCTTCATTTCTGATTCCGTCGGGACCGGGGGCTTTCCTTGGTTTAAGGCCTTTTATAATCGCGAGTAGTTCGTCAGTTGTAACCAGGTCTAAGTTTTCGATTGGGGGGGTCTCTCTTATAGATTGAATTCTTCGATCGACCCTCCCGATATGTGCGGGATCTATGGTATGTTGTGCGAGAGTGGCAGCGAGATACTCTGCCTTGTCAATACTTTCGAAGGCGGGCGGATTGCCGGGGCCTCTATCTAACGGGGGCATTGCGAACGAATAGCTGCTCTTCTGTTTACGAACGAGATCCCAGAAGGCGAGATGAGACGGTTTGATTTCCTATAAGAGGCTATCCCATCTTTGACTACGGAGTTCAGAGATACGAGATTTAACTATTTTTTGTAGGCTACGTAGCCGTACGCGATTTTTCTCCGTCGGATAAGAATCGTAAACGCGTGTCGCGGGGTTTTTCTCCGTGATCAGTCTTCGAATGTCATCAGGGAGTATGAAGCGGCGATCATTTGCCGCCTTTACCTCTTTTGAGGTTTCTCTGATGGCATTCTGGAGGTGATCTGCCAGGGAGTCAATCGCCACATCGGCATCGTTCACAGACTTTATCTCGTCGGAGATATTGTCTAAATGAGGAGAAGAGAGATTAATTGAGAGATAGTGTCTGAGTTTTGGATAGTCAGCCACTTTGACTGCAGCGGGTGTGTGGTCACCTGGGTGGCCTAGTTGCAGAATTACTGGGCGGTGATCGGAATCTAGTTCATGTACGACTTCGATTTGCTGTACTTGAAGCGCGATCCCTTTTAACATAGCTATATCTAAAACTGAAGGGCGGCAGTTAGCTTGATAATGAGTTGGCTCTGAAGGAGCAATTACATCGAAGGTAAGCGCATTTTCTAGCCAGTATAGTGTCCTACCATTAGTGGTAGTACGCGGGTTGTTGTATATTGAATGTGCCCGCTATTTAGATCGCCAGCCACTATAACAGAGTCACCGAGCGCGAAAAGCGTCTCCAGATCCGACTGGAGGAGAGTTTTATTAGGCAAAAGGTACGCAGAAACGATAAAGATAGTGGAATGACCGGTCATACCCACTCTACATACCGAGGCTTCTAAATTTGTAAGTTCGGGAGGATCTATTGCCATGCAATACAGTGACTTTCTATAGTATATGAGCGTGCCGCCGCCTCTGACGCCGATACGATCATTTTTTACTATCTTGTAGTTCGCAATCGCGGGATTGCGAACGCTCGGTTTTAAAAGAGTTTCTTGTGCTAGAAACACGTCTATTTGTCGCTCCTTAAGGAAGCTAGCTACGAAGTCGCTTTGGGGTTTCAGGTTGCACGCGTTAAAAAAGGACAAAGATAGGCCTCGGGGTCTAATCTTATCCTCCATTGCGAGTTTATTTAGGAGAAGCGCGGATAAGGCGTTGCATAGTCCTTGCAATGCCTGGGAAGCACTTAATGGCTTTTAGACGGCCAAAATCTTGACTAGCGCTAATCATGTCGTCGAACGCAATGATATCATCTACGGAGTGTTCTTCTAGTAGTTCGGCGAGCCAGTCGATGCCTTTGAAACCAGTAGAAGGGCCGGCCACGGTGAGTTTCGCGGGTTTAGCCTTCGGAGGCTGCTGATTGGTGGTCCACGCGTTGGTCGGAGCTAGTGTAGGTCTTTGGGGAGGAGAAGGGTTCGCGGAAGTGACCCACGCTGGCTTGCCCAGGCTCGGGAAATCCTGATTAGACATGAGTGGCGGCGGTGCGGTACGTGCAGCCGCTGAGTGCGCTGAAGGCGCTTGTGTGGGAAAACGCGTGCGTCTCGTGCGTGGGGCACGTTCACACCCACGATAGTTCGCGGGGTGCCCAGCTTTGTCGCATAAGACGCAGCTTGGTGGTTCGGGGGACTCAGGGGTACGTGAGCACTGCTTAGTAGAGTGATCTTGTAGACACTTGACGCAACGCGGCTTAATGAAGCAGTTGCGGTAAGAATGGCCATGCGATTGGCAATTGTGGCATTGAGTAGGGCTGTGTTTTTTGTGCGGTAACTCGACAGTAATGCTGGAGAGGCCGCACACGGATTTAAGCGAGAAGATTTCCTTGCCTTCCTTGGAGCGGTCTAGGATGACAAGAACATGGTCGAACAATTTTTTAGTTATGTGGTGGTACATGCGGTGTACCTGGTGGACCGGAAAGTTTTGTTCCTTAAGGGATGCAAGGATTTCCTCCTCGGGGAGTTCTTTGGGGACGCGCCTAATAACCACGCGCAGTAAACGGTCTTCTTCCAGAGTGAACGTGAAAAATTGGTGTTTTCCTTCTCTAAGGAAGGCGGTGAGATTTTTATAATCTAAAGGCGTAGAGACTTTAATTTGAATCCCGGCAGGGGTGCTACGGGCGCTAGTATAACGGATTTTTTTAATATTAGGCTGCGTGGAAATATTTAACCAAGCTGCTTTGTCAGCGTTAGTGACGGGTGGTGGTTGGCGGACTGCTTTTTCAGTCGAGGCCGCGGGGCCAGGAACAGGAGTCGCAGAGATTGAAGGGGTCACAGGGACGCGGGTGCTTTCGGTCCGCCAAGCCTTGGCTACTTTCGGTTAGGTAGTTTCTGGTGAAAGTACCCTTTTATTTTTAGCTTTGACCCTACTGACTAGCGTGAAGTCGCTGTCGGTATTAATAGATTTGGGCTCCTTCATGTGTGCCTCGTTGGTTGGTGTCGGGTCCGGGCTAAGTGGCGAGAATGAATTCGCCGTAGGGATCGCATGTGGAGCATATGAGATAAGTTGCTCGAATTGTCGCGGCGTAGGTACCTGGGATGTAGGTAGTACGGGAGAGACAGGTGCCTGTGAATGACAATTTAGATTCCTTGTTGGGGAACGCGATCGTGAGCGAGAACTAGAGGTCCCGAGTGTGCGGGACGGAGAAGGAGGGCGGGTGCGTGCGTGCGCATTTACCGCCGCTTCCGGGATACGCACATTTTGCGGTGGTTGGGGCTGGGTAGCAAGGAACTCTTGAAAGAGCTCTGGGTGTATCTTGTCTACGAAGACTCGGAACCTATTTAGCAAAAGCTCTGAGTGGTTTGCCATTCCGGTAGCAGCCTTGGTGTAACGTAGGTGTAAAAGGAAACCTGTATAAAAAACCTCCCTGCCTGAGGGGCAGGGGGGCGCGGCTAGCAATAGTTAAACGAACTATCTACAGTTGGACGAAATAACATTTAAATACAATCTAGTGCACGTGCAAAACGTAAAGAAAAAGAAAAAAAATAATAATAAAACAATATCTGAGACCTTGCCTGTAAAAGTAATAAAAGGCTTAATGGAAATTAAGTGTTACCTTTGTTGGCAGCCGGTGACCGGCGTACTTACAGTGTCGGCACTTTAATCACTGCACTGTTTCACGATAACGACAAACAATACTTTGAATTCACAATAATAAACTACGAGAATTCTCACAATGTAATATTAACACGATAGCCAAATAATAGATTGAGTTTAAGAATAAACTAATTATCAGTAAAACAAACTTTATTGTCGGCAATAATAGACGGATTATTGCCGATAAGACGTAAGAATAACACAAAGAAACAATAGGCGGCGCGGTAAAGCGCAGCGATCGGTTTCGAGAACAATCAACGAGCGCTCACGGACACGTTCGTTCACGACCGCGGTTGAAATCGAACTCCAAGATAAGAGATAAAAAGGAGTCTTATATGTAACCTCCAGCTCATTTAAAAGGTATTGAAAGGGACGAGAGCTTCTCTGTCTGATCAAATAACAAATAGCAAATTCTAAAGAGTTAAATTAACAGATGAGTAATTAATTTATCTTTAAGAATTGCTAGCCGCTAGTGGCAGCGGACGGAGTAAATAGCTCGTAAGACGTCTTTCCGAAATACCTAGTATAGGTAGATCCACCATGAAATAAAGCGACGACTTAGCCAAAATAATAAGAAATCGTTGGATGCGAGCATCGCATTATCAGTCATCGTAGTGATATGTGTGGAAGGTCTATTTCCAGCAAATCGCGTGTTCTAGGTAAAATGATAATGACGATGATTAGTTTTTGATAGTTTTGTACCTATTCTGAGAGTATAAGATCCATCGTCAGAAAGATGTTGGTATTAAAATTATTAAAAAAAAACTACCATTTTTAAATACTATTGTCAAATATAAAGAAAATGTTTAAAGGCACAGATAACACAATTGAATGGAAAAGATTAAAGATTTTGTAATCTCAATAAGTTCAACAACTTACTCTTTATTAGGAAAAACATATAATCACAATTTTATTGTTTGTTCAGTACTTCTCTAAATTTCTATTATTGTATAAAATACCGGTACTTTGGTGGTAAGTCTTTGTGTTTTTCTCCACAATACTGCTGGTTAGTAGAACAAAATGCCTTGTGGAATTAAGCTTGGCAGTGCACGATATAAATTTAATAAAGTATTGAGTGTATCTAGAGAGGATAAGTCGTATGTTTCAAAACGTCTATATGAATTTTAAATACGTTCTACATGATATCGACAATATGACGATTTTATACACGACCGTGTATTGAATTCTACTAAATACTTTTTATTACAATATTGCATTATTCATGCGTTTTTACTGTAAAAAAAAAAATCCCCCATTTCTCCCAACCCTACTCTTCAGAACACCCAGTTTGCAACGCGTGACAGCCTAAATATCCTGGGAATGGATATTCAGAGCGACTTAAACCTTAAGGACCACATCGAGTATGTCATCTCCACAAAATCTCAGAGACTCGGAATTTTGAATAGAGTGCGACGGTTTTTCCTGCCTGACCAGTTGTACCTTCTTTATAAGGCCTAGGTTCGGGCGTGCATGGAATTCTGCTCGCACCTCTGGGATGGAACCACTAAATATCTCATCGATGCCTAAGATAAGTTGCAGAGGCGGGCTGTCCATATTGTAAATGATACAGCTATCACCAACACTTTAGAACCGCTTCAATTGCGCAGGGATATTGCAAGTGTTCTGAAGAACTCTTTGAACTGATCCCCTCCTCTTCTTTCCACAACAGAACCATACGGGCGGGGTTCGGTGTCACAATTTCACGGTGACACCTATAAAATCCAGAACCAAAAAGTTTGCCGAATCCTACTTTTGTCGCTCAGTGAAATTGTAGAACCGTCCTCCTGTCAGCATGATCCCTCCTTTCTATGATATTGGGTCCTTCAGCGAGGCGCAAAAGAGGCGTGAAGACGTACCTAAGCAGGCCAGGATGGCAGCCGTGACTGGCAGTGAATTCTGTTCAGGGTCAGTCGCCGCTGATATGGCTTGTATTGTACTTACCATCAGATCCAGTGTAGTCACTTTGTTGCGCACAATAAAAAAAAACTATCGGAATAGTTTCCTTAACGTCAACCTAATCTGACTTGACTGAAATATAGATGTACTGTATTTTACCTACTCTTTATTATAATTCATACCTGTCAATTAATTTAAACGCTACTTAAACGTCTAACATTAATATTCATATTCATTTTTGTATTCTGTATACTGTTAATATTGTAACTATTGCTATATGTATAAAATGGTTTATTTCAGTGTGTGAAATCAAAATAAATCACTTATTTTATTAGAGATCATTGATATGACGGGGCCAATGTCCCTGCAACAAAATGTCGACGGGGCAACCACAAAGCTTCTCCTAGTCACGCAAGGGTGATTGATGGCTTATCTCGCTTGCCTCTCTTGTTATCTTTGTGGGCCTGTTACGCAACCAAATGTGGTCATAAATATTGCCATTCCGCTGAACAGAATTCCTTTTAATATTTTTCGCGTATAATAAAATTCATATTTTTCTCATGTTTAAAACCTTTGTACTTGAGTTTGATTACCTATCTAAATGCATGTACATTGATCTATCAATTAATATATGTTGTTTACCAGTGTACTGTAAATGCTGGTAAATTTTAGTATGTATGTAAGTAGTAAACATTTTCAATGGCGCAATTTGTCTGTTTTTTAAGGAATTGGTATATTATTGTTGGTATTTGACGATATTTTTGTCTAACATTATTACTATTAAAGATTTTACAGAAAGAACCTTTAGTTTTGGAGGCAATGTTGGCTTGATGGTAACGTGTATGGGAATGTCGATAGACGGAATTCGACAATAAGGTGAAAAAAACATGTCGATAAATTTACAACCTGGTGTAAAAATATGTGGTTAACTCCACTGTCATGTTAAAATATGTTATCAAGCATCTATTATTCAAGCAGCTGTACGTAAAAGGAAGTAAGTAGCTATAAAAGCCAGTCCCTCCGATAAACGTAATGTGACAATTTCAAGGTACCTCATTCCTTAGTATGAGATGAGATTATAGAGAAAATCCCATCATAACATTTAAAATCTTATTAGAGTAGACAAATTTTTTGATTCGAATCCATTTCATTTCAAGGATAACCATTTTAATTTATAGCTCTTCTGTTATTGCGCTCAAATTATATTTCACATTCACTTTTTTTTATTTTATTTAACATTGTATTTTAAACTTGGATGCGCCCTAAAAAATCGGAAAATTATAATATATTTTAAGGCCGGCATGACAGTAAGGACTGGCGATGGATTGCCGTTCTCTCGATAGTCGCTACTGTTTTTGGACTGTACTGTACTTAACATCAGGTACAATGCAGTCACTTTGCCCAGCTAACATAAAATATAACTTTCAACGACTATATAAATAAAACTTATGTTGAATATTAAGCACAAAATACAACTGCATTGATTCGTGTGAATCAAGTTGTTGAACAGAACTGGATGCTTTGATGGTGTGACCTCATGCAGTTGCATGACTCCCATTTGCGAAAGCTACGTCACGAAAACAAAAAAAAATATTTTGTAATATAACGCCATCGAATTGTTTTAAATAAATTGTTAACCTAATAAAGTGTAATGTTTAGATAAACCTCGTCCGAGTTAAATCACATGTATTTGAATATGGAAATTTAAGTATCTACCTAATATGCACAATATACATATACCTATTTAGAATCGACAAATGTTAACATTAGTTATTTTATGTCCATGAGCAGCGGCTGCTCTAGAGATTACGGCGCCCAGGACAAAATGTCAAATTGCCGCCTCATGGAAATTTTAATATATATATTTTTTTTACGTAATAACGGTCAGCGCCGCCCATGGACACCCACAACACCAGAGGTATCGCAAGTGCGTTGCCGGCCTTTATTTTGGAGGGATTGCTCTAAAATACACATGCCGGCGGCGATTTTCAACTTGAGGGTGGTAGCTACCTAGGCAGGTATTAGATAAAGCCCTACCACTATGCTATGGTTTCCTCAGGAGGTTTTCCTTGACCGAAAGCTCAAGCTCATTGTATGTGGTTGGATTTGAACTCACGTCCACTACCACTGAGCTATCAACGCTTCAAATATATAAATATATAGTGTCAATATACAAATATATTACATAACCATTATATTTTTTTAGCGAAGAAGGGATTAATATGTGAATTTTTATCTTTTTTAGTAAAATTTATGATACTTATTATAACGGCCTATAAAAAAACGGCCGTCATAACGTCCTTAACTTTTGGCGCCCCAGACAAATGCCCGGCTTGCCGCTTCCTTAGAGCGGGCCCTGCTATGAGTGTGTTATCTATGGACTGTCCAATTATAACAACTATCATGGTACGTGTACACGGGAGTACATGTTGCATTTAATATTAAATGTATCATCATGTGCCTGTGTGGAGGGAATACTCAAATGTGTTGAAAGTTCTAAGGGAGTATTTTTCAATTGCGGGAATAATGTTAAGTCGTTCGACTCTAAACATTAAAATGTTAAATAACGATACCTTAATAGCCACAAAAGCCACATTAATAGGATAATTAACAGTAACATAATTAACAGGATGAGTTATATTAGCAATATTGTTTTGTGTAATATTAATAACTCAAACAAAATTCTTACAATGGTTTCTTTGTTACAGGTGTCATCAATGGTTGGATTGTATAAAAATATTAGCAGCGTGGTGAAAAAATGAATCTGGTAAGACGGATTTATTTTATACGCAAAATCTTATTGAATCGAAACCTTTTGAAATAATAGTAATATAGAAAATTGATTTATTTTTTGCATTTTTTCTTATAAAATTTCTTACTAGTTAGATTGAAACATTTATAGCTTTTGTTACTTCACACAACTGGTTGGATTGCTTGGACCGGTTGGACTGGCCTATACATATAATAAAACTGTAATTGCACCAAGTCTGTACATTAAATATTACAAAATAATTAAAGTTACTTCATTATCGATGTAAAATACAGCAAAAATATATACTTTTAAAATGATTGTATATGTATACTTTTTCTCTCATGTAACGAAAGAGTATATGCGAGATAGAAAGTAAAAGTCAAAATTGTGTAATAAATAAATAAACCTCATGACGATATACTATGCAATTTTCTCAGTTCAATAGCAGATAACATAGCTAAAATATAAAACGTTATTTAATTTCATTCTGTATACATTAGAAATTATATTTGTATAATGTTAATTAATCACTGCACTTCAACATCGTATACCGAATTACCACGAAAATTGCCACATGTGTGTATTTCTTTACGACGACGGTTTTACGCTATTTCTGAACGGTATAGGCGACGCTGTGGCCGATTTATTAACTGCTGGAAGGGTCGCGACACATCTGTTGCGATAGGTAGTATGAAATACGACAATTGGCAACACAACCCCAGATTATACCTTAAAAATATTGATTTAAAACTATAATTTTCAAATTGCCTAAATTACATTAAATTACTATAAAAATTGGGTAAGTTGTGTGGCAAGGATTCACGGCAACAGTCCAAGCCGAGGATCGGTCACTTCATGGCTCATTGTGCTGGTTGACTCAGGCTTAGTGTCTTAGTACTCCCCAAAGCTCGGTGAAACTGTGAAAGTCCTTTGGGATAACAGCATTTGTCTAACCAAGATTAAATGTTCAATAGCAAGGTTCATGCATATATTTAAGAATGTATACCTAGTAAATAAGTATTATAGGTATGACTAATGACGTGGTCCTGTCTGTGGCTCTAACAGTGGGCTCGAGCACGTGAGAAGTGTGTTTTGGGATGATCGTGGCGAACGTGGGGCGGTACGCGTGCGAGAGTGCACTGCGAACCGCGTGATGCGGGAGCAGGCGCGCGTAGCTTGCGGCGCGTCGCCCGCGTCCGCGCCCGCCCTGTGCGCGTGATGCGTGCGGACTGCGCCGCGCTCTACGCGTGGCTCGTCTGCTGCGCGGCCGCACTCTCTACTCATAAATACAGCACCCGTGTTGTTAGGACTAAGTACGGCCCGTTGCGTGGTATCGTTGTACACGCGCATCCGCAAGTTGAGGCATATCTCGGCGTACCCTATGCTACACCCCCTTTAGGTAGTTTAAGGTAAATATTAACGTTATTCATTTCTTCAATAAGATGTTTTTTTTTTAAATTGAAATTATTGTTTGTTACTTTATTTACAGTTATTTATGTCCGATGTTACTTTATGTCCGATAATTGTGGTTATAAAGTCTTTCACACTTGACATTGGTGAAATTGTCAACATAGGCAGATGCCATAATAATAATAAAAAACACAACTCAGAACTATACAAGTGTTTTAGCATGTATGTTTATATGTAATTTATAATTATTCCTGTCTAGTAATAAATAATATTTCATATGATTTTACATAAGTATAGCTACAAAAATTTGCTTTACCTACTAACCTACTATTGAAGGTTATAAAAGTAGCATGTATTGTACAATTATATAATTTTTTCCCCGAGCGATGTATCTTGTATACCTCGCTATATTCAGAGTCATATCATATCATACTAATATTATAAATGCAATAGTAAGTTTGTTTGTTTGTTACGCTTTCACACCTAAGCCGCTCAATCGATTATGATGAATTTTGGTGTAGAGATACATGGGAACCTAGAAACGATGATAGGCTACTTTATCTCACGAAAAACTTATTGGAGTTGGGGTAAACAGATGGGTAAACTTTGTATGAAAGTTTTTATTGCGTCATCTGATTTGTTTGACAAAATCAATATTACCGCGAACGCAGCCGCAGATAAACGCTAGTATTATTATAAAACACAAGCGAGACATACAAAACATATATCATTGAATATTTATGATAATGTAATAGAGGAAATACTGAAACATATAATAATTATTATTTTTTGCAATAGATACATGCCTCCAGTAACTCCGTCTCAGTGGCGAAGTACTCGACTAGCTGACACTCCGGGGCCAGCGTGCCCACAGGCGCCGCCGTTGCCCTCGCCTCGTGAGGACGCCTTATTACAGCATCCGAGAGCCAGGATTCGACAACTTGAACGACTAATGCCAGTTTTAGCGAATCAGAGCGAAGACTGCTTATATGTTAACCTCTACGTCCCTACGAATGGTAAGATACATGTATAATTAACTTCATAATATTAATTAAAAATATTATTGTTAAATTCAATTGTATATTATATGATATACGGCAATTAATTATTTAGTTGTTATATTGTATTTTGTTAGGTATAAAAAAAAACTCTATTTTAGTAGCTGAACGTGTATATATTAATTTACAATTAATTTATTAATTCATTGAATATTTACTCTCCAATTAATAAAAAGTTATTAATTGAATTGAAGCGATGATAGCTCAGTGGTAGTGTGTACGATTTTGCGTCAAGGGATGTGAGTTTGAATCCAATCACCTACAATGAGCTTGAGCTTTCGGTGAAGGAAAACATCGTGTGGAAACCATAGCATGGTGGTAGGGCTTATTCTGATGCCCGACTGGCTAGCTACCACCGTCAAGTTGAAAATCTGCCGCCAAATACCAATAGGTGTTTTCCGGCAGTTGTACTTGAGAGCCAGTTCTTTCACAGGTTTAGCGTGTCTACCATCTTGGGCCGTATCGTCACTTGAGATCTGGTGAGATTATGGCCATAACGCAAAATCTTGACTATAAAAAAAAAACAATGAAAAAAATACTAGGCACTATGTCTAATAAGCTGGTTATATAAAAATATAGACACTTAAACTATTAGTATAATTGTAAGAAAGAAATTGAAAAATGTGAAAATAAAGTATATAAGATAGCATAGTATTATTTTTTAAATATGTAAATAATAAAGAAACTTTTTATGTTTTACACACTACTAATGAAGTAATGACTTTGACAAATGCTATTTTGACCATATTTCTTAAAATTGTTATTTTTCTGTCTAAATAAATAGGTTTTGTTCAGTTCAACACTTAATACTATATACATCTTTACTTGTAATAAATAATAAACAAGGTTTTATTTATACTATTTATAAAATAATTGTAACATAAATACATTATACACATATATTTCCAAATATATAACATAACATAGCAATACTAACAATCAACGAAACACTAAGCTTGTTGTGGTTTTGATTCGTGGTAAGCGCTTACGGTTTTCATTAATTCTTACCAGAGCGGTTTATTCATGAAATATTCACGTCATTTTCCTGTAATTTCACTCAACGTTAAACGGACCACTTTTTAAATATGCATCATAATACATATGCTACCAGTGCTTGTATATTAAACCATGTTTAATATTAATGTATCTGAGTTATGTAATGTAAGCGCATAAAATATTAAGAACTATAATATTATTGTACAATATATAGTTTAATATTATTTACATAAACAAAACAAGTGTTACAGATTCATTAATTTCTTAATCAGATACTGGGTGGTACTGTCCAAATTTTTTTTTGTGAAATGTTTGTTAATGCTTGAAAATCTATTGGTATAATGATCGTATTGAGTTTATGAAAAATCTAAAATAAAAAGATATTTCAATATGTCAAGAATATTCTAGCTTTTTAAAACTATAAGAAGTTTTAGTTTTTATATCCTAAAATACTTATTCGAACGATCTGTTAATATTAAAAAAAATACCAAGTCGTTATTGAAGAATGAGATTAATATTATTCATGTACTTCATACATATCTTATTAAAACTGTAAATATAATTTTTATTTAGATGTCTGCCTTTTAATCAGAAACCAAAATCTAAAAAGTTGATAATAAATATGGTATCCCATCAAATTAGATAGGTCCGACTGAAAACTAATGGCTAAGTAGCTAGCGTGTTAGGAGACCACGGCGATTGACGTAACTTTTAATCTTTGCAATGAGCCTAAGTTGTCGCTGAAGGATACATTATGATGATACCATAATGATGATGAATTTAAATTTGTTAATGAACCACGTGCTTTTTTTATTTGATATCAAGCATCAATAGGTGTATTCTGGCTGCAGCCAGCTTCGCGACCAGGCGTAAGTCAACTTTTGTCGAGGTATCACTCAATATTAAGAGTGATTGTGGCCAAAACCTCAAACTTATCAGTAGCAAAATACTAAAAACAGGAATCTAAGATATTTTTTTATCAATTTCTACAAAAGTTTAACCTACACCCAGCGAAGCAGACGGGTAACAGCGAGTATTATATAACTTTGTGAATCATATTTAGGAAACTTATAATGCAGTTTTCCTTGTTTAAAATAGTTGCACACAATTGTCATGCTTTAAACGGTGAATAACTTTAACACACAGTGATATGGTATTATAGTGATATAGTATAGCATTTGAAGTAAACATATAAACTTCATGAAAAGAAATGACTGAAATTCGTAATAAATACAGTTAAGAGTTATTATCTAATTAGCGCCCAAACACAATAGAGGTGAAGTTAATCTGAGTAAAAATTAAAGTTTACTGTGGTTTTAATTACATTTTACTTATCGTTAAGTTTTGAAATATGATTCAGTAAATTTAACTAGTTGGACTCCACCAGAATAAATATTTTCCGTTTCATTCTCAATTATTTATAACATTCCAGAGAAGCCTCAACTAGTTTCGAATTTATAATTATGAAATTTCAATGCGCATAATTTAAGATGCGAGAAATTATACACTGAAATGGTTAATCTGACGACTGGTTGAAGTTTCAAATTGTATATTAAAACTAATCATCGAAACGGAACATAGGAGCATGAATATCTGAGCTCTGCGGGGAAATAGGTTTGGCGATGATGTTTCTGCAATCGCAATTTACACAGTATGAATTACTTCTTAATTTTTTTTATTTAATAATTATTTTGCATTGAATTTTTTGGAAAATAAATGTTTACACTTTTACAATTGTGTACACTTTTACACATAACCTTTAAAACAATCCTGCTGTTTGAACCCAATTTCCGCTACGCAATGATGCTATGAAATTCAGATTTAAATTATCCATAACAGATATAAAAAGATATCATATATATTACGAACAATTTCATTTCATTTCATTTTATGGATAATATTTAGATAAGTAATATGCAGTATTAGTATCTTAAGAGAAGAAATGTTTGAGAAAGTGAAGAATCTTCAATGAAGAAATCAGATTAAATGAAGGGTGTCGAGGCCTCAATTCCGTAGTGCATTGCAGTGCATACCGCTCCCTGCAAGCAGTGCGGAAGTGAGGTTGAGACATTCCGTATACCGCCGTGTTCTCATGCAAGTTTTTGTTACCCATCTAGCAGTAAATATCAATAGTTACATAGTTATATCTAGATATTTAATATTATGTTACATGTCTTTAATAAGTTATGTAATATATTTCAAATTAGATATCCGTACTTTGAGACTATTTATATAAGCTAATATTATCTATATATGTGTACAACAAAATCACATCTAATAGTATTATTTGTCGTAAAGTTTTTGTAATAACAAATTTTCTGGTATTTTCTACATTTAAGGAAACAATTTTTATAATGTAATATCATTACACAGGTGGTGAAATTGAAGGCAGTGGTTCAGGACTGCCGTGTCTCGTGTTCGTTCACGGGGAATCATATGAGTGGAGTTCGGGCAACGCATACGATGGCACAACCCTGGCGGCTCAAGGCAACATTGTTGTAGTTACTATCAATTTTAGGTTAGGGGTATTAGGTGGGTATAATTTTTATGAGATTATTTTTATGTCAGTAACTTTCCTAGAGACAAGTTTTATTTACTGTTTACAAATTTTATAAATCATTTATGTATTGTATCGGTACATCTATGTACATACATAAGGCTTAAGCTTAGTCGCATTTAACTAATAGCTGTTAAACTATAACACTTGAATATGTATGCCACTATGCTTTAAATAGCTTACGTTGTTCGGGGTGCTTACAGGGCTGGTTCTATTACGTAAACTCGGGAACAAACTCCATAGTTTGTATAAACTTTGCACGAACCAACCCTAGCAAACATTCTAAAAGCAACTTAGGGGCTCTAAGAAATATAAATTTACAGAGCATGGTCTACACCAAAATATATTAAAAATAAAATCTTTAACTTAACTGTTAATTTCTATTAGAACACTATTTTATTTGTTCGAATACCGCAATGGATGCCTACGTCTATGCTAGTATTACATAACAAAACTTTAGGTTATTATTATTATTCACATATAATAACATAATTTTAACACAATCTATTTTACAATATCATACTGAATGTGGATTACAATATAATACTTACTTTCATCCATCAGTTCACTTCTAGAAAAAATCATAGACTATTTATATTGTGGTATAGCATATAAGAACTACGTCATAAATGTCATTTAATAACGGTTTAGATAATAAAATTAATTAAAAAAATCGATCCCGCAACCTGCTTTGTTTGGATATCATCCTAATGGAAAAGTGATACTTTTTATTGAAGGCACTTTACAAACTAATAATTTTCAGGTTTTTTAAAGACTGGAGCAAAGGGATCAGCGCAGGGTAATTTTGGCTTAATGGACCTAGTAGCGGGGTTACATTGGTTACGAGAAAATTTACCTGCTTTTGGAGGAGATCCAGAACGGGTCACGATAATGGGTCATGGGACTGGTGCAGCACTCGCTAATTTTCTTGCGGTTTCACCTGTTGCAAGAGGTAAATATTAATCTTGTTTTTATTTTATACATATTTTTAAGTAAATTCACTGTACATATAATGTGATTTCTTGAAACATTAATGAAAAAATATAAAGATGAGACTGTGTCAAGTATCGGGTCCGATTATGTGTGAACTCTAATAATATCTTACTACTATTATTAAGCATGATATTTATATAAATATTTATTGAAAATTTCATCAAGGAATTCGCCTACTGTTCTTCGTCATAGCTTGTTGATTTATGTACCTCATTCAACTATAAACTATAAAAGTAATAGTTATATTATGCGAACTAGCTGTAATTATAATAAACTCAATTAATAATTCAATCTAGATCTTTTTAATATTCTAGTTAATATAGCAAGACAAGCCATCATCAAATCATTTTTGACACGAGCGCCTAATATGTAACCCTTCACTGTGCTTTATTCTTATTATTATTTATGCAGCATTTAATATCCTCTTATTACTATTTCATTTTCTACTAGTAAATATCTCTAATTAGCTCTAAGTTGCTTGTTGTATTTTGAATTGTGTGTTAAACGCTGTTGATATTCCTTGAAATAAATAAATAATTTGTTGTAATTAAAATTATATTTAATGAGAGTTTTTGAACAGAAATATAATATTTTTACACCCCAATAAGTAACTAAATTAATTAACTGTCATGAGACAAGAGAACACTGGAACCGGAGCGGGACCGCGATCTCCGCAAACAGGGTCCATTTATAATATAGGTTCTATATATACATAGCATCACCGTGGGTTGAGCATTGTCTGTAATTACACCGGTCCACGGTAAATTTCATTATTTCGTGTCATCATCCCGTTCAGGTCCTTTGTCACTTCATGCGAATAAAGGGTCAAATCAGACTCCAACGAGCGTAACGTTTACTAAAACATCACGATTGTAATAACAAACATCCTTCTACAAAAAAGTTTAATCGGAAATTCCAATCTTAGTACTTATGTTATTGTATCTAAGTATGTCTTTTTGAGTTTGAGTTTTCATGACTAAAGAATTATACAAGATATTTCTTTAAAGCCGAAGATGATTATCAAGATGTTTTTTGCTCTAAGTACTTGGATACTATATAATAGGAACTAAAGCAAAAAAAGGAACAATAGTGATAATTTTATTACTCTACAGTCTACATATTATGTACGTATATTTATTGTATGATTATAATATCAATTATACTAAACAAGAAATGAACAGGTATCTAGATTATTTACAAAATAGTTTATATATAGCAAAACTACTATATCTTAATGCAATAAAACATATGTAATTGTATTTATTTTCGCAGGATTATCGATATAGACTTTTAATAATGCCCCTAAAGGATATTAGTATAAACTTACCCGAATTTTTTGAAATACTATTTTAATACTAACCAAATTAATAATTTTTAAGAATAATCTTTGCATATAAAATAAGTATGTCAGAGCGAGAAAACAATTGTATTAGTTTTAAATAAAGTGAGGTTCATCACGGCATGGCGTGCGCAACTACATCTCTGCTTTCAGACAGAAATGGTCTGAAATGGTAGTTTGTATAGATCCAACAGTTCTAAATAAGTTATGACGACAAAACAAATATTATTGAAATATGACGATTGATTTGCAAAATATGAACTAATCAGATGTCTACCGCTACCACACAAACTTTTTATTTTACATATATTTTACGTGTGGCTTCCCTCGCGTAAATATTAATTTTACCCCACTTCCAATAAGGTTTTCGCGAGAAAAACTATCCTAACACCGTCTCCAGGTTCCCATCTATCTCTATACAAATAAATTAATCATAATCGATTCAGTGGTTTAGGCGTGAAAACGTAACAGACAAACAAACTTACTTTCGTAATTATGATATTAGTAAGTATAAATTAAATGAAGGCTACATGATATTTAATTTTCAAAATTTATGAGGTACACTTAAAAAGCAAAGCATTGGTTTCATTCTATTTAGTATATCTTTATTAAATGTAGCATTATGTTAATTATTTAACTTATATATAATATATGTAATGTGTATTGGAATCGATTCCTTTTAATAAATTTATAAGGTCACTAAGAACGGTAGAACATTTTTACTCATTACTTATTTTAGATTTAGATTACATTACTTACTCAAATTCAATCGGGTATTTGTTTTAGAACTACTGACGCGGGTCATCTTATTAAGCGGATCGGGCCTCAGCTCTTGGGCGCTCCAGAGAGAACCACTTACAATAAAAAGAAAGGTAAATCGTTTATTCATAACATTAAATGTGAGTTATTTTCGAAAGGTATTTTCTTTATATACAAAACGTTCAATGATAGTATCCTGTATTTGGAATTTTTCATTGTATATAAATTAATTTAGATTATTTAAATTTATCTTATATATACAATAAAGAAATTATGACAGTAGAACTTAACTAAAAGTAAATACAAATAATTCTCAATTTGTATATTATCTTTAAGATATTTATATTTGCTAGATATATCAGTCAAATAGTATTTTAAAATGGTTTAATGACAAACAAAATTAAATTGTTACAATCCAGGATTAAAATACAACTACCTACACCTTAAATAATATAATAAAAAAGAAATTAAGTAATAAAGTAACTGCCTACATTTTGAGTAAAAGATAGGGTAGAACGAAAATGTTAAAAACTGATGTAAAAAGTATGTACGTTTTAATAAAAAAAAATTACATAACGACAGGTAGCAGAGCAGACTGGATGTCACGGAGATTTGCTAGAGGATGATTTGGCGCCGTGTCTACGAAACAAACCACTCAGTGACCTGCTCGCTGTTAGAATAGATCCACCGAGGTTTTTACCAGGATTTGCACCTTTTGTCGATGGAACAGTTATTGTGAATCCAACAGTAAGCAATATTAATAAAACTTATATTTCAAGTATTATATGCGGTTTATACAATTTAGATTTTATAAATATATTACAATAATTATAAAGTTGAAGTTTGATCTGTAAGGTAACTGTGATAGACTAGTTGAATCGTATTTGGTTGATCTCAGAGTTGAGAATGAAAGCATATACAACAATAAAATTTACAAGCATTATTAATATAAAACGCTGTAAACACAATGTTTTGAAAATACATTATAATTGATTTACTTTTGTAAAAAATAAATTAGCAATGTTACCACAATTAAAATAAATATTACCAGGCTCCACCACCAACGGATAGCTCTAGACTCGGCGCAGGAGCAGCAGCTGTTGCTAACGCCGCTGGATATGAACTGGCTGACTTTTCTCATAGACAACTCTTGTTTGGTTTGACTACTACAGGTAATATATTAAAATTTTAAGACACTTTTTTATAGTCAATATTTAGCGTTAGCGCCGTAATCTCACCTGACCTTAAGTGACGATATGGCCCAAGTTGGTAGACACGTTAAATCTATGCAGGAACTGGCTGTCAAGTGCAGCTGCCGGAACATATCTATAGGTATTTGGCGGCATATTTTCAACTTGAGAGTGGTTGCTAGCCAGGCGGGCATTAGAAAAAGCCCTTTCACCATGCTATGGTTTCCTCATAGTGTTTTCCTTGACTGAAATCTCAAGTTCATTATAGGTGGTTGGGTTCGAGCTCACGTTCCTTGACGCGGAGTCGTACACACTACCACTAAGCTATCATCGCTTCAAAACTAAAATTTTATTCAGTTTTCGGTGTTTTATTTACGGTAATTTAACATCGCGTAAATCAGTTTGTACTCGTTTGTATAAGTAACTTGATGTATGTATTTGCAAAAAAGAAAATAATTTCCACATTCATATTACTATGTATTTCTATTAGTAGACACCAACTTAATGAACATTCAGCGAGATTCTTTAATTTAATATACCATTTTGCAATAAGAATTCCGTAGAAAGGAAATAAGAAATATATGGAAATGAGAGACATGCCATTCCGCAGAATCTTACCTGGAATTTAGCGCTCAAGACTTGGAGTTCGGCTTTAACGAGAGTCGGCGGGATCGCATTCTTCGTACATTCGTCCGCAATGCCTATTATTATCACCTAAACGAGATATACTCCACCCTCAAAAACGAATACACGGACTGGGACAAACCGGTTCAGAATCCTTTAAGTGTTCGAGATGCCACATTAGAGGTACGTTTTAGTTTTTTTTTTTTTAAGGGAATATATGTATATAAATCGCTTTAAGTTATTTTCAACAAAAAAAAAACTTATGCAAGTGACATTTTCTGTAACAAGAGATTTCCTCGAAAATATATTTTATAGACTGCAATAAAATTTTACGATGTTCTTTGTAAAACTAGAAAATGCAAATGTGAGAATTTACGACTTAGCGATAAAAATAATCAGATAACCAATCTCGAGCAAAGTGTTTGAGAGTTGAGAGAAGAATCTTGTAGTGTGTATAGCTTCATCTATATGGCTATTGAGCAAAAGAAGATTACTCTTTTTATATTTTTTAACTTAATTACAATTGATTCATATAGTGACAATACATTTTATATTTATCAAAAAATCCTCAGGATTGCTCTCCGGGTCTTTTAAAATTTTACCTAAATGCCTTCCAAATAACCTTCCCAGATCATAGTAATTTAGTAAGATGGGAGAAAGCCTCCGAAAAATCTTGCCGTTCTTGTGGTGCGGCCATAGGTACAGCAAGGCATTTATTAGTAGCATGCAAGGTGCTCCTTAATAGGGGGGATTACTCACGTCACCACGACAGACTACTTGAAAGCATACATGAAGCTATAAGACTTTCAATAGTTAGAGCCCAAAAAGGACTGACTATTAAAAAGACAAATCAACTTTGTAAAAGAAGGCTTAGTTGTAAGATAAAAAAAATGTGCTGCAACTGACTGTGCCTGTGTGACTGGATTATACTGATGCACCCGTATGAAAAGCATTACAAAATCTCAGAGAATATTGGGGTTTCAACTTCCAAACCGGATATACTTATTTATTCTAGAACAACTAAACACATAGTACTAGTTGAGCTTACTGTACCATGGGAAACAAACATATCTAAGGAACACACTTTAAAAACAAATAAATACTACGGGCTACTAAATGTCCTCAATAAGAATGCCTACGTAGTCGATTTGTACGCGGTCGAAATGGCGGCGAGGGATATATCAGCTAAATCTCTCTATAATATCCTTCTAAAGCACTTTAACTTGTCTAGGACTACAGTAAGTTATATACTAGAACGTGCTTCTAAAGCTGCGCTAGCAGGCTCCTACTAAATTTGGCTGGGTAGGGAGAGAAACCTGAGTGATGAAGGTGAATCTTTACGCGCTTCGACAAGGGCCCCTTAAACCTACATACGAGTCACAAGACTCGGACATTGCCCGGAGATTCCCTCCCAACCACACGATGGAGCCGGCACTCGCACGGTGAATTCATGGTTTGCTAAGAAGTTCGTCTCTATTAACTGTGTACCTAAAAAAGTTTTTCATGCTAATCGGTTTAGGTTCTAGGAAATCAAATAACCTACAAACCCTAAGAGAAATTGTTAGTGAATATAGAAATTTACATATGCAAATGATATTAAAAATATCAAAGTAAAAACTTGTGAGTTATGAGCTGTGTTGCACAGTTAACGTAGCGCGTGGCTTGTCTTGTCGCTTGTAAGATGTATCACAGACGATCTCAATTTCAGCCTCTGGTTTTCGCTACTCACGGAACGTTTCTACAGTGTACAAAGGAAGTTAATGACGCTCGCTTACGCTGAATACACGATGAACCTGTTAGAAGGCTTTATTGAAAACTATTTGCATCCTCAAGTAAAAAATTAGGGCGTCATAATTATTATGATGCCAAGGTGTCAGTATTCTACGAGGTTTTTTAACATAAAAGTATTGACTTTTATTTACACGCATAATTTCACTTTATATCATTCGCTAAATATGCAGAAGTTGTATAAAACCTGGTAATCAGATAAGTATTTCTGGAGTAGAAGGTTAATTTAGGTTTAATTAAAAACAGATCAAAGGAATAAGTTCAAAATTTATGTTTCACCATTTTTTGATACTTATCAAGTACTACTAAATGTCAATTCTCGAATGAATTACAGACAGTATAGTACGCCTAAACCGCTGATACGATTGTGATGATTTTAGCATAGATGGGATCCTGAAGACGGAGATAGGCTACTTTTTCTTGGGAATAACTTATTTGAAGTGGGGTAAACAGAGGAATAAACTTTGTATGAAACGTTTTATTGCGTCATCCGATTTGTTTGACAAAATCAATATTAATGCGAGCGAAGCCATACGTAAAATCTGGTAAATTATAAAACCCCTTAGCCGTACAAAGAATATATGCAATGTAATTTAAGTAATTTGCAGCATTCCAAATTCCAGCTTTGGTATAATAAAAATAAGAAATTATCCATATTTTTTTATTAGAATTCGACAGAATGCAGAAGCTATGTGATATAATTTTTACGATTAACAATTCTACAGTATATATATGAAATATTTTAAAAATTTGGAGGGCATTATGGGTGATCATTACGAAAGCTTAATAACAAGATTACATTGTTTAAAAATTAAGTATGTATATGGCAGGTTTTAAGTGATGGTCGGACAGCAGCGCCTTTGATCAGGCTCGGTTATCTCCATGCTTTGCGGGGCGGCACTACTTTCTTCACCCATTTTCATCATTTATCGCAAGATAAAGACTACCCTCAGGTAAATTTTTTATAGTATATAGGTTTTGCGCTATTGGCGACAATCTCACCTGATGTTAAGTGACGATATGAACCAACCTGGTTAACACACTAAACCTGTTGAGGGACTGGCTTTCAAGTGTAACTGCCGGAACACAACTATTTTTATTTATTTTATATTTTATGTATAATAAAAATCATCTTCTAATTTATCTGAATTCATTAGTATTTATAATTATATTAGTTTAAACACCGATCACGATTTAGCAATTTTATACGTAATTCTTCTCCCATGTCCTAATTTAATTGCTTCAAAAATCTTCATTTAATTGGGTTGAAGAAGAAGAGGTTCGAGATTATTGAAAATACTAAATTATGAGATATACGTTTACAATAAATTTATATAAGTCTTATAATAAACAAATTATCTACTTATATAATATTAGTTTTTATTCATTCAGTACATTTTTAATCTATTTGTTTTACATTGTTTAGTCTTTTAAATAACATATGACTGGCACTCTCGATTTCTTTTCGTTTTTTCTATAAACCACACGCCGTTGTAAAATCTGTTCTAAGTAGGCATTCGTTGTAAAAGGTATATAAGTTCTACATTTTATATTAATAGCTCAGGTAGCATTCGAGACACTGCACCAAAACTAAGTCGCTTATATAACTACTGAATTTACATTTAATTTTCTGATAATAAACTAATGTTTCTTGTACTTATTTGTTATAAATGATTATTTTTGTGCCTAGAAATAAAAGCTAGACTATTATAAAAAAACCTCATCAACACTAATGTAAAGATTCTATTCAACTTGATATGAACGAAGTTGCTACTATAGGCAGAAACCATCATTAAAAAAAATAAGGTTGTGTAAGAAAACCTCATATTCGAATAAAGATATACCAATTATACGTTCATATTATGAAATATCAATATGATCGTTTTTATAGTTTACACACTGGGACATGTTTATCAAAAAATATTTTCTTCAAAAACGTAAAACATATAATAAACATTGTATATTTTTAAAAGTGTCAACTGCTACTACTGTGATTCATCGATGATTGTATCCATCGGTATATCGGTATTTTAATGGTCCAAATTTTGTGAATCCAGCGGCCTGGCTCCGTACATGGCGAAGAGCTACCGTACTACCTTGGTATACCGTTGTCACAATCTCATCATCAGCAGAACATCACTGCACAGGAGCAAAGTGTCTCAAAATTTTGTATACATTACGTGGCTAACTTTGTAAAATACGGGTAAGTAGTAATTTTAACCGAAATTATGACTTCACTAGTGTGTCTTTAATTAAAATAAATATATGATATATTTAATTAAAGTATTTTCAAAGGCTTTGGAATCCGTGGGATTTCTCAATTTGTGAATTCGTAGTAACTTTAACTTCAACAACAACTCATAACACTGCCATTAAACATAGAGAATTTCCCCATTGTAAAAACATATCCCCCACGAAAAAAAAGGTGTATGTTAGTATATGTTCATAATATTCTAACATTTCCTACAAATGTATCTTAAACTACTACTATGATAATGTAGTAATTGTCTTAGCCTTTAAAAAAATTAAATGTTTTATTAACTAGACAAGAATGTAGTTGATCGTTGTGCAATGAAAGATTTAGGTGTATATATATATATATATATATATATATAGCGATATATACTCAATACTACATTGACTTTAATTGTGGGTTTTGTACAATACTATAAGCTGAACAGGGCTGTCATTAAAATGATTCGTATCGTATTGTGAACGCCCTAGTTGTCTTGCATGACTCTTACAACTTTCTTATTTATATTTAATAGAGCGTATTATTTTAAACGTACGTTTTGACTTTTACGATGACCTTGAATAACGTTCATCGCGCTTGCGTCTAGATAGAGAAATTACCTATTTACGTAGAGTAAAATATATGTGGTCGTGGTCGGAAATTTCAAATTGAATTTGTTATGTGAACAAATTCTCTCGATAAACGTTTAATCATGTAAGCATTTTCGTGTATTATTCAATGTTTACTGTCAAGGATTATATTTCAAATCTTATATAATAATACAATTTGTTTTTGTAAAATACTATATTTACACGCAAATCTTTTATGTAAGCATACTTATTTCGAACCGTCATTTATTAAAATCGTAAATGAGATTTTCCAAAGTATGTGGTTTGTTGTTATTGTTATGGTAGACGTATAGTAATTTTTTCATAGGGTTTTTATATTAATTCTAGTTTATTTATTTCATACCTTCAGTTCTACGGTTCGGTATAACTAATAATAATTGTTTTTTTTTCGTATGCTACCTATTCTATTTTTAATATATCGCTAATACGCTCTCAAGCTTTATCAGAGCAGTACCGTCTTTTATATTATATTTTAACAAACGTAACAGTATTCTGTATAGAACTATTTAATATTAATGATATGAATGAAGAATGAGGAAGAAATTAACTTAATTTCGTAACAAGAAACCTTTTTATATTTTACACCACATAGCAACCCCAATGACCCATCTGCGACGCCGCCTCCAAGTCCTATTTTGGATGAATCACTACATTTAGGACCAGATCAAACGCCGTACTGGGATACATACGACACCATTAATCAGCTTTATTTAGAAATTAGTGAGTACCATATTTTAAATCTGTTTACCTTTATAATAATGTAAATTCCGACCATGTGTGACCTAATAGGTTAAATTATTAGACAGACTAATAATTGATTAATTATTATAAATTACACGAAATCTTTTAAATTTTTTTTAATATTGTTTGAATTAGGATATTCTATTTTGTGCCGCTTTTCGTTTTTTTAGGTCTATAAAGTGATTTACTGTATCTGATGGAAATCACAGTACAAAAACTACGACGTTCACCAAGAGATCATGCTAGCTTGTATGACCCTTGGTAGCTGGATATATGCTGGCTGATCCCAAAATGTGACAAAACAAAAGCTAATCGCGGTATACGGTTGACATGGTGTGTATGGTATTCGCGATAGTTCGGTACGGATCCTTACCACCCCACTGGATTACTGTATATACACCGGCTGGTCCAGAAACGCAATCCACAATCAAGTCAGACACAGTTGTCATGCAGTTTAATTGTGGTGACACTTGCGCATTTCCTCACGGAATGCTTATAAAAATACGCCATACGACAATGTGCTGAGCAGGTCTTGAAAGGGTCGATCGGAGACTCCTCAAGTAATAACAACCTTCAAATACTCTCTACAAGACACTACGACACCTCTTAATATGAGGCGTGTTGTCATAGACAACTTTCATACTGTTTAACTGTCGTCATTTCATTTAACAATAATTGATAAAATAATTTAATAGATCTATCGCTTAATAATAATTCCTTTATACATACAGAATAATATATTCAAGTTTAGTTAGTACAAGTAGATATAAAATACGTTCGTAAGTTCGATCCTAGTATATTTATTCAATTTAATTTACGCTTATGTATTATTATCTTACATTTTGTGTTTATTCATACCAGATTCATGTTTATTTCATACTTTGTCCAACTTCGGACATTTACGAACTGCATGAATTTAAGTAACAGCTTCCTCTACTCATGAATTTCTATTAAGTGCTTTAGTCTGTTTTTGGAAAGTTTGTTAAATTATCTCATTTCAGTCCAATTTTATCTCTGACCCAGGTGATAAGCCAGAGATGCGAAGCCACTATCGTGGACATAAGATGTCTTTATGGCTTTCTCTTATACCGCAACTTCATAGACCTGGTTCTGAATTACCCGATGCGGCTATGCGACATCACCATTTTCAAGAGGACAATGCTAATTATTATGAAGGTATTCGACAATGTCTATATATTTAAATATAATTTAGTTTGTAAAGGTCTGGTGAAAAGACTTCACCAAAAACTTAAGCCAGAAGAACGTAAATATATTTACAAAACTACTCAATATTTGAAACAAAGCATTTAATAAAAAGTGAGCAATGTTGAAAAATGTAGGTGAATTTAGGATACACATTGAATTATTTCTTTAAATTTACAGCTATTTTCCCAAATTATATTTCAAGCAGTACGTTTTTTAAAATATGATATTTAAAAAAACATTGATTATAATCCTGAATGACCGAGGAATATAGGCGTCTTATTACATTCAGTTTCTCATTTGTACTGAGTATTAGTCTTTCAAGTCTAGTGATTCATTTTAAGATCATTGTTATACTATTCAATTTTAACAACCACTTTATATTAAAGTGGTTTTATTATTTTATGTTGTTTTATTATTATACGGAATAATAAAACAACTAAGATAATTAACAGAAGAGAGTAGCTTACTAACATTGATTGCTATATAAGCGCAATGCAAGCGCGGCTTTGGGTTCTGTCAAAGCGAAGCACTCGAGGCCAGATATTCACGTAAGATTTATATTTTCTATTATTGATTAGACTGTTTGATATATTCCCGATTTATGTTGTATTTCATTATCGGGAATAATTTATACTGCAGAGAGAGCAACACGCACAGTGAAGGTGAGTGTTGATGATCGTCGACCTTAAACCTACATCCGTAGTCGCAAGTCACGGACGCTGCTCGGTGTTGTCCTATCTGCCACAGCTACTGATGTCTATGATTTCTAACAATATTAAGAACAGAATTAACGGAACTATTAGTATAAGTAAATACACCTAGAGTGAAATACTTATACGTTTGTTACACAAGGCTAATGTGATCATATCGCCACCGCGTTGTGTTAATAAAATATGCATAGTAAATACTTAGCAGTTAGATGTACTTGCAAATTATGTGGCATGAATTTGGTACCTTGTTGTGAATGCTAGTTTGCTTTATGAAACTATTCGTTGTTTTCAAAGTTTAATTAAGCAATAAATGTATGTAATACAATAAGTATTTAATATGTAGTTGGTTCATTCGTCGGACTATTATCTGTGTCCAGTTGTGGATTACATAAAGGGCTATAAAAATAATGTATTTCTGTAGTTCATGTTCTTATATAAATTAGGTTATCCTAAACTAACAAATAGTGCAAATTTTAGTCTTCTATGTGAATTCAAATCCATTTTTAATAAGATAGGCCCATCAAACTTCTCTTAGGAAAATCTTAGTTCCAGCATTAATAGCTCTTCATTGGCTTAGCTGTAATTGACCTTGCGATATTCTGTAATCGTATTAAAACTCATATAATTGCATCATAAAACTTATATATTTTTATCAGGTGCGGTAAGGTCGCAGTCTATGTCCCGAGCGCACGTGCCACATGTTGTCAACATCGAAATTGGACGAGGAGGAGATACTTCTCGCAGCACTCCACCACCACGAACATCTCCACCAAGACCTTCGCCTATTCCTCCTACACCGTCAACAGAATGCCCCCCAAACGTATCAACTACACCAATTCAATCAGACGACGCCCTCTTACGCCGTCTTGCTTCTTCCCATTATCAATCTTACACAGCTGCACTTACAGTTACAATAGCTGTTGGTTGTTTCCTCCTTCTCTTGAACGTTTTAATATTTGCTGGTATATATCACCAGAGAGGTTCCCGTCCACGTCACTCCAAAGACGATCTTGCTGAGGCTGGCAGTTCTTCATCTTCGGATAATTATGATGGAAAATTAGATTATGAAGTGCACGCTTTTGACGGTAAAGGCTTTGGTTTTGATTGTAAGTCGGTGCATATGCCACGTGGTTCTGGCTCAAAATATGATTTACGGACGTTATCAGACTGCGGTGAGCCAACATTCGGTGAGTATAGTTGTTACGATGAGAAGCATCGTGCGGCCCGTAATTCGATGCCAGACGTCAGTGTCGGTAGTGCTATAGAGGCGGGAAGTGTTGTTTGTATTGATACACAGAAACCGGACATTCAAAAAGTGGAAGGACGCACGCAAGACTCAGTTAGTAGAACTAGCACATTTGAACCAAGGGTAGTAGATAGTTCTACACAAGTAAAATTTGGTCCAGATAATTCTGAGGTAGTCACAGAATCAAACGACTCTGAATCCGGAACTGCAGGTGGATCAGGTATATTAAGAGTTCCACCTGCAGCGGTGACTCCAGTTCCTCCCGGAATTATGAAGAAAAGAGTTCAAATACAAGAAATATCAGTATGAGAGTTTCTTGACGCCGCCGCTGAGGTTGTAGTGAACAAACGGACACAGTTGTGATTATAATAGCTGTAAATAAAATAGTGAATGTATGTATTTATGATTGTCTTCTTGTATATACATGTAATTTATAATGACCACCTAAATAGATTTCCATGAAAATATTTTGTCAAGTATATTGTGACTTCTCATCCTATTGTATAAATTGTGGCGGTATAGTAAATTTGGACTGTCCGAGTGTTTATATATTTTGATGTAAGCCATATAATAGATAGTATTTATTTGCAATATTTTTATGTATATACATTAACCTTTTAAACCTGGTATGTGGTACAATTTACTATTATAAAACTAGAAATATGTATTTCTAAAAGCACATAAATTCTTTGTTTCTGTCAACGTGACGCTCAAGCTATGATATCTAAACATTTTAATATGTCGAAATACAATTCACTAAAGGATAACCGTCCTAAGGCCTAACGATGGACTCATTAATTAGGGTCTGATAATTTACGATTATTTTACTCTTAAGAATGTAATGAAGCTATACTACTTTTTATGAGAGATACGGTGAAAATAGTGCATTTCAATAATAACAATACAATTAAATATAAAGGATTATTGTTGGTATGTAATTATAATAAATTGGATCGAAACCGTAATTATAAATTGAAGAAAGTTTTCCATAAAATCCTATCCTTATCTTTAATATATAAATTAAAGGAATTGTAGGCCACTGTGTGTATATGTGAATATAACAATAACTTACTGAAGTGGCTAAAATAATTACATTTGTTGTACATACCCACTTAAAATAAATAATATCTACTGTTTAGTAATTTAGTGTAAATGAAAGTGAAAAATTGTTTTACGTACCACATGTACTATGTGATTTTCTGTAAAGTTAATTTTAAGCGAGATTTATTGTTTTGGTGTAGTTTTTGATAAGTAAATATTGAAAACTTATTATCATAGAACGAGTACCTAGCTGAAAATGCATTAACAATACATTTTACTATACAATAGTTCATAACGACAGCTTTTTTAAAATAGTGTTGATTAAAAAAGGTAAACAGGGTATTGAACCGTGCACAGGCTAATACATTTCATTTAGATAAAAAGATTCATCTTTACAATATTACCATTTATGGTATTTGTAATGTATTTGTACATAGATCGTAATAGATCAAATTTCAGACCCTGATCCCATAATCAGCTTATATGAACTTACACTAGTTAATTTTTTTTTTAGTTTAGATTTACATTTATGTTAATAACACCAAGTAAGTAGTTTTCAATATTCATTTTACGTAATAATTAATTTGCGGTAGTAAAGCTTCTAAGTTAAATTTATTTTTAACTAGTAATACAGTTGAACAATCGTCGTAAAGTAATTTTACATAAACTAAACAAAATATATAGTTTTTGTTCTATTAATATTCTAAAGAGATATTTAAAATGGTTTTGAAAAGTAAATGAACTCATTAAAAAATAATAAGCTTAAACTTTACAAAACGTTACATGCTAAATATAAGTATGTATTCGAGAATACAATATGGAAATTTATGTTTTACGATTTTAACTGTTTTTTTTTTGTGGAAAGAATTGATGTATTTTTAAACGCGTTTTTCTTAATCGTCATTAGATATGTTATAAGAAAATAAAAATTTTCTCCTTGTTAACGTTTTGTGATATAATTAGTAACCTATGCATTCCAAGAGATTTTTTATCACTCTGGCTTTAAAGGAGTTTTGTCGAAACGAATATATGTACATCTAATTTCATGTTACGGTACTCGTTCTTATTTTTATCTTAACAGGAATTGATGGGCAGCAAGTTACGATGCGTGTTTATTATTTAATACCAAAATCATATCCCACATTGTGACAAAATGTACTCCGTTTACTAAACTACGTTATCGACACTGTAATTATTATATTTCAAATTATTTTAACGGTAATAATAATCTTATTTTATGTACCTACTCAAAATTTCCTCACATAAGAAAATATAAAAGAGAGATTAAGAAAATTAATTTTCTATTAACATAACAATCTTCCTTGCTGTTAAAAGATATAAAATATTGTGAATTTATCACACAAAAGATATTGTTAAAATTTTTGGTTAATATACAGTATTTTCCTGTTAATTATATTTAAATAAAGATATCCAGAAGTTAAACCGTGATCTGATAAAATATATCGTTACTCCTATATTTTCATTTCATTTGTTTATTCTCAGTATTGTATGAACCAACAACCAAAAGCTTCTATATTTGTTTAAGAATAATTCATTTGATTCCGTTTTTGAATATATAATTATTTCAGTAACATCAACGGGAAAATGCTATATGAAAATCATATGATTAAATATATTGTTACATTTATTTTTGTATACTTTTAAATTATATGAATTATCTAGGTGTACTGGTAATTCCATACTCGTAGATTATGTTACATGAATAGTTAATTATGTACATTTAACGTAATTTTTTAAAAAGATAAGTGGAATTGCAGAATTATTATACTTTATATAGCCAATATTTACTATTGTGTATGTTGTAATCCATAATTATTTTTTATTAACGTCATAGTATAGGTGCTCATCGTCAACATTTTGTTACAATTTGGTGTATAAAATAAATAAATTATGATGTCGAATAAAGCATTATTATATATATACACAGTTTTTCAATGCAACTTTTTTTCAAAGAAGAGTAAAAAATCCCTAAAACTGATAATTAAAGACCGAATAAATAAAGTTCTATGAATAAATAATCCGTATACAGATTATTTTGTCTTTAAAATTCTATATAAATAGTAAGTGTAAAAGCTTTAACAATTTCGACAGAAATTTACAAGGGTAGATAAATGACTTATGACTTATGACTAACAGAAAAATAAAGGGAAAATATATATTTAAAATGGGTCGAAATGCATCTACCTTTTTAATTACTTCACGTTTCGTACTCATAACACGCTGTGGTCACGAGTCGAGTGGTGTGTTGCGATGTCTTCGCTACAAAAGCAGCTATTTGTTACTGTTCTGGTCAAGCACTCCTTGTTTCATCACACTACACCATTATTTCGAGATTTCTACTACATCTATAGTAATAATGAATAGATGAGGGCAGATACTAGAAACTGCCCTTATGAATATAAAAAATGGCAAGAGGGATTAGGATTGCATGATATATATTATAATCTCCTTGGCACACATGTCGAAGAGGAAGACTCCTCCGATGCGTTTGAGACCGCTATTAAAAGAAAATTAGACGACTACTTGTCCCCGAAATAGAGCTTCCTTATGAACGTGATGTATTCCAGCTCATGAAACAGGAACCAAAGGAAAAATTTTAAAACGTCTAATTTAATGTAATTTTCTAGACTAATGATATCACACACAACAAATTCATCGATAAAATTATTTTGGATATACATTTTATGTTTTAATATTATATTTTTATGACATTATTTAGATTAAGATTTAGTTGATATATAAGTTCTTATTATAACCTGTGCAAAAGAAGTTATAGTAAAATATGTTAAGTGAAACTGGATAAAAAGCTATTATTATTATTACCTTTATTTAATATATATTATTAGAGTAATATCTTACCCAATTGAGTAGTACCCAATTGAATTTTTTTTTTCTTGTGTTCGTTTATTGTCAGGACAAGGTTTGCACAGAAAAAAAACCGAACAGACATTTTTTAAATCTCATATTGTGAAAAGTAATGAAGGATTATGAAGGATCAGAATGAGATTATACAAAAACCGAACTCAGGTTACCAACACAAATAAAAACGATGCTCTAGATATGGGAGGGAAAATCACAATAGTGACGATAAACACTGTCCCGACAAAGTCAAAGTATGCGACAAATGTGGCTATAAAGGTCATTTCTACAGTCAATGTTACAACAAGAAAGCAAAAGTGCAATGCATCAACTATTACGGGTAAACAATAGGATGACAGCACAAAGTCAAAACAAATGTATCGCCAGGATAACTAAAAACTGATAGAGCTACGAAGCCCAATCTCATTTCTGATATCAGAATCTGAATTCTTATGTTAGAAATTATAAACCTAATAACTGTGGCAGAGAAAGTAAAATTACGAGGCTGTGTCCGAGACTTGCGACACGGATGAAGGTTTTCGACAATTGGAAACGTGTGGTGGTGTAGGTCTACTAGTGATAATTTTAAATGATTGAGTGATTTTTTTTTTCTAGTATGCCACAGGTACTCAAAGCAGTCTTATTTAATGCGCATTAAGCATCAGTGAGTGAATTCTTTATTACAACTGGTTAGTGCTTTGTTGTTTCTTTAGTCGTGTTTTTGTTACAAATTTTATTATATATCTAGCCAGCATGTTAACTACTTATGTCATGTTGCTACAATTTTTAATAATAACATTGTTATCTATTTCCTTTAATTCGGAAATTAGAACCAGCTAGTCTTGGAAGGCCACTCTTTAGGCTTAGCGTATTATCAGCTTTGTCCTCATCGTTACTTTAAGCAGCAGTTTGTGTTCAAACACTTTATCTATAAAAAATGCATAAATTATTGCAACCGTCGCACCAAAGTGCTATGGGTTCGAGACTTTATTATTTGTCTGATTCAGAAACAATAATTGTTCTTATTTTGCTTGTTACCGTCTGTCCGTTAATTGTGTTTATACAGTCCTTTACACTTGACATTGGCGAAATTGTCTACATAGCCAGATACCATAATAGGTAAAAAAAGTGAGTCATTTAAAAGCGATGGCGGTAATCTTACCAATGTCACGTTTAATATAAATAGATAAAATAATTGGATATATTTAACTCAAATGAATTTAAATTATATTTCTTATAGTTTTAGGACCTATATTCTAACTTTATAGATAGATTACGGTGATAGCGTAATGTAAGTATACGTTTTATATACCTTTTTGATCTCCGTTATATTGCCATAATATAACCTTATCGTGGAAGAAACTTATGTCAAATGTCATTAAAATATATGCAGTAGCTCTAGAGGGATGATCGGACAAAAGGACAGATAAATGCACGAATGACCTTTGGCCGCAGGGGCTGCTGCACGGTTGACATAGTGGTCGTGGAAGAGAGAATATAAGTGCGCGGGCGGCGCTGCCTCCCTCTATTCCGTATATCGTTGCGCCTCAATATACTATAGTCACGATCTATACAGTTGCTATACATTTGTATTTTGTCATAATAAATAATATTTAGATTAGTAAACTACGGGTTTTAACTTTTTTACTCGCAAAATGTCTGCTGATTCACTATGATTATAATTTTAAAAATCAATTTGGCTAACTTACACTTTATTACATCTACAGGTATGCAATTGTTTTGCATTTCTCACTTAGAAATGGTAAGAGATTATATAACGATTATTTTTAAGTCATTTAAGATCTATAAATTATTTGGTATATGCTTAAATATGTTATGTGAGTCTGGTCAAACTTCTAAAGGAGGTGTTAACCGTTCTAATATAAATAATAATATAATATTAATGGGTGTATTTTAAATGAAGATGTAGAGATGAATAAATTAGTTGATCTCATGATAACTGTGCACTCAGTTACCTGCTTAGATGTTGCTATATTAGGCTCGTATGCTTGTTATGTTCGGAATATTGAAAAAGTTTACCGAAGAATACAGGATTAGAAAAGTTCCAGACAGTACTGAGATGTAACGTTGGAACATCAACTTAACTCTATATCTGTAATATACATGTACAGCTTAAGTTAACTCGCAAGATTCACATTTTTGAGTATAGATACTGTTATAAGTTTCGTAACGCACACCCAGTAGTTTACACATTTTTTCTACTACGATTGACGTACTAAATAAAATATTTGTAAAATTTGTAATAAGTTAAGTTTAATGTTATGTAATTTGTTTTTTAATAAAAAAAATTACCAAATATTTTGAAATACTTTAAATGAATTTCATTAACATTAAACTTTATATTGTGTTTTATGATATTATTTATATTCTTAATAAAAGTGTTTTCGATATACTTAAAGTATTTGTATAAGTACAATATAAGTAGTAACGTAAACATATTTTTTTATAGTTTAGATCGTTATGGCTACAAACTCACCTGATGTTAAGTGACGTCGTGGCCCAAGCTGGTGACCACGCTAAACCTGTGGAGGGACTGGCTCTTAATTGCAACTGTCGGAAGGTAATTTCACCTGTAGGTATTTGGCGGCAGATTGTCAACTTGATGTTGATATTTAACCAGGTGGGCATTAGCAAAAGCTCGACCACTACATATTAATTACAATAAAATGTATTTATATTTGACTTCGGCCAAAAGTATCACACAATTCGGTTATGAAAATAAAACCGATATGAAATATAATAAAAAGTTTTTAATTGGTATAAGCAAATGAACAGTTAAAATTTTTTTTTTTTATAAGCGATGAACATTTAGAAGATCACAAGTTACGAAATAAATCTGTTACCCACGGTATATGAGTCCGGTTTGTAACGAACGGCAGAGCAAATGTAGTGGACCGTGAACCCTCAAATTGAATTTTAAGCATCCAATTTGTTTGTGCAATGCCGCCTGTAGCGGGTTATATCAACGCGGGTACCGCGAACCGCGCCCACCGCGCCATGCCGCGTACTCGCCCATGAGTTTCCACTGTCGTAAAGCGATTTTTCCAGGTTGCATCGTAAGCTCGCACGGGATTTGTATGAATTATTTATATGCTAACGTGCGCATGTAGTTATACAAACTTTATTAATAAATATTATAATACACATGCTAATATAGATAAATAATATAATTTTTTCTTACAAAAGTCTTTAATCGAAATCAAACTTTTAGTAGTAACTTACCGGGTAGTAAATTTGTGAGCGCCTAGAGATCTGTACCTAACTGGGACGGACCCGTTGGATCTGCCCACCATACATATGGTGATAAATTGGTTTGACGCGTTTATCACCAATGTTTATCTAGTTTTAGGCCGACGTGACAATTTCAACAAAGGCTGGATTTCCGATCACCTGATTCAAGTCGTAGTTTATGGTTTGCCCTGTTCTTACCTTAAGGCACCCGTAGCTTTGCATAATAAAGAAAGTATGCATTTGAAATTACAATGTTAAGAATTGCTTTACACAATAACTTGCCAACAATGACCATTTTAAGTGTTTTAGAATACATCACCTAATTAGCTTTAGACAGGCATCTGTACATTGAATAAATTAGCTTTTTGAAACATAATTTTTATGTCACATAACATATGAACGTTCTGTAATTTATTAACTTAATTTTAAGTTTAAACTGCCTTATAGTTCTATGTATCAAGACGGTAGAATTTATGAATAAAATAAACAAAGAAGTTGCTTTCAAAAGCAGCAGATATCACACATATTGAAAAAAATCTTACAGTTGTTTCTTTATCGATCCAAATTTATTATTGAAAAGTGAATCACAATTATTATAACCTTTTTTTGGAAATTTACATGTCGCAAACACTGAAATTAGATATAATAAACAAATATAGTAATTACTGATTGTTTTCGCGGGCTTAATAGCTTGAAGTGAAAAGTCTTCAAAATTGAAACAATTTTTTTCTTTTTGTCTTAGTGTAGTTTTCTCTATTCAGTGCTTTTAGACAAAGTAGGATATTTGGTAACTATGATGCTGTCTCATTTTTGTTGACGGTGAAACGAAAGAAAAGGAAAAACTTTAGTAGACCAAAGATGCTGATATACCATGAGGTAATTAATTTCGGCTTTCGGTCAGAATCAAGGATCTTACGGAAAAATAGAACACAAAACGGAACACTTACTTATTTTCTGGCAATTATTAGGCCGCTTATTATATTTTTAACTACCTTTTTACTATATATTTAACCAATCGAAGTATGAACCATAATTATCTATATGTTGTGAATATCAATAAGTATGTTCCGGCAGTTATACTTGAGAGCCAGTTCCCTCCACAGGTCTAACGTGTCCAGCAACTTGGGCCGTATCGTCACTTGAGATTATGGCCATAACGCTATAAAGTATAAAAAAACAGTATAATAATGAAGTATGAAGTGTAAAAAAAATAGTTTACATAATTAGGTAGTTCAGTGATACCGTTGTTGAGAAAATTGTGAGAGCAAGAATCATTAAAATCTGTGAAGGCAGTTTGGATTGCCTCATCGAAATTGATTTTCTTTTGCAAAAAATTATCAATTTTCTGTATAAAGTGATAATCTATGGCAACAAGGTCTGGAGAGTATGGTGGGTGTCGGAGATATCCCAACCGTAGTTCCTCTAATTTAGCGACCGTGTGTCATGAAGTATGAGGTCTAGCGTTGTCCAGAAGCTGCTGCTTCTTAAGAAGCTGAAGTTAGAAACATTGACTAGTTTCGGTTGTTAAAAGGCTAGCTTTTCCATCATGGTTTGTAATTGTTGACAATACAAATCTGCCGCAATCGTCTGACCAGATATTAAGAAACTGTAGTGTGTGATGTCAGCACTGGTTTATCAAACACATACCAGCACCTTTTTATGAGTCAGCTTATGCTTGGGACAGGATTTGGCCGATGCAAATCGAGGCCAATTTGCGTTGTATTGCTGTATCCGTGTACAACATCGATAATATCGAATACTCTAATATTCCATAATAATAATACTTGGAAATTAAGCTTTGGTCTTTACTTACAGTATTATTAACAATATTCAATATATTTTTGATTGTGAAATAAATTTATAGAAATAATATATTACAGAGACAAAATAATGTTTCATAGATTACCTTTTTTTAAGGCAAGTTACAAACAAAGTGAAATGTGCTGGCATTTTATGGATTAAGAAGTATTTGTGACATTTTTTGTGTGAATTAAGTCTATACTTTTAATTATTTTATTAGGTACATAAGAAATAAAAAAAGACAAGCTAATTACCAGGAATTACCTTCAAAAAATATTTTTATTCCTCCTTTCATTATTTCAAGATTTCTCATCTTATTTAAAGATAAAATATAGTAAATTAAAGATTAAATACGTTGAAATAAGTAAGTAATAATATTGTTTTAATAAATACCTATATTCATTTTGAGTGTTTTGTTGAAGTATTATTTATTTTTCAGAAAAGCATAGTAATTAATTATATTTTATAAAAGATAATATTAATTACACACCTTTTCACCGATCCCAACCGAATCCTGTCTAATTTATTATGAGTATAAAAGGCTTTAATTTGTTGTAACTAAACAATTTAAGATAACCTTAATTACTATTCATTAAGCAAAAAGTTTTTAATGAAATAAGAATGAACCATAGAAGCTACTTTGCAAGTTTATTTAATGTTTATTAGGCATTTTTGTATTACATAAGCGACCGTAGCTCTTCTAAGATTGCGATGAAAATTTAGTATATCAGCTATATGATTTGAATACTTTTATAGTCACAACTTGAATAAACCTAATTATAGAGTTTCGAGCCTTAGCGAGTTACATATAACTGGTTAAAAAAGAATCTACATTCTATCATAAACCAAAATCATAAGGTAAACAAAAACATTTGAGAGAATAAAAGTAATTTTAAGACATTTACTCTTGAAGTACTTAATTAAAATCAATATCAAATTTTATTCGGTTTTAAATTTACACTTTGCAATAAGGGCTAAAACCACTATAGCTCTTAATATTTATAAAATGTAGGAGCATATGTACTATTAATAAAACATTAAATTAAACATTATGAATATTTCAATAATCGAACAATTCTTCTAGATATAATCTTGTATTGCAGTCGATATAACACGTATTTTTTGACATTATATTAAAATGTTCTCAGTTGAAACTTACATGTATGACGTAATAACTACATAAAAGATCTTCCAAAACCTTTAGCAAATATTATGTAGTAAAATAAGTTATGTTTAAATTATTAAAACTACCAGGATCCAGTTATTAGTTTAAGAATTTTATATATATTTTTACAAACTCGACTGTCAACCATCCGTGTATACCTCGATACTAGTTTTTTATGTACACTTTGCAAACTGGTCCTCATGCACTTTTTTTTCTGTATCGACGACATGCTTGATGTACGAAAGAAAGTAATCAAATTTATTTATTATAGTACTTAATTTTGAGGCTCAGATATTTATGTAATTTTTTTCTGAATATATTAGTTACATTTATTAAAATGCATTGTTATATACTTCGTTGGACTGGTTTTGTTTTATATAAGGTTTATTATATTACACGCAGTGTAGAGGACAGCTGGTAGTATTTAATTTGCTTCTATTTATTAATTTCTATATCATTTTGTATTGTAGTATTGCAAATTAACAGTATAATTAACAAGTGTTAGTAAATACACAATTCACCTACGGTTATCAAGCCGGTTTATAAGCCTCTCGGCAGGTGGAAATGCACAGGCTACTTCCTTAGTGAGAGAAATCATAAGAGAGCCAACCAAACCAAACCAAGAAACAAAACTAAATCAATGTAAAATAAATCTGTCGTTGTGTGTGGTAGTCGTGATATAGCCAGAAACATATCCCTACCGGGTGCTCGTTTATTGGACATCCACTCCCTGTTCGCAGAACACGATTCACTATCACTACTTAGTCACTATGGTTCGTGTTATTTCTGATCTTGGTTACAATGCAGTCAGAGAATGAAATAATTATACTTGTCCTTTAGTATTGCTATTAAATATAATTAATAAAAGTTTAATTCTACAGTCACAGTTTCGTAAGATAAATCTTAATAATCCAATAGCATCTTCCATAAAATATGAAAATTGTATATGGTCTGAACAACCTTATATTGTAGTAGATAACACTAAAAGTTTATATGAGTTCCAAATAAAGGCTGGTTACAAGTTCATTTTTAGAATCTATTAAAAGCAAATTTATAACATTCGATCTTGGGCGAGCGTCGTCGTTTACTATCACTAACTCATTTTTATATTCGTCGTTTTGGCTTGCTCTCTGTTCCAGATTCGCTATGAATACAGAGCAGATCCTCCCAAATACGATACCCTGCCTATCTAAAGGTATATATTTACAGTATATTTTGTTTATTTTATTATTTTGTATTACATTTTTTATCTGCTTTATCTTTGCCTATTTGAGTTTTCACTATTTTTTATCTCAACCATTTGGATTTGTATATGTCAACGAAGTGCAGATATATCAAACTAAAATATATAAAACAATACAGTTTTCCGAAATAAGTATTCATGGAATTTTTTAATTTTTTAATTTATGGAATAGGCGGCAAACGAGCAAGCGGATCACCTGATGGCAAGTGATCACCGTCGTCCATGGCCACCCACAACATCAGAAGAAACGTAGGTGGGTTGCCGGCCTTTAAGGTATGTGTAAGCTCTCTTCTTGAAGGTTTCTAAATCGTATCGGTCCGCGAAGCACCGCAGACGCAAGTTAGTTCCACAAAATGGTCGTGTAGAGAAAAAAAATTCGCGTGAAACGCACCGTCGTGGCTTGCCATTCATCCAGATGGTGTGGGTGAAATTTCAGTTTCAAGCGCGTTATGTGGTGGTGGAATCCAGCTGCAGGTATTAATATGAACAATTCCTCGGAACACTCCTCCTAGTAATTCTATACAAAATGGAAGAAGCTGATACTGGGGTGCCCTTGCCCAGAGATGAGAACGGCATTCCATATGAGGCCGGACCTCAGCTTTGTAGAGTTTAAGAATATGGTCCGACGGTAAATACTGTCTCACTCTACTGAGCACACCAAGCTGTTTTGGAAGCCAATTTAGCCTTATCTTCCCGATGAACACGGAACTGAACGACTCCCGAAATGTTAATTCCGATACTAGGCGAAGTACCTTAGGAAGCGCCTTCAAACCAAAGAAACCGAAACTGAAATTATGTTGGCGCTCTCCAGATCCTTGTTTTACTTTCGTTAATCGTGGAGTTTTATGTCCAATAAAATTTAAGCAATATCGTAAAGTATATATGTAACGTTTTTAATTTCTCTGAACATAGATTAACCTATTAAATAATTGGACTTGATTGTTAACGTTCTTTTTCGAATTACTGTAATTTAAAATTATTAAATTTCATAGTTTATTGGTTTTCAAAAGTTTATCTTTGCTACAAGGCCGAGCTCTAACTGAGCAATAAGGAGCGTGATGCGGTTGAGACTAGTATTAATTGTCAATAACCGTAAGTCCCGGCGCGCCCAAGCTTGCTCCCGCCGAATAATTAACGAACTTCCGCGATTTTCGAGTTTGTAAATTGCCTCATGGTCTCTTCGACTCGCGTACTGGTTTGCTGATATAAATTATGTGCGCTGAAAATTAATCTGGGTGATATAGGAACACTCTTCATAGACTATTGTTCAAACGTATTCTATATGTAACCTAGTGTTGTTGATAGTTGATAGTTGACTGTTGATAGTTGCAAGTGTTCTAATGTTCTGAAAAATAAATATACATGGAACAATAAAAGAAAGCCTTAATATTGACATATACTGATAATTAAATAAATATATTATTATATGTGCAATATAAATCCTGCATGAAGGTCTTTTTCACTGCGCATCTAACGTATAAAATTAAGTAAATATGCGTCTAGCTTTGAAATTCCTGAAAATGTATTTAGGTTACATTATCAGTTGTATTTAATTAAAGTGATATTCGCGTGACATAACTTTAATAAGGGCTCGGAATTGTGGGTTCCACTGCGAGCATAAGTGTAAACAGAGAATTTACAAGCCTACGCTTTTCATTTAAATGTTAACAAGCTTCCATATAATTCGCGGTGCGTAAATACATCAACGAGGATCTCTACGGCAGGGGTACGGAACGTACCTAAAGGAAGTAGATGGTCATGGTTCACCACAAAGTAATTATCCCCAAACCCTTGTCCCCTATAACTAAATGCAAGATCCAAAATTTTTATAATGTATTATATATACCTCTATCTTATAATACTCTTTCTTGCAATATTTTATGATGATATAGACACGGTCTTACTTTAACGAATAATATTTGCGCTTGATTAAAAAAGTTATAAAGAAATACTTTCTTTCATTCAAATTAATCGAATAAAAGCTTTCAAAAGTAGAGAATCTAAAGATGAGATGGATAATGTTTTTATATAAAATCATAAATCAGTCTTAAATATAACAATTATATTGTGAGTATGGGGAATTATGGTAAAAAATATCTTTTTTACACGACAAGATACTTATATCATAACAAATATTCCCCACAGCAATTTTGATACATCATGCACTTTCGAAAAGGAAGTCCTAATGTTTGCCATACCATAATATTGCTCAAATAGCGATTTGAATCAAACACATAAATGTAACAGTTGCGATTATTAATGCAATGATACGAATGAAAGCTATACATGTGTTAGGAAATTAATTGAAGAAACAAGTCACGTATCGTATTATTACCACAGAAACGGTAATCATTAGAGTGTAATCTCAATGATGTCAATCCAAGGATACATTAGTGTGCGATATCAATGGTGCAATTATTAATTGTTTTATGTGTCTCAGTTTTGAATTAACAAATTTTAAACATTTTATTGTGAGTATGTAAAATAACAAATTGAAACTACGGACACTTTTAAGAAGAAGCTTGTGACTTTATACCTAATAGGAGAGTAGTAATGTTTTGTGAGTAAGGAACCATGATAGTTATTATTATTTCTTTTACTAAAGAAGCTCCATGTATTTTTAATCGTTATAATTTTGATGATTTAACTTTATTATGACAGTTTAAAACAAATTTAATCGACATTATATATAATCAGAATAATCACAATTATTGGCCCGCATGGCAACCGGGTTTAAGATGTACTAAAGTACTTGACAGACTGATAGCGCAAGAATAGGGGTCCTTTCACAGTCGAATAAGTTCCACTCTTCTATGTTGAAGTCGTTTAACTTATTGACCTCGTCAGACAGACGGTCGTAAAGAATAGAGATTTTATATTTGCTTCAGTTATCTTGTATAAAAAAGCACAAACGAAATTACTAAAAAACTCATCTCTCGTTTGAAATATAACACATTTAAATTAAATAATGTAACATAAATTTACGTATTTATGTGTGATTAAAAAAATATTTTTCAAAGAGATCTGTAATAAGAAAGTCAAAACATATACGGTAAGTAAAAAATCACTATGTAAGACTTAATCTTATCTACAACATAAATTAAAAAGTTCCAAAAAAAAGAACAACATAGTATAGGGATAGTTGGCATGGTGGCATTTGAGAACCAGTCTCTCTATTTGGCTTAGTATGTTTACTATCTTGGGCCACATCGTCACGTAACATCAAGTGATTTGCATGGTGGTAGGGCTTTTTCAAATGCCCGCCTGGCTAGCAACCACCCTCAAGTTGAAAAACTGCCGCCAAATACCAACGGGTGTGCTCCGGCAGCTGCACTTGAGAGCCAGTTCCTCCACAGGTTTAGCGTATCTACCAACTTGGGCCGTATCGTCACTTAAGATCAGGTGAGATTATGGCCATAACGCTAAACCTTAAGTATAAAAAAAGTGCGATTGTGGCCATAACGTTAAACCTATCAACTATAAAAAAAGGTAGAGCTGTTTCCCACCTGGCTAGCTACCACCTTCAAGTTGAAAATCTGTCGGTGTTTCGGTAGTTGCACTTGAGAGCCAGTTTCTCCACTAGGCTTACTGTGTCCACCATCTTGTGCCAATTCATCAATTAACATCAGGTGAGATTGTTGCTATAACGCTAAAACTTAACTATAAACAAAGAAAAGTTTGTACAATATATGAAATGGTAACACGAACAGAAAACTTTGGTGACGCTTAAAATGATGATGACGGTACTGGATACTTATCGCTGAAACTCTTAGAACTGAAAGAGCACTCCGTGTAACTAGTGATTTTTGCCATTAACGTAATAAGAAAACCGGTATAACTGAAGGCGACAACTGATAATCATCTTGTTCGAAATGTTCTATAATCTTTGAATGTAATATACAATTAGTCACAAAACAGTACGTTCGTAATCGAGTTTTATGGTAGCAAGACAATCGACAGAGTGACAGTACTGTAACTCTTTTCAAACAAGGTACTATCCAAAACTAGCCGCAACCGTCGAGATAATCCATCGCCAGTCATCGCTCTCGTGCCAGCCTATATAATAACTTCATTTTAAGTTTTTTTCATGTTTTTTATTTATTCTACAGTATACTGCACATTAGGTATTCAAACTTTTTTCAAGCATATTTGTCACATTCGATATTGCAAAAAGAACTATTTATACCATAGTCAAAAATCGTAATAGCGCAAAGTCATTTCCTTTAATATCACTTACTTTAATTTTAATATTAAAATAGGTCGAGCAAAAAGTCTTTTCACAAGTAGTAAGTATATACTTGTAGTACAATCTCTTTGGCTGTACTATTTGTATCTGGGTGTATTTGATGACATTAAAAAAAAATGGTTGAAATGTATATATATATACTAATATAATATATGCTGTGTATATGGTGGAAATAAACAATTTCTTTCTTTCTTTTTTTTCAAATGTTGTTTCTACATATTTTTTTAATTGTTCTATAAAATATGTGAATCTAATGAAGAATTCGATACATTTTAAAATATTATTACAAAAAATGCAACGCAAGCCACGTATATAATTTATGACGTTTATAGACCTAATGCAGTGTCACTAATAGTAACACAAAGTTGATTTACGCGTTATATCCGGCAATTTTGATGTCAAATATGTACATCGCTCTGGTCGCACTAAGACTGATAAACTATTTTCGAAAAAGTTAACAAGATCCACATATCAGTAGTTACAACATAGCTGAATAACTGGGAGTTAACCACAAAATAGACACAAAAAATAAACTCGATATTTGGGTGCCACACGAGCTCCCTTAAAGAAACCTAATGAACCGTGTACTCATTTGTGATTATTTATTGAAACGTAATGAAACCGAACCGTTTTTGAAGAGATTAATAACTGTTGATGAAAAGTGGATCACGTACAACAAGAACGTGTGAAAACGGTCTTGATCAAACATTGGTTAGGCTTCACAGACTAGCAAAGCTTGGGTTAATTCGCAATATGGTGATGCTGTGTCTAAGTTGGGATTGAAAGGGCATTGGATCTCTACTGCTAATGAGACTAAAGCAAGAATTTCGGAGGAAGCGGCCGGAATTGATTAATAGAAAGGGTATGGTCTTGCTTCGCGATAACGCTAGAACATACACATCTTTAGCCACCTAGTAAAAAATAAGAGAGTTTGGCTGGGGGGTGTTAATATATCCACCATATAGCCCTAACCTTGCACCTTCAGATTTCCATCTGTTTTGCTCTCTTTAAAATTCTTTGATCAGGTTAAGGTAAGGTTAACATCAAGGAAATACTGCCAAAACTACTTGTTACGTTTTGTTGATTAGAGGTTCCAAAATTCTTCAGCCACGGTATCATGACACTACCTACAAGATGGTATGAAGTAATCGAACAAAATGGCATATATGTACCATAATTAAATGTAAATAAACTTTGGAATCTAATACTTTATGAACGTCATATTATTTTATTTTTCATTGTATCTATTCAGTAAACCCTATTATTTTGGTTTCAGATAAGGTTTCTTCGGTATTTTACTAGGTTCATCATGAAAAATACGTATGAGTTACGAGATACTATTAATAGAACATTTAATATGGTAATCTTCATTAGTCGTGGTGAAAAGGTCGCTAATGACGTCATGTTTTTCACTCACATCTGGATCACAACGAGCCATCGGCAACGATGGATACATACTCCATACCACTCGAGTTAATGATTGAAACATTTGCTAGCAAATGGAACAGAGAAACCCGCGGTCGTGAGCGTGAGCGTCGTGAAGGATAAGCGGAACGCAGCTGATGTTGAATGTTATACCAGATGTCTAATGATCACTATCCAAACAGATTAATTTATCGTGTCTTACCACGCCGAGTAACCTAATTAAAGTTGCTTTATAATAATTAATTAATTTAACAGATCAATTGCTTAACGTTAATACCTTTATATTATATAGGTATTAACGTTAATATATATATATATATATATATATATATTAATACATTAAAGTTTAAACAGCCTATATCAGTAGCACGTTTGATTAAATACCGCAACGCCCTTAAAACAATCCTTTTGTGAAAGCTTCACACCTCTGATAGCGGAAACTTTTTAGAGCTCATTGTGATTAGAAATTATGTCACTTGGTAAATTGTTTTACACACTTGTCAACCCTCGTCAGTTATAAACAAATGTAGGATGTGAACTCTATCAATATAACAATTTATTTTCTACTGATTATCTGTTGAAATTGACACGGTGTAATGTTTGTTGTTGCGAGAGTTAAGTGTGATGTTGTTATGAAGTTGGATACACTGGCATATATGGTGAGTAAATTTGATTTACTCTATTAATACTCACAGTATAGAATAATCAGTTCTGTTTTAAATTGAACGCATATTATTTAATTTACTTTTACAGTTAGATGTATATGAATCATTGTAAGTATTGTAATAATTATTTCATAATTTCCTAATTACAAGTTTTACTTTGATTGATTACTTAGATTTGGGGTGGTTTTTTTATAAGACTCCGAGGGAAGCTCGGTCGCCTTGACATTGTACAAAATAATTGACGCAAAAACTATTTTACTTAATATACTCGTAAAGTACAAGACAAAGCATTGTTTAAATATCAAATCTCAAGGCTTAGATTAATGATTTGTCTTTTGTGGGCATCTGAGAAGTGTAGCTAAGAAGTCTCACCATTATTAATCTAAGTTTTTACATAAGTACATGCAAACGGAATTTAATTTAATGAAATATGATTCAAAAAGCCATTAAAAGGTGTAATCTCATACGCGGTCATCAGATTTATTAATCTTTTTCACAATCAGCTTGAAGGGCTAGATTCTTTAAGAAGTTACAAAGTATCCAACCTAGCTTACGGCAAACCTTTGAGTTTGAAACTTATGTACACATACGTAGTTCAATTTTTTCATGTATAATTTTTCGTAAGTATATAATTATTGAAAGATTTCAATTATTTTAAACTATTTGTAGGCTGTCTCCATATTGTAGATCTAATTATTACAATTATAAAATAACTACGAGTTCATGTTACTATAAATAAACAGATACGAGTCCTCTTAAGAAAGTCTCGTTCATTTACTATCGGGCTATATACAGTTCTGAAATCTTTCCCACACGTATGGTATTCTCCATATAATTACATGTAATGATCAACGTCGTATATTATAACTAATATTATAAACACGAAAGTTTGTAAGTATTTGGTAATTATGTTTGTTACTCTTTCACTCAAAAACTACTGAATGGATTTGAATGTAACTTTACAATAATATAGCTTGTGCATCATAATAAGACATAGGCTATAATTTATAAAGGTATTCTGTGAATTTCCCAGAATATAACGATAAGTTTCAAGTAAGTAGGAAAAAATTCTGCATCTTCGAGTTATTCTGGCGTGAGTGCAAAAACCGTTACACGTATATAATGTATAATGAAAATGTTTATCTTAAATAGTTCTATAAAAAAGCCCGCGACAGCCAATAGATATATATTTTATGTGTAAGCCTTTACCGCCAAAATTGTGAGTGGCCTGCGTATAAATGACTACGAGCACAAATGTTCTTATACCAGTGACCTTTGATATCATTCATGCAAAATAGCACGTACCGGCATTAGAATTATTTGACAAAATCAATGTAAAAGCGAACAAAGCTGCAGATAAAAGATAGTGTAGAATACTTTCTGTCCTATAAAAAAGGGGTTCTTTCAGGATAGAGAATAACTGTTACATTTTTACATTAAATACATTTCTTACTACACCGTGTTTATTTGAAAACTAAAGCAATAGTTGTTAGTTTATTATATTTCATTTTTCGATGTAATTAGATTGAGTTAAATTATTATGATATATTTAGGGTTTCTAGGTGTTATATTAATTACATATCTAATCATATACTCACTAGCTGAAGCAAATAATCATAAAGTGAAACTAAATTTTAATCTGACATGATTCATAATAAGAGGACACTTTAAATTTCAATCAGGCGATCAATTTAAATTTCAACTTGTACAGGATTTAACTATAGTCACTCAGAAAATATAAAGAGGAGATAACTCCAATAAATGAAGGACGAATGGATTACAGCGACCGCTCGCGTTGGGAAACGTAATGGAAGTGACAAGGGTTTCTCGAAATGATGGAACGAATTCGTAGGGTATTGGTAAAGAGGTGCGTTTTATGAGTCCCTCACTCCGAACTCAAGATATGTATCAGTAGCTCGTTCTCATTGATGGCCAAAATGTTAATATCCATCACATTTGACCTTGGGTCTAGAGACAATTTAGAACCCTTTGTAATCTTCGATACGATATAGTCAAGGGACACGGCCCCATCCCAATGATATGTAAATCGAAAGATAGAACGGTACAGTGGATATTTTTTCTATTGCGGTAAACTGTATATCTTCCCACATATTCTAGCTTCATCTGTTATCAATATCTTGCCTTTTAAATACATTGTGGTCTTTTTCATACAATAATATATATATTTTTACCGATCGGTCTTTGTAAATTACTTACTTTATCGATAAAAGGAAACTGTTTATTATAACTACTTGTTGTTTCACTAAATTAGTAATTATAACAGGAATGAAAAGTAATTATTTCACTGTGTTCAACCCGTTAATCTTATAGCTGTAAATTGTATACATACCATAGGGAAGGAATAAATGAGCCCATTGTCCCAGCCTCCATCCCAGCCTATTTAAAGATAGACAATACCCATTGTCGTACAGTCAAATAATCCTAAATTTGTTGGGATGTCTTTCTCCGCTTGAAAGTTTAGAGACGAGCCACGCGATGAACAATTCAACACACACTTTTGCGAGGAATGGAAACGTTCATTGCCGTTTTACTTTAATAATAAAACAACAATTATTACATTTATGAAATACGTTTGATCAAGTTGTCAGAAATAAAGAAAAATATTATGTTGAAAATTTGTAGTACAAGTCCAAAACTGACGTTGCTATTACTTTTATAAGTATGCGGTAGATTGGACGTCAACTTTGCTCTTTTCCCCGTGACGGAAAGTAAGTTTACTTAAAGAATTCATTTCTTTTGGTCACAAATTTAGTCACTCTTATTTTGTATCAATTTTTTACATACGAACAGTTCTATAATTACTAAATATGTGAATACATTTTAATATGGTTCTGTGTAGATAAGAAAAAAAATTTATACTCTTAGACATAGTATATAATTATTGTAGAAGATATAATGGATACATATAAATTTATATTTTATGTACAATTATAAGTCCTATATTTAAATATAAAAGTTTTACTCTAAAAAGTAATAGCAAAAGTAATTTAATAATACCTAGTAAATCATTTAGTAGAACTTTATTCATCTTTATAAAAGACGAGTTATAGGTTAAAAATGAATGAATGAAAAGAAATAATAAATGATCAATTATTGTAAAACGCTATCTCTTAATTATGTATTTTACGAGAGTAAAGCAATATATGAAATCGCTAAATAGCGTTTTCAAAGCTGTGAATTTTCCATTTTCAAACATATATTCTTAGTAATTTCTGTTACCGCTTTGTTTTTGCGAAATACAGATTACTTACAGAAATAGTTGTAATCTGAAAACAAGTAACTTGCTGAATACAATACATACTAAACACATGAGAAGGGAATTTTAGAATTAACCTATATCAAGATGACTACCGTTTTACTGATTATAATTTTACATGTTAGGTTTTGTTTACATTACGTGAGGCAAATAATATAAAAACTCTTAGCCGACTGATTTGTAGTTTTAAAAGAACGTGGAAAAGTCTAAAACTGTTATATTGGTAGTATCGATTTTTCTACTAATTTAATTATAGACCATAAGCCTGAACTTTTCGCTTCAGCGATGTTTATTCGATTTCCGAATATTTAAATAAAATTCATTAAATACTTTTTAATTGCATCACATATAAATATGACAATCACAAGCAACAATAACAAGCATTTGCGTACAAACTGTTCTTTATTGGTTTCATTAATTTCTACTAACAACCTGAAAAACTCATTTTCATTCAAGCCACCAATTGTTTGAATAATATAATGAAGAAATGTAACGTTGATCTCTTCTATGCTTAACTATACAATTTAAAGATGATCCAATAACTACAATGATTATGTAAACATATTGTGTAGTTTAAATTTTCCTAAAAAGTTAACAATTTTGTGATACACTGTAAGCCTTACGTGCAGGAAACAGTAATTTGACTATAGCCTCGTTGTAGGGATTTTCCTAACGCTCGCTTGCTTAGTTACGACTCTACGAATAGAAAAATTGCCATTAAGAACCCCTTGGGCCTCGAGGCTATTTTTTAAATCACAATGTTAAACTTAAGAATTTAGAAGAAATACATGGCGAGAGTTTTACTTAATGTTGCATGCTCAAAATTCTTAAACATTACGAGGTTTATATAAAAGATTCTTCAAATTTATAAAAAAGTACATTTTTTGTTCAATAAAGTAAACTGATTTCATGAAATTCATACGGCAAATTTACTTCAATGATTTCTGTTAGTTTCTATGGATATTTTCTGGCGAGTGAGTCGCTCTCTTCAAACTTAACTTATACAGAGGATGCAGTATCATTATATGTTTTTAAGCAATTACCAGTGCTATAAAATATATCATAAAAATCCTATTTAGTTATATTTGTTTTACTTATCAGTAAAGTATAAAAATGCGATGGTGGCTTAGTTGCTAGTGTGTACGGACGCTGCATCAATGGACGTGAGTTCGAATCCCTCCAATAAGCTTGAGCTTTCGGTGAAAAGAAAACCTCGTGAAAACATATGATTTTTCCAATGCGCACCTGACTAGCTACCATCCTTAATTTAAAAATCTACCTTCAAATAGCTATAGGTGTGTTTCGACAGTTGCACTTAAGAGCCTGTTTTTCTACTAGGCTTAGCGTATCCACTGGTTTAGGCCACATCGTCACTTAACATGGTGAGATTGCGGCCATAACGTTTAATAAAGCATAAAAAAATTACAAAACTTCTTTGTTTCACAAATTAATTCAAGGCAAGCAAGCAAACAAATCAAAGCAGAGTGTACACGCTACCTTGTGTTTATGTAATTCTAAATAAAAAAGATAATAATTTTGAAACTCTTTAAGTCGCTCTTGTTGTTAGGTTCCATGTTGTCACTCTTGCTATATCACGGGTTATAAAACTGGTCCCCGAACTGTTTCGCGCCTTTCTATTCATTCCGGACTGCAGGGACTGCGGAGTAGTAACTGATACATGGCGTCGCGAGCGCTTCCTCAGCCTTCAGCTCCTACAATAGAAGAATGACCAATATCGTCGCCGAGGACACCGTGCGGTAAAGCCGCTATTTTATGTAGCGGCTAAGAACGTATAGCTGTAAGTAGTGGCTAACTTAACATATAACTTTAAGTTGTGTATTGTCTAACAACCTCGTAAATGATTTGAAATTGGCCGAGAGACACTGAGCTCAAGTTATTAGAGTACTGCATAAAGCAGGACAATTTTTGCCGAGTCATCTATATTTAAAAATGAAAAAACCAAACAAGTTAGCCATTTTAAGACATAGAATTAAAAAAAAAAAAAAAAATTAAAGAATATTTAAAAGCAAGAGCGAGTACGACTTTGTAACTAAAACCGTTGTTAGCTACCGATAAAATCAAATTACATTAAAATACTTCAAGAAGTAGGTACATTTACTAAAAGTTTTATCTTTTATCTCCTATTCCGGAGAAAAAGTATCCTAGATGTTGATCCACAATATTAGTTATCATTCAGTCAAATTTCATTGAAATATATCCAGTTATTTTAGAGTGATGCGAACAAGAAAACAGAACACACGGACAAAATAAAAAAAAATCTTTGGGCTTCATATCGAAAGCTATATTTTGCTTTTTGCTGCGACTATAGTTAAAAAATATTTATTGTAATTACAGTTTTACTATATGTATAGATATATAATGTAGAAGATAGAACGTAAGCTCCATAAAGTAAATTGTATAATTTCATAAATGCGGCGTTTCGAGCAGAAACGTCGTTGATCTATCATTGGTTGTACAAAAAACGTTCGGTAGCATTCGAAATTACAAAATTACTCTTCTCTACTAAGTTACACCGATTTGAAAGAAAAATAGAACGGCGAGCTTTTTGATGTCTTACAACAACACCACATCTTGTTTGTGTTATTATTTATTCTTGACATTAATAAACTAATAAGACCGACCGACAGTATACTTTAACACTTTATCCAGCTATATTTTTTTTTTCTGATATAATATTCCATATCAATAAGCTTTTATCTTAAACTAATCCTGTGTTAGGCGGATAGCGAACTACGAAGACGTAGTGCGTGCAACGGCATAAGCTCGAAATGCCTCTTCACCTCATACCGCCCCGCAAACTGCACACATCACCGCACCGCGTTGTCGACTCTCAGTGACACTCAACACGTCGTCTACGTGACCGCGCAGACAGCTGCACTAATTCCATTCTTGAAACAAGTAAAACATGCTAAATATAGTCTATATTTACGAATAAAAGCCTACATTTCATAAGAGTTATGAGTATATACACTATTCATTAATGAAAATAATAATTATAGCTTAGAGAGAGCGGTTTATATGTGCGAGAATAAGAGAAAATAAGGTTTTACCTTTGTTAAAAATCAAAGAATAACATAATAAGCTACCGTATCCATTCAAATGTGAATTGGTATTACTGAACATGAAATATCGAGAGCTTGAATTTTGCTTCTAGTCACGTTCGAAAATACGCTAATGCACGATTGCAAACTTTTCTCTCGCGCCCATTTTATAGATGACAAAAAAAGCAGCGTTAACCTGAGAAATAAATGGTGTCTAAATGTTAAATCGTGCTTGTTATGTATAGGAACCTTGCACGTGTCTATTATACTCTATATATTTTAATTTAGCTAATAAATATATAAAACTGTGTTACTCTATAACCATTTATTTCTTTTATCAATTTTAATACATACTTGCATAATTCTTGCAAATGGTGTTAACATTTGACAAAAATATCTTAATTTCTCTTACTCAGTTTCATTTACATTCAAAATGAGATTAGTGGTCTTGCTAAACTTAGTTAAGTAACTTAGTATGTTAAAGTTAATCTTACTAAACTTTCATTTTCAATTATCGTTGTAGTAATATTTTGAAAACCTGATTACTAATTGAAAAGTTAAAGAAATGGCAAAAGTCACGCGTTTTATTTTTATAGAAGCATAGCAGAGTGACAGCACTATACTTGATGGTAAACTGAGTACAATTCAGGAACCACTGTAAATATAGAAAGATCGGCGGTTGCCGTTATCAACCCGACCTACTACACTTTTCGCAGCTGGATATTAAATGGCTGATCCCGACATATGACAAACTTAAAGAGAGTCAATGTAACGTATTTATCGCAGCATAGATAGACTTACTATTTCACTCGTTTACTAGGTATAACATTGTCTGATCTTGGTATGCGACACACCAAGAGGTGCTAGTGTACCGGGCGTCTACTGTATTATACTTACTATGTGGAAGTAGCAATCCCCCTGGACAACTTATTCTGTTCTACCACCCTATAATATGAATACGTGTAGCTAAGATAGATATACTTCTGATGTTCTTATCCCAATCTAGTGATAATAAGAAAATATCATAATTCATAAATTAGCGTAACACATACATTCTATAAACGTTCTATACTGTTAACTAAAGTTTCGACAGTTAATAGGAGTAAGTGACAAAGTTTATGTAGATCTGGCAAAATGAATTATTTACATACCTGATATTGAATTACCCCAATTTGTACAGCGACTGAGGTTTGAACGCAGGATATTTATAACACGGAACGTGTAACGTGGAGTTTACCTAATAATAGTTCTTGTAGGTTTCGACGTCTGTTTTGTTTAACGGTAAAGTAAACGAATACTGCTGTCTGAACTAAAATTAAGTATAATTATATTTTGCCACGATTTTAGAAATTGCCATGTATTATTTTTATTACAAACTAGCTGTCCAGATGAACTTCGTATCACCTAAAATCCATGATTTTTGTTCTCGCTAAAACACAAAAACGGTCTGACTGATTTGTATTTTTTTTACATTTTGATTAGCTATAATCACTCCTAATCAACCTTCCAACTTCAATTCGTTATGATGAATAGAACTGGCTATATCTAATATCTTTTCCGTTTTTCATTTCTTTTGGTTGTTGAATGAAACTTGTTTATAACTCCAATAAATTAAATGTCTTTTAATAATATGGCATTTAAATATAGGTGGATTCAAACCCACGTCCTCTGTCGCGACGTCCGTACACACTATCATCATTGCTTCATTACTTTTCATATTATGAAGTATAAAAAAAATCTGTTCGTTTTAAAATATATATATACAAACCTTGTCCTGACACAATAAAAAAAGAATTATTCAATTTGGTACAGTCGTTTGGAAGTTATGCGCGTACATTTCGGCGATTCATTTTTATACATATAGCTCATTTTTTACAAATGACATATATTATTTATTACTAACTATATTTAGAAATGAAACTTTTTTTAAATATTCAACCTACTCAATTGGATTATGTATTTAATCAATAATTAGTAGATTGAGTAATTTTTATAACTTATCATATTACCATAGTAATAATGTCATATAATCATATTAAATGTTTTCTGTAACGACAACGATGACAACTATAAACAAAAGTTTAATCTTTTACATATAAACATGATCCAAAGCATTAAAACTATAACGTAGTTTTACTATTAACTATATATATTCTATTTCACATTGCGTGTAAATATTTGCATAATTTTTAATTATGGGTTTAAAAAAGTCAAGCCCATATAAGTTTCTAGAGATTTTCTGAATAGGCATTAATCATTATGATTTTAGACAATGTAGTTTAAAAAAAGATTTATAATTTCTATAAAATTGACAACTAGTAAAAATGAAATTCATAACATTTTGTTTGATCACGCAGTCTCAGAAAAAAATGTTAACATAACGTTTATGAATATTGTAAGCGGTTTCCTTAATCTCAGACGAACAAACAGTACCATTAGCTAAATATTATACGGTATTTCTTAAGCGATAAACAAGATATACCTTTAGAATAGTAATGCAATAAGAAAATGGACGTGATTATATGAAGCACTTTATAGGAAATAAATCTAAATAATTGAGATAGGTATAAGTGTTATCTTGTTGGCGTTTCTAGTGTATAGCTATAGTGTGTATAGTGTATTCTAGATTCTTCCATGATATTTGGTAATAAAAATTGTTAATTAATAAACCATTTAAAAAAAATAGTCTTAAATTACAAAGAAGACAAGTGAACTGTATTATAATGCAAATCTAACCCTAATGTGTGCATTAGTCAATGTTAACAAATTTTGTAGTATTTTAAACGTATAGACAGCAGTAAAAATGATGCTCTAAAATTGCTTTGGTGAATATTTTTATCCAACTGCTTTTCATTTAAAGTGACAAAATATATAATAAATATTAATATCCTAACTTTAGACAATAAGAACAAATTTAAACATTATTTGTTTATTCTTTATAGGTATAAAAGGTATAGCCTTTGCCTTTGACTAGAACCTTACCTATAAATGGTGATGTGACCCAAAACGATACTAAGCTATGTTGAACAAACTCTCAAATACGGCTACCGGAATGTACTAATTATTGCCTAACTTTGCCTAATGTTGAATAGGATAGCTAGACAGGCAAATTTTTTATTTTTTCAAATTAATTAGGTGTAAAAATCAAGACAGTTTTGTAGTAATAAATAAAATATGATCATGTTTAGTAATCCCATAAGAGTTTCATGTAAGAAAAGTATTACTTTATATAATTTTAATTAAAAATTAAACCTAGGAAATGTATAATCAAGTATTGATCAATAATAAATATATATTATTACATTTTAATCAATTTTTCTGATTATATTACGCGGTTATAAGTTATCCTGTTTAACTATAGAAAGTATTATTATGGTATTACTGATAATAAAAGTAATCAAATATATTTTAATGTTCAGTAAGTAAGAAGGATTTCCTCAATATATAATAGAATTTAAATAAAGCTTAGAAGGAAAACCAGCTTATGAAATATAAATAAATATTAATAAAAATATTACTTACAATGTTTTTTACAATGTTATGAAACTGCTAGCTAAGTAAATATAAGTTAATAATAGCACCTACTGTAAAAAATGTATAATGTTTCAGAGTACGTTGTAAACGTTATTAAGAGTTTCCAATACTTCGTGGATAAAAAGAAAACTTTAATGTAAGTTAACTTTCTAAAGCTTTGAAAATAATATCATATTACAATCAAATTTTAAAGTTTTATAACACGATAAGTCGATTCCTTAGTAAACAAATCATTAACGTTATCTACTGGTACTCGATTCTCATCATAAAATACTTAGCATATTTTAATGTTCAAAATACGGTTACAAGATAAATAATTCTATTTTTTGGAATGATGAAGATATTAAATTAACTTTTTCATATTGAATTTTACCCACCGTTTATTTTATCTATATTTTTATTAGTAATAATACTGATATTGTATAATTTACATGTTACATTATCGTCAGCCATTTTAACCATTAGCCATTTGGAAAGTTATGATGTACGAATCATCGTTCTTTACCATCACATGACATAGTGGTCAACGCTTAATTTAATATTGTAAAAATTGACAACGTAATTTGTTTCCTAAACTGAATATATCTTACAACTAAACCACGCATCCACATAACTGTAGCTGTACATTTTCAATATGTGCATAAATAGTGATGTACTAACTTAATTATTAGGCCGAAATGTAACAAATTGTTCCGATACTCACCAATTAGTTCTCTCGACAAATGTAATACCTAGCTTAATTAAGTTATTGGTTGATTCTGAGGTATTCATTCCATTAACATTAAACCTCAAGATACTAATTGGGGTAGTTGACCTTTTGCGTTAAGTAAGTTACGAGTCGTGCAGAATAGATACGCAATGAATGGCCTCTGGGATCTGAAAAAGGTAAAGTCACACAAAAGAATCTAATCAGTATTTAGTAAAGGTTCTTGATAAAGTAAAGATTGCGCCTAGATAGGTTTACTGCGTTACGATCAATATATTGTTCTAAAGAATTTGGTTCATTTAATATTGTAAAAGAAACACTAGAATAAACATATACCTAGATTCTACTTGTACAGTACCCTTTACGTATTATATATATTTGAATTAAGGTAAACATATTGGAGCACCAATAATAAATTATGGTATCAATTACTAAGTTATTACATTACTATAGAACTAATTATATGATTTTAACAACGACCGCAGAGTACCGTGTAGCACGAATTACTAACAAATTTTAATAATTTAAAAATGTATTATTTTATTATTATTATTATATATAGCCCGTGCAATAGTAGAGTGAAATAGTATTGAATTTTGTTTTCATCTTATCGATAGTTTAATACAAATCTCACACATGACCTGGATTTGATGTAGTGACTAGTTGTTCACTTTATGAAGGATGCAGACATTATTCGGTTTGTGAAACGCTTCTTTTGCAAAGGAATACCTTGCGGAGAGATATTTTATGGTATGTATCACGGTGTATGCATTGAAGAATTGTTCACTCTTAGTCTTTTATCTCCCTTGCGTTATAAAATTATGAGGGTTTGACTACAGAGTTACAGCTACACGAGAGACCCAGGCTAGGTAAGAAATTCTTTCCTTTGCTGTATGTTGTTGCTTTTATGCGATGAGGTATTTTTTTATAGGCCGATTGGATGACCGATGACCGATATGTAACAACGAACGACAACGTTGTGTATGTAATGTGCCAAAATTACCATCAAGTGTTGTAAAGACATTTTGTAGAGCTAGTTATAACAAATAAAAAAACCGCATGATCAAAGAAAATATTTTTATTTATTTTGTTTAAGTATTTTCATGCCTAATTAATAATGTTTTTTTCTTCTTCGTACGTAAATCTTATTCCTAACAGTTATAGGATAAGGTGTATTAAACTTAATAAAAGTGTATATAAATTATACTTGACTCCAATATATACGCGCGGAATTAAAAATACTAGATTATATTTTGCTAGTATAATTTGTATAATTTGGACTAGTAGTATAATTTAAAATAAAGTGTAAAATAAAGTAAAATAGTATAATTTGGACGAGAAGTTTTATTTAAAATAAATAATCACTTCTCCGTCCGAGCCCATAATGATTTAAATAAATGTTTTTATATTATATTTCAAGAAAATTTTGTTTCACGGTGCATGAAACAGCCTGCAGAACTTCCATCCGCTCTAGATAAGCAATGCAATATTTCATATTATACACGACACCGTTTTTAGTGATACGTATGCAAAATGCGGTGAGCGTATTCTTTTTATCTGTATTTGTGTTACCAATTAATTTAAATTTATGTAAAACACCAGTGAATTCTTACGTTCACGGTTTATAATTGAATCCGCTGATATCCATTTGTAGCGAGATTGATGTTTATTTATGTCGTCATCGTTAAATATATGAGCAGTAAAGACTATAACAACTACATAGAGTAGTTCAATCATAATCACATAAATAGATATAGCAAGTTTGAATCTCATTGGAACTACTTAAATTTTAGATTGATATTGTTAATTAGAAACGAAACATTTAATATTCTTTACCTTTGGGTTGAGTAATTATTTCTTACTCATTCAATAGTTGTAGTAAAATTATATAAAGCTATCTGAACATAATTAGTTTCAAAGCACAGTTTTTTTGTTCATATAGAGGAGCTGGTTTTCGTTTCAAGGTAATTCATTGTATATGCTGATGATTAAATATGCTGCTATGTATCTGCAACTTTAATAATTGCTAAACCCTGACATTTCAGAGGTGTTTAAATTGTTCACTTTTTGTAGTCTGATAATGAATTAAAAAAGCAACCTTACAGTGAAATTGTCACGGTACGGTTACGGCATTATTTTACTACGATTATTTCATTAAAATATAAAGTCGTTTAAGTTGTAATTGTAACAGTGTTCTTAAGATTTAACATCTTTTTTATAGTTAAGGTTTAGCATTATGGCCACAATCTCATCTGATGTTAAGTGAGGATGTGGCTCAAGATGGTGGAAACGCTAAGCCTAATGGACTTTCTACCTTAGGGACTGGCTCTCAGATAGCTAGAAGCGATGATAGCTCAGTGGTAGTGTGTAGGAACGCCGCGTCATGGGACGTGAGTTCGAATACAACTACCTACAATGAGCTTGAGCTTTCGGTAAAGGAAAACATCGTGAGGAATCCATACCATGGTGGTAGGGCTTTTTCTAATGGCCGCCTGACTAGCTACCACCCTCAAGTTAAAAATCTGCCGCCAAATATCAATAGGTGTGTTCCGGCAGTTGCACTTGAGAGCCAGTCCCTCCAAAAAATAAAGGCCGGCAACGCACCTACGATTTCCCTGGTGTTGTGGGTGTCCATGGGCGGCGGTGATCACTTAACATCATGTTTTATCGTTTGACCGCTATTACATAAAAAAAGTACAACTACAGGAACATATTCTTAGGGATTTGGCAGCAGATTTTCAACTATAGGGTGGTAGCTAGTCCAAGAAGTATTGGAAGCTCTCCCTGGTCTCTGGCAATACGGGAGTTTGAATTGTCGCCGTAGTACATTTTAATGGGTAGTTTTGGAGGCCACATGCCTCTCACGATTTTGACCTGAGCCCGGGTAATGCGTTTGCATGTTGCGTTGAGGAAGTCCGTAAAAACTGGGATTTTAAACAGCACGTTAAAAAAGAAGGTGGTAGCTAGTCAGCCGGCATTAGAAAAAGCCCTACCACCATGCAAAATCTATGTAGTAATAGAGTTTGAAACTATTTTTATTATTCTAAAATATTACGTTCTATGACAAAAAAACAACTTTCTTTAGCACTTTTGAAGAAATTTACCAAGGGGAACTTACGTAACCTACACGAATTTATTTATAAATGCGAGAAGTTATTATATTACAAGAAAATTTGGGTTTTACCTTTCTCATACAGTTTTTGTAACCTTGACAAGAACTTCAAAGAGATGAAATGAAATACTATTTTTTTTTTTTTTTTTTTTAACAATGTACAATTTATAAAAAGTAACGACATGGGTGTCATTAGAAAATTTGTTACCGGAAACCTTCTCGTCAAATTATCGTATGAGCTCAAAGTAAAAGCAGTAAGTCAGAGTTCCGTAATTGGAAAACGTCACCATTAAAAAGATATATAACGTGATTGTAACTAGATACATCCAGTTGAGCTATATGAGCCTGATTTACTAAGATTTATTTCAACATGTTCTCACAATGTAATGAAGCAGTTGTATTATGTATTGTATTAAATTTTGTAAACGAATATTAGTTGGATTAAAGTGAAATACGAAGTGTATAATAAATATTTGAATATTATTAGACGTTTATTGATATTATTCAAATCTATCTACGCGGCACCGTCTTAATATTGAACCGTTATTGCGTTTAAAAAAGTACTACGTAGTGTCTGATATAATTTTACAAATATTTACCCAGCCAGTTCGAGTTACGATTATACCGCAATGCTCACTTTTGTAGAGCATTCAATTTTGAAGAAATCATATCATTGACCAAGATTCTATCATAAAATGTCTCTGAGCTGTACAATATTGAAGAAAAAAAAAACAAAGTTTACGTGGATTTTATATGGGAAATCGTTATACGCCTTGGTGGAACATTTAATAATAATGGCTCAAATTGTCAGGGAATTTTTATTTAAGTATATCCTACAGTATTTCGAGAAGGGAGTGAATAAAAAAATACATATACGTAAATTAAGTTCATATTATTATTACATTTTTTCGTGTATTTATTTTTCCATTCGCTGCTTTGATATTTGCATTACCTACAAAAACTTTTACTATTGGTAATAATACCCCAGATAATACCTAAACAGTAATAATACAACTAAATCAACAGTACTTACTTACTTACTTACGCTTAAATAAACCTAATTTTTCAGCGTAGTAGTATGTCTAAAGACATTTTATTCTATTACTTTTATTCATGGTTTATTAATCTGGGGCAGGGTAACATCTGTCTACAACGACCCCAAGTTTATATTTATATTAATTCTCAATGTATTATCACTCTATATATAAGTTTTTGAATTTAAAATATTATTAATACTCCATGCTCATATAATTAAAGGTCATTATAATATATTGTATAACCCAATGATTATAATCGTTAGTCAATTAAATGCATCACACAAAATTACACAATTACGTCCACTTTCCATCACGAATATTAATTATAACATTAACTTACAATTATGACCATATGGCAGAATAATTTACCGGAGAATGGGGCCAAAGCAAGCTTTGAAATGTCATCCTGTATATAATTTACGTAAATACTACGACACGATAGCGTGATGAGATTTCAGATTGACTTATAATAATTTTAGTTGATTAATTTGTACTATAGTTATTCGTTATTCAAAATTTCAAATGAGTTCAATATAACTCCAAATAATTTCAAAAATAGATTAAAAAAAAATATTTTTGTTTTTTTTGTTTTTGAGTAAGGTGTAATTTATGGTATTTATATATATATATATATTTGATTATAATATAATTGTAGAATTTGTTTTCTCGAAGAATATATATTAGACGATAATAATTAATAATATTAATGTTTGTCTGGTCTTCGAAATTCGACCATAATCATCAGTGGAAATACAATAAAAAAATTTGAAGATGGACAAAATACAGTATTAATTTATTTTTTTGTTGATAAAACTAAAGTACGTCAAAAGAAAGTGTATTGACGAACTGAGGCGAAAAAGTTATTGAACTGTATTTCCACTCCTATTTATGTATAAATTATAGTCACAATTTAGCTATTTTGTCATGAAGTCTTTTAAACATAACATGAAAACATGAAGATACATTTGAGATTGTAGATATCGTTTGGTAATTTTAGTATTTTTGGATTACATTGTGCTTACCATTATTACGTAACGATTCTGTTCAAGTTTTAGATTAGTAAAAATATTCTAATACTTCTTTTGTATAATGTATGTGTGATTGCGAATAAAATTCTATTTCTAAAGCTCGATGTTTCAGCTTTGAATTCAACGTAAATTAAATAGTTGTATACTATAACTAAGAATGCTTTATGCCGGAAAAGTTGTTCTTACAGAGAGTCAACGTCCTAACCCTTAGTGTGCATAAATAACTTATTTATCGAATTTTATTAGTCACGTGTAGCGTTTCGAAGAACAATAATATGTAATAGGATTACTCTTTTTATGTAACTGAACTTATTCTCTCCTACTAAGATCATCATACGGTTACATTACATCGTAGTTAGTTTCCCTCTTGATAATTAAATAATTGGTCTCTATTCAGTGTGTTGTGCTGATGTTACCTTCCCTTGCAAAGACTTCATTAGAAAAGTAAATACCCATCACTGGATTCAAATGGAGTTAAGTGAATTTAAAAATGTTGACTTACTTATTTATGAATACTTACTATTATTATTACATCCTGCATTTCTATAAAAATCAAAACCCTAATTAAAATGCTTGCTGTAACAACAACTTTCTTCGCGTGGTAACTAAAAAGTATTTTTCGATCTATCAGGGACTGTACTTTTTTTTGGATTAAATATATGTATTGTCTTTTTCTGTATCCCATTGACCTATCACATTCTCACATTTTTGCTTAATGTTCTTTTACTTTTTCCTATCTCCTAAGGGACAATGCGTGATGCTAGATAGCGCAATAATTAGGTTGTCAAGTACAAAAAAAAAAAATCAAATTCGATAAGTAGTTTCGGAGAATACAAACAAACTAACTTTTCAGCTTTACGTTATTAGTTTAGATTAAAATTCTTAGCTAATATTGATACAGAACTGAAACGAATTTTCGTTATGTGTCGGATGTGGATTAATAAAATAAAAATTTAGATTTATATATGACTCTGTAGCTTATTTAATAAAAAGAATATCAAATTAAGCTAAATCATTGTTAGTCAATAAGTAAGTTGATTTTATAAGAAAAAAAAAATGATTTTTAGGCGATTCAAAACCATGTCTGACCAAAAGAGTATTAACACGACGTGATTGATAGAGATAAATATTTAGATAAATGAAGTCCATAAATTTCATTGTATATCGTATTTAGTGCCATGTTTTGTCTTAATCTTCCAGAATTGCGACATAAATCTCTGTCGTAACTACTGAAAACAGGATACTTTGTTACGCAACATTGGCCTTTTTGTAATAAATAATATTATAAGTAAAATCTATAATTTACAATTAAAAATATAATAAACGTGTCTCCGAATACTATTATTAGATTTCACGTGTAGTTATAATACGGTTAACCTCTATAAAGATTCAATGCTTAATTTCTATTCAGATGTAACGGGAGAGAAAAACTACTAAAGATTTTTGTTACTTTTTATATACTTTATTGATTTTATATCATTTTTTACTATAATTATTATTAATGGAATTTTAAATTGTAATTGAGTAATTGTATTTTTAATCAATTAAGTTGTAAATATCTTTTAAACTACATAAATTTAATTTTCGTTACAAGATTGGTCCTCAGGAAAAGGAGAGTAGTCTGCTAAAGCATTTCAACACTGTTATAATATATTACTCGCAAAAAATAAATTTTAATAAGAGATGTACTTACGCTATTCGGGTCTTAATATTGATCTTCTATAATTTATAACCAAATAAAAACACTTCACATAGTGTAGGTGTTTAAAACTGTTATAATGTTATATGATTTATATTATTACCATATAATAATTAACGTAAACACAATCATGGCATCAATTGTCTCATCAAATTGAAATCATATTTTGCAAATGTTAAGTAAGTAAGACAAGTGCTCATTTATTTTCACCGCGATAACGCGCATTAGGTATTTATACAACTTGGAATACTTTGGCTGACTCTAGCTATCGGCATTCCGTCGTTTCTGGTTGTAAAATGTTTGCCTATTCATAGCTTCGGAGGAAATTCAAATACTTTGAAATTCATTTGAAAATCGATCAAAATGTTTGCGAGTCGTGCTCATTCTTCTTACCACTTCTTAACAATCTTGACCTGTCTTCGAACGATCATAAATCTTTTAAATAGAACATTGCCAAGTGCGCCGTTTGGATTCCAACCAATTTAAATATTTTGAATCTTACATTTCCTATACATGACGACGCTTTTGGATGCTCAAGCTTTGACATGTTTGTTTATAATTATGTTAAATTTATTTTATTATAGGTAATATAATAGATAGAAGAAAAATAATGTGATAGTTACACTGTAGCCTAAATGAGTATTAGTAAGTTTGTTGATTTTATCTATCATCGATGTTTACTATTTCGCGAGTCATTTTAATGTGACGTGAAACTGAAACTGGAAACCAACAGCATAGCATTACCTGACCGTTAATGTTTAAATACTGGGTAATTAGTAGAAAAATGATGCACAATACTTTTCTTGTAAATATTATATTATTTTTTCATAACTCTAATTAATCAATTTTTTTTTTTTATATTTCTAAATAACATAAATAATTTCTTATTTATATGAATTTTATTAATCGCGATCAATACGTGGTTACTTTTCTACTATTCATACCGACTTATTAATCCTATTACAGTGATATTTATCTTCAAAGCAAAATCGTTGATGCTCTAGAAAACTATATATTTTTGAAGCGATTATAGCTCACTTGGTATTGTGTACGGACGCCGCTTCAAATGGACGTGAGTTGGAATACCTGCAATAAGCTTGAGCTTTCAGTGAAGGAAATCATCCTGATGAAACCATGGCATGGTGGTAGGGCTTTTTCTAATGCCCGCCTGGTTAGCTACCACTCTTTTGTTTTGGAGTTTACTCCTTAAGAAACGATTTTCATATTTAGTCCGCAGTATGAAAATTTTATGAGGAGTAAAATCGAGCGTTAACTAAAAATGAGGCGTTACGTTCCTTAGCATAATGTACTTTAACCTTTTAAAAATTGTTATTATATGAAATACTTTATGTTATATATTTCATTGGAATGATGTAAATTATATGAATAAATATTTATATATACTTAGATTATTTTTAAGATGCTTTGAAGATGAGCAAACCCTAGTCGTGTGTCGGAGCTGACACACTTTCTTTTTTCTTTTTCTGGTCTCTGGTGGGAATGCTAGCTGCATTTTTTATTTTATAATCGTGTAGTTAGAAAACAACAAATACCACGGAATTAGTTGTTATTAAATATACTTTACATATAAAATATAAGATAACTTTGGTAGTTCCATTGCAGTTTAAGACATTTTCTAATAATATTTTATGTCGACAATTTACCGAGGTTTATCCGCAGGGGTCTGCTCCATAATTTCTTTGAACGGCCGCGATCTGGGTAATTTAAATACGTTGCAACCTGTGAACAATGTTCGTAATGTCGGTGCATATGAAAATTGCTTCATACATATTATTTTTAAAGAATTTAATCAATTAAAAGATGGTAAGTTTATATAGAAATTGTAGCATAATTTAAATTTTTACGGAAGCTTATCGTTTGAGTTTATCATAAAGTGCTCAAAATCGTCCAGGTTATGTAAAATGATTTGTATTTCTGAATATTTCTGTGTATCGCGGTGTTAAATAATTTGAAATAATAATATAATTATACTATGTTGCAGAGCCTTGCATTCGACTACAATTGCATGTAATGTTAAGTGTTTACATATATATATATAAATATAGTATATATATAATAAGGATATAGTATAAATATCGGCGCAAATATTATATAAGCAGAAAATACGATGAAAGTACTTCAACGAATGTTACCGCATTTCGAGTACATCAACGAATTATGATTAAGAGTACTCTAACGGGTATTTGTGCATTACGAATACATCAACGAATTATTAAAAGTACTTCGACTTATGTTTGCGCATTACATGACGGCAGCGCTCCACTATACTATAAAAAGGCGCTACGTAACGCTGGCTAGAATATATCGTAAAAGACTCACGAGCGAGACTGATCATTCGGAAGCAGTTATCATTTTACGAATAAAAACATGAGTCAAGAAGATGGCTTATTTTCTGAGAGTAACCTCGTTACTCTTACATATATATCGTATAGTATTCTTTTATTTGCAATTGAATGACCTTTGGAACATATGTATCCTTTTTAAGCAAGAATCGCATTCGTTTTGTGTTATAGTAATTTGCATAACAATATTTGTTTTAGGAATGTCAGGTACGTACAAAAAACAATAAAAAAAACTACATCAAAATTCTAAAACAAGATGAATTTAATGATTATTAAGTATTTATCTTATATATAAATATAATCAAAATAAATAATGGATGTATACTTTCATTTCATGGGATTTATCTACAGACACGACAGAGGGATAGCTTCAGAGGTTTTATTAGCATAACATATTGCACTTTCTCGTACAATTTAATTTTTTACATAGCCAAAAACTTTATTTTCATTAATTTATAACAGAAATGAAGAAATTATTAATTTTCTATTAAAGAACATGTTATGAATTTCAAGAATAATAATTTATAAATAACTATTTTATAGCTAATATTAATTATTTTTTTTAATATTTGTTTTCAATTCTTAGGTCAATCTAAAGTTTCTCTTATCGTCTTAAAACCGAGCTCTCGTATTATTGGTATAGATATTACGTATAATTTATTATTATTAAGTCTGCAAAATAAAATATTATTTTTTACATTTCGAAGAATGTGTTTTTAAGAAAAATCCGAAACAAACTACAATTCCTACATTATTTACGTTTAATTCTATATTTTTATTCCCAATTGTCGATGTAGTTAAATTATTTATTTATTGATATTTAAAATCACCATCTTATATTCACTGCTTATAAAAGAATAAATAAGTCCGTATATAGTTCAAACTTTCTATTATGTTCACAAGATAATCCCGCCACAAGAGAGTTGGGGAGGTTCGAAAGCCTTAAGCTTCATGAGGAGTCAAAGGAATTAAGTATTATTTACGATTTTCGCAAACCCCCATTGACTATCTGGCTTTTATAATGATTTTTATTTTAAACTCGATACAGGAATACGAAGAATTTAGTTACGGATTAACTTCTACACTAGAGGTTTTAATTAAGCATTCATATAATAGGAACTTATAATCTGGCATGAACATAGGTATAGTTTTTAATTGCGTGTTTACTAATTTCGTTTACTTCAGCTTTTTCTATTAAATAAAGTTATAAATGTAGAAACCTAATAATAAGTGTCACCTCGTCTTCCCAAAATCAAGGCTAAAATCCTTCATGGCATACTTTCCACAATATTTTAATAATGTTTTCGAGAGTACGCTCCTACTTTTCTGCAATGACTAAATTACATATCAGATATGCTCAATCAGATGGAGGTCAGGATTTCGAGGTAGGCAATCTAAACGAAGGATTCCAACTTCTTGCATGTACGCTTCCATGTCACTACAACGATGAGGGTGAGCATTGTCATCCAATAAAACAGAATTTGAGAAATATTCCACACAATCAATCAGTTGGCAAGGCAATCGGGCTGTATATGTGCAATTAGGACTTCCTTTATATACCGAATGTGCATTTAATGTTATATTTTCTATGAAAACTAACTCCGTACGCTTCGTCGAATTAATTGCTGCCCAAAACATTACAAAGCCTCCGCCATATGGAGTGATTTCTTCGAAACATACTTCTGTATAGCGTTCCCGTGGTCTTCACAGTAATCGTCGGCGTCGGTCCTCTCCACACAAATAAATTCTAGCTTCATCAGAAAACAACAGTTTATTCCAGTCCTTCAGATTTCATGAAGCATATTTTCGAGCAAAACGAAGTCGAACAAAACGGTGCTTACGTAGTAATTTTGGGCCACAGACCAGGCAGTAACTGACGATATTAGCTGCCAAAACCTTTCTCCTGAGCGTCCACAAGATAACTTCTACTCTTCAAGGCTCTCGTTTAGGTCTACATTTGACGCTTTACGATTCCGTAGTAATTGACTAACCAAAAAGCGCTCATCTCGTGGTTTTGTGCATCGTTTTTTTCTTGAACCTGGTTTTTGTTTGACTATGCCGGTATCTTGATACTATTGCTATATCCTCTGGTCTGTTGAACGACTCACAGTTAGACGTTGAGACTTATAAGTTTGCTTTATCAGTTTATCAGTTATATCAAAATGTGGTATATAGTAGGTCCGTAAAATTTAGCCTGTTCAGACGGCCAAAAAAGTTAACTAAGTTAATACGCCGGTTGAATAGATTAGTTTAGTTCTAATTAGGTTTTTTTCCACAGCCGGAGAAATTATAACCTCCAAACGGAACTGTGTACTTCCCAAGAATGCTAATTTATTGATTTTCTTATATCAAAATATAGCTGTAACTGAAAAAAATAACAATTAAAGTAAAAGTTATTTTTATGAGTAAAAAATAAAAAAAGACTAAAATATTGATTCACCTAATAAATTATTCTATTGTCGGTTTCTTTGTCATAAAATACTAATATTATTATACCTGTCCGTGAATGAATAATTAAGTGGTAACAAAAAAGTTTACCCGTTAGATAATTAGCTAATTAAGCTGAGCTAAGCTAGGATAGCCGTCAGCTAGTTAGCAGCTTAATCAGCTAATTAGCTAAGCTAATTAAATGAACCGGTTAAATTAGCTAAGCCTATTGGTTAGCTAGCTAATTAGCCCAGCTAACTTATTTAGCTGGCTTAACCAGCCAAATTGTACAGTCATAATATATAGTGTATGTAAAAATAGTATATAGTGTAAAAAAAATTTAATTTCCAGAGAATACGCAAAAGTAATTACAATTTTAATAAACTACAAAGAATTATTTCGGCAGTTCGCGCAATTAGTTACAGCAATTTTATTTTTCGTGTATGAATTAAAAACAAATTTGAAACGGTAAGGAGTCATGGCAGAATGCTTCAAATAGTATGCAAAAATACTTACAACACATGTATAATATACATACATACTTCCAATACATCTTCAAATTAATAAAACCTCTTACTTGTAATATTCACTGGAGTAAAGAAAAAAAATCTAAAGTACCCTTTTTTTTTGCAAAAGGCTTTATATATTATACTGTTTGTTTTATTACAAACAGCAACAACTTATTTAGTATATAGTACTTATTTTTGGGCATTGGAAATACAGCTAGCAAGACAAATCTAATATTAGCAAACTATTACAATTAGACGGCTTAAAATGTGACGTCGTTTTTGGTCGAGACGGTCACTTTTACGATGATATAAAATAAAGAAAACCTACGGTCCCCTGGGCTCGTCGAGTCAGCTCCCTCGCGTAGGTAAAACTAAATCTCAATAGCACCGAAACGAGTTCTCATTAACATTTGTGGTATTAGCATAAGTATTTTATTTTGAATATTTATATGAATAATAGACTTTTAAAGATACATACAGTCGTCAGAGATCCTACCTTTTCCACTTTTATAGCAATAATTTCTTTCAAGGTGTAAATAACCAACTATACAAATATATTTATAATAAACTCCACTCGAATTTATCGAGTAAAAGTTTTTTTTTTTTTTTCATCCTAGCTCGGCAAAGTGACTGTACTTCAGCTGATGGTAAGTTTTATTACAGTCCAGTAACAGTAGCGACTGCCGTAGGGGCAAATGTCCTTCGTTAGTCGCAACTGTCTTGCCGGCCCACTAAATGTTTCTCCACGCCTCGTTTAAAAGACCCCATATTATAAGAAGGAGGGAACACCCACATCGGAAGACGGTTCCACAGCTCCACTGTGCGACAAAGAAACGACTTTTCGAACTTTTTGGTTCGCGTCGGGATGGAGGTTATGGTAAAGCTGTGGCTCCGTAGTCCAGAACGGGTGGATCTGTTGTGGAAGACAGAGGAGGGGATTAGGGGAAACAACTCTTTAGAGCATTCGCCATGATACAGTCGATACAACACGCTAAGCGAGGCTATATCCCTACGCAGTTGAAGCGGTTCTAAGTAATTGGTAATGACTGGATCATTCACCATGCGGACAACCCGCCGTTGCAGCCTGTCCAGGGCATCCAGCAGGTATTTTGCGGAACCGTCCCAAAGATGCGAACAGTATTCCATACATGGCCGAACCTGAGCCTTGTAAAGAAGGTACTGCTGGTTGGGCGGGAAATACCGTCGCACCTTGGTCAGGATTCCTAGTCTCCGAGAGGTACTTGATATGACGCTGCCGATGTGATCCCTAGGATTGAGGTCGCTGCAAATGTCAACACCTAAGATATTAAGGTTTTTATTGATTGTGAGAGAGACGCCCTGAAGAGTTGGGAGTGGTGAGAAAGGGGATTTTTTTGTAGTGAGCGCGCAAACCTGAATTTTATTGCCGTTGAACTCGACCAGATTTTGTATTCCCCATGAAGATATGCGGTTCAAAGTCCGATCGACCTCAACGACAAGTTCCTGACGACACTTTTCTGCTTCTCTCCGACCGCTGTTAGGCTTACTGGTATAACACGCATGAACCGTACTGTCGTCTGCATAGCAATGGATGTTGCCCAAAGGCAGCATATCATTGATATGCAGAAGAAAGAGGGTGGGCGAGAGTACGGAACCTTGTGGTACTCCAGCATTGAGTGTCCGGAATTGCGACTTGTGTCCCTCGACGAGCACACGTATTCGGCAATTGTCCAGAAAGCTGGAGATCCATCTACATAAGTTGTCGGAGAACCCGTACGCCGATAGTTTTGACAGCAGACCATGGTGCCAGACCCTGTCAAATGTTTTGGATATGTCAAGACCTATCGCCAAAGCCTCGCCATGTTTATCAATAGCTTCTCCCCAGCGGTACAGTACGTAAGCCAAAAGATCATCCGTTGATCGGTTTGGCCGAAAGCCATATTGACGATCACTGATCAACGAGTGGTCTTCCAGGTAGCGGACAAGTTTGGTGTTATGATTCGCTCAGAACTGGGGTTACGGCAATTGGGCGGTAGTAGTTCGTGTCGGACCGGTCACCCTTTTTAGAGATCGGTTGAAGATTAGCCTCCCTCCAAGCACTAGGTACGATACCAGAGTCATAGGACAATCGGTATAGGCGCTTCAGAACTGGAGCCAACTCGGCTGCACAGTTTCTGAGTACCACGGCTGGGATACCATCCGGACCACTGGTTTTACGTGTGTCGAGTGACCGCAACTCTTTAAGTACGTCACAATTTCTGATACAAATATCAGGCATTGTAACTCCACAGCTGGGTAATATAGGTGGAATAGCATTACGGTCATCGAGCTGAGAATTAGCCGCGAAGAGGTTTACCAGCAACGTTGCTTTTTTCTCCGGCCTATGAGCCAGCGATCCATCCGAATATCTCAACGGGGGAAGTGTTGGGCGACAGAAATTGGCTTGCACTGCCTTAGCCAGGCTACAGTAGGTTCGACTATTTCTTGGATGATGTATTAATTTCTGGCCCGCTCTGATGTAGGATCTCTTGCAAACCTTGGTGGCGGCATTATAAGCTGCCTTGATGTTCTTCAAGTTAGGATCACTTCTAGCACGACTCCTGATCCAACTGCGGTACGCAGCCTGTTTCTCGCCAACAGCGTCCGCGCATTCATGGTTGTACCACAAGCGTCCATTGCCATTACCAGAGATCTCAGAAGAAGGAATATAGTATTCCATTGCAATTCTGATCTCGCTGGTAACAGCCTCGGCTGCTGCTGAAAGATCTTTCCACACAAAACAGGATTGCCACCAGGGAACTGAAGCAAGATATTCCCGCATACCATTCCAATCTGCGGACGAGTAGTGCCAGACTCTACGCCTGATCCTCACACGAGGTGGAGGCGGAGCTCGTGGCACTGTCGATCCAACCAAGCAGTGATCTGAAGTCCCTAAAGGGGCGCTAACTGATATGCTATATCCAGTTGGATGGTTTGTCAGCAGAAGGTCAAGTAAGGAAGGCGCTTGGCCAATTACATCAGGTATCCGGGTGGGCTGGTTGACCAATTGAGTGAAGTCGTGCGTCTGTGCAAAAGCGTGGGCAGTTCGTCCTGCATGGTCCGTCCTGGAAGAACCCAACCACTGCTCATGATGAGCGTTAAAATCGCCCAAGACAACCCATTCCGCAGTTGGAAACCGCTCCTGAGCATCATATATCGCCTTGCTAAGGTACTCGAATAGCCTAGTTGTCTCAATGTCCCCTTTATGGGACCTCTAAAGGCACCCGTAGATGCGACTTTGAGTACCTAAATTAACGTGTAACCAAAGGATGGAAAAGGAAGGGTCCTCCATGAGGCGTAAACGGCGACAGCAAACGTCCGTCACACACAAACCTCGGCTTTCGGTTGGAAATTTTCCTCGAGGACGTAGCCAGGGTAATGTAAGTAGGAGGTATCGGTCGGACGTCGTGTCTGCGTCTCCGTTAGGAACAGAATAGCAGGCCGGGCCGTCTCAAGGTGTTGGTGGACGGCGCTTAGGTTGGAGTGGAGTCCACGGATATTCGTGAACTCCACTGTGAGAGCAACGCTGGGGTTGTGCACCGCTATACATTCTGTTATATTTTGTTTCGCATTCATGTTGATTTTGATAGGAAAAGAAGAAGAAGGCGTGAAGTACGTGTGACTCTCACCGGGACATCAACAGATCGCAAGATCCGTCTGCCCCCCGTTACACCTGAGTAAAACTACACCGACTCAGCGGGCGGAAGGGCCCCCATACCCCTCCGAAGTAGATCGCCGGGACCCCAGTTCCGGTCACCAACCGGCACGACGGTACTACCCGAGATTATTCGCGGCATGGTGAGGCAGCCTCACTTGGTGGTTAGTCAAGCTTGGGCCTCTGTACTGTACCGCGGGCGGCCAGCGGAACAACCGTTTCTACAGGTCTCCCTACCCGCAGAGTCCCTGCAGTTTCATCAGGAAGATAGGCAAGAGAGCCTATTAGTCTACGGTATCACGGTGAGAGCAATCCTAAAACTAGATATACATTGGCTGATCTTGGAACGCGTCTCGCCGAAACGAGTCACTATGGCGGGTGTTACACCTTATGTGTGGTGGTCGCGATCCAGCTGGGCATCAAAGCCCTACCACCCCGCAGCTGCTTGATTAGCACCACCCAGGGGTCACGTGTAGGGTCTCGAGGGTAAAGCCTACGGACGTGAGCAGCACCGACCCCAAAAATTATCGATTATCGATATTATCGATTACTGATTATTATATTTTGTAACCAAAAAATTCTGTTCATTTTAATAGTCAGTAATAGCTGTAATGGACCAGCTGTCCATTCTTCTTAAAATTAACATCGATTTGTGAAAATCTCATGGCAGAGATCATGTCAGACTTATGACAGCTTTTGAACAGCAGTGTCGAGAAGGTATAGGTTGATGATGATCAGTTACTTTACCGTTAATACGTCGCATGGTGGTTAGCTACCATTCTGAAGTTGTACAGTAGTAGAACTTGAGAGCCAGTCCCTCCACTAGGCTTAACGTATCCACCATCTTCGGCCACATCATCACTTAACATGAGGTGAGATTGTAGCCATAACGCTAAAACCTATAAACTATAAAAAAAAAATACCAAACTTTTGTTTCTATGTCTGTAAAACACAGTACAATCTTATGCCACGTCAACCAGTAAGGTTGGCCGTCTGTCCGAGGTCGTCGTCCAGGTGGCCTGTAAGCCTTTTTATAGCTAGGTATACACTGGTTTATGATTAACCAAATGAGATTGGATGTGACAAGTTTATCACCGAGTGTATAATGGTCGCAGTCTACTCGGGTACAGATAAGGATTGATTTTTATAAATATAAGATATTCATTATTTGTTCCCGGAGCACTATACCTACTCATAAGTATGTCTCCTTGGCGAGTGCTACACAAAGTGTATATAATACTATAGAAATATGTATAGTAGCTGTTATGCTGTTAAATATAACTATCTAGTTCTACTTCATTCTACTACTATCAACGTGTTTGCAGACATATTATGGCATGAGAAATAAAGAACTATCTATGACAAACTCATGGCCCGCATCAACCATTCACTAGATGTAGATTCTGGGACAGCTTTCTCCAACCAGCTTTGGTCAATCGTTCGTGTCCGCTGCTCCTGGACGACAACACGTGACCTCATACTACACACCAGACGCTCTCGGAGTTGCAAGACCTGGGGTTGGAAGCTTTCCGCCATCCACCGTACTCAACAGACCTTGCGCCTACAGAATTCTACTTTTTAGAGAATTTGGACAACTATTTGGCGGGAAAAATGTAAATATTCGAGAAGCAGTGCAAAATGTTTTTGCAGAATTTGTTGCCTCTCGTCCAGCTGATGTCATCAAGTAGCCCATCAATAAACTGCCAATACGTTGGCAAAGATGCATCGATTGTGTATGAGTGATTATTTTGATTACAAAAAAATGTACAAAATAAAATTTCATTTTCATACAAAACGGGAATTTCGTAGGTAAACACCTAATATACATACCAATAATATTTTTTATGTTTATTGTATATTTTGATGTACTTACAATCATTTCTAAAATCTTGGAGACCATAGTGAAGAACAAGGAGAACGATTTCATCAAGATATAAGCGAAGTGGAGAGTAAGTATCAAGGAAATTGGAATGTCAACATGATGACAGATTTTTACTGGACGCTACAAAGGAAAAAATAAAGGGAGAAAATAGGAGACGAAAAAGGATCTCGCTGCGTAAGCCATTTGAAGACAAACAAGTTCGATACAAACGACAAACTATAAATTCTAAACTTATATTACATGCATCAAAATATACAAGAAACGTATATAGTGTTTAATTTTTTTTATAACTGATATTTTTTTGGTTTTCTTTAAATTACTTAAATTTTAAGGGACGCACGAGTCAGAAGGTGACCTCAGATTCGGATTCAGCGTTTCGAAATACGTGTCTATAGGTGGGTCAGGTTGAATGCATAGACCATTTTTTCTGTGTCGTCTAAAGTCCACGTTGTTGAACGCGAGATTTAGTAAATCATATATACTTATATTATATTTAATTTAGCGAATGGTATTTTTTTTTCAGGTTTCTGTTTTTTCGCAGTATAAACGGCTGATAATATGCAAACGCACGTATTAAGGTATATTGTGTTTTTTTTTTGTATATTTTTTATATTGTATATAACACGCATATTGTTAAAATGTTAATAAAACAAAACTTTTATATTTTCAGATACACAATTCTTTTATAATAACGCAATTAAAGGACTGAAAGCTGTTTGGTAACGCCATTTAGCGCAACTATCCTACCATCCCCTATCGCCTCCCTGTCATGTACTACGACGATCATCTTTAATGCACTCGTGACATACTTAACTTGACCTTCGCTGCTTCTTGACGCGCTCTCGCGGTTCGGTTGAGCAAAATATTAATATTTTTTATCCGCATCCCGTGCTCCTGAAATTTACGCACGTAAGTTTACACGCATTTCGAGTGGCTGTTCGTTCGAGTTCAAGTGCTTGGAAATGCGCAAGGATTTTAAAGGTTAGTGCACGACACCTTTGGCTCCTTTTATTTTTTCTTAACTATTAAGGCTTTCCGCGGACACTTCGCGTGTCCATTGTTATTTTATTTTTTCCTCCCAGTAAACAAAATGCCACTGTTGTGTAATAATGTATGTATGTGTACATCTATACAGTGAACATTTTGTCTCACGTATTTTATTGAAAATAAGAGCTCTTAGCTAAATCAAAAAGAAAGAAAATTGATTTTAAATTAACCTAAAATAAATATATTCAAATATAGAAATGGTGTAACTAGAGGCAAATCGTTCTCGTTCGTGATCCAAATAGAAAATACGCTTATTGTGCTAATAGTCATAAGCGACCTCATTAAATTTTCTTGTCAAAATGCAAAAACGAAATCATTTCGACGATGTACCCCACAAGCATTTACACTTAAATGAGGTAATTGTTTTTGTTCCATCAACCAACAGATGGATACTCCCACGGTCACATATGGCTTTTATTAATAATATCTTCATTTGCATTTTCATTAAAACATTTATTTCTTCAGTAACAAGTTAAAAAATAGGTATACTGGATTAATATAAAATTATATATGTTTATATACAAATTAGTAATATTATTTGCATTTTTAGTAGCTTTTTATAAATATTTTTGATAATATAATTATCCTAAAACATAATTTTGTAATATAATCAACATGTAACAACTTATTTTATAATTCAACTACTTAATCAATAGCTATATTTGTTAGTTGGACATTTATAAGATAATTTTCCAAGTTTTGTAATAAATATAATATCTATTAACTTTTATTCAGGTTTGATAAAATCACAACACAGCACCTGATGCGAAGTGTAGTTTTTTTTTTGTAGTTAAGGTTTGTCGTTATAGACACAATCTCACCTGACGTTAATTGACGATGTGGCCCAAGATGGTGGACACGCTAAGCATAGTAGAGGGGCTGGCTCTCAAATGCTACTGCCGGAACACACCTAGAGGTTTTTGGAAACAGATTTTCAATTTACTATATCGCAATAATAAACGATACCATCGGTGACAGATTCTACCATTATCTATTATACCTTCAGGACTACCTACTATAATATCTCTATTCATATTTGCAGATTTCTGTATAACAGCAAATACAGAACACGTTAACTGAACGATCATTAGAAATCTTCACGAGACGACAAAGATAAAACTGCGAAATACTTTGTTCGTTACCATTGCTACTGTAGTTTTGGTGACGTATACCTCCTTCCTGTGGCTTGGCAGTGAACGGAATATGATAAAATAAGGGCAAACAATTAAATATGACAGTGTGTTGCACACGATAAAAACTGTCCATCTGAAGAGTCAAATTTTTGTGGCGTCTGTTTTATTTGCAATTAGAACAAACAACATATGTTAGATACTTTTACAAATTTTCACTAAACTAACTAGTATTCAATCAACCACAAGAAAATTATGATTCATCATTGTCTATTTAACTAGTCTCATACGTACTATGATATTTGGAATTATTATTATTATTATATATGGCCGTAATTTCACCTGATTTTAAGTGACTATACAGCCCAGGTTGGTAGACACGATAAACCTGTGGAGGAACTGGCTCACAAGTGCAGCTGCCGGAACACACCTATTGGTATTTGGCGGCAGGTTTACAACTTGAGGGTGGTTGCTAGCCAGGTGGGCATTAGAAAAAGCCATACCACCATGCTATGGTTTCCTCACGATGTTTTCCTTCACCGAAAGCTCAAGCTCATTGTAGGTGCTTGGATTCGAACTCACGTCCCTTAACGCGAATTCGTACACACTACCACTGAGCTATCATCGCTTCAAAAATTATTTAAATAATATATCGCTAAAAAAATTACTAACCTAAATCTATGTTAGGTTGATAAACTTAATGTATCCTAACATTTTATAGAAGACAATGACTCTATACTTGTTCGTTAGTGTGTAAATAATTCGAGAATGACTAAAATTGTTTTAGTTTTATTTATTTATAACTACGGAAAATACAACCGCTGACAGACAGATAATAATAAAAAAGGATATTATACTGAAGCTGTTATACGTAAATTTAAGCCCAAGTTTTAATCATAGATAAATTATTTGGTCAAGTATATATATGTTTTGTTGTAACACGATAAAAAAGTCTTACTCATACATTTTTATGCATTGTATTTTTTTGCATCTAAACAATATTCTGTATTTCAAGCAATTATATATATTCATATTATAGGACTGACATATTTAGTCGCTTAATTGAACGCGCTAACCTCAAAGAAAATATTGCTAGTTGAGACTAAAAATATTGCTTTTTACTAGAACACCTAAGCTAGGAGCAGAAATTTAATCTGAGTGCTACTATGACATACAGTTAGGTATACATAAAACTACTTTATAAACCATTATGAATTGTTCTTTATTTTAATTAAATTATATTGGTTTAAATACATTTTGCTCTTAACTTATTAAATGCCAATCTTTTCACGAGACAGTCTTATTGGCTCGTCTGTCATGCATGTCTTTCTGGCGCACATTTCTCATAAAAACATACGGTTAGGTAATAAGAAAAGCACAAAACGTTACGTTAGTAATAAAATGTCACTTGTCAGATAACAAAAAATAATAAAAATTCATTTATTGTAAATATTGATTTGCATTGTGGTAGGGCTTTTTTAATGCCTATGTGCCTGGTTACCACCCTCAAGTTGCAAATCTGTCACCAATTACCTATCAGTGTATTCTGGCAGTTGCACTTCAGAGTCTGTTTCTTCACTGGGTTTAACGTGTTCACCATCTTGGGCCACGTCGTCAATTAACATCAAGTGAGATCGTGGCCGTAACGCTAAACCAATAAAGTATAAAAATGGTGGATGAAGCGGCTATTCAGGATAACCATTATCTCTGTTAATGTTATCTTATTGTTATGTTTCAATAGCCTATATATCTTTCTGTAGAATGCTGTATTTTAACGGTATAGGTAAATCATAATCGATAGAAAGTGTCTTGTCGGTATGTAATTTGGTTGTACTTAATTCAGATTTAGTGGATGTAATAGAAGCAAACCTGTCTATATGTGTCTAGAAAACTAACAATATTTAGGATAGCGGAGTTGCTAATTTTAGAGTGAATATATAAAGTGTCGAGGCAGTGGCAAATAAATCAAATGGAGAACGCAATTTTTATAACCATTTTCAATCATGTCGCCGTTGACTATCAGGTGAGTTTGCGGTTATAACTTAAACACATAAAAGTATAGGTATTTTTTCCTATATGAGACATTAGGCAATATAAAATATTAAAACGTAGAAAAAATAATAATATTATAAACCAATGCAATTAAAGTTATATCATTTAGTTGCATATAATATATACCAAAATGTTCATGATATTTTATGTTATAGATACATTAGTTTCAGATCTGGAACCTTTGCATAAATAATTTTTGATTAACACTTTTAATTGAAAACCCATATAAATTGACAGTGCTTATTTCACCTGACGTCACTGCTCCTCAAAGATTCAAAAATAATTTATTATAGATGTAATAATATAAAATCGTAATTTAAAAAATCATATGTATGAAATCTTTAAAAATCTTGTATAAACATAATGCTTTTCATTTACAAATACTAATGACTATGACAAATCAAAATGTGAGTATTTTATTTTGTATCTAGCTTAGAAGATTCTTAGAAACCCTGTAGAAGATCGCAGCTAAATACCTTATGGTGTGATCCTACAGTGAATAAGGTTTCTAAAACCCCTCGGGGAAGGCAGGCTTGCAATATGTTACTAATATCTTTATAATATTGTACTTCTATAGGTCGTGTATAGTAACCGATTACCATCAGTTATTTCGTACACTTTCTTACCACCACAATTCATTGTTGAAATAAAAAATTAAACGTATCGACATATACAACAAAGACCAGTTTTGATTTACCAATAACATTTTGTTATTTTGTACCAATTAATAATACGTATCCCGGTTTATATTTATATAGAAACTCTTGTGATATAAAAGTGGAATGTTCACGTACATAATTTGTTTGTAATTTTGGGTGTGATATTTGATTAAGTCTTTATGTAATTCATAGTTTTGCTGAGTTTCTTTTATTTATGCGTGGTGGCTAATTATTATTGCAGCAACATAGCTTATGCCTTTTTTAAATTTGTGAATATCTTATAAACGAAGATAAATCTTTATTCATTTATAAGTTATATGGATTTATTCAAATAAAACTCTTTAGAGTATATAGATAGATAGATGAACAGTTCCTGATTTTCTAAATATGTATTTAGTTTTATTCTTAATTTTTATAATTGTACAATTTTTAACACCAAATATATTATATTAGGTACACAATTCAATGTTTTTTCCTTAAAATACTCTACTATCAGAAAACTGGAAGGATTAGATTTTAACTCAATAACAATATTTTTGTATGGAAATTGTACAAAATTGTAATTTTGTATAATGAATATATTTATCTAATCTTAATCTAATCATTTACTGAGACGGAAAGCAAACAGTTCCTCCACTGACTTGGCTTATTCAAATATCGGCTTATATATCAGTTATTGCATTCGAGCACAAGTCGGTAGTATATGTAGGTTATGGTGCGGGTGTGTCGTGATTGTATTGGCGTATTGCTGCCGTAGGCGTTTAACAAGATTCCTGTGCAAGATATTCCTGCAACACACCTGGACGAACGATTCAGATGTTGACTTACCTATAATGTAGTTTAGTAATTACGGTATGTTAACATTACTAACAGTAACTAGGTTTTGCAAACATTATTGGATTTATATACTTCGCAGAATTACAATCCCACTTGATTTGGTTTAGCGATTGGTTCTTACATTCTCCACATGAAGTTGTTTTTTTTAATGAAGTTTGCGCCTTGCCAGTAAATTCGGTGCACTTGCTGTGGTGGCAAACAAGAAAATCTCTTTTATGCTCTCTTATGTTTCCTAAGTCACCACACACGGCTCCTTTGTGTATCTTCCGGATGTACTATACATTTTGTTGTTTCTCCGTCTTAACAGCTTCTATGTAATAAAAAAATATAAAATATATATTATTCCCATATATTGTTTGTTATTTTTTTTTTTTCATTATAAACTGTAATATTTGTTGCATATCTACCAGGCGTTCCGTGTCGGCCAACTGTTTACTTTTGTTAATGTAGCAAAATACTACATTTACGTACTTGCTAGGTATATGCTAAGCGGGTTACGAGGGGAGCGTGTGTGACTACTGGGACTACTGGATGAGAAGTGCTGGAAGTACCCATAAAAAGTCACCATACCAATCGCACGTTCCTCCTTTATGTCAAAGACAAGAGACTGCTTTCGCAATGCTTCTAAGTGTCTGAGGATAATGAAGTAGTTACCTATAGATTATATATATATATATATAATCTAGTAAAGTGGGTATTAGAAAAAGCCCCATATCCACTGCATTCCCTTACCGAAGTAGGCTCGTTGTGAGAATTCAGTCAATACGATATGAAATATAACATAGAACGACGTGACATTCGGACACGCTTCTTCTCAGTTATTAACGCTTTAAAATTAGAAGCGTATCTAATTAATACTATATATATAATTGTAGTTCGCGTACATAGTAGCCGGTACAGCCTAAATATTCCTTTTCTGATTTTTTATTCAACAATGTTTGATGTTTGACGAACAACTGTCGATTAAACTTTCATTTAGTCGCCACTTTTTGCATGTAAATCAATAAATATCCATTATTGCATGTTTTATCAAAAGTTATGCAATATATAAAGTTTTTGCCATGACCTTCATCGAACCGGAAGAATATAAAAACTCATGCGGTTGTAAGTGACCACCTGTCAACCTAATATAACCTAGCTACTTACACGTGTCGATGGGGTGTTTATTTATGTAATTCTCTCAAACATAAAAATGTTTAAGTGCTAGTAAAGCTGCTATCACTTTTTTAGAAGTTAAAAAGACGTGACTAATGAAATATTACGAAAAAATATATTTATTAAAGCGTGATCGATGTCTGGGACGTCACCATCTGTCGCTGGCCAATGAATGGCACTCTCGAAGTAGACACTTCATATTGTGTTCGCGTCAGTAACAACCTGAATACTTTGAATAATGATAATTAACGCATAATGATCTGATACATTTCTTTCATATATTTTTATACTAAAAGAAGAGCAACTGTTTAAATATTCATTCTTTGGCATCGCTATACTTTTATGGTTTGAATAATGCGATAATGATTATTGTATTTCTTACTTACCAATAACTATAATTTTTATCTTAATAAACATACTTTATATATAAAATTATATATATTTTTATAGTAGAACGAAACAATGATTTCACTTTACCTGATGGAAAGCATAATATAATCCAAAAACATTGGCGACTTCAGAAAAAGTACCAGTTCAACACCATCAGTCGTTGCTGTCTTGTGAACTCATGTCTTTCATCAATTACGTATAATATACACTGTCTGATCTCGAAACGTGACATACCAGAAAGGTGCTACTATCACCACTGCGATCCTGTTGGATACGGATACCTATCAACCCGCTTAATTGCTGAAATTATGTTACCAACTGCTAATGGAACGCAACAAGTCTAAGCATGCCACTTTAGCGGGTGTTAGAGAATCCAATCGTAATTTCCAACCACTCCGGATACTTACATTGACTTATATATAATTACTTCGAATAGATTAAAATGACTAAACTTATACTTTAGAAATTTTAAACGTAATCTTTACTAATATTATAAATGCGAAAGTTTGTAAGTATGGATGTATAGATATATGGATATTTATTACTCTTTTACGCAAACACTACTGAATAGATTTTAATGAAACTTTACTATAATATAGCTTATGTATCACACATAGACTATAATTTATAAAGTTATTGTGTAAATTGTCCAAAATATAACGTTAAGTGTTAAGGAAGTAGGAAAAAAAATCTGCCATCTGCAAGCTATCCTGGCGTGCACTGCAAAACCCGTTAGAGTTACATACATGTATACAATATATAATGGAAATGTTTATCTTAAATAGTCCTACAAAAAAGCCCCAAATAGCATATATCTATCTTTTAAGTGTAAAATCGTACTCATTTATACGCGGGCCGCTCACTATTTTGGCGATAATGGTTTTAATGTTCTTATAACAGTCTCCTTTGATATAAGTTATTTAGAATAGCGGTACCTTAATCAGAATTGTTTGAAAAAATCAACATAAATCTAGTAAAAAATAAAGAGGAAATATTGTATGTAATTAATATTAAAATATTTATAATGAATATATAACTAACAAAAAAGAAGGTAAGCAAATTCATCATCATTGCGAAATCATTAGGAGAATTCCTATCGACAAACTTTTTAGGTGTATTTTTACCATGTAAAATACAACCAAGAATTACCGCTTTACCGTAGAAAAATCACAAACAACATTTTTGCCATCACGCAAACTATTTCCTGAGTTAGCGCAGTTAAAGGCCACTTCAATCTGTTACGGTGTTCAAGTTACGGTTTCTTAATGTCGACTTGGTAAACAAAGTTGACAATACTCTAAGTGGCACGTCAATTAAGGTCTTAAAATGATTGATAAAACTGTTAGAATAATAAGATAAAAATAATAATTAATGCTTGTCTTCCAGTTTGCACATAAATATTACATTTTTATTTTCTCTATCTATTTATACATATATTATAATAAATCCGTAAGTTTAGTATATGGACTGTCGATGTATAGTCACTAAATTTTAAAATTTGTATATAAGCTTGTTTAGTTCAACGCAGAATGAATAGATGGCGTTAGAGTCGAGTTACATCGCACTTATGATGTTGTTTACTCTTTTTGTATGTACCTCTCACCGATGGATTGATGGGTCCGAGTTAGAAGTACTTATATGTGTAAATCCTTCAAAAATTGTATAAATTGTACATGGTGCCGAAACCCGGGATCGAACCAGGGACCTTTAGATTTTGAGTTTTATTGAACATTTCGAATAATATCGTAATATTGTAGTTGTTGACTTAGAAAGTTTTCAATCGTTTTGGACTTGTAATATTTTTAGTTTCTGTGAACTATAAATTATTGGACAGGTTTTGACTTAGAAAGTTTTCAATCGTTTTGGACTTGTAATATTTTTAAAGTTTTTGTGAAGTATAAACTATTGGACAGGTTTTGACTTAGAAACATTGCAACGAATTTTGGACTTGTGATTTTATTGTGTGGTTTACGGAACTTTAATCTATATTAACTTTTACTTTAACTTGTTATTTGAAATCTCATATTAGTGTCTTGAAACTTATAAAAACATGACTTCGAAGTTAATTAAAAGTCAAACAGAATTATCGTCAAGATTAAAAAAAGCACAAGTAAATTTTAATAAAAGCCCCAAATCAAGAATAACTAAATTTTATATAGAAACACGGATTACTACATTGGAAGAGTTATATACAGATTTTAAAAATAACCATAGAGAATTAGTCCAACTAGCTACATCTGAGCAATTAGAAGCTTTGACATATTTTAGAGATGATCAATATGATAATTTTGAGGAATTATATACAGAGTATATGTCTGAACTAAAGGAAAATCTTGAAGATTTTTTAGAAAAACCCAAATCAGAAAATATAAGTGCACAGAATAGAATTGATGATGTTAAACTTCCAAGAATACAGTTGCCATCTTTTACTGGTAAATATGATGAGTGGCAAACATTTTACGATATGTTTGTGTCACTAATTCACAGAAATGAAAAATTGTCAGCAGTGCAAAAATTATATTATTTAAAGAGTAGTATATCAGGGGAACCTGAAAATTTGCTACGTAATTTTGCTACTACCGAACAAAATTATGAAGAGGCTTGGAAACAGTTAACAAAGCGATACGATAACAAATGTTATAATTCTAATGCAGTTCTAAAGATATTATTTTCACAGAAACAACTGGTAAATGAATCTTCGCATGCTATTAAACAATTACTCGATACAACTACTGCTTCACTAAAAGCATTAAATAATATGGGAATATCTACGAAATCATGGGATGCTATCATAATATATTTAGTAGTAACAAAATTGGATGTGGAATCCCATAAGCATTGGGAAAACCATGTAAGTTCTTTAACTGACGATCTGCCTACTTGGTCTCAATTAATAGATTTTCTGGAAGCGAGATTTCGAAGCTTAGAGATGATTGATAGTGGAAAACAGATGTATAAGACAAATTTGCAACCTAAAAATCAACTACTTAAAACTAAAGCTTTTCATACAGCTATTTCAAAAGATAATAAGAAGACCAATGTTTTATGTCCTATTTGTGGCGAAGATCATTATATAAATTTGTGTAAACAATTTAGGATCCAAACGGTACAGCAAAGAAGAGATTTAGTTCAAGCTAAAGGTCTTTGCTTCAACTGCTTGCAACCCAGTCATATTGTGAGCAAATGTAGACAACCGTTGTGCTGCAAGAAGTGTGGAAGGAGACATAATACGATGTTACATTTTGAGAAGGAAGGATTCACAGAAAACTGTAATACTATACAAGGGGAAAATAAACGAGTTGAGAATACGTTTACGACAGAACCAAGAATTATAGCGAATTTTGCAAAGCGTGAAAACAAGAGCTACGATGTTCTTCTAGCAACCACGTTACTTAAGGCTCGTGCAATTAACGGGAATAGAATTTTGATACGTGCACTATTAGATCAAGGCTCGCAAGCTTCGTTTGTAACGGAAGCAACCGCTCGATTGTTAGGTCTTAAACAAACGTCTGTTAGTGGTTTTGTATCAGGTCTGGGAAATGGTCAGATGCATATTAAATCTTCAGTTACTTTATATTTAGAGTCACGTCATAATCCAGAAATGTATATTAGAGTAAATGCATTCGTATTAAGATCACTTACGTCTATGCTTCCTTGTGATACGCTAGACTTACCTGATTGGCAGGAACTTGAAAGTTTGGAGTTGGCTGATCCAGGTTACGCAACACCTAGTAAGATTGATATATTATTAGGGGCTGAGATCTACTCTCAGATTTTGTTGGAAGGCATGATAAAACACCCCAAAGGAAATCTTATAGCACAAAATACGGCCTTTGGATGGGTTTTGTTGGGAAAAATATCTGGTTCATCAAATAATATTACTAGTTTACATTTGCAGATTACTAAGGAAGATGATTATCTTAAACATTTTTGGGAGTTAGAGGCTGAACCTGATCGGATTCAGAAGAAATTTACAGTAGGTGAACAAATATGTGAAGATTTATACGAGGCTACGACAGTTAGAAATTATGATGGAAGGTATGTTGTTACACTACCTTTTAAAAACGAAGATCCTAAATGTCAGTATGGACAATCAAAGGCAATTGCAATTAGAAAACTATTGGCTTTAGAAAGAAGATTAGAGAACGATACTAGGCTTTATGAAGAGCATAGAAATGTTTTGAACGAGTATTTGACTCTTGGGCATATGTCTTTAATCGATGATGATGATGTGGAGAATCCAAAAGCTGTTTATCTCCCACATCACGCTGTGGTGAGAGATGATAAGGAAACCACAAAAGTTAGGGTGGTATTTAATGCGTCTAACAAAGGTGTAAATGATGTGTCGCTAAATGATGATCTTATGATTGGACCAAAGATCCAACAAGATCTGAGACATATTTTAATGAGGTGGCGTACACACGCAATTTGCATTGTTGCTGATATCGTTAAAATGTACCGGCAGGTACTAATAAACCCTTCACAAACGAATTTTCAGAGAATACTTTGGAGATCACATGCAGATATGCCAATTCAACATTTCAAATTACTTACTTTGACGTTTGGAACAACTAGTGCGCCGTATTTGGCAATTAAAACATTGCATAAGTTGGCTGAAAATGAGAAACATAAGTTCCCAGTGGCATTCGAAATCACGAAAAATGACTTTTATGTTGATGATCTGATGACAGGTTGTGACACCCAAAAGGAAGCCCAAATTATATATGACGAAATGAATTCTCTAATGAAGTCTGGTGGATTCAAACTTCAGAAGTGGAGTAGCAATAGTGAGCAATTACTGAAGTACATTGGAAATGACAATAAAAAAGAGGAAAAGTCAATACCTATTAAAATTGACAATATGGTGAAAGTGCTTGGAATTAGTTGGAACAGAGAATCAGACAGTTTTGAGTATACTATATCTTTACCTGAAATTAAATATCCAATTACTAAAAGACAAGTTTTGTCAAATATCGCTCGGTTATATGACCCTATGGGCTGGATTTCACCTATCGTAATAGTGGCAAAGGTTTTAATTCAGCAAATTTGGAAAGAACGTCTAGATTGGGATGATTCTTTGACGGATGAATTGCAGATAAGATGGCTCAAATTTCGCAGGGACTTAATTGACATTCAACGAATCGAAATCCCAAGATGGATTTGTTGTTCACGTAAGAGTCATGTTGAGTTACATGCTTTTTCAGACGCGTCGCGTACCGCTTACGCCGCAGCTGTTTTTATTCGGGTGGTCAATAATGATAACTCTATTCATGTGAGATTATTGTCTGCTAAAACAAAAGTTACTCCTATAGAAAAAGAAATTTCAATTCCACGTTTGGAACTATGTGGCGCAGTGCTTGCAGCAAAATTATTGAGCGAGATATCTCAAGTAATGAAAATTACGAAAGAAAATCTTTATGGGTGGACCGATTCTACCATTGTCTTGGCATGGTTAAAAGGTGGAGCTAGTAAGTGGACAACATTTGTAAGCAATAGGGTTTCAGAAATTCTATCTATAATGGACTACAATCAGTGGGGCCATGTGTCGACTGACACCAACCCATCAGATTGTGCGTCAAGAGGATTAAGCCCTACAGAATTACTTTCACATACTTTATGGTGGGAAGGACCAGAATGGTTGAAAAAGTCGAATATAGTAGTGCACAATCAGGAGATAGAGGACACCAATGAAGAAGAAAGAATAGTTTCAATGAAAATATTAAAAAATAAAGAGGAAGATTTTGTGTGGATGAAATTTTCTAATTTAACGAAGATGTTAAAGGTGATATCATACTGCAGAAGATTTTTAATAACAAAGGAAAAAAGACAATATTTGCCAAGGTTTGTAACTGTAAAAGAAATGAATGACACATTAGAGCTTTGTATAAAACAAGTTCAAGTAGTTGCTTTTGCAGAAGAAATATCTTGTTTAAGAAACAAAAGAGAAACACCAAAAATAAGTGTAATCAGAACTCTTTGCCCAATTTTAGATCAAAATGGGTTATTAAGGGTCGGTGGACGAATTGATTTAGCCTATGTAAACTATGACGCACGACATCCGTATATTTTGCCTACTAAGTCTCACCTTACACAGCTATTAATATCGGATGCACATAACAAGACTCTTCATGGTGGACCACAAATAATTCTGAATTATCTACGTTCAAAATTTTGGATTTTACGGGCCAGAGAGCAAGTCAAAAAATATTATCGGAATTGTATTACATGTTTAAGATATTCTAAAGCAGCCAGAGTGCAGCTGATGGGACAACTTCCAGACGCAAGGTTGAAGCCATGTAAACCATTTAAGGCAACCGGTGTTGACTATGCTGAACCAATTGATATTAAATTTTCGCCAGGACGTGGGGCAAAGACATACAAAGGTTATATTTGTTTATTTGTATGTATGGTGACACGTGCCGTCCACATCGAAGCTGTCACTGATTTAACAGCAAACGGTTTCATCGCCGCATTTAGACGATTTACGTCTAGGCGTGGACACTGTCAAGATCTTTTTAGCGATAACGGCACGAATTTCGTTGGTGCAGACAAACAGCTACGGGAAATGTTTAATCGCGCTAAATCAAATTTGCCCAATGAAATAGCTGAACTACTTACACTACAATCTACCACTTGGCATTTTATACCACCACAAGCACCCAATTTTGGAGGTCTTTGGGAAGCTGGAGTTCGTAGTGTTAAAAACCATTTGAAGAAGGTCATAGGTTATTGTGTTCTTACTTACGAAGAATTAGTTACAATATTGTCACAAATAGAAGCATGCTTAAATTCACGGCCTATTTCTGTTATTAGTAATGAAGCAGATGACCCTCTCCCACTTACTCCAGGTCACTTTTTAATTGGAGAACCCATTGTAAATGTTAGTGATGAAAGTTATATTAATTGTAATGTTAGTAAATTAGAAAGATGGAAATTAATTCAAAAAATTGTTTCTGATTTTTGGCAAAGGTGGTCTAAAGAATATTTATTAAATTTAAATCAGCGATATAAATGGAATTCAAAATTACAAGAGCCTAAGATTAACGATATTTGTATTATTAGGGATCACAATATACCACCATCAAAATGGATACTTGGCACAATTATTGACAAGCATTTGGGGCCAGATAATTTGACGAGTGTGGTAACGATTAGGTGCAAAAATGGCATATTTAAAAGGCCATTGAGCAAAATAAGTATTTTAGAAAAATAGATACAAATAAATAAAAAAAAAAAATGAAAAAAAAAACAAATAAAAAAATAAATAAAAAAAAACGGAGAAAGAAAGGGAAATCTTGGTTGGATTTTTTTGTTATGTTTAGCAAATGTTGGTTTATTTTCTAGGATATTTTGCTTTAACGTTTTGTGTATAATATTGAAAGGACTAGTCCTTGGTGGGCGGGATGTTTAGTTCAACGCAGAATGAATAGATGGCGTTAGAGTCGAGTTACATCGCACTTATGATGTTGTTTACTCTTTTTGTATGTACCTCTCACCGATGGATTGATGGGCCCGAGTTAGAAGTACTTATATGTGTGAATCCTTCAAAAATTGTACAAGCTTAACAACTCTTAAAACACCTATAACGCAATGCAGGTTATTACGTTAATACTTATCTATATATATAAAACAAGGTCGAGTTTGTTAGAACACTTGTAACTCGAGAACGGTTAGACCGATTTTAATGGTTTTTGATTTGTTGTATTTTTCTGCGTCCTGAATAGCAGATTAACTAAAACATTGGAAAATTAACTAAAAAAAGAAAAATATTTTTCCATACAAAATGTTCATGGGTTTCGTAACTTTCAAACATTTAATGTTCATCCCGCCGATACGGCAAACTAAAGAACGTGTTTAAATAAAGGTTTCGAATCGCAAGATATATCCTCATGTTCGGATAATGGCGTATTTTGGATTTTAATAATGTAGAATAATGTCGGTAAAGAAAAGATATATATTGGTTGTTAAATATTTATGTGTGCGTTCAGAAATTTACAATGAGATGGGAAGTGATTTTAACCATTTGTTGGCCAACATTAAAAAATAAAACAGTTGTATCCAAACGACGCCGTCAGCTCAATGCATATTGTAAAGAACAATTTTATAACGAGGTAAACAAGCGCTACAATTCAGAAAGTAAGAGTAATGGTGACGGTGAAAAATAAAAATGTCCAACTCGATGCGACTATTCAGAATTTTTATCGAGGTCAATTATAATTCTTTAAATCAGTCAACACAGTTATCAACTAGAAAGACGTAGTTCCAAAGAAATTTTAAAGTTACTGACATTATCTGGACTACAACTTCACAATTTGCTAATAAAAGTAGAATTTGTTGGATGTAGAAAGTCTATTGAACAGCAAAAACGTGGTCTTCCACATGCGCACATTTTATTGTGCTTAATTAACAAAATATAGCCAGATTAAATTGATTTCATTAACTAAGCTTATTGTACTATAGGAACCATATATACCAAAATAACACACTATAAAATAAATATACAGTGAGTACTACGAGCTACTAAATAACCTGAACAGGATTGGCTATGTAATTATGTTATACGTGGTCGTAGTGGGAGTGAGAGCTATACCAGCAAAATCTCTATAACCTACTAAAACATCTTGTTCTGTCTAGGACAGCAGTAAGTTATATATTACAACGTATCTGTAGGTGATCACTTGTAGACAACAGTAGTGAAGTTAAAAGGTCAATATGTTCATGTAAGCAATAGTTGGTTTGTGCCATACTCTCGAATATAGTCCAAGACTTATGAGGGTCACATTAATATGAAATACTCTAACTCCGTCAAGTTAATAAAGTACAAATGTAAATAAGTAAATAAAGGCGGTTATATAACCATTTTCGTTGGAACAAATACGACTGACGAAGAATCTCAGTATCAACCAATACTACAAATACGACGATGCAATGTACCGAGACTGGCTGTAAAAAAGGCTAATGAATAACGCCAATGAATCAACGATCAAGGAAAAATACAAAGGAGAGGTTGTCTTGATTTCGCGTATACCGATGATTCTAATGGATTTTCCATTCGTTTTTAAGCGACTACAACTTCCCGGGCGACTGCCTATTGATTAGACAATTGACAAATAACAAAACCAGTCGTTGGAAGTTTGCGTGCTCAACTTGGAATTTCCCAGATTTGTGATATATGTCCCCACCAGATATGTATCCCAGAAATACATATATGTCTCATGTTTGAGCGCCGGATAATAATAACTGTATATTTACGCACCACAAAAAGAAACTTAAACATCACAGTTTATCAATAAGCGTTATATTGATTAACTATATTTAAATTGTATATGATTAAAAGTCATTTAATTCATTAGATGTATGGACAAGTGTCATTCAATAAACAAAAGAAAAAACGGAAAGCACAATAGATATAGTTAGTTGTATTGATCTTAACGAATTGAAGTACAACGTTGATTATATTTGATAATAGCTACTCAAAATTTATTATAAAGAAAACAAATCGGTCAAACCGTTTTTGAGTTTTACGAGAGCAAAGAACATAGATTTAAAGGTGATATGAAGTTCAACAGGTCAGCTAGTTATATGTTATGCAATATTATTAAATTATGTCAATTAAATATGTTTTTTTTTATTTATAAAAACTATTTCTTTTTATTATTAAAACCAGAAGCGTAAATTAACCGCAAATATTTTTTTTATCGAATAGTGGGTAAACGATCGAGCGCGTCACTTGATTGTAACTGATCAACACCACTCATGGACACCAACAACACCAGACGAATATGACTGACTGAAGACTGGAAGGGTATGCATAAATGCATCGACCAAAAAAAAGGAAATCTATGTAGAACCATATTCACCTTCTATGAACAATCATATCTGTACTTTTGTTTTTTTTTTTATCAACCGTTTATTTAACTTTCTTATATAAAAAGTCAAATTTCATTATTTTTTATAGGTTTTCAAGTTATGGCTACAATCTAATTTGATGTTAAGTGACGATGTTACTCAAGCTAGTGAATACGCTATGGTGAATTGGTGAATACACATTTCCAACTTGAGGGTAGCTATCCCACGGGAAAATGAAGTGTTGCCGTGGTGCGTTTTAATGCGTAGTGTTGGGTGATTAGCACCCGATGAATCCCCATGCCCCTCACGCCTTTGGACTGAGCCCGGGTAATTTGCGCGATGAAAAGTTTGAATTTGCGCGATGCGATGAGGGAGTCCGTAAAGATTGGGGTGTTAAACACCGCGTAAATAAAAAAGAGTGGTAGTACCATGCTAAAGTATGCTGACAATATTTTTCGCCACCGAAAGCTCAGGCTCATTGCAGGTGAACTCGAACTCACGTCCATTAAAGCGACATCCGTACACACTACAAACTTAAACATCATCGCTTCAAAAATTACCTAATGCTTCATAAATTCTTTGTACTATTGGAAATAACTTAATCTCCGCGACTGCCGAGTGGAACAAGGCTCTTAATAGCAACTAATAATAAAAGCAAACGAGCCAGATACTGTAATAAATTACCTGATCCGTCGAAATAACCTTCGAATTGCTGTCTCCGCTCCACTATATTAAGTTTCCTAATCGCATTATTTAAATATTTCGAATAATGCCTATATATTTTTGTTACGTTTTTATGGAATAGGTGGCAAATGAGCAATGGTGTCAACTGATGGTAAGTGATCACCGCCGTCCATGGACACCCACAAGAACAGAGGAATCGCTGGTGCGTTGCCGGCCTTTATAGGAGGGACTGGCTCTCAAGTGCCACTGCCGAAACACACCTAATGTTATTTGACGGCAGATTTTCAACTTGAAGGTGGTAGCTAGAAAGGCGGGCATTAGAAAAAGCCCTGCCACCATGCTATGCTTTCCTCGCGATGTTTTCCTTCACCGAAACCTCGAGCTCATTGTAGGTGGTTGCATTCGAACTCACGTCCCATGACGCGGCGATCCTATACGCTACCATTGAGCTATCATCGCTTTCAGCTTTCAACATAGCTATCCACCTTCGACACCTAAATAAATTTATTCATCACATGCAATTTACATCACCACTTTTAACCATATTTATTAATATAAAATGGATCATAAATATGTATATTCAACACACTAGAATATAATCATAAAATAATTATTACTAAAATTATCTTACTATAATAATCTTCTGATATTATTAAGATAAATAGGACATTTCACGTTTAAAAACAATTAATCTGAGCATTTTTTACTAAATAAAAATAAGCAGTTCCGGTTAATTGTATTCATTTATACCATCCTAATACAAATAAAAGATGTCTGTTTAAACCCATTGTTTGTATACCTTACTAATTAAGGGATCTAAATATCTTTAATTTGAATGAGTAATGATATTTTCGTAATTATTATTCGAAGGTTAAACTCATTTAGGTTACTACTTAGATTATAATAATGGCGGGACCTTTCCTAACTCCTCCTGTTTGTTAACTGTACCCAGCTGAAATTAATTAAGAATATTTTCATGACGTCTGGGTAACAATAATGTAAAATATATAAGATTTATTGTAACAACAGTGGATATTGTGGGTTTGAGTTCCGACTAAATGGTAGGCTTACAGGTGTTACCAGGCCTGGCAAATTGTAAGGCATAAACGAAAGAGGTTTTTAGTTTGAACCTTCTTCTGTTTATTCTTATCCTACCTACGTGGAATTGTACTTAAAAAATACAATTATAAGAACTACAAAATAAATAATTCCAAAAAAAAAGCGACGGTTTTTACTGTCGCATTGTAACGTACCTGCCCCAGCATCATTACTATTATTTATAATAATGAATAATATTAAGATAGTGTATCTGCTTGTTATCTTATATCTATGGCAATTATCATCCAGTAATTAGGGCCTACATCTACGTAGTGAATTAAAGACAGTTGTAGAAAACAAGTTCTTTTAATATGGTCCTAAGAAAACAAAACACAACCGAAGTTGATAACATTAGAACTTAGTTAAACACATGACAATAATATTAAAAGCAGTTATAATAAAACAAGGACGAAGTATACATATCACTTCAATCCAGACCACCCCGCACAGTAAGATAAGGAAGTTACAGGCCGTGGGGTATAGATGAACAGAACACAAAGTTGTAACTCCGAATTCTTGGCCATTATCCTAACACTGCATGGATCAACGGACATGAATATAAATAATAGAAAATAAGCTATGCCCTAACAAGTATTATGGTTAGAAGGGTACAACTGCCTATATATAGAAAAACTAAAACACCCATCAGATGATGTATTGTCTTTTAAATTGTAAACAAAACCAATAATTGAATACTAATATCTCACTGGCTCCAAAGTGGATGGGTATTCGGAAATAATATGTGTTGGACCAAATCAACACTGATGTTATACTATAAAAAAGTATTTTAATAAATTTAGATAACCAGTTGAACTTCAACATGGGTCCAGCCATCATTACTTTAGAATGTTCTAACTGACACACACAGAATAGTTCATTACCAGTTAGTTAATTATGAGCCAAGCTTGTTAAATAAATTAGAACTGACTCTATTCAGCATACATATAAACAATGGAGTTGGAAACTGATTGTTTAGATATAATGAGGATTCATTGATCCTTTTTTGCAAAGAAAAATATTACCTTTAAACAAATATGTACTATACCAATGTAGAATGGTGTTTTATACGATATTATGTGAAATGTTATGTATTATGTTTGGTATCAATCATGGACACTACCTACCCTACCAATGTATAAGTGACATATTATTATGTTTTATATTCTCATGAGAATGTTAAGCCTTATAGCTAAAATCAAGATTGAAAATTTTATTATTTATCTTTGTCTATTCAAGCATGATTCTGAATATAAAGTTGGTACCTACCTATATATCTTAAAGAAATTATTCACAATATATTTTACATAATATAAGAAACCTTTTAGGTTTCTAAACTAGTTATCCGTTATGTTACAATTAATTAATGAATTACTATTACTTTAAAATTTCTTTACTTTGTTTTATAATTTAGATATATTTTATAATCATATCACCAATAATTTAGTGCACTTACCTCGACATGTACTTACATCTAGTTTATAGAATTCAAACTCAAGGTATTTTCTATATAATTAATTAAAATAGAGATACATTCAATTAGCATTTTACAAAATAGATAACATATTATATTGTGAGTAATAAGGTAAGTCAGTAGGAGAAAGTGTGGTACTTTGTGGCTTACCTCAACAATTTACAAAACTTCCACTGTAACCCAGAAGATATTCTTTTGGTGTTATGAACAAAAAAGGAATCCAAATTTACAGTAAGTGTCCGAAGACCACCAGGCAGAAGCCCTGACAGTATAACAATATCTGGTACTTACTGCTATTGGGTCACTTTAGCAGAGGTCAGTTTACGTTCATACTAAACCGAACACCAAATCAATGCAGCATAATCACTAAATAATCAGCCTGTAAATTTCTAGACAACGAAAACTAGCATTACTATCAATCAAAATTAGTTTACGACATAGAGAGACGTTCAAGCACGCCAAACCGTGATTGCTTTAGGTGTTAACTGTAATCTGACGCCTATAGGCACTGGTCAAATAAAACTCTGAAGATTGAAACCTTAGGTGCTGGACTTACGTCAGTTTAACTAGAGTACGATAGAGAAGGAATAATACATGCCACATACCTCATTTTGACTCTGTGTAAGGATCAAAACTACGTAATTTGTACAGTAGATTAGTACATGTATAAAGTAAGAATCCAGGTTTGAATTCTATAATAATACATTGATTCTAAAACTACTATAGTCTACTTAAAATCGTATAGGTTTTTCCGCACATCATTTCTATTATCATACAATTCAGCCCCACATAAACCTAATATATTTTCCCTAAAAATCTAAATATTTCATTTCTACATTCTACAACTTCCTACGGATACTACCTAACTCTAGCCTTGTTACCTTAACCCTGACAACTTCCTTACGTTCTTTGGAATCTTCGTGCCATTTTTAAAAACGCGACACTTTTGACGGATTCTTTGCCCTTTGAATAATTTTCGACCAAGATATATACTCTGAGCTTTTCCTGTTTATACCCCCATAAATTCTCACCAGCATTCTATCAACATACTCCCCATTCTGTTCCAAACGTCATGCTTTTCTCCTGTGTAAAATCGAAGGATTTCTATAAATCTAGGATCTAGGATATTCTAAAAGTCGTATCTCATCGAATCTCCCTTTTACAAACCCGCTTCGTGTCATTAACCCTGATTGGACAATTAAAAAATATATAAAAGTAGACACAAGGAAATGTCATCTTCTAAATATCATATTAAAATCGAAATATATATGAAGACTTTCTATCTTTATTATAAATACTTTTATCTATATATATTAAACAAAGACGGGTTTGTTAGAAGACTTATAACTCGAGAATGTCTGGACCGATTGTCATGGTTTTTAATTTAAAAGCAGAATAACTTTTAAAAACATTGGAAAATTCACGAAAAAAGTAAATAAAAGAAAAAAACATTTTCCCATACAAAATGTTTATGGGTTTCGTAACTGTCAAACATTTAATGTTCAATTCGTAACCCTTCAATTCGGTAAACTCTCCCCTCAAATTGAAGAACGTATTTAGATAAAGGTTTCGAATCAACAAGATATATCCACAAAATACGGATAATGCCATATTTTAGATTTTAAAATATATAATAATGTCAGTAATGAGAAAGGATAGACATATTTATTGGTTGTCAAATATTTAAGCGTGCGTTCAGAAATTTACAATGAGAAGGGAAGTGATTCTAACAATTTCTTAGCCAACATTAAAAATAAAACAGTCGTATCCAAACGTCGTCATTTAGCGCAATACATATTGTAAAAAACAATTTTATAACAAGGTAAATAAGCGCCATAATTCAGAAAGTACGAGCAATGGTGGCAGCGAAAAATAAAAATGTCGATATCAATGTGAGTATTCAGAATTTCCATCGAGGTTAGTTATTCTTTAAATCAGTCTACAAAGTTATAAACTAGAATGACGCAGTTAACTATTCCACAGAATTTTGAAATTTACTAACATTGTCTGGACCACCACCTCACAATTTTTGCTAATAAAAGTGGATTTTCTTGGATGTAAAACTCTGTTGAATGGAAAAACGTGGTCTTCCACTTGCGCACATTTTATTGTGACTTGTTGACAAAATATAGCCAGATGAAATTGATTCCATTAACTAAGCTCATTGTACCATGGGAAACAATTATACTAAAATACCACACTATAAAATAAATATAAAGTAAGTACAACGAGCTATACCTGCAAAATCCCTACAACCTACTAAAAGATCTTAGCCTGTCTTGAACAGCAGGAAGTTCTATATTACAACGTGTCACTGAAGCTGCGCTAGCACGCTCGTACCAAATTTGTCTAAGCGGGGAGAGAAACACGAGGAGTGAAGATGAGTGTTGACGCACGTCGGAAAGGGGCCCCTAAAACCTTCATCCGTATTACAAGTTTCGGGAACTGTTCGGAGTATCACTCTCTGTCATACGATGGATCAACCACCAGCATAGGTAATGCACCCCTGCATTAGTTTTTTAATACTAAATTAAATGGATTGAAATGTATCTTTTTGGTTTTTTTATAAATTTATTGCAAATATACTTAGGTACTAGCAATGGATCTGTTACAACATTAACAGCTTTTACTAAATACATATTTCTGTTTTGGCTAAGCTAGAAACGGTTGAACAGATTAAAACCGGTTAATAGGTCTTTCACTGGCAAATAAGTGATAAGAGTTATAAGATGTTATAAGGAGTGAACTGTGTGAATTAATACCGAAATATATAATGAATAAATATAATGCAATCTCCTTTGTATATTTGTTTATATATCGTAAACTGTACTTGTAAAAATTGTACACTAAACCACGTTTTAAGATTAGAGTTTTTATACTAGACCTTGGTCGTAATATAACAATTGCTGAAATAAATTATAAAATTGTTTGTGAAAATATACTATTCGGTATACTTAGTAAAACCCTTCTTGTTTTGTGGTACAAAAATACAATTACATACTTATTCGCATAATGCATCGGGCAACCTTATTAAGTGAGTAGCTATGCCAGCGACTTCGTTCACGAGGCATTTAATCTCGCGCCGTCATTCAAATAACAATATTTTTTTATAGAGTTAACTGATTTGAATGAAACAAAGGCTAAATGTTACTCGGGGATACGCTTTATGATATCATTAGTGACGTTTTATCATAAAAGTTGTACTTTACCACTGATGCGTGCACAAACACACAGACAGATATTTTTAAATTTGAAGTAAATGTATTTTATTACTTATTCTTAATATTATACTTTATTATATATTATACTTAGTATATTAGTATTTTCTCACTTATTATAATTATTATTTTTTTCACATAAATCTAAAAAATACAGACAGGTTAATTATAGATTCTTATTATATGTATATATAAGCACCGTCAAATATTAACTAAAAAGATACTACGGCGACTTTCAATCCTCCGTACTGCCAGAGACCAGAGCCTCTTTCACACTTTATTTATAGTAGCACACTAAGCGTGTCATATTCCGGGATCAACAGGTGTATATCCAGTAATTAAGCGGGGTAATAAGGATATGCACACTTCTCAGTTGTTACCACGAAGCACGTGGCTTTAAAACCGCCATAGTAACTCTATTTTGGTTTATCATGTTTCGGGATCAGCCAGTGTATATCCAGCTAGATCTCTGTTCTCTGTGTAGTCTTTGTTATTTTTGGATTGATTTTTGCTTGCGACCATGTAAGGTGCCGTTCACTATGCAATGCCTTAATAAAAAAGGGATTGTATAGCATTATGCTATTTAAGCGTGACGTTTATAGACATATACAATGTATGTTTTTATCATGATGTAAATGTTACTTAGAAGTAGTTGTCAGATGACTACTGTAGCTTCAAAAACGATGGTCAATGATGTTTGTTTACATTGTTTACAGAAAGAAATGGGATAACATCTATTCATTGAGAGCTTTACAAAGACTATGTTTGTTTATTAAAATAAAACTAATTTAAACGGATCGAATTATCGCGGTTATTTATTGATTTTGATCCCATAAATAACCGCGATAAAATCCGTTTAAATTAGTTTTATTTCAATGAATAATATTCGCGTAAACATAAGAAATCATGTTTGTTTATGTTCGGAAATGACAGAATAACATCTTGAGACAATTTCAATCTACTAAGTAGTAGTTATTTTCGAGAAGCTTGGTATTTTAAACTAAAACCGAATTATTTAACAGGGTTTTTACAATAGTACGTATATCAAAGATCGGGATATTAGTCGAATCGTAGTACACTGATCCCACGTGTGTATGTTACAAGGGAATCATCATAAACATGTAGTGCACAACTTGCTGTGGTGGTTGTGGTGGCAATAACCTGACTCAAATAGACGTTAGTAAATAAATGATGTATATTATTGTGTATGTATGTATTGCATTGTTTAGGATATTTTTAAATAAGTTTCCTAATAGGTGAAGTACTGTCGACATAATTGATCTGCTCACAGTTCGCAACATTTAATAATTATATAAATAGTTAACCATTCGAATAAATATATACTAGATACTCTTAAAACACAAGGCGCTGACACGACTTCTTACATATGAATGTATAATATATTTTATTATTAAATTACCCCTACGCAATAACAGCCGATCATGATCCTCATATCAGCTTAGAAATCTGGTCTGAGATATATTGATAAATGTAAAATTTAATCAATATCTAAAATGTAATGGTTTTCTTTCAACATAAAATAACCGAAGTACTTTTAGTAAAAAGAAAAATGTATATTTTTAATTAAGCGCTAGTTGTATTTATTATACATATGAATTATGACAATATTATGTATTTTTATGCATTATGTGCATTATATATATGCATTATGTGAATTTTACCAAAACGATTTCGCTTTCAGAATGTTAATAAATTTTAATATAAAAATAAAAATACTTAAAATATTCCTACAATTATTATAAATGTGAATGTAAGTTTGTTTGTTACGCATTCACGCGAAAACTACTTAACGGATCATCATGACACTTAGTACACATATTCTTGGTGATATTAGAAGTGACATAGGATACATTTTATTGAAAAAAAAAAAAAAAATTTTAATGGCATAAAAATTGTTTGTTTATTGAATAAAGGAACAAAAACGGGCAAAACTGGTTAAATAATTTTTAGCTTCACGCGAACGAAGTCGCTAGCACAGCTAGTAATACATATAATACAGTTTACATAATTAGCCTTTTATACACGTACAAGAGACTGACATTGCGTATTAAAATTCAAATATATATTATATGTAATGATTTCTTATGTTTACGCGAATATTATTCATTGAAATAAAACTAATTGAAACGAATTTTATCGCGGTTATTTATTGATTTTGATCCCGACGTTTCGAAAGCTTTTCAGCCTTCGTGGTCACGGGGCGGACTGAGGTGTAAGTTGTCCAGACAAATTCATGTTATACTTCAGTCGGGATCAAAATCAATAAATAACCGCGATAAAATCCGTTTAAATTAGTTTTATTTCAATATATTATATGTACAATATAATACAATCGCAAGAGCAAGGATCGAAAGAAAGCTAAATTTGTTAGACATCCCAACATATTTGTTATATAACCAGAACTTTTTCGCTTTTCACTCGGGATATGAACCACTGATCTTTTAGTTTGGCAGTTAGATGACCTGCCAACTGCCTTCTGTCTCCTTGTTAATTATTTTATAAAGTCAATCAAATTAATTTCTTACCGCCTCTAGTGGTTTGGGACTGAGTCATTATAAGATTGGTTTAAATATAGTTTTGTAGGTTTTAAGCGATTGCGAGTGTTTAATACTCTTACTTAATTAAGTGGACGTTGATGTTTAACTGAAACCTGAACAAAAATGTTACCTAATATAATTACTTCATATTAGTTTATCATTAATTAAGTAATATAACACTGTCATAGAATGTATAATTAGTATAAATAATAAGGTTGTTCTTCTATGATGTTATTATACCAATATCCAGTGTTAATCAAAATATCGGTAACATTATTATTTTAAGTAATAAGAAAAAAAACTGTTGTTTTTTCAATTCATTTACACAATTTTACGATGTAATGAATATTGTTTAATAAGATATTTTTATTTATTTCTAACATTCACAAGAAAGTTACATTCATACACACAAATTCACAGTGTCCTCCAAACTAGGCAGAGCCTGTACCTTGGTAGAGGTAATTAAGAGAGATGTAATAAAGTGTGGTATAAAAGGCCGTACATATGATGTAAATTAAAATACTGATATCTGTATATTTATACATTTATAATTTATACATTTTACATACAGTTCAGTATTTTTATTTAAATTATATATATGTTAAATTTTGGAAGATATCTCCGAGGCGGCTGTGAATAATAGGAAATTTCACTTGAAAAGAGTAGGACTAGACATACGAAAAATACAACACAAGCTGGAAGCTGAAGGGCTAAATGTTATTTATATAGTTTGGTATAAGTTAGATCCATTATACTTTCCACTGTGTCCATTATTTTTAATTAAATGTGTTTTAAAGTATATGTAATTATCGCTGTCTTTTCCATTTTTCTTTAAGGAATAATATTATAATACCCTGTAATGATTGGTTTTAAACCCATGTATTTTATCAAAATATACTGTTTGTTATTATTATTTACAGTTTTATTTACATTATTTACAGTTTTTAGAAAATTTTAACACATTTGCTTAAAAATAATAAATAGTTTACTGGATTCATTGTTCATTTAAGTTAAAGTTCATTACAAAAATTCAAAATAAATATTTATTATTTCATACAACGTGGATATTAAAGACGCTGCTGCACACCATGGTGTTGTGAAATGCCGGAATTAATAAAGGAAGGCTTTTCTTGATTGTGCCTTATCTCTACTAGAAGATTCAAATATGTTGGCGTTGTTCGGTGAGCATCAGTTCGACCGACTTATTTTGGTTTGTTCTCCATGACTGTGTACCAGGTGCGGTGTGGTAAGGAGAATGTATACCTTGTACCGGATGAGCGCCTCGCCGGAGAGGAACTTATTACATTAACTAAATTAAGCAGTTTTAAACTCATTATTATTTTTATAGATTATATACAAAACCTTCGGGAATATATGTATTTATCCCATTTTCGAATTTTATTACATTACTATTTAGTGATTTCTTTGACTCCTAAATTTAATTTAATTGTCCACGCGACAACCCTTTGGATCAAATTAAAAGCAACCAGACACACACATTATAAAATAAAATATTTAAGTACAACTTCACATCTACATAACAATTGAAAAAGAGTTTCTCTTTGATCTACTAATATACACATTGTCATAATTTAGTCATTTGAAAAATCGTATAACTGAAATGATTAAAATATTAGATATATACAAACCGGTCGATGTATTACTTTGTAAAAGATTTTAGCTGCAATGCCTAGCATCGGTGAGATAAAGCTTGCAGGGCTACTCAGCTCACTCGGTTGCTAAGTTAACTGAGAACTCATTAATATCGTTCAGCGTCTTACAACGTAAAGCGAACGCTAAGCCGCTCTCCCAATTTGCTTGCATTATAAAAAGAATAACGAAATTTTCTACAAGGCAAAGTCGAATTCCAGCTGGCTGCTTTGACTCGCCTCTTATAAGATGCTCGAGAAACTTTTGTTTACAGACTACTTAAGCTGTAGATAATAACTTTTTAAAATGTTCTGGTATATTTTCTGCAAATATTGTGTTGTGTTGACACTGATACAAATTTAATTTCTGTTATAAAATCGAATTTAAAATCCATGAGGAAACCATGTGTACACTGTTAACGTATTGTATATCAATAATAGGTACTTATTTATCAAAATAAATTACCAAAATTCCGGCATGTATTTCGAAAATTACGTTGTGAAAATATGAATAGTCATAATTTTGTAAGTTATAAAAGGTAATAAATTTTATATATATAGTTAAATTTATATAAAGTTATTTGCTAAGAACCATTCAGATAAGCACATAAGTGCACAAAAAAAAACATATTAATATCGGTCAAGCTGTATAGAAAGAGCAGAATTACAAACACATGCTAAAGTTTTAAATCATTTTAGGCCTTATTTGCCAACTTTGTGGACATGGTATTTCATGTTAGGTATTACTGTTACTATCAACTTTTTACGTGCATATTGTACCTCAACTTTACTCTCACAATTACAATGTTATCACCTAGTGGGTGACTAACGGCTTGCGATGCGCGTTTGGACTATCGTTTACTGGATGTCAACTTTTTACAAATCATGCAGGTTATTATCTTAATCACAAAATATGTAACGGATAATTAAATTTATGGCAATAATTTTAGAAGCTTGGGTATACAAACATTAATGTATCTATTTCATATTATTGACGAGAAAAACGGTACGTAACTTCACGTACCGCTCGCACGTCGCCACTGCCCAGAAGGAATTTTATTTTTCCTACCGGGTTCCTGACGAACTCTGTCCGCTATGTTTTGCCTTATTTCATTTAATTCCGGCTGACCGTAGAATACTGATTTCTTTGCCACAACAGAATTACAAATAGCTTATACAAATATACTGCATTATTTATGTAAAAGCAATACGGGTATTTTGTTTTTAAAAGGTAGGTTTATATCGATTCTAGCAGCTACTTAAAAAATGTTTAGAAATACTTTGAATCCTATATAAAAATCTAGGAACGAAGTTTCACTAAGTTACTAAGTGTTACTATACGACGACATTAAGTATAAAGGTTAAAGGAATAATAATTCCTATTACAGAATGTCAAGCGGCCCGACCTAGATTATCCGATAATGTTTGTTTTGTTAATAGTAAGTTATTGTTAATGCACTAATAATTATACTATGTATATAATACAAGGAAACTGTATCCGATTGAATTGTGACCACCATACTCAAGGTACATATAATACATGATACGCTTAGGAGGGTTACTTTCATGGATCCACCGTATATATGTATTCAGCAAACAAAGTCGGCGGTAGGGATTTGCAGCCAACTAGAATACAACATGCATAGTGATAATCGCGTCTTAGGCAAAAAGCATTCATCTCTCTGAAATGATTTTTTTTTTCATAAATTGCCTGTTTAATGGCCCTGCGTAAACAATTGTTATTAAGTATATTCAAAATCCATTTCATTTTGTTGATAGTGAATAACATTATAAAAAAATTCAGACAACAACGAGTCGAGTTCTCTAAACGCCACCGAAAACTAGACTATGTGTAAATTTTGTTAAAGATGTCTTTCCTACTCATTATTGTATTCACTTAGCAGTACTTTTATAATTATCATAATTTGGCTTCATTTTTATTGCTTACTGGAAAAATACATTCAAATGTGCATTTGTTAAACTATCGAAGTAAAATGTTTTGATTAAAATTTCTAATTGCTACATTATTTCTTAACTTTTGTAGGTTATGTAGTATATATAAATTAACAATAATCATTCGATACTTCTATCTATACATGTATCTTTTTCCAAAATGTTGGTATGCATAGGTATCTATTACGGAGGATGTGGTTCAAGAATACAAACTTATAAAAAATTGGGCGTGCACTCAAAAACTGTTTAAAAATATGAATTATGAATAAACAAAGTTTTACATTTATGGTATCGAACAATAGATTGTATGTGGTCCATGGAGTAAAAACATATTATACTCGTTATAATTAAAGCTACTTTCAATTTCATTCCGTCTATAAGTAGAGTGATAAAAATCAACGTTGAATTAGATTGAGTACTGATTTCAAAGCATACAAAAAAATTTGTAAAAAAATTCCAACATTCTTTTATTTGACCCATAAGTATAAGAAAATACTACATGTCTTTAAAAATCCCAGAGAAACAGAATGAGCGAACACAAGTGGTTTGCAAATCATGGTTTTGATTAGAAATTATTTTTCAGCTTATATTATTTATGACTTATATATAAAAATAATAATCAAACCATAATAATATGTAAATAATCTTTATCAATTTTAACTAAAATTCTACAACAATATTGACACGAGATGTGTATGGTGATGTACTTTTTATGTATGTAATTAAAATGACCATACTTTAGATAGAAATTAACACAAAGTAATCCTAACAAATAGCAACCACCGAGAGAACTATAATCCATCACTAAAAATTATTGTTATGCCCGTTTGTGTAAATAATATACAGGTGTATCAAGTCACTCCTCTGCAGAAACAATCTGTTATTTACTAGTCTCTATTGGATTAAAAATTAAAATTGGATTTATTAAGGTTCTTTTCTACATTGTTTATAAGTAACTATAAGCAACTGTATTACTGTTGAAATATTAAAATAGATTTTGCCTGAAGTCGCTTTGATAAACTGACATGATATTATCACGTTAATCTGTTATAAGTACTGGATTTAATTTCCTATTTCAAGTTTCGAAGTAAGCCGAGTGAAATGAATCTTTCAGAGGAAGTACGCGTCATGTATGTGAAAATTAGCTGCTCCGTACGCCCTGACTACGAATTAAATTAAATCATCTTGATATTACGATTTAAATTAACGCGCATAAAATTATCAAAACTCTCTTTAAAATGCGGTAGATTAATTAATTAATTCATGTCTATTGAGAAAACAATAAGCAGTAACGCTACCTTAATGCCGTTCAATTCCTTAGGCGATTAGTGATTTAAAACAAAACCGCCTGAAGCACATTAATTAAGCGAACGTCTTCAAGATATTTCCTGCTTAACTAACAATGCAAATCCCAAGCTAAAGTTCTAAATGATTATCCTACAAACAATGACCTTATACAATACTTATACTTGATCTTATACAAAATTGGTATTTAAAAACATATAGCCGATAACGTTATATAATCATTTACTAAATTATTTAATAATTTACGGGTCGTCAACAGCCGCACAATAACTAATTTATTAATATACAATTTCATAATATGCTTGCAAAACTATTTTTACAGCCAATACTAGCTGTGTCCGCTACTCCGTTAGCGTGGAAATAAAATTTTATTTATTCATTTTATAAATAAATATTATATAGCCTATGTTACTCAGGGCTAATGTAGCATTCTAATGGTGACAGAATTTTAGAAATCAGTTCATTGGTTCTTGAGTTTATTCATTACAAACAATAAAACATATCTTTCCTCTTTGTCATATTATATATTTTTTCGATAATCGTTGTAGCAGCAATCATAAAATATAATTTAAAAAATATTATTATTATCCGCTATGCCATACTAAATGATGCGGCGGGATAGGCAGCAAAGAGCTGGTAGCACTAGGCTTATACCACTGGATCCCCTCTCACCAATATCAAAAGAAGGTAAACCTTACTTACGTGGTGGTAGCCCGAGAACCCGGACGATGAAGCTAGCGCCAAAAATTTCGCAACAGTACGGCGCCGTACGCAACACACACATAAGGTATCTCCAACTTCATATAAAATTATAAAAAGTGAGAGAAAAAGGACTGAATTGGAAGTTGCAGTGATGACTAACAATAAGATTACCTACCGTAATGCTATAACATCGACACGTCAAGATCAAGCAATTTTTTTGCTCTTACACTGTCTCTGCCTCAACCAATTTGCATTTGTACGATAATATGAGTAGATGTATTTCAAGAAAACACTTCCAATAATTTATCTCATATTTTGTAAAAACAATTATAGGTACTTACGTATTAACGCCAGCGCACCATTTAAATCGTAATAAATACTTCGCATTTAAATAAAGTTTTTTAGACTTCTAAAGTGTTTTGATGTTAAATAAAGTGTTTTATTATATATTTTGTCGCCGTAGTAGAAATTCGTTGGTTTAGGTTAGGTTTGACTTGTGTTGAGAAAAAGTGCGATCCGCGAAGTCAAAACCAACCTAAACCAACGAATCGGATCGCACTTTTTCTCAACACAAGTCAAACCTAACCTAAACCAACGAATTTCTACTGCGCTGGCGTTAATAAGTAAGTACCCAATTTTATTTTAAAACCTGTTTAATTTTTTTTACATATACGTCCCGGATTTTTTTAAACGAAACGGTCACTATAACTCACGAAAAAATTGACGTTTCAAAACCGGGTTTCGTTTATTATCTTTTGAATAACATCAACCAGTTATACATATCAATATCATAACATATCAATAGTTTAATAAATAAATGGATTTTTGATTGTAGCCGCATTCTTGAATTTATTACATTTCTTCTTTTTTATTCTTGGCAACTCAGTGTTCTTTACATACCATTACTGTCATTTTCAAGTGATAAGATTTGGGTATTTTGGACAGATGAAACTATCTTCCATAGGTTGGTGACTCCCTTGTTGATTTTTTCTTGGGAGTTTTTGTGGCAACTAATATGATAACGTTCCGAATGAATTTTTATAATTCACTTTACTTATGCTCTTCAGCTACACTATATCACGTAAAATCTGACCTATATTGCACAATACAAAGCTAAATAACTAAGTAGATGAATTAAAATATAAATCACAATATGACAGATTAAAATCCCACCAAAAATTCCATTTTACATTTACAAGTTCTAGGTATTATCTATTTTTTCTTTTTAAGGAAATGACAAAGATATCGAATATACAGCCGAGTCGAACGTTATTTAAAAATAAAGAGGTTAGCGCTTCAACATGATAGCAACTCTTTAGGTAACACAATCTACGGAGTTTTTGTTGCAAGCAATAAATCATGCTTGCTTAAAATATATAGAATAATTAGAAAAATAATTAATAATTGATAATATAAGACAATGGTATGGCTTATTTTTATTCTTAAAAAATAAATGAATGGTATGAGGTGTGCACGTTTGGATTTTAGAAACTTATTTTATACTGTATTATTCAATTGTACGGTGATAAGCATTGGACACGAAGCAGATTTTTAATGTTCTGTGATAAAAAAGGTAATTTGCTATAGTCTATGAACATGCTTAAATACCCCTGAACATGCTCTCGTGCATAGGTTTACTATATCATAATCTATTTTTTTTTTTCAGAATAATCAGAAAAAGTAATAAATAAATATTGCTGTCGTAATCACCATCTTGACCTCGATCCCGATTTCATCAATAAAAGCTAAGCAAAGACCTCTCCACCTCCTTTTGGTGCTTACATATTACTTGAATGGTCCCTAAGTATATATACATTGGAGACGATAAGCTGTTTTGATCCTCTGTTACAATAATCAAACTTTGTTAGTGAATTTCACTATATAGAAGAATAATAGTTTTAAATTACAAAAAATGAACCCCATTGGGCCAGGTTGAGTAATTAATTAGTCAACTTATAATAAAAAAAAAAATTAAAAACTTTTATTGAATGTAGTTTTATAACCCAATATCTATCAGTATTGTATTGGAAATATAATATCTTATAAGCTAAAAGTACGCTATAGAAAAATAGAACAGATCGAATTTATTCCATGGCTTTGTTTAAAAGTTAATTAATTCTTTATGCGGCTTTTAACTTTGCGGCCAAATTTCTCGAAATCGATTTATACCGTAACGCGAAATATGGGTGTATTATTATTAATAAATAATTATATTTATTTTAAGGATATTAATAAATGTTTTATAAAATACGATAAATAAATGCACGTAAATACATGATTGGACTACGTAACTTACAGCTGGTTTCGAATCATATCTTTCGGAAAATAAAATTAAATTAAAATATCAAAGCACAGCGATAGATTAGTTTCTAATGCTCGCCTGCTAGCGCAAGAACTGGAAGCTTCTTATTTGTCAGTGTTGTCCGCCAAATGACAATCACAAAAAATGAGGAGTTATTGCACCTAACCCCGTCCTCTCTTTTCCACAGCAGAGTCACCCGTGCTGGACTACGGAACCACAGGTTTACCATCATCTCCATCCCGATACGAACCAAAAAGTTCGAAAAGTCTTATCTTGTCGCACAGTGATGCTGTGGAACCGTCCTCCGATCTGGGTGTTCCCTCCAGCCTATAATACTGGGTCTTTTAAAAGAGGCGTGTAAGGATATTTAGTAGGCCGGCAAGACAGTTGCGACTAACGAAGGACATTTGCTCTTACGGCACTCACTATTGTTACTGGACCGTACCACCGGGTGTAGTGCAGTCATTTTGCCTAGCTAGGATAAAAAAAAACACATATAAGTTATCACAACTTGCATTTAATTAAATTCTCTTCACTTTTACGAATTGTTTTTTTTTTTTGTAAAAACATAATTAAATTAAATATTTGAAATTTTAGTTCACAATTAAATTTCCTTAAAAGTGAGTAATTGATAAAAAGGCAACGTTTGTTTATTTTAATTTTTATACAATATATTAAATGGCGGTTTCTCCGCTTTTAATATGAAATTGATATTACCTTGGATTCCTATATGATAAAAAAATAGCTAAATATATTTTATTTGCTATTGATTGTCAAAATAAATTTTGTTAGTGAAAGTGCAAATAACTTATAATTGAAACACTTTCCTTAAAGTAAATCACTTAAATGTGTATAACATACTAATTATCATAGTGCCAATCTATGGTGTTTTACTATTATGATCCAGCACTGTTTAAGTTTTAGGCAGTCTAGTCTGTCGAATACTAATTATACCCTACGACGGTAAAAGGTGGTTCACTGTGTTTTGTGTTAGATACTGACAGTATTGACTATTCACAACATTAAAAATCTTATGACATGATTTGTGAGTACATTACGTGTAAGACAAAACTGTTCTTTTAATTAGTTAATCAGCTTTATATACGTCTCGACTTCAATGAGTGTATTAATAATATGTGTTTTTCGCAAAAACCGTTTATTATTTTTCGAAATAAAGCAACAATAAATACTTGCTTTAACTTACGTACAGGAAAATTCAATAGTAGTAGTAAACCTGTGTATATAGCTTTATCAATAAATAACTTGAACATTATTATACCCCCGTAATGGTACCTTGGGCAGAATGCCACTGCATTTCATGCGAAGGACCGACGGCAATACGCGTTTCTAAGTTCTATTTCTATGGCTATGGGTATATAAATTTGAATAAATGTGACTGATTGAAGATACTATGTAATTCATTATGTCTATATTCTACTCTTATTTTGTAATTTATTTTGTTATATTCAAAGTATTACATTAAATAAATTATATTTTGAATACTTTTCCTCATTTTCTTAATTACAACAAAGCTTAAATGTCATCCACTATTGTTCACTTAATGCCTGTAAATATTATCTTCAATACCTGTTATATCTGTTACAATCAAATAATTAAAACTGTTTGTTTCATTTGCTTTTAATGTTTTTTGAATTCACTTATTTTTTGGTATATGTTGAAATCGATTAATTCAATAATTATAATGACGTCATAATCTGGGTCACTACTCTTCAGCTACTCTAGAAATAATGTGGTTACATTGTAGCGTTGCTTTTTAATTTAATTTGGTTTTTTTTATGATACAACACGTCATTTTTATTATGTTTTGGGTAAAAAAGCAACAATATTCATTTCACCTTATTTTAAAGTAGAATAAGGTTATTGGTTTTGATAGAGACAAACTTGATTTTAGTTCTATTTGATCTGTATAATTATTCTGTTTTAAGATCAAAAGTTCTGTTATATGTCAATAAAGTTACCACATAATTAAAAGACGTACCATTTACCATTTTAAGATGTACAATTTACGAAAATTCGTTAATATTTTTCCTTTTATTATATGTGAGTGTTTTAACGGTACGCTTTATCCCAATAATCGGTTGTCAGTCGAGAACGGTTTCCGAAGAGTCAAATAATGTCACATCCGACAACTCGTTATATAAATTATGGATATAATGTAATAAGCATCATTGATGAGTATGATATCGGTAGAGTTAGCTGTAACCAAAGTGTTTTCGGCCTTAACTGTTATGTCTACCTATTGAAAGTACTTACATTATCTAAGTTTATTAGTATGAGTGGTTAGCTAATAATAAAAATTTTACGGAAATTCATTATATTTGTAAGTGTGAACGATATTAAAGGTTATTTTTTCATAACATTTTTAGTTTTATTAATTAAATGTCAACGTAATAATTTTGTCTTCAGTGACAATGTCCATCAACTCAAAATAACTGCTTAATCACAAATTATTTGGTGTTCAACATTGACAGTAAGAACTTCAACTAAAAATAATATTTATATGTTTGGCATTTACAGTACAAACACAAATAATAGTATTTTATTGAAATAAATCAGTTGTATTTGTAACATTTTGGTAACATATATCACATATAATTTTTATATATATTAGTTTTTGTATACATTTTATCTATATACAAACTTTAACTATGTTACATATCTCACGCGCAAAAAGTTTAAAAAGCGGTATTATGTCTTTTTTTCACATAAACTACAGTATACTACATTACAGTTATACTAATTATACAGTTATAACACTACTTATGAGCCTTCTTTAAAGGGAGAACAAAGTTTGAAAGAATTAGCCTACGGACCTTATTTTATATAGTTTTCAAACAGAGAATCAAAAAGAGGAGAAGAGCGTTTTTATAAACGAAATGAAAAAAATGTTATGAAAATTCAAGGGACCCTTTAATATTAAATAAAAGTGGTAATGAATTTTAGTAAAATTTATATTATTGGAAACCCACTAATACTAATAAATTGGGACAATATAGGGGAATTAAATCACTACGAAATAGAAACGTAACAGTTAAAACCGAAAACACTTTGGTTATTAGTAAATCTTTCAATATTATTGTATTCAAAAGTTTAATTATCAAAACCACTACACAGCTGGAACGATATTCTTTATTACTACAAAATAACTAATTAATGACGAGCTAATTATAGCTTATGATTAGGTAATCACTATTAGAAGACACTTTTAAAGCTATTGTTTGCTTTAAACAATACATAACAAATGTGTTTTTTATTTTTTATCAATTATTCCTATATATATATATATATATATATATATATATATATATATATATATATATATATATATATATATATATATATATACACACAATATTCCTAGTCCTAGTTTGACATGTCATGATAAAGTCCAAAAAAATTATGCGATCACTTTTATTGTTTTTTCTGGAAATTCTTGTACAAGCGAAACGCATATAGAAAGACGAGATATATCGTATGAGTCAATGCCCCTAACATTAATTCTAGTTATACGAAAACAACTAACTCGTAACATATTCTCTCCGCGTACAGCGAGGTGAAAACTCTAACACAATTCTCCGGTACTGGTGTTATAACCTCCAATAAATTAGGATGAAGTTCATCAAGTTATTTGCTATAAACATTACAGATATATTTGAAATTAAAGTTATTTATAGTAAACCATATTACTAGAGTTATAGGCAATTATTTTATAAGATGACTAGTTAGCCCCAAAACGTTCTGGTGAATAAATAAATAAATTTGAAATAAAACTTTTTCTATCGGATCAAATCGTGAATCTGGAATCAACTTGACCACACGAACAGAACTTCATAAAAGTGGTTCAGCCTGTAGAAGGAGTTCATTCACATAAACTCGTATATAACAGATTTATAAATAAAGATAAAAAGTAGTGGTATTACTACATCAATATTTATTTAAATTACACTACCTAAAATACTACGCACTGATAGATTGAAGAGTAAAATTACTGTTTATTCACCAAAACGATTTACAGTGAAATAAACGTATGAGAAAAGAACTCACTTTTACAAGTACAGTAACATACAAGAATAAATTGTTACTTAATCTGTGATAGATAACTACACATAGTATAAAATGGATGTTAAAAAATCACCAGATTGGAACGTTATTCTTTTGAAATTTTATAATTACCTGTTTCGTATCAGCGGCTTTGCCTGGTTGAAACCATTGTTTATATAATTACCTAATTTTATGTATCAAACTAATTACAAGCAACAATAATTTTAAAACAATTCTTTTTTATTATGAGCTTCACATTAAAACCGTATAATAGGCGTCAATAATCCTGCTTGCTTGCCAACTTCAATAATGTGCTTAACTCATAATACACATTTACGGTGCTCGTCATAACATGTTTTAGAAATTTACTTATATAATTTATGAACTAAAACCTCCCGGGAGTTTAACTATTTTAAAAGTGCAAATTTTCTAAAAAGTTAATACATTTTTTATTTTTTTTTATGCGGCTATAATTTGGTCACAATCTTATCTGATGTTAATGGGCGATATACCAAAACTGGTAACATACTAAACTTAATAAGGAAACTGATTCTCGAGGGGAGCTGTTAGAACATACTTATGAATATTCCAGACAGTTTTTTTTAACTTTGAGAGTTGTAACGTAGCGAGTATTAAAAAATGCTGTACTATTATGTTATAGTGTCATCACGATGTTGCCTGATCCACTAACACAGTGTTCATACATGCTGCGGTATTGTTTGAATCCTAGTTGTATCGTAATATACTGCATGCAAGCAAGACGAAATTAAGCTATAATTTTCAATGCCATAATTCCACTACTAACATGTAATAGTTTATTTAATGCATAGTTTGAGCCCAGTGCCAATGTATGAGTCAAACGACGATTATAACATGAATATAAAAAGTATTTACGAGATAAAAACGAGCTATTCGTTGATTAAAAGAGAAACAAATATGAAACGAGATGTACCTGAGCATTGTGCGTCTGTTCGACGTCTCCAGATTAAAACTGGGGCGAGCACAATGAGAGGCTTGTCGGCGGCGAGATTTCACGAGGGACAACGGATGACGTCACATCGCGAACATCACGCTTGGATAGTAAACCTGTATCTAATATTACTGTTGTTATAATATTACCCCATTTATATACATACCGTATAACCGTACCCAATACATTTTATTTACATTGTCTAGAAAATAAGTTACTTGCGTAGGTTTTTGGTAATTTCAATACACTATAATAAAATTCTCTGGTGTTCAAAATTTAACAACCATCATTAATAAAAATTTGGGGAAATAATTGTATAAAGAGAAAAACAATAACTGCTTCCAATTTTTTTTTATTAATAACAGTAATTAATGCTTGTCGGTCAAGACTAAATAAAAATAAGTTGGCTAATAGTGAAAAAAGTTACTATACTAGTATTTTTAGAAATATATCAATAATCAATACTAAGTGTAATTCAGTGTGTTGTTTAATTTTTGTTGGACAATATTTCACTGATTAATTATAGTATTGCCTTGAATGACTACACTTTAATAGCGTTTGTGTTCTATTATAACTTTTTTTAATGCTTTTAAACTCAAGCTTTTATGAGTGAAATACAACAAGTTAAAGGTCTTATATTTAAACAATCTAACGTTTACTTACAAATCTAGAATTAATAAACTATTCATATTACATACTCACATTTTAAAATTGATGCACAATTTCATATTCGTAGCGGTTTTTCGAAAAAGGTGCATGTGCTTTAATTATTGATAATTTTATTGATTATAACTTTCAAAATAAATAAACTCCGAGAGAATCATGCATCCATATTTTAAAATAGGTTTAAATAAGTAAAACCTTATTTTAAGTGTTGATCTAGTCCTAGATGGTGGGCACACTATGCCTAATGGAGGGGCTGACTCTAAGTGCAACTGCCACCTTTAGGTATTTGGCCGTAGATTTTCAACTTAAAGGTTGTAACTAGTGAGTCATCTCAGGCCTCCATAGACGGGGTCTGCGGTAAAGGGTGGTTTTCTTTTGGACAGCCCTTCGCCATTGTATTAAAGCACAGATCCTTGGTGTTCATATGCGACCAGCATGTGTCATGGTTTGTCCGTAGATTTGTAGGGGTTGGGAGTTGGTTGGGAGGTTGGGAGTTTGAAGTTTCGCCGGGGTGCTTTCTAGTGGGTAGTTTCGGATGCATGTTATCCCATGAGTCTTGCCATATGTCTGTCTCGCATTGGCCTGAGCCTGGGTAATCCGTTAATTCTTTGCGATGAAGAAGTGGGTACATGGATTTTGAACACCACGTTGATAAAAAGTATGTTGTCATTCACCAAAAGCTCAAGTTCTTGTAGGGATTCGAAATTACGTCCATTTATGCTATTTATTAGTCCCTACACGAAACCACCGAGCTGTCACTGCTTTAACAACTTTATAGAGTTTTTATAGAGTAGAATACTCTGTGAGAACATAATGTCTTGCAACTTGAATTTGTGTTACCGTGTGGAATCATTAAAAATATATAACGTTTTTTAATTTTCAAGATTGATTAGCAATATAAAATCAAATTGTAACCTCATATTGCTGTTAATATATTTTAATTTTTAGATCAACATATCAACTCTCCGTACTAAAAGTTGAAAAATAATCTATATCATACAATGAATACACGTACATTACACATCAGCAAATTACTGCTATTTAAGACTTATTAACTGAATTTTAGAAAATTGGTATGTTTGAATTTTGTGTAATGTAAAAATTTCCACTTCACTTTTAAGTACACTTGTCTATTTTGTACTGGCGAGCGTCCTACAAAGCTTGCACTACATCAATTATATTAAAGCTATAAGGACATATAAGTTAGTTAACTAAACACAATAACGTTGTAGAGAAGTTAGTGACGACCTCGCGGTAAGTCCGTCCGTTCTATTTACAGAGCGCTCTATACTTGACTCGCGTTTGCCCTCCGCCACGCGATGAGACGCTCAAGTTTACATTTCATTCTTAAAAGTTACTTGCGTAACTTGTGTTGCTGATATCTGATTGTTGTATCTGAAATTATTAGTAATCACCTCTTCAAATATCTGCGATTAATTTGTAGATGGAAAGAAGGTGTGAATGTATTAATCAAATTTTGTTCGTAACATAATAAAATGTCACATTTTGGCTAATAGTAAGCACATTATAATCCAAAAAAAATGGTGACCACCTAAAGATCCGTATTAAATCGTCGGTCGTTTGCGTCATACTGGCCTGTTCTAAAAGTCTTTTGGCGGTTAGATACATGTTGAATGATACCGTGATGGTTTACATCAAGTCATCTAGAGATCCCTATCATCGCGCTTCATTACCAATTAGATTACAAGCTGATATGCAATGTTGTATTCTTACAATGAGAAGCTAATACGGCTAAGTATGCTTAAAGTTGGTTACGTTTAAAACGACATAATATTATTATTTTATTTGAAACGATTCGGTGTTAGGTACTATTAAGAAAATAAGATTCTACATATTATTTTTCTTCTTGTCCTAAGTAAGATCGGTGTAACATGTTTTCCTCTTTCATTCTGCTCTATTGGCTAATATATATTTACAACTATATAATTACTAATAAGTACTACATATTTACCTTCTTGTGTCTTCCTCTCCGTCCATATCCATTGAATCAAATATACACATTGTAATTACCCCGATATTCTGCACATTAATTACTTTGGTCCTTATTTACTATTATTATTTTTACTAGAATAATTATTATAAAAATATATATCATTTTTTTATACTAATCAATAAACAGTTGTTGCCGATCCAGGTATCACAGGAAAGGTTGTGTGCATACAGCCAGAATTTACCGACGAGTTCAGGACAGATGCACCTAATCTATAACCCGATATCTGGACATATCGCTACGGAACTATACAAATAAATAGATCAAATGATTTTACCATGTCTTATTAGCAGTACATAGTTGTAGTATACTATAATATGGAATATAACAGAATATGGAAAATGTAAAAGAGTAAATGCATTAACCATTCTTTGTATCAGTAATATATTTTTATAGCGTAAAAACTACCATCCGATATAGTAATGTCTGTATAAATTTTAGAATTGCAAGAATTTATTCTGAAAAGACCTTCTCGGAAGAATACTTTTTTAATTACTCAAAAGATAAATTAGCATGTCAGTATGAAAAAGTTTTAATTTGATAAAAACTTGAAATCTTAATTAACGGATAGCGATAGTTTCTTAAAAGTGGCACGTTGTGGTTTTGTGCCAGCGCCATGTTATAATACGATGAAGATTTTCTATTACATACTATCTTCAGTTTAAAGTATTCATCTTGCGAAGTTACATGCTGAGAAAAGTAAATTTAGCACTAACACATCATATATTAGTTTAATGTGGTTTTCACTCATAATATACTGAAAATAGTAAAATAAAATTCAGTCTTGGTTATGTTTTCAATATAGCTCGTGATAATTATTAATAAATAAATAAGTATGTTATATTATTAAATATGGGATACCAATTAAAATATGCCAATGATAATTATCAATGATACCATCAAATAAAGTATCACTGCGGAAGAAACGGGTGCAATAAGAGTAAAGTTTAAGTTATTACCATCAAGTTAGTAATATAATTAATTAATATATTACTGATATTTACTTTAGATACATTTTATATTTATTAATATGTAAGAAACATTTTAACAGATAATTGTTCTAATAAACCTACCATAGCACAATACATACACTTAAATGTTACTTCGAATCATTTAAAGTTCTCTACTACTTTGAAATTGTTTACACACGTACTGTGTTAGTGTACCCTTTTGATCTTATTTTTGGATAATTAGAATGTACCCGTAAAATTGTAATTATCGTTACGAATTGTTGCACAGCTTCAGTTAATGTCATAGCAATGAATTGCCAAGGGTTCACATAGCCATGGTTTTGCAGTTGAATAATAAAATTGAATCGAACTTTTGAATGCAGAACGCACATTATAGCCAACATTTTTTTTAACTTTTTAAATAGTTTACTGACATACAATGGTCTGTAAATAAAATATCGCCGTTAATAAAATTTGACGATCATGGAGATAAATATTTGTTTTAATTTCATGTCCCTATTCAGAGTAATCTTTCATCGTATGATTCTAGGTTTCTTTTCCGATATGCCATAAAGCTAACACATTCCACAATTACGTCGGGCGATACTTTGAAGGTGATGGATTTTTTTAAACATTAATCTTCTTTCCATGCACAACAGTTGATAGAGTACTGAGACACTTGGAGACAGAATTTTAACTAAAGGGGTGTACTTATTCGGTAAAAATTTACAAGTACTCCGTTGTGAGAATATTTCGTGCTTATATTATAATGTATTCAGTATAAACTCTTTAAATAGCTTATTATTCCCAAGAACTTTCCCGTTACCTAAAAATAAAATGCACGATCTATAATTAATAGCCCAATCGGTGTAGCCATGTCCACGTCTAGTGTTTAACAGTAAACAATATTCAATTATCTAAATTGTCAAAAATCGCGGGCATTACCTGCATGAACAAATGGTAACTACTGCTATGTAACTTTGCTTTTACAACTACATTTATTTGTAATTGTATTTTATATTTACATTAGACATCTTATATAAAAAAAAATATGATTTAACCTTTAAATGTGAAACAAACTGATTTTTGATGAAATGAAAATGAAAAATAGGGAAACGACAAGGGTAAACGATGTGCAAGTCGGAACCACGACAATTAGCGAAGTAAGCTCGCGGTAAGAAACTTACAATGTCAGCGAACAAAAGAGATGAAGCTTGATTAAATTAAAAAAGAGAGTTAAGAATATTTTAATTAATATTTTAAATTGACACATATTTTTCCACAAAATTTTATTTTAGTATAATATTTGGATAGAATTACTTTAACAGATAATTAATTATATGCGAATAATACGTTATCTAACTATTAATAATGACAGACTCAGAATAGTAGAATAACATTTGCTTGTTTGTAAAGCTTTATTTAATTACTATTGTGATGAAAAACCGTCAATATTAAAAAAAAGAAATTTTAACAAGATAACTTTACAAGAAAAAAATATTACATTTGGGAATTGAACACAGTTTGTTTTACATGCATGCATGCATTTTGTTTTACTGTGCGAGTACTACTATCTCTAACTACGTAACTACGTAACGTACTACGTAACTAGTAAAATAATATTATATAAATATTATTTTCTGAAATCTTTTGTTGTGTACAAACGACATTAAATATTTAATATATTCCTCAATATGAAAAATACTGTTGTATGAATGCATGATATAAGTCACGATGACGTCATAAGACGACGACGAGTCATAAGAATGATAGATAAAGTAAGGAATAGTGTGATAAGGGAACGTTGTGGTGTGACAGAGGATGTAGTGACAAAGATAGAGAAAGGGATGCTTAATTGGTATGGACATGTAGAGAGGATGAATGAAAGAAGATTAACAAAACAAATTTACAAGGCGAGTGTGAATGGGCAAGTTAGTATGGGTCGACCTAGGCGAACATATCTCAATCAGATCGAGGACGTTCTGGAGAAAGGCCAGGTCAAAAGTACCCGTAATCGAAGAGCATGTATGAAGGTGCTTATGAAAGTAGAAGAAGCGAAAGATGTATGCCAGGATCCTAGCAAGTGAAAGGATGTGGTCTCTGCCTACCCTTATGGGAGAGAGGCGTGATAGTATGTATGTATGTATGTACTTTTAGTTCGTATAATGTTTCACCACAATTATGTCTCATATTAAATAACAGGTCGAAGATTATAACACGCTAAGGTCAGGAAAAACCCCGCCTTGGACAATTTGTAGCTCCAAATAAACAAGCTTCAAAACTTTTAATTACCTTATATTAATCATTTTAGCTTTGTAAACAATAAAGGTGGTATTTAAGAATACCTAGAATGTCACCAATAATAGGATTACCAATATATTTACAAAATGGGGGGTAAGTAATAAGTTGGGGGTTGATACTGCTCACGTCCGTGGCTTTACACTCGAGACCCTACACGTGACCCCTGGGTGGTGCTAATCGAGCAGCTACGGGGTGGTAGGGCGTCAGTGCCCGACTGGGTCGGGACCACCATACGCTTGGTGTAAAGCCCGTAAGAGTGACTCGTCGCGTTTCGGGTACAGCCAGTGTATACCCAGTACCTTGGAGACTTACACTGTGATATGGAGAGGTGGTGAGATTCACTAATTGCTCGTTGCATTGTTGGGATGCACTGACCCGACGGCCAGGGAGACCTGTAGCAACGGTTGACCACTGGCCGCCCGCGGTATAGTACAGAGGCCCAATCGCGGCTAACCACCGTAAGAGGCTGCCCCACCATGCCGCGCATAATCTTGGATAGTCTCGTCTTGCCGGTTGGTGACCGGAACGGGGTCCCGGCGAGCTATTCCGGGGGGATACGGGGGCCCTTCCGTCTGTCGGATCAGTGCTTCTACGCTGTGCTCGAGTTGGTGTTTCGAGCCTGGAGGCTTCATGTCGCAGTGAATTTATCCTACATCACGCCTTCTTCTTTCTTTCAAAGAATTTTTATCGCTACTAAAGAAAAATAGGTCCACAGCGGTGCACAACCCCGACGCCGCTTTCACAATGGAGTTCGCTAACATCCGCGGACTCCATACTAACTTAACTGCCGTCTACCATCGCCTAGAGACGGCTCGGACTGCTTTACTCTTTTTAACGGAGACACAGATCCGCCGTCCGGCCGACACATCATATTTACAATACCCTAGTTACCAGCTGGAGGCAAACTTTCAAACTAAAGCCTGGGTATGTGTGTATGTACGGTCGAATGTGTGTTGTCGCCGTTTGCACCTCATGGAGGACCCCTCCTTCTCCACCCTATGGGTGCACGTGGATCTTGGCGTTGAAAGCCGAGTCTACGCGTGCCTGTATAGATCCCACAAGGGGGATGATGTGACAACTCGGCTGTTCGATTATTTAAGTCAGGCGACAGATGACGCGCAAGAGCAGTTCCCTACTGCAGAATTGGTGGTTTTGGGAGACTTCAACGCACACCATGAACAGTGGTTGAATTCGTCAACAACCGACCATGCAGGACGAACTGCTCATGCATTTGCTCTGACACACGACCTGTCTCAATTGGTGACCCAGCCCACCCGGATCCCAGACATAGCGGGTCAAGCGCCTTCCTTGCTGGACCTACTGCTGACGAGTCATCCCAACGAATACAGGATGTCTGTCAGTGCTCCATTGGGTAGTTCAGACCACTGTCTCGTTGAATCGTCGGTGCCGCGTTCATTGCTTCGATGTCCATCGGAGACTAAGCGTAAGGTTTGGCACTACTCGTCGGCAGATTGGGATGGTATGCGAGATTATTTCGCATCCATATCCTGGAGGCAAAGGTGCTTTAATGGGAGAGATCTTTCTACGACTGCCGAGGCAATTGCTGCCGAGATAGGACTTGGAATGGAATATTACATTTCTTCGTCCGAAATTGTCAGTAATTGCCGCGGACGCTCTTGGTTTAATCATGAATGCCCAGATGCTTTCAGTCAGAAGCAGTATGCGTATCGTGCTTGGATCAAGGGTCGCGCTAATAAAGATCCTAATCTCAACTCCCTAAAGGCAGCCTATAATAAGGCTACTAGGTCCAGCAAAAAGGCGTACGCAGGAGCAGACGCTCAGCGCGTTGCATGGATTGGCCAGAAGTTGGTTCGCCAGCCAACCAATAGTCAGGCCTACTGGGGGCTGGCGAAGGCCGTCCAGGCAAATTTCTGTCAATCCTCTCTGCCGTCTTTGCGATATCCGGACGGATCACTGGCTCATGAACCGCAGAAAAAAGCCACCTTATTGGCCAACATCTTCGCGGACAACTCCCGACTCGACGACAGTAACGCGCAACCGCCCACAACACCTAACAGTGGTATCTCGATGCCTGAGGTCCGCATCAGGCAAAGAGACGTGCGTCGTGAGTTGCTTTCGCTCGATGTCCGGAAGGCCAGTGATCCGGATGGTATCCCACCAATTGTACTTAGAAAGTGTGCAACCGAGTTGTCCCCAGTATTGACACGCGTTTACCAACAATCCTACATCTCTGGTGACGTGCCCCGCGTTTGCAGAGAAGCCAACGTGCAACCAATTCCAAAAAAAGGTGATCGTTCAGACCCCAATAACTACCGCCCAATCGCTGTAACCTCAAAGTTGTGCAAAGTCATGGAACGCATATTAAATGCCCAACTTGTGCGCCACCTAGAAGACCACTCTCTTATCCATGATCGTCAATATGGCTTTCGAGCGAACCGATCAACGAGGGACCTTCTAGCGTACATATTGCACCGTTGGGGGGAAGCGATTGACATACATGGCGAGGCACTGACTATTGGTTTAGATATAGCCAAAGCTTTCGATAGGGTCTGGCACCGTGGTCTTCTATCCAAACTCCCGGCTTTCGGACTCCCCGACAACTTGTGCCGATGGATCTCCAGCTCTCTGCATGAGCGCAGATTTCGTGTCGTAGTCGATGGGCACAACTCGCAGCTCATGTCTGTAAACGCTGGAGTTCCGCAGGGCTCTGTTTTATCATCCACGTTGTTTCTTCTGCATATCAATGATATGCTTCCCCTGGGACACATTCATTGCTATGCAGACGATAGCACGGTTCATGGGTGCTATGTCAGTAAGCCTGGCTGTGGAAGGGGAGACACAGAAAAGAGACGGAAGGAACTTGCCGTTGAACTTGATTCAATGCCAAGAAAACCCAGGTGTGCGCCTTTACTTTAAAAAAATCCCCCTTTTCACCAAACCCTACTCTTCAGAACACCCAACTTGCAATGCGCGACAGCCTAAATATCTTGGGAATAGATATTCGGAGTGACTTAAATCTTAAGGACCACATCGAGTATATCATCTCCACAACATCTCGGAGACTCGGAGACCTAAACAGAGTGCGACGGTTATTCCTGCCCGACCAGCTGTACCTTCTCTATAAGGCCAAGGTTTGTCCGTCCATGGAATACTGTTCACACCTCTGGGATGGATCCGCTAAATACCTCATCGATGCCTTAGATAAGTTGCAAAGGCGGGCTGTCCGTATTGTAAATGATACAGCTATTACCAACACTTCAGAACCGCTTCAATTGCGCAGGGATATTGCCTCTCTAAGCGTGTTCTATCGCTTGTATCATGGTGGGTGTTCTGAAGAGCTCTTTGAACTCATCCCCTCCGGTCCTTTCCACAACAATACCACACGGGCGGGGCTTTGGTGTCACAATTTCACGGTGACACCTATAACATCCAGAACCAAAAAGTTTGCTGACTCTTATCTTTGTCGCACCGTGAAATTGTGGAACCGTCTGCCTGTCAACGTGTTCCCTTCTTCCTATGATATTGGGTCCTTCAAAAGAGGCGTGAAGAGGTACCTAAGCAGGCCAGCATGACAGCCGCGACTGGCAGTGTATTCTGTTCGCTGTCAGTCGCCGCTGATATGGATTGTACCGTACTTACCATCAGGTCCAGTGCAGTCACTTTGCTGTGCAACATAAAAAAAAAATATATATATATATTTTTTATTTATTTTAAAAATATATATATATATATATATATATATATATTAAAACTAGAACATTTCACAATCTTATATATCTGTACAGAATAAAAGTAAGATAATAAAACATAATAAGATTCACGCATCTCTTACTACTTACTGTGGGCCCTTCTGGAAAAACTGCGAGAAAGTTTTCTCCCTGTCTCACAAAATATGTAAATGACCTCCACGTACATTTGAAATAATATTACACTGTCTTGAAATGAATTTCACAAACCATTTAGAATATTTAAAAAAGCATTCTACAATCTTTAATATTGTTCACTATGATTTATTAATATTTCTAGAGTTTGAACATGACCTAATATAAAGAGTCACATAACAAACATAAGACTGTGGCTACAATGCACTGTTGAAAATTAAAAAGATTTTTGTCGAGAACTCCGGTATTTAATAAATATCCAGACGGATATGTTTATTTATAGCTAGTCTGCTTGTTATTTTTGTTACTCTATCCCATGAATTAAATGCTTTCGCAAATCGTACTATTAATTTAGCTAATCATTTACTGAAAATACAATATATATCGAATAGCAGTTGCCGTTTGAAAATAATAATTAAATGAACCATAACATTTCCAATTAATTGATGTGATAATACATTAAAAATAATTTATAATTTGTTTTAAAAACAAGTTTAACAGCTGTTTAGGTTATTGCAATAGGTATTTAAAAATAATAATAGTAACATGTTTCATTAAAACATAAATATTTACGTTATGAGTATTAAAGGATATTAACGTTAATTTACTTGATATATTTTGCATGTTTATAAAATAACATACATTTTCTTACGAAAATACGAAAACTTTTCATAGTTTCTTGTATATCGCACATTTAATGGAATATTTCAATAATTTCGAAAATTAGGTATATGATGAGTTCACTATTTTAAAAACACTATATAATAGGCTCTAAGTCTTTTGTGTGTATCATTTGGAATGACCGTATAGTTGAATTATACATTTACTCATACGTATTATAAAGACGGTTAACCTCATCTATATACATAAAAATAAATATCTATTTCCCTTGGTTATCGCATCACGCGTGAACGGTTAGAACAATTTCGCTAATTCTTTTTTTGTTGTGTTAATTACAGTCAGAAGAAGGTTCTTATAAAAGAAAAAATTAAGAAAGTTGAGCGGAACATTACAAAATCTATAAAATCTTAGCGACAATATTAATTTTTCATAACTGTCCATTGTCTTAGAGTATAACAATAGTAATTGCACTATGTTTTTAAATAATATGTTTTGATTAATTATATCAATGATAAATCCATATTCATAGTTAAGTACAACGACTGTCAGGTCAGCTAGTAAACTATAATTATACGAAACACATTAAAAAAATATTAATACCAAATAGCGTGACGGGATAGGCAGCAAAGAGCCGGTACCACTGGACTTACATCACTGAATCTCCTCTCATCAAAACCGAGAAGAGGAAAGTCTCACTTAACTGGTGGTGGTTCGTGATCGCAGATGTTGAAATCAGCGTTAAAAAATCAACCCTAGCGTCGTCCGTAATAAATACATATAGCATTTTCGGCGTTATTAATAGTCGAGTAACACCCAACATAACAGTTTGACAAACCATGCGGAAGATGTTCTTACACCTAATTTACTAAAAGCAAATTGTAGTTTTGTTATTGGGTTTAATAATAATTGTAAAGTGTATAAAAAACAATTCAATAGCCGTGTTTACTTGTTTTTCTGACAGTTAACAATAAAATAATTGAACAAAGCTGTGATGCCGTATAAAATGTTGTTTAAATTTTTCGTATTCAAAATTTGTGGCCTCACCACAGAGGTCGGTTATAGGTAGTGACACCTCTTATTCGCGTGATTGATATTAAGAGATCCTTTGGTAGAATTGGCCCAAACAGATACTTAAACATTAAATCCAGTGTTCTGTAAAATTAAAATTATTTATTAGAAACGTAAACAAAATGTTCCTAATAATTTTGAGAATAGTCGAAAGAGACATAGCAGCGGTATTAAACTGGGTGAAATGAGTTTGCTAACTGACTTGTTTGAAGTTATCCACCTTTTTTAATAGTTAATAACTCGTCTACAACGTAAGTCATCGCATTAATTCAGTTTTTCAGGAATTACATAAGATCTTCTCAATGAAAACAAATAACATATATGTGGTAGTTTCCATGATTACCGGTGAAAAGGTGTTGACGTGTATCGATTACTAATTTCCACGTATTTATATTTATATATACAGATTGAAAATCAAAAGCAGCTTCGATATCAAATTACACACCACTTGTAAAAAAAATGTAAAGATTCGGCTATAGCTTTATTCTACATGTGTGTAAATAATTTTATTAGGTTTTAATTTATGTTATGTTTAAATCACAACCGATTATAAAAACTAAGATCCTGTCAGCATTACGTTATTGCTATGATTCTATTACATATTGTAATAATACTATTATGTAAATATTTCGATGTCAATAATAGAAATAGCAGTTAAGTGAACAGAAGAAAATCTTTCCACATAAAATTAAATTCCATACTTGTCGCTCGCATTCAGCTGCAGCATCAGAACTCACTTTCGGCGGGCATAAATCTCATAAATCTCTTCTGATAAAAACATTCCTGTTCCATTTCGCACATTGTACGAGAATATATTAAGGTATTAGCTGTATTGGAATGACACACGTAAGTTATGTATTCTAAACTTGAGTTATAAACTTAAATTCTTTCCTAAAACACTATTAAAATAATAAGTATAATATATATTTTAGCGTTTACTATATTTATAGTATTCACTAAAATGATATACCGTTTTGCACTTATTATATCGTAAAAAAGTGAAATACAACTGTGTCCAAATAAAATAAAAATGATACATTTACATTAGATACATAATACATTGTTAGTTTTATTACAAAAAAAAAACATCTTTAGAAGAAATACATATACTATACCCAGACTATATATTAGTTAACGCCACAGTCGCTGTTTTGCCTTTTTAACCACCGATAGTTAATAACTTGAGCGTAAACCTATCAGATCTTAGAATAAATTATTTCCATAAAACAATCATACCACGTTGATGATATGAGCTGTATCTGTCAACTAGATTGAATAGTTTACGTGATCACTAAGAGACGCACATAGTTTTACATCCTATATAGATTATTTATAAAGCTCTTAGAAGCTTTGGTTTATGTTCTTTTTGGTAACAAATTCGTGGAATAAATTATCCTGCAAATGTTATGTTATTGCTAACTGTATTGTATAAATCGAACATTAATAATTATTGTACTCATTTGTGATGTTATCGTGCATTATAATTTGATATTGTAATATTAATTACATACAATTATTTCGAGCGACTTTTCAGTACTATATTCATTGTTGATTATTCAGATAATTGAATTATAGTTTATGCTGTTGTACATAAATTAAAAGAATGAAGTTAATACTATTGGGTGAAAAATTCACTCAACATCTATTGTAATTGGTTTCTTAAAAACTATTGTAACGATATCAATAAAAAAAGAGATTTTTACTTTCCGAGCAAACAAAGGCGCTAGTTAAATTATCTTTTTCTACAATCGTTAGCGTAAGAGTAAACAAAAACATGTATGGAGTGACTATACATTATTTGTTTTCTGTTACGCTAACATCTTAGGCTATAATAAGTCACCTTGGCTAGAAAGTCAGGTGTGTTTCTGTAAGACATCAAGCGTAAAGTAGTCTTCTAGATATTTGTCTGCAGGTAGGCGTGCAATGCGACGCACTAATATACAATGGTTGCCTATTATTAAGGATTATATAAAAAATTATGTAAATTCATGAAAATTATTAAAATATAAGTTTGAACTTATATACTAATATAATATTTTACTTTATTATTCTAATATTATGTATTTTGACTGTGTTGTCTTAAACACTGTATTCTGTCTTTTATTGTACTTAAAACAGCGCGTGTGTGAAATTACATTAGGTATAATACTCAGTTAATCAGATCTGGCCAATATCCTTCGTTAGAATGTTAAATGTTTTGCCAGAAGATAAGACTCGATACATGTATCCGATCTGATCACGATCACCATACATCAGATGCAAAACCTGCCATACTGCTATGTTTAGACGAGTCACGTTTCGGGAGCAGTCGGTATACATTACATATACACTAAGCAAGGTATTAGGGATTTCTACCCCACGGAGTCGCGATCAACATGCACATGGAAATCCGTCACATTGAACCTATTCTAGTTTGTCGCGTTTTAGGTTCAGCCAGTCCAAATACAATAGCCATGAATTTGCCGGTATAACTATGTCGACCGGCGATAGATCGGTGATCTCTCGATGGTAGTCATTATTTTTGGAATATTCTATATTTACCATACCATACTTACTTACTTACCATAAGATTCGATACAATTATTTGCCGTGCTACGATAAAAATAAAAACATATAACTGTATACTTTACGCAAGCGGCCAACCTAAAATCTATTTTTTATATTCATCATTGGTTTAGTCCATAATTATATTATGGCTTCACAAAAATCTATCAAGCCATAAACTAACCTTCAATATAATCGTGAAGAATACATTTTACAGTACAGTGTTAATGAAATATAAGCAAAAAACAGTTTGAAATACAAAGGTAACATGACTGAAATATATTACAGCCTTCATTTGAATATGAATATACAAAATCCACGTTGCAGCGTGTATCTAGTCGCTGGGTGCAAAGTGGTTTACTAGTCGCAGCTACTGACAAGGGAATCTAGATTTATTTACAAATTTTGCAACGTATCGCTCCGGGGCAGAATGCTTCTTGTAGTAGGTAACATCGTTCGGTTTCTACGTCAACATGACTCTGGAACCGAATAGTTTCCAATTTATGCGTTCTATAGACTCGACTATTCTAAAGAAATTCAAGAACGGATAACATTTGGGTATACAGTATATTTATTATTGTTATATATTTTCCTCTTCACAGAAAACAATCTTTTAGCAGCATATCTATCCCTACTAATATTATAAATGTGATTGTAAATTTTTGTATTACACTTTCACGCGAATACTACTTAACCGGTCATCATGAAACTTTGTACCAACTTGGAAGTATTAGAAGTAACATAGAATACTTTTTATTAAAAAAAATGCGAGTGAAGCCGCGGGTATAAGCTATTACTTAATATTGTGATTTGTATTTTTGTTTGTAACGAATAAACTCAAAAACTCAAGACCGATTTCAAAAATTCTTTCACCATTAGAATGCTGCATTAGCCCTGAGTAACATAGGCTACATTTTCTTAAGGATATTATTAAATAAAATTTAGGGTCACGCTAACGGAGTCGCTGACACAGCTCTTTTAAAAATAAATTAAATTACAAAAAGAATAAAGTTTTAGTGCTTACTACATGGTCATTATTCAATACAAACTATTAAGAAATGTTATATTATTAAGGGACTTATTTCATATTTTATATAGTGTTAGAAGCGATTTCTGAAAATTCACTAAGCAGCGGTAATATCGGTGGCAGAGTTTGTGTAAGAAATAATATTATTCGCGTCATATTTATTTAATTCGTAGTATTGATACTTTTCATTTTAATTAATAATTTGGGTTTTTCGGCGGTTTTCATAATTTGACAGCTAATAGTCGAAACAATTGTATGGGAAATATTATTTTTCAAGACAAATTTGTTCTTTACCCTATTATGGAACCCTATACACGACAGTATGATTTATTTAAATATTTTTGTTGGCCAATTCTGTTCATACGAAATAGACTGTACTTTATTTAATTCTTTCTGCCGGCCAACTCACAATCAGTTTTTTTACAAACATACATACATACTTACGTTTAAGTATGTTATTGTAATTTCTCATGTATATAATACGTATGCGTCACTTCTCATAAACCCCTCAAAGACTGGATGGTTCTACCTATCAAAGCCTTTATTGAAAATCAATGCTGCAGTACCTACTATTAAGGATGTTTTTTATTTTTTATTTTACCAATAATAATTTTCTTTCTTTCTTCTGTATGGAATGATTTCAAATTCATTATCACAAGGTACTTACTATATACGATTACAGAGCAATTATCTGCAAATGTATTCATAATACATGTTATATATTTTGCCATAAACCCATTTTGAATTATTATCACTAATACCTACATTAAGTTTTTATAGATAATTATGTATATTAAAGCTATATGAAAATGGAATGACGTTAACCGAACAAATATTAACCTTTATGATATCGCCCGCAGGATGATTATGAGATAAAGCCAGAAAATATTTTTTGTTTTGCATTTGTAATCTATTTTTATACGATTTATAACCCCAATATATTTATAAATATAAATTACGTATATCATTTCAATTACAAGTCGACCGTTTTATTTATTTTTATTGTAATGTTATTATGATTATTTAACTCAAGTGTTTACTACTTAACCGAAAGCTCAAGCTCATTGCCGGTGGATTTGAAATCACGTCCCTTGACGCAGCGTCCGTACACACTACCAACTAAGCTGTCATCGCCTCAAAATAATACATATTAATATGATTTACATTATGTACAATTTGGTGACAGCAATAATGAAAACACTGATTCAACGAAAAGAACTTATACTCCTAGAAATATAAAACTTTAAACTTAAAACTTATTTTAAACTTCTAGCACAAAACATACCTAAACTCAAATTTCAAAACATTTTTATTACTATCTGCAAGTCATATAAGGATAATTCGATATGTTATTTACTTATTAAATTCATTTAAATTTACTGTCTTACACTGACTGACTGACAACGTACTTATCTATATAAATGTAAAAGCGACACTGAAATTGAAATATAAATTATTTGCAATGGGCGAACCGGTAGTAGCCTTAGGTGATCCAATGTCTAGAAAATATTTTGTATAACGGAGAATTTCTCCTTCAAAACAATACAATACAAAACTATGAAAATCTTCAATACCACTGTTTACGTTTTATTACCACCAGCTTTAATTAATAGACAATGTTATTAATAGTACTTTGAATTTGAATTGAATTTATATATATGGACCGTTTATTTTGAAAGTGGTGTAAGTCCATTTTCTTTTGTTTCGAAAAAATTAAAGGTTACTCTATTTGTTGATAATGCAATTTCATTTACCGACCGATTTTAAGTTGTACAAAACATGGGATTTTTTTGAGAAATTAAACACGGACTAGTTATATATAAAAACTTTACATTAAATTAAGCATGAATTACGTGATAGCTCATTTTTCTCAAAAATTGACTTACACCACTTTCAAAATAAACGGTCCATATATATTAATTCGCCAATTTTCTATATATGTTTAAATAGAAGTACTCGTATTAAGTAGCTATTTCTGTGAACAAAGCTTTCGAAGAAAATTACTGTTAATAAAACACTGTTTTATATGATGGCTTATGCCCGTCTAGGAAATTTGGCCGTTGTCATATGTTACAATAGCAAATTTTAAACTTTGATTACTAAGTATTCAGTGTACTTTAAAATAACATAAGAAGGAAACGCATAATAATGTTACAATAAAAATATGCAGAGATGTTAGAAAACGTTCAGCGCTAATTAGTTGAAATTGTCTCTGACACTGGTCACATAGAATAATAAAAAGTATTATTTTCCATATAAAATTTACTCTTAAAAATACAATTTTAAAAACAGTCATGCGTGTTCCATTATATTTAACTGTACATGTACAATTTTATTGAATAGCATAAGTGGAAAGTTTAAAACAACTCCGAACCGATAAATATTATTTCCAACCTTTACTGTGAATTTCATTTTTACATGTTTTCTAAAATCTAAAATGAAATGCCTTTTTTTAATTGAAAATATCTACCCATCTTAAGAGATGACTAGACAAAAAGATAAATTAGCTATCCCATCTTGAAAGTAGCTTACATTAAAATACTTCAAGTGCAAAATCATATAATTTATTTAGTTTATTTGCAGTCAGCTGTTACCCACTCGGTTCGCGGGGCTTAGATTAAACTTTAGTAACTATGGTATAAAGTGTTGTATTTTCTATTGTCAACGACATAACTTCTTCGAAGACTTCTTGCCAAACATTATATATACAAATTTTATTTCATCCAGCAGTTCACGCTTGATTAAATGACATTGACAATGACATTATATTATATGACAAATACTATACTATAATAATATAGATAATAAAAAAGTAGACTGGCACATAGACTGCGACATATGCGTTACTAGCAAATAGACTCGATTATATGCTATTTTTATTTCACGATATATAGTTAATGAATACTCAATAGTGTGTACGGTATAAGATTAATGCCACAGGGTATTTTCTTTCAAATAAACAACGGGATCGTGAAAAACAACAATAACATATGCTGTTATAGATACAATCCGATTAATATAAATAAATAAAAAAGCTTACATTGATAAAGTAGGTATTTTATTTAGAAATATATTGACACAATACTCAAAACTGTTCCTTTAAAAAATATTTTTCTATATATTTTTTTTAATATTCACAATAATTGTTCAAATAACAATTAGTGTCCTTATTTTATTTGTTACACGTGCTACATTTATTCTATCAATGGTATTAAAATTCGAATATACATTTATTGTTACTTTGCATCTAGTAGTTAGATACTATTAATAAAAAATACTATATTACAGAAATATTACGGTTTATGAATGAAATTCGTAAAAATATCTTTTGCTTCATCGTAGATAACAATACCACTGGAACAATAGAATGGTTAATAATCATAAAACGTGTATTGAAATCTCTGTTTATACTTGTCCGTCCATATGCAAAACACTTAGCATTCAACCGTGCCGCGATTTATAGACACGGTTTATTTAAAAGATAAACGTTTCACAGTAGCATACCTACATCACGAGCGGACCCTAAAATATGGGGTATTTTGCTCTATATTTATTATTTTTCCATATCCAAGTTTTTTATATTAGTTATACACGCGACTTAGTTCGTATGGATTTTAATTATGTGTACTATAATTTAAGGACCTATATTTTAACTTTGTAAACATAATATGCTAACTGTTAATGTATCAGAATTTCTATAAGGCTACTGAAGGTCAAATACATTGTTTTAATTGGTGTTGCATAATGGGTGCCAAACTTTTCACGCACAATATAAATAGTACGGCTTATTGTCGATCACAAGATAGGTATTGAAAAATAAAAAGCAAATAAAATTTAATTCCAAGAAAGACAACTACTGCGGTGGTATTTAAGACATCACGCTGTGTTCTATAGCTCTTTACTATACTTAAAAAAAAACAATCTTGTCACCGACACGCCATTTTTTGACACTCTGATGCCATAAGGAATAAAATATAGCTTAGATTGTTAATTGTGTACTGTGCTCTTTAAACGTATATGGTAAAACCATACAGATCATTATAGCACATTCGATATTTCCTATCGATTTCTCTTAAATACTAAAGACAAATAGAACTACTAGACAACTATTGTTCGAAGCTTGCAACTGGAAATCCAATTTCGATTAATTGTTCCGTGCTGTTTGCTGATATGACCTGTCTTAGTCGTAACTATATCGTCCCCGACACAAGCAGCTAAATAGTATAAATCAATATAATATAATAATTTGTACAGTAATATTTACGAGCAGTTGCCTACCTATCTTTATATATAAAATTTCGTATCATGTTGTTTGTCCGCGATGAACTCCTAAACTACTGAACCGACTTTAATCAATTTTTCCACACTGTTTAATCCAACGTTTAATTAAAGTTCAATCCAACTTGAGAGATAGGATACTTTTTATCTTGATAATGATTGTAACGCGATAGATGTCGCTGTAGTCGATGTGATTGACTACTCAAAAAGGCAGAGCAAGATCTGGGCAGGTCAGCTAGATTTTAATATTATAAATCGGAAAATATGTTTGTTTAATTAAACGCGCTAATATCGGGTTTCCATAATTATTGTAGTTTTATCAATCAGAAGCAGAAATTCTTAATAAAAAGAAACCACTTTGCTACGGCCTAACGCTAACGCAACACAACTGATGTGCACGCGACGAACACTCGGAACTAAGTGAGAGTATCAGTTTTTTTTTTTTTTTTTTTTTTTTCGAATGGACATACGCTGTTAGCCGGAGGGGCTTTTACAGCTTGGCAGGACTTTTTGGGGCGAATGCTGAGGGCACTCAGCCCCGAGGCAGTGGGCACAAGGGTGCCGTTGTGGCTGGCCCTTGGCATGGACTGCTGCCGGAAGAGAAAATATTATATAAAATAATAAGAGCTGGCCTACTGGAGTAAACCTTTAGATAAATTACTAATTTGTGAAATGTTAAAAATACTAATTGTTAAGAGAGGCAAGGAAGTCGGTGGAGTGGATTGTACTGTACTGTTTTAAGATTGAGTTATAGGTGTTGGATGGACGTAGTCTTCGCATTAAAACGCCCATGAACTGTATGAATCTGACTGTAAACAGAGGAACCATTATTAAAAATTAAAAAGGCAAACAACTGGCAGGGCTACAGGTTTTTGGTCCCTTACAGAACCGTGTACTTAGCGTGTGGGTGTGCACGGATGGTATGCAGTGTGATGTTGTATTCTCAGTGTTGTAGAGTGTCACTGTATCGCGCGAGCAGAGTCGCTCGAGGGCTCCTTTCCGGAGGATCGGACCTAGGCTCGAGCGTCTGCGGAGGGAGGCCGCGGTGGGTGTGCGGGAGTGAAATTAACCGTAAGGCCTCGGCGGCGAGACCTGCGGTTACGCGGGCGTGTGCGCGGACACGAACGGTTTGAAGAGACGGCAGGAAGGAGCGCGTTTTCCCTAGTGATGTCGTCTACGGGATCGGTGAAGCAGTTTCGTGGCCGGCGTGCGAACCAAACGGCTTAAGGATTTGCAGTATAGTTGACTGCTTCTACTATTTCGGGATTCGAATGAGCTTCGGCTTTTTCAAAGAATTTCTTGGTGAGTTCGCGTATGTAGGCGTATATGGAAGGGAGGTTCATATCTTTGTGGAGATCTATGTTGCGGGCGTAAGGCGGGGCTTGGACCATTGTGCGAATGAATTTATTCTGGAAGACTTGAAGTTTTTCCAGGTTTGTTATTGCTGCATGGGCAAAGACTGGGCAGCTGTAAGTCAATATTGGGCGTATGCAGGTCTTATAGATTGTAAGCTTATGTCTGAGTGACATTTTGCTTTTCGAAGAAGTGAGATTACGTAGTAGGGCCGAGGCGGTGTTGGCCTTTTTGATTACGTAATCGATATGGTGGGTGAAGGTGAGGTGTTTGTCGAGTACTACGCCTAGGTATTTGGTTTTATTTACCCAGGCGATATCGACACCGAATAAGTGTAATGAGCCTTCGAGTGGCTTGAAGTTGTGGGGATCGAACATGATAGCCGAGCTTTTATCTGGATTTAATCCTATGCGCCATTTGAGACACCAGGATCCGAAGGCGAAGATGGCTTGTTGAACTCGATTTCTAAGATTGGCTCTGTGCCTTCCCGAGCTATATATGATTGTGTCGTCGGCGTAGAGGCCTACTTGGACATCATCGAAGATTGGGATGTCGCTGACATATAGATTAAATAGACAGGGCGCTAGAATGGAGCCTTGGGGGACTCCAGAGCGAATAGGATGAGGGTGAGAGTATCGGCGGTCTAACTGCCCTTTTATAGGCAGTGGCTATAAGCAGTGATGAGGGTAGTTGTGTCGTCGTGGAGGACAATTGCTAACAGTAGTATTTGTTAGAGCAACCATTGAGGGAGGTTTTAGGCTATTTAAGATCACACTACCACCAATAGGAGCAAAGCTGTATTGAAAAATGATACAGAAACTGTCTAAAATTGTTATATAACTTTTAGTTCTACGCGAACGAAGTCGCGAATACAGCTAGTGAGAAATAATTTTATACTATTATGCACAGTCAACATGAACTATCGGTTTTTTTAGAAAAAAATTAATCTACTGGAGTTGATTACTGGGATCAAGTTTGTTTCAATTGATTGTCATAACTTTTAAGTGTACATTCAATTTTCGGAAATCATATTACGTAGCATTTATATCAATCGGGTTATAAGAACAGTAACAGACTCCAAGATTTGTTGCATTTTCTCGTACGTAAAATAAAGTAAGGATTAGGAGAGGGATAGTCATAATGATTGAGTTTTAGTTGTATTATTACGGAGGATAATACGTGTACTTAATAATAGAAACAAATGTTGATATTCAAGCCTGGATGGATACATCGTCTCGTCGATATATAATATATTTTTTTATAACTGTTTGGCGTTGATCACTTACAATCAGATGATCCGTTTGTTTATTAACCCCTATTCCATAAAAAACAATACAAATCGAGACAAGATTTATCCATCAGTAGTTCCCCCATCGTTATATAAATCTGCCGAATAATAGGTCACGACAATGATGTCCGACTAAATGGTCACACTTATATTTACGTGTCGCGTTCAGGGATCAGCTGGTAGATATCTAGCCAAAAAGCATTGCTGTAAGAATCTCTGTCCGACGACTATCGAACGAGCTTCTTTGAAATCGATCCAGTAGTTTTTGAGTTTATATGTTACAAACAAAAGTACAAATATTTTCTCTTTATAATGTTATATTATAGAAAATTAATCATTAATTAAGAAAAATATTCAGTCATTCTAGATTTCGCATACACATCTTTATTTCACTTAAGCAGCTTTAGTTCACAGACGAAACTAAAAATCTGTAATATAACATAACCTACCTTAGTTATTATATTGAGAAATAACTCTATCCTTCAGAAGATCGCAACCAAATAGCTCTGTGTTGTGTTCCTGTGGTGAGTAGTGTTCCCAGGGCTCTTTGGAGTAGGAGAGATTTAGTTTGGTGACGCGCTGAAATGTTGATATTACAATTTGTTGTTGATTTTTAACGGAAAAAACAAAAAACACGGCCGGAAAGTTATATACATCTTTTGTGCAAATGTTATGGAAAAATATAAGTTATTTACTTTAAATTTAGTACAAATATATTTACCGCGCGGCTTGACAATTTTGTTAAGTGATATCCCTTTGTTGTTGATTCGTAACAAGCCAAAAGTTGTAGGTTCGAATCCAACGTATATCAATTATTTTTGTAATCCTCAAATGATTATTGACTCTGGCTGTTACTTTGTTCGTTGTTTATAGTTATTAGCGCTTGAAATTGACGAAATTACGTACAAAGGCAGATTTCGCAATAAAAAACCATAAATTTTTTCGTTACGACATATATTTGAAATCTGTGATATTTCCTAAGTTACTCATTATAGTTGAATACTGTAATCTGAAAATTTGGTTTAAATTAAATTCTCTAAATAATTAACATATTCGTATATATAATCACATAAGGATATATAAAATGTTGATAAAACATCTTTGCAAATCAAGTGTTATTTTGCAACGAAATTGTAAATCATAAAAATGGTTATTGTAAGTAAATAAATAAAGATAAATATTTCTCTGATACATTACTTTCATGTAAAATTAACCAAACAACCAGCGCACGCCATATAAGCTTTCGGAAAGAATATATTTTCCCGTTGTTGTAACTTTTATCAATACTCATTTGCTCTTACTGGTGGTAGCGTGTTTTTAAATAGCCTAAAGCCTTCCTCAACGAATGCTCTATCAAGGCAGTGGCCAACCGTTTTCAAAGCAACTCCACAAATATTTATTTTTACAACGCATGTTTTTTTTTAATTGGATACGAGAGGGAGTAGAACCACGGTGTTCCGTGGTAAAAATAAACATATATTAGTGTTATAATATAATAATAAAATGATTATAGTACATGGTAAATTGTAATAATAATATTAAATAAATTTTTTTTCATATGATTAAGAAAAGTTTATAAAATGGTATTTTTAAATTAGTATTTTGGAAATCTTACAGCAGGCGCATTGCAGATCAACCATGTGTGCACTTGCGCCCACGGTCGCGGGGGTTGCCACCTCAGCTCTATGAAATACAAAAATAATTTTTGAAATCCCGACTGATAGTTTCTAAAAATAGCGCGTTCAAATAATTAACCAAAAAACTTTCCCGCATTATAATATGAATATAGATATGAATTTTGGAGACAATGGATCTAAATAAAAAAATCAAATCCAAATACTTGCTTACAAAGAATTACTCTATTTTAATAATACATATAACGTAAGATATTGTATTTAACGTAATTTGGAATCGTGACGCATCGCAACGACGATAATTACACAAATATTATGCTTCTTGTTCAATATTTTTATAGAATGACATAAGCCTATAAATAATCTTCAGTATTTCTTCAAAGGCGGCTCAATAACCATTGAATTTGCATAACCTAATTTCTCGTGACTGCGTCAAATTGCTGACAGATCTGGTGGCCGCACTCAGCTTATAATGGATGGAACGTCGATCTCTATAACACCGTAAACTGACAAGAATATATTCGATCGTTAATGTTCCCCGGTATTACAATCGTATCGATTGATACTTACTGAATAACATTTTGACACCATTTCAATATTAAATGCATATCATATTATACCTTCTGTTTCAAGTTAAAAATGGTTAAAAAATGAAAACATATTTTTTTAATATTATTATTTGCCTATATAGGCAATTTCGCCAATATCAAATGTAACATATACAAATTCAAATTACTCCAGTTTACCGTACAATAACCCATAAACGTAAAACAGATACATGCCTCAAGTCAAAGCAGTCATTTTACATATAATTTAGTGTCTTGGAAGCCGCAGTGATGTTATAGAATGATAAACATACAATTAACGGACACCAAATAAAACCAAGCTCAGGACATTAAATTGGTGATCATAAAAATAATTATTCTTTCTGAGTTTCGAATTCACAACAGTCGACGCGGCGACAGTGGTGGAGCTATGCTATATGTACAGTCAAATCTTTAGTATTTATATTTAAATACTTTAAAATGTTTTTAAAATCCGTATATGGAGTATTGTATACTAAGGCTACAACTGTTCTAGCGTCTTAATTATTATACATTTTATACAATAACCTTTTGATGTCTATTAAAATGCTCTCAATCATATTTATTCGAAATTTCATCACTGTTAAAAATAGTTTGCATGAAGCTAATTCAATTTATCAAATCAATGACGAGAACAATACCGAGGATTTTCTAATTGTAATATGCTCGACGTTTTTTTTTTATTATAATACAACTAATTTTATTATAATCCATTTAATTACAGACATTCTTATTCTCAATTATTTACTGTTGATTATCCATAGTAATATAATTATTAGAAACGGTCAATGTATTTATAGTCTGTTCATACAATAAAACTGTAACTGACCAAAACTATATATGAAATATTATATAAAAATTATAGTGGCGATGTATTTTTTATAAAAAGGCTAAATTATTTTGTTTTGAATTTTTGTCTGTTTTAGCTTGTAACGAAGACTACAGATTACGATGAAGAAAACATTTTATCCTTTGAAACGACAGTGTTCCTTCGAGATAGGAACACAAGTTAAAATTCTGATAAAATAATTCCGCTAAGCACCTAGCTGACAACTAAAAATGTAAGTTATGTTCCATTTATCTACGGTAATTAAAATTCTATAATATAGTGGGTCGAAAACAAAATTTTTGAGTACTGCCGGAAATTCTGTAAACTGCTCCCAAATACCCATTGGTGTTTTCCAGCAATTGGACTTGAGAGCCAGTCTCTCTACTAGATTTGGATTACTAGATTCTACTAGATCTTAGGCCACATCGTCACTTAACATAAGGTGAGATTGTGACCATAATGCTAATTCTATAAATTGTACAAAGAAGTGTTTTTTTTTTTTGTTTAAATATTCCTTAAATTTATTTTTAATGCGTAGTAATGAACCTGTACTGTTCATATAACGCTTTCTGTTTAGCTATTATTATTCTTGAAAAGTCTAGAATTCATTTGACGATAGCCAAAACCCACGCTTTGCAAACCGTTACTCAATAAGTACGTAAATACATTGTACTTATGACGACGCAATTGAACTTCAATCGGTATATAAAAAGTCTGTAATAATAGTAGTTGCGTAAAAATACCATATACAATGCTAATATGTCTGCAAAGTTGCAAAATACGCCACAAAATTTAAATACAATTCAAGTCCTCGTAATGTCATGTGCATAGCTAATATACTAATAAAAATCTACATCTAAATATAGGTGAATAATCCACATAATTTATATATTTGTAATTATAAAATATCTACATCTTAACTCTATAGCTTGTATTACGAAACGTGTAAATTTTGCTGTTGGGAAACGATATCTAATACTAATGAAAAGTACTTGCCAAGCTTTAGGTTTTACAAAATTTAATAACATTGTTTCATAGTGAAGTCAAATTGTCACAGTTGCTACGCGTTTTTTTTTCAGACTATAAGACGCGGAATAAAATTAATGGTGCTCAAGTTAACTCTTTGAAAAAGTATACGAGCAGGTTTAATCTCACCAAAACGTGACGAACTTCTGCTTTAAAAGTTTATAATTAATCCATTTTATTTCCTGCAAAAATAGTGATCAGCTACGCAAATATCCATTTTAATATTATATCCATTATAATGTACCATGAAAATTAATTTAACAAACTATAAAATAAATAGTGTATCGGTAAACTATTTATTGACTACCATGAAGTGAATTATACAAAACTATATATATTCTACAATCATTTTCCCAATGTTACTTGTGCAATAATAAACTAAGAATACTAAAAAGAACAGTGTAGCTAGAAGTAATTATGAAACCTTTAGAATTAATTCAGACTCGACGGTCAAACGAAGACTTTCGTTTTGTTAAAATAAATATTACGTCAGTTGAAGTTCATCTAGTTCTTGCCTTTGTACCTTTTATATAAAACGAAATTAAATCTTCTCTGTATATTGGCTAAGTTCAAGAGGGACGTTATTATGCCAAGAGCAGATTTGATTTATTATATCAGAATAAAATGACCCTCGTTCACTCCCTAACGTTGAAATACCTTTTTGTGTAAAAAAAATGGGGCATGTAAATGCAGACGTAAAGCCGATAATATTTTTTCCGTAATTGATTTAATTTTATAATTGTATTGAAAATCAAACATCATCGTCAAACTTCAAGTAAACGACTTATTTATATTGTATACAAATTGTTACAAATTTTATACCGTACAGAATTACTTAAATTCTTTTAAAGTAAATAGATTTTAATCGCAAAATAACATGTGAAATGTCGATCTGTGTTGTAATATTATTAATGAGACATTTTTTGTACTCTTCTATTAATGCCACTCCTCTTACTGCTACATTTTTGACATCACTGAAATGTTTAGAAAATGCCAGGCTTCCTTGATAGTTTTTATCGTTCTACATTTTTATCGAGAAAGTCAACGAGTATATCAAAAATGTTGTATGTAGACTTTCTTAACTAAAATCACTCTTTCTTAGGTAATACATTCCATATAGTTAAGTCATCGTATACTACAGGTCACTATAAAACATCTAACATCATCAGCAACCCTAAGAACATTAAATATTAAATTGTGTTAGTATAGCCTGTGTTAAAATCTGGGAGTCTATAGAGGTGACAGTTATCAACAAGCACATCCAGATTTTCTATTCATAACTGTACCATCAATATATGATTTAATTTTGATCTCTATTACTAGTTTCAAGCAATAGGTTATTTTATATGTATGGCGGCGTTTCACTTAAAAAGTACTTTGTCAATTCAAGATTAACGGGAAATTTACAGTCTTCCTAAGGAGTATAGGTCAATAGTTTCTTAGGTAAAATAGGCAGTATGTTGAGGTTTAGTTCCCTTAAATATCTGACAAGTTTTATTCGTAAAGGTTTTGGTACATTGAGGACAAAACTGGTAGTCCGCACTATTAGGCGTTGCTTTTATGTAGCAGTTGTAGGTAAAATTACTCCGGTTCAGATAATATATTGCATATATATAAATTGAAATCAGAATCTTACAAAATGTTAAATGTAATAAAGGCAAATCATCAATACCATGGGGATATCATATTAAATATAATGATTGGCTTTAATTTGTTTTTATCCTATTAGTCTATTATCTATATTATTAGTATTCATATATTATTATTTCATTATTATATATATTTATTTCATAAGGAAAACCCGAAGGTTTTCTACTGACATACTATTTCGATGTCAAGTGACATAGAATTTTATAGAATATGTTAACGCATGCACTTTGCATATAGAACATGAATTTTACTGGATACATGAAGGAGGTCTTATACGAAGAACGTTTAAATTTGATATTTCGAACGAAGAAAACATTAAATAGAATGAAAAAAAAATATGGCTGTCAATCCAAATCAGTAGTTCGAGATGGACGAACGTGTGAGAAATTATAGTATCGTGCAGCCTTAGAATACCATATGATATCAATACGTTATATCCCTGATGTCGAGGACACCGCTGTTACATCCATGATGTCCTAAGAAGTGGAATTTAACAAACGAACGCTCCTCTAATTGTACCCAATATCGGTCGAGCGCCTGACCAGAGGGGACCTTACCATGACCAACTCAGCATGTTTGTTTATACACGCAATTCTTTTTTATTAATCTGTGTAAAGAAAACCTTCGGTAACATATATAATTTATTCTCATATTATATTTTCATTTCATTACCTTCTATTATACCTTAATTTAAATTTAAATCATTTGTTCTCGTGACAGGATCAGACAGAACCCTCGATTAATACATATCGCACACTACTTATGCAAAACTGGACTATGGGTCGATCCTGTATGACTCTGCAAAAACAAATACATTAAATTGTATAGAGACAATACAAAACACCGCAATTTGACTTAGTATTGGTTCATTTATTACTCGCCTAATCAAAAGCATTTTGGTTGAAGCTGGAGAATTACCGTTAGAATTAAGAAGAAAAGAAGTGACATTGACTTATGCTACAAAATTTATTTAAATGGGAAAACAAAAGTCGTAAATTTAAAGCTACAGAATATTTTTTTTTAATCATATGAACGACACTCTCACTGTATATAAAGAAGTACTTTCATTTAAAACTGATATTTAAGAATTTACAAGACATTTCATAATACTATGTACAATATTTTATGTTCTACATTCAAGTGGTTTTTTCTCTGAACCCTGAGTGCAGCTTTGTCGCCCGGATATTTTATTCATTAAATAGTATCGTTATACAAATACAAAACTGTTCAAACTTACATACATGTACATACGTATTTGAAGCAACCTGGCATGATTCCTTATATTCCAGATTTAAATTTTGAAATTAAGAAACAAGTAATGATTATTATTAAACTATTTCACTGATGGCGCGAAATACTAAAACTGCTTTTTGCTGATTACTAAAATTTTAAAATTTTTTGATGTTTTTTGCAAATTAAACAATTTAATAATTATTTTTAAACTAAATAATACTTTCTGATATGACTGATAAAGGGATAAGAGTAAGTAAAATTTTTGTCCTACTTGAAAAAAATTGTTAGCAGAATTATGTGTCTCAGCGGCTAAGTGTGAGTCATTAAACTAAGAGGAGTAGAAGTTTGCTTTTGGACGGTCAGAACGAGACTTTGGCTGGCCATATCAACAATTACCGCTCGGCTCGGGGCTCTAAATTAGCCCATGAGCACCGTTCTCCTCGACTTCAGTTTGCTCGAAACTGTGCTTGTTAGACTCTGAAGGAATAGAACAAAGTATTATTTTAGGCCAAAGAAGTCGTTATCCGGGTGTCGCTGGACATTGAAGGGGCCTTTGATAACGCTCGGTGGCCGGGCTTGAAGTCCCAACCGGTGGCCAAACAGTGCCCTAGGAATCTGTACGGTATAGTCTCTTCTTACTTGTCGGACCGGAGTTTCGAGCTCACTTATGCTGGTGTAAAGGTGAGACGGGGGAGTTCAAAGGGATATGTCCAGGGATCGATAGCTGGACCGTCTTTTTAGAACGTAATCTTCGACTCGCTTTTGGTGTGAGCTCGAGTCCAAGCGAGTGTACTGTCAGGCATTTGCGGACGATGTCGTCTTGGTCTTCTCTGGGAGAGTGGTTGGACCAATGCAGGACTTCGCGAACCGGACTCTATAGACCGTGATGGACTGAGGCGTCATATTTAAGTTTCGCTTTGTACCATACAAGACAAAGCCTATGGTGTTCACTAGGAAGCTTAAATTTTATGAACCAGCCATTGTCATGGGCGGAATTCGAGTTGCGCTAGAATCTAAAATTCGCCTGCTTAGTCTGATTCTTGATAGCAAGCTCACTTTCGGGGCACATGTTACTGCAGCCTGTAAGAAGGCAGCCGACATCTATAAGCAGCTGGCATCTGCTGCAAGAGTGAGCTGGGGCTTAAACTAGGAGATCATCAGGACGATATACGTCGCAGTCATCGAGCCTATCGTGTTGTACGCCGCAAATGTCTGGGGCCTCTCTGCGATTAAGCTTTCAATCCGTAAGAAGTTAGATGCGATCCAGAGGGTCTTTTCCCGGAAGACTTGCAGGGCGTATCGCACGGTATCCTTGACGGCTGCAATAGTGCTTGCAGACTTGCTCCTGCTGGACCTCCGGGCGCGAGAGGTGGAGAGACTGTACCGTGCAAAAAGGGGTGAGAATCTGGACGAGGTCGTGGTCGACCGCGAGTTAGAGCGGCCCGTCCCATTTTGGCAGTTCCCTCACCCGGCGCAGTGTGAAGGAAGAAACGTACGAGAGCCTAGAGGCCCCTCCTACTCAGGGCGGCTCCGACATATACACCGACGGATCATAGATCGACGGTGGTGTGGGAGCAGCCCTGACATGGTGGAAGGAGGGGAAGAGTTCAGGTTCTCGACGTTTTACCTGGAGGTCTTCTGCACGGTTTTCCAGGCGGAGCTGTATGCGCTGTATAGGGTGATACAGGCAGTAAAGTGATCCAGATACGGGGATGTCGGCAACTTCAGTGACTCAAAGTCGTCACTGGAGATGCTGGCAAACCCGACCCCGCCGCACCGTCTTGCCCTTGGAGTACAGCAGCTCCTGCGGGAGATCCAAGTAGAGGGACGCTCTGTCCGCCTGCACTGTGTGAGGGCCCACGTCAGTACCGTAGGTAACGAGCGTTCCGAAGAACTAGCCAAAAGGGCCGCACACAAGAAGATCGCGGCGGACTACGACCGGTACCCCGTTGTCGTATGATAAATCGTAAGATTAAAGAAGACCCAATTGTCACTGATTCACGTGCAGATCTTAACAGATCACGGAGGCTTAGCAGCGTACCTGCACCGTTTCAAAATTAAGGATAGCCCAGCGTGTGCCTGCGATCCGGAGACCGCGAGACAGTCTTTCATCTTATTATAGACTGTCCTAGGTTCGGCTTGTCTAGATTTGACACCTTAGCTGGCCTACTGCTGGACGATGACCACCGACCAGCCTTCTTGCAATACATTGAGGAGATTGCTAGATGTGCTGGAATAAGAAATAAATAACATCGGTGGTTCAGACAAATACTAAGTAGTGTGGAAATAATTATATAAGTATTATTAACATTAATTTATTTAAGTGCCTATTGAAAAAAAATAACATATTTTATATAATTTACTACAGAACTTTTAGTATGAGGCATTATTATAGAATTAATATTTATTAACAAATTTTAAGACTTTACAAACTTTTTTCTTATATAATTATAGGATTCATACACTAAATAATTATTTTTTTACGAATTATGGCTCAAGTTACGAAACGCGAGATAAATGTAAATAATGTTAGATGAAAAAGTTGTATTAGACTAAGATAACTTAAGATGCTCAAATCAAAAGAATACGCTTATGAAATAAAGGCAAAATGAAAAAAAAAATCATTACCAAAGTCCCTGATAATGATACGGGTGATGCCGGAGCTTTCTAAAAAAAAAACAATAAGTAAACTTGTTATTTTGTAGACGGGGTCAGTGAATCAGTTACATGGCTGGCGCGCGAAGTATTTGGCGTAATGATTGGGAGTGTAGGTAAGTACGTGTACTACTTTGGGGTTGGGATGAACTTCGGCCTTTTAGAAAAAAATCTTTGTTAGGTCTTAATAAATGCATATATGGACGGAAGATACATATCTTTATGTAAATCTATATTACGAACATGGGCCTCACGGCTAGGACGGCTATGCAGATGAATCTGTTTTGCAACACCTGTACTTTGCGAAGGATGATGCACGCAGCGTGAGCGAATACGGGGCAACTGTAAGTAAGTATGGGTCAGATGCATACTTTGTTTATTGTGAGCATATGTCTTAGTGACATTTTGCTCTTAGAGGAGGTTAGATTCCGTAGCAGAGCCATAGCTGTGGAGGCTTTTTTCTGTACATAATGTATATGTTTGTTGAAGGTTAAGCGCCTATCTAAAACTACACCAAGGTATTTAGTTTGATTAGCCCAGGGGTAAAGCGAGAATAGGGCTCTGTCCGCTTTGTAGCAGAAGCAGCGGTCCGATAGGTAAGCAAGGATTATGCGGACTAGCCTGTCCGGAACTTGTAAGATATTGAGTTTAAATATGACACCTTCGTGCCAGACCTCATCGAAAGCTTTGGCTATGTCAAAAAATACGGCAAGTGTGCGCGTAGGGTGGCGTAGCGCCGTGAAATTGCAGTGAATAGGCTCCGTGAGGAGGAGCACTTGGTGGGTGCACGAGTGCTTGGGTCGAAAGCCGAATTGCTCGTGTGGTAAAAGACATTTGTCTGAGACAGTGGATTGAAGTCGGTTCAGAAGGAGCCGCTCGCATATTTTACCTATCGTATACAGGAGGCTTATGGGGCGGTAGCTTTTCGGAAGGGATGCCTTTTTTCCGGGTTTACGGATAGCTATTACCGTTGCCTTTTTCCAAGCGGTTGGAAAATGGCAGTGAGTTATGGCTGCATTGAAGATTCATACCAGAAGAAGTATAAGTTTATCAGGGAGAAGTTTGAGGGCTTCATTCCTGATTCCGTCGGGACCAGGGGCTTTCTTTAGTTTAAGGCGTTTTATAATCGCGAAGACTTCATCAATTGTAACCAGGTCTAAGATTTCGATTGGGGGGTCTTTCTTATTGATTGAATTGTTCGATCGACCCTCCCGATATGTCCGGAATTTATGGTATAATATTCATAGGGATTAGGGGAACACTGTTGTGCGAGAGTGACAGCGAGACAGTCAACCTTTTCTAGACTTTCGAAGGCGGGCGGATTTCTGGGGCCTCTATCTAACGGGGGCATCGCGGACGAATAGATGCTCTTCTGTACACAAACGAGATCCCAGAAGGCGAGATGAGACGGTTTGATTTTTTCTAAGAGGCTGTCCCATCTTTGACCACGGTGTTCAGAGATTTAACTGATCTTTGTAGGTTACGTAGCCGTACGCGATTTTCCTCCGTCGGATAAATGTCATCAGTCATCATGTTCAAATGTCATCAGGGAGTGTCCTTATGAGTTTATTTCGAGGTTTCCCTGATGACATTCTGGAGGTGACCAACCAGGGAGTCAATCGCCACATCGGCCTTGGTCACAAACTTTATCTTGTCGGGAATCCTATCTAAGTGAGGAGAGGAGAGATTATTTAAGAGATAGTGTCTGAGCTTTGGATAGTCAGCCACTTTGACTGAAGCGGGTGTGTGGTCACCCGGGTGAACTAGTTGCAGAACTACTTGGCGGTGGTCGGATTCTAGTTCATGTACGACTTTGATTTACCGAACCTGAAACGCGATCCCTTTTAAAAGAGCTATGACTAAAACTGAAGGGCGGCAGTTAGCTTGATAACTAGTTGGCTCTGAGGTAGCAATTACGGCGAAGGTAAGCGCATTTTCTAGCCATTATAATATCCTACCATTAATGGTAATACGAGGGTTGTTGTATTGAATGTGCCCGCTATTTAGATCGCCAGCCACTATAACAGAGTCGCCGAGCGCGAAAAGCGTCTCCAGATCCGACTGAAGGAGAGTTTTGTTAGGTGAAAGGTACGCGGAAACGATAAAGATAGTGGGATGACCGGTCATACCCACTCTACACACCGAGACTTCTAAATTTATAGGTTCGGGAGGATCTATTGGCATGCAATATAGTGACTTTCTATAATATATGAGCGTATGGCTGCCTCTTACGCAAATAAGATAATTTCTTACTATCTTATAGTTCGCAATCGCTGGGTTGTGCAAGCTCGGTTTTAGAAGTGTTTCTTGTACTAGAAACACTTCTATTTGCCGTTCCTTAAGCAAGCTAGCTACCAATTCGTGTTGGGGTTTCAGGCTACGCGCGTTAAAAAAGGACAAAGATAGGCCTCGGGGTCTAATCTTATCCTCCATAGCGAGTTTATTTAGGAGAAGCGCGGATAAGGCGTAGCATGGTCCTTGCAATACCTGGGAACCACTTAATGGCTCTTGGACGGCCAAAATCCTAACTAGTGCTAATCATATCGTTGAACGCAATAATATCATCTACGGAGTGTTCTTCTAGTAGTTCCGCCAGCCAGTCGATGCCTTTCAAACCAGTGGACAAGTACAAGATCAAACAATTTTTTGGTGATGCGGTGGTACATACGGTTTACCTGGTGGACCGGAAAGTTTTGTTCCTTGAGGTACGCAAGGATTTCCTCCTCGGAGAGTTCTTTGAGGACGCGCCTAATAACCACGCGCAATAAACAATCTTCTTCCAGGGTGAACGTGAAGAATTGGTGTTTTCCTTCTCTAAGGTAGGCGGTGAGATTTTTATAATCTATGGGCGTAGGGACTGTAATTTGAATCCCTGAAAGGGTGCTACGGGCTCTAGTGTAACGGATTTTCGTAGTATTAAGTTGCGTGGAAACACTCAACCAGGCTGCTTTATCAGCGATAGTGACGAGTGGTGGTGGGCGCATTGGTTTTTCGGTCAAGGCCACGGGGCCGGGAACGAGAGACGCGGAAGTTTGGAGGGTTGTAGGAACGCGGGTCTTTTCGGTGCGCCAAGTCTTTGCTACTTTCAATTCAGTAGTTACTGGTGAAAGTAATAATTTGTTTTTAGGTTTGACTCTACTGACTAGCGTAAAGTCGTTGTTGGTATTAGTGGAATCGGGCTCCTTCATGTCAGTCTCGTTGGTTTGTGTCGGATCCGGGGTGAGCGGCGAAAATGAATTCGCCGTGGGTATCGCGTGCGGATCATACGAGACAAGCTACTCGAATTGTCGCGGCATTGGTAACTCGGAAGTAGGAAGTATCGGACAGACGGATGCCTGTAAGTGACAATTCACAGGCGTTAGCGACGTGGAAGCGTACATGCAAGAAGTTGGGATCCGTCGTTTAGATTGGGCACTGCGGTTTCCTGACTTTAATCTAATTGTGCATGTCATTTTCATCATCGTCATTTCATTGTACGGAGTCATTAAAAAAGAGTGAATACGTATTCCTCAAAACGTTATTAAAATTATGGTAGAAATTATGCCCAGAAGGATTCAAGCCGTGATTTTGGCAAGAGGAGGTCACATCCGGTATTATGTTTTTACATTAGAAACTATATTTAGTAACAAAAAAGTCTTGTCTTTATTACACATCACTTCTTATTGTTAGGACGTATACATCGGTATTATTCGAAATTAATTTAAAAAATACCAGATTCACTTCACGTATATTTATTTACCCAATTACGAGAATGGAGACTAATTCAAACAAATGAATTTAAAATAATTAACTGGAATCGATCTTCAAATGTAAATTAAGTGCCATTTTTTTCGCAAATGAGTTTCTAACACACTAATAACATTGTTTTTTTTTTTTTTTATTAAGATAATGTTAATTTAGAAAGTTTAAAATAAATAAGTATTTGCCTAAAAACAGGCTATACATTGCTTAAACTTATTTAGAATCGTAGTTTCCAAATAGAATTTACGATGGCAACACGTAGCAAACTACGCTGTCCGTAAATTTAGATGTCTACATAGTAAAACTCGTAGATACTCCTACATGGATCATCATGTATTTATACAATTCTCTTAGCTCACACGCAATTCCAATACAAAACTAAGTGTGCTTGAATTCTATTAGTTATTAATTACATTACATCCAAATGATTTACCTCACTAACTAACGAGTCCTTATGAATTTAATGTAGCTAAAAAAAAATTATAGGTAAATTATTTTATAGCGCCGCATTCTCGAAATGTGCATGGTAGCACTACACAAAAAAATTTTTTGTGGCCTGAATTTCTCTTATAAAAGTTATTTTAAATCATTTCCTTGTTTAACTTAGAATGCAGACTAAAATACCTTAAGTTAAGTCGACGATTTAATGAAGCAGTGAAGAGTCTTCTAAATTAATGAAATGTAAAGATTATCTTGGATTTAGGTGCATTTGAATTGCCAAATTTATTAAATTAATTCGCTCCTTCGGGCACTGATTGTCTTTTGTATCAATTCAGGGATTGAATTTGATATTATCCCAACACAATACTATCGGTAGATTAGAATATGTTTATTCAAAGACATTTGATTAAATCTCTGGTATATTGTTCTTGTTAAAATGAAATTCTATTTTTATAGATGTAGTGTTTGGTCACAATCTCAACTGATTTTAGGAGACGATGTGTTGATGGTAACACGCTAAGCCTTGTAGGATTTGTGAACTTACATTTAAGTGAAACTGCCGAAAAGCCAGCTAAGAGCTAAACGGTTAAACCTCTCTTTAATAGACTATCCAGGTATTGATACAAAATAAGTATCTTTTCAATTATGACGGTGATTTATTACCTAATATATTTAAACCACCGTCATAATTGAAAAGATACTTATTTTGTACCAATACCTGGATAGTATATATATATAAGTATATATTTATGTAGATATATATATATATATATATATATGTATAATGGGTGGATCAGTATTACTTTAGTTCATAAAATAACACCACATACATCATTTCATTAAATTTCTGTTATACGCTACTATACAAAAGTACATTCAGTAACATTATGTTTAAGCCGGTAAAACTAAATGTAATATGTAAATTATAAGTAAAAAATTTAAATGCATATAAGAACAATGCTAAGTTCGTTACTGCTTTAAACCGACATACTCATATTCTATGGTAGGAGTTTGCAGGGCAGCCCATTAAATTCACACAAGTACCTTGTTTTCTACGAGAAAACTAAGTCTAACTTATGCTTGTTCCTAAGCACTCGACTTGGAGGCGTTCTCTTAAATTGTTTGTAAAAGTTTGTTGTTCCTTGATAACTTTGTAGTTAATTTTTTTTTTATAAGATTTATAATTCCAATTCTGTGGAACATTTTATTATATAATAAGAGCATATTGTACGTGTATTTATTTGGTTTTTTCCGCTCAACATATTTCAGTCCTCTTAGTATAGTATGTCTCATATTAGATTGTAGAAGTAAAAAAAGTTTATTTATTCACCCAACGGTACGTATACATTAAATAATGAATATAAAGTGATACAGGCACAAAACAAACACTACTAACATCAGAACCAATGAGTAATGTACTGCGTCGGTATATATGTTCTATTCTCAGCACTATTGCTACACTAAATTAGCATAGCTTTGATATTCCAACCTAGTCTTTATATTATAAACCAAGGTGTGAACGTCACCGACACAATTAAAAATAAGAATCAGCTTTTATAAATAATTTTTGTATTTTTTTTACTATGAAAGTATACAAATTAAAAAGAAATATAAATAAGAAGATGACCACCAAAGAATTGTGTTACAGAGGAGAAATTGCTTTTACACTTTGAGGAAGACGCCAAGCTACGAATATGGTTCCAAAATGAAACTTTTTCAAACGTTACTCGAAAGGTTTGGACTGTTGTAGAGCAAAAACTGTCAAAGGTAAATCTTTCCACCGTTATGACACTGTACAGTACAATGAACCTCGAAAAGCCATGGATATGTGTTTCGAAGTAACCAGCATATTTAGTAATTAACACATTACTATACGTCCTTATTGAGAATCTACACTGATATACAGGCTAAGCAATACTTCGTAAGGATAGTAGATAACGAGGCGAGAAATGCTCTACCATCATTCGAAGATTAAAATTAATAATTGTTTCATGTGTTTAATTAAAAAAAATACAGAAAGTACAGCATATCAACTTACAATTATGGAGTATTATATCATTTCTAAAAACATCTGTACATCATAAATATATTTTATTATATCACATTTTTTATATTACTTTCTTGTTGCAATAAAAAGATAAATTAGATATAGCATTCAAATGTTATTTTAAAATTCATAAAAAGTCAGATGGTACAGCACGTTTAAAATCTGTTGCCGAATAATACCTATGGCCCCCCTCGGACTCAAGCGCCCTGCGCGCTCGCCTCACTAGTTCGGTGAAGCTGTAATAGCCCCTCAGGCTAACAGTGTAGATCCCATAAAAAAAAAGAACTTGCAAAAAATAATTAAATTTACAGACAGAACCTTCAATTTCGTATTACTGTATAGTAAAGATTGTATTATAATCAATTATGTGCTATAGTTTACTAAATTTTTTTAAAAATTCTTTAAGCGATGATAGCTCCGTGGTAGTGTGTACGGACGCCGCGTCAAAGGACGTGAGTTCCAATACACCTACAATGAGCTTGAGTTTTCGGTGAAGGAAAACATCATGAGGAAACCATAGCATGGTGGTAGGGCTTTTTCTAATGGTCGCCTGTCTATCTACCACACTCAAGTTGAAAATCTACCGCCAAATACCAATAGTTGTGTTCGGGCAGTGGCACTTGAAAGCCAGTCCCTCCACAGGTTTAGCGTTTCCACTAACTTGGGCCGTGTCGTCACTTAAGATCAGGTGAGATTATAGCTATAACGCTAAAACCTATAAACTACAAAAATAAATAAAGAGAACGTATACCAGCATAACTGAAACATAAAGCTTAAAAGAAGGTATGTATTAAATAAGATATGATCGATTTTAACGTTGATTACCTAAGCATAAAACTTAAAGTTCCGTTAAAACATGCCTAATTAAAATATTTACTTTAGCACGATAGGAACACATTGCCGTTACAGGTTCTGCTTCCTCGGCGAGCGTCAGGTGGGTCTAAGCAAAATGTAAATAGGCCTGATTATTCGCACTCGACGTTTTGAGTTCGTTAATGTCAGCAGTATAAAAAAGGACCGCGTTTTATGTTTAATTTCCATTCTCTCTGAACGTTGAGTAGCGTCCTTCTAACATTGAAAAGGGAATAATTTAAAAAAATATTTTTTATAGGTTCCGCTATAGAAACATATCATAATAAAACTTCATAATAATATAACTTTTCAATGGAAAAACTCGATATTTACAGAAAAATATAAATATACGTAACAGCTTAGTCTTATTATACTTGTTTCTTTGTATTGAACCAAATTTATTATAAAAAATTTATTATACATTGCTACCACGCTAAGTTTCGGGAGTCCCAATATCACTTAGGAAAATTATTTATATATGATTCACAAATTGTTCTGAGTCTGGGTGTTAAAGTTGATTCTAATAATTGTTTATTTGTAAAGGCACTTGCTATTTCGATAGATTCCAATAGAGCGTGTATAGTTATTAAAATCTTCGCATGATTTGGAAGTGGATAGTTCAAGATCCCCAGAAATTAATGTAGAAAATTTTATTAGTCATCAGTTTTGCACTACAATATTGAAGAAAGTAAAACTAATCTACAAACATAAACATGTAGTATCTATATTACACAATAATGTATTATTACATACATATAATATATATATATATATATATATATATATATATATATATATATATATATATATATATATATATATATATATATATATATATATATATATATATATAATATAATATAATATAATATAAAACATATATTAAGTTTATAATCGAAATTATTTAAATATGATTAGCTATTTAATAGCTATATATGCCCAAAAACAGTAATGTTTGTAATTTTCTTCACCTGTAGGGGTTAATTTCTGGAACTACTAATCTGATTCGAATTTAATTTTAATAGAAAATACTTTGTACGTGATAATTCCCGGAACAATAGAATCCATTAGCAAACCGATACCAAAAAACTACCATATTTTTTAGACCGAACTGTAGACTAACATATTATAAGTGTACTAACATAGTATAAGTGTGTAAAATATTCTTGAAATCCTAAAAGAAAGATTTTTCCTTTATATTGTTAACTGGTTTATCGATATGCACATTAGTTTCATTAGAAACGGTTTGAAATAGTTAATGTTCTATAATATTTTTCCACACTAAAAGACGTATAACACTGACGAAATTACTATTTAATACTACGTATCTAATAGTATTAATTAATCTAAATCTAAATATAAATTTATTTTAATCTAAATCTAGATTTAATCTAAATCTAATAGTACGTATATAAATCCCAATACTGATTTTAAAAATATAAAAAATTAATGACAAAATACTCTGATATAATCCATTTGCAAGCCTCGCTAACCTTATTTCCATATTATATTCCAATTAATCAATGCTAGCCTTATTTGTATGAAACTGTCTTATTGTTATGAAATTGCATACGTACACAAAATATATTTCAATAAAATCGGTCCACCCGTTTACATGAGAAGAAAAAAAGAACACATGAACACCCAAGTTGTATATACTTAAAAACTGCACTGAATTTTACAATTAATTAACACTATTCACAGATGTAGAACTATAACTATCATAAGACAAGTCGCTTTATGTATTAACAAATAATATAAAATTTTGTAACTCATATACTATTATTACTATATAACTCATAAATATTCCTGTCTAAAGATATTATAATTCACTCATAAATATTTAAAAAATCATCCCGAGACATCAGAATTCAATCTATTTAACAAAAGTGCTCCGTAAATAAAAATATACATTACAACGTATCAAAAGACATGTAGATTCTAAAGTCTGCGCTATGCACTCGTCTTTTTAAAGTTTACTCCTTTCATATTATCTCCGCTTCAATTTCCCAGTGCAATTTATATGCACTTTGTGGTGACGCGGCACGTTGCCCGCTCTAAAGCATCTCGCTGCAGCGTTTATTCGTGGAAAGTGCTGCTGTTAAATGCTGTTTTTTTCTCCTGAAGAAGAGTCTTGATGATGCCGTTCATAGTTAATGAGCAGCCAGTATCCGACGGGTGTTACCGTGCAAATTGCCCGCTCTTTAGAAGGCTCGTCGTTTGCCAACTCGACTGAAGCCGTTCTTCCGTGAAAGACGTTTCCGACCGTATATTATTGTTTACTACCGGAATGACTTCCTTTTAATAGCACACCTAGTGAACACTGAGTTCTGAAGTTCTGACACGCAACCTATTTTCTTTATGTTCTGTTCAAAATATACACATACCTCATCAGATGTTAATTGTTTATGTTTTGTTAGTATTTTTTATAAAATAGGGAGTAAACAAGCAAGTGGATCACTTGCTGGTAAGTGATCACCGGCGTCCATGAATACCCAAAAGACCAAAGGAATTGCAGGTGCGTTGCCGGCCTTTCATAAGCTTATAAAGGATATATATATGCTAACGCGTTTCAATATGTATACTTTTACTTATGTCACATCCGTTTACATTGTTATTTTTGCATTCTAGGCATTATTTAATATAATAATACTAGATCCGACTTGGAACGGTAACACATCGTATCACTAAATTGCACATATAGAATAATAAATAATAATAATAATAATAATTAATAATATAAATACTTTATTCAAAATTGTTTTACATGTTTTACAATTTGGTTTACGCAATAAACAGAAAACACAAATATCACGCGATTTATGACCACCAGGCTGCCAAACTAAGATTCCCTGTATCTTGGCAGCTGGCTTGTCTCCGACTAGGTATAGATGCGTGCTGTATCTGTCGATCCCACAGTAGGGAAATGAAATGAAGAAAATATTACAAATTAAGAAACATGACAACTTGTGTATGTATGTGGGTGAGTGAGTGTGTGTGAATGTAAAGTGTATGCAGTGTGAAGCAAAAGTGTACAGTACATGAAATTATGTTTATTCTACAGTTTTGAGTAGCTCCTCTGTTTCTTCGTACGACTTATTCATAAGCCATCTTATTATTATTTTTTTACTTTCATACTTTGTTTTTCCCTAGATAAAGACTTCGCGATTAATCTTATTATATAAATAATCTCCAAGAAAACAGAAAAACCTATGTGAAAATGCTGTGAAAAACAGGTTCGTTTTACAAATTATGTCCTTACGACGTCGAATTGTGGTTATATTGGGTTTATATAGCAATGATGAATGTTTCTTTAATACTACTTGCTGTATAAATAATTGACGGATCGACAAAACTTCGGCTTTATTATATAACAGAAAAGTAGAATAAACCTTCCATAACGTGTTTTTCCCGTGTATGCCCTATTTTTGGGTTAGACATTTACTTAGTAGCTTTTGCAGTAGCATTTATATAATAACAATATAACATGATGGCAGTATCTATATATATATCTATATGTCTTGTATACTTAATCTAATTATTACAAGGTTTGTATTAATTTCGTACTCATAATTCAACTATTCAAAAATTCAAAAAAAAGTTCAAAAATATTCAAAAATTGTAAAGCACAGATTTAATACGCTCTTTATACACTCTGTGGTTATAATTTTTTACGAACATTGTTGTACTTTGTGCTCTTAATTTCTATACAGAAACAAGTTCATTGATATAATTAGATCACTTTTAAACATTTAAATATGTCTTCTGTCTTCTGACAAAAAATGAATTGCGTCAAGGAAACTAAATATAAATAATTAGAATTGATAGCATACCAAACAGTTAGACTAACATGGTCCTAAGAATAAAGTCTTAAGTTTTATTTTCGTGAATAATACATTTTATGTTAATCGCAACTAAGAGCAGAGCAACCATGGACTATTTTAAACTAAGAATAAATTTATTACGTGGTATGCCTGCTTAATTGAGCGAATTAGAATTTAATCTACCATTCTTTAAAGTTTTCTATCGGTTGTTCACGTAGAGTACTCGTGTATTTACGTCAAGTAGTGAAATGAGAAATATTTAAATAATATTAACAATGTTTATTTTTAAGTAACGTGAACACCATTGAAGCGTTTCTAACGCTCGAAAATCGCATTGATCATACATCCGACCACCACGTTACATGTTGAATAAATTCTAATGTGCTTATTTTTAAACTGCATCAATTGTGTGTGAATTTCGTCTAAACATCATTTCGACGTCCAATAGTTATTGTTATTGTGTCCTCTGTTTTAGTTATTGAACGGAGTGCGCATGTGACAAATTTTATTATTAGGAGAAGAACTGTAAACGGGAACACACGAGTTGATGGTTCTAGTTCAAACCTACTTAGTGTCCGTTTTGCTTTTAAAAACGAATAATGTGTATCTCGCGTTAATAAATTTCACTTTTTTAATAATTGTTTTATAAATGAAATATGAATATTTAAAGGTTGTTATACAGAATGGTTAGTGAGAACAAAGAAATCGGTAAGCTTTACATTTAAATATGACTTACTTTAAAAATATAATATTAATAACGATGTTATGTTGAAGCAAATGGATATTTAAGCAAAGACAACCCAGTATCTCAGAACTGGTATGTTAGTTTAAATATCATGTGTTCAACAATACCATATGATGAAACTGTGTTCCGGTGCAGAGAACATAATGATGAAATCATAGAAATCCTGTATTTGATTACACTATTAAATACATCCTTAAGTTGAAATTATTTTGACAAGTACAAGTTCCTCGCATGTTTACGCCTTATCATTTGCATTTTAAGACCAGTTTTATACTAGTCTTAATAAATTATCATTTACGGTCGAGCTGACAATAAGCATTAAGTTTTATTCTTATCAAACGTTAGACTATAAAAAATACAATAAAATGGTTAAAGAATATTTTTAATAACAATAATTTATTAATTACTTTGTTTACGTGGATATTTTTAAATTTACGTAGGAAATTGCGTATCTTATTTCAATTGCAAGTAGGTCGTTTTCTTTTATTATAACGCTAGTATGAATATTTAACTCAAGTTTTTACTACTTAATATTTTTGAAGTTTTTCTTGAATTCAATTGAATTCAGTAATTTCTAAGTGATGCGAGCACTAAAAGACATACATTCAGAAATAAATTTTATTCGTTGTTGATTATCTCATTTAAATTGTTTCAGGTATATAAGAAAATATTACAAATAATAATACTAACCCGTTCGAATTCAATAACACCAAAATGTGAGTTAGTATAACATATCATTTTTTTTTTGTTTCTATTTAACATGCAAAAATGAAGAGATAAACTACACTAAGTACGATATTATTGATACATTTAGATTGATGATATGTTTTTTTATTCAAATATGACATATATGCAAACAAGGCTGTCAATTTGACACAGTTAATTGTTCTACAGTACAGTACAGTACAGTAATCTACACGATTGGATTATTTACAATAAATAAAAAATGTTTACTGTTTTTGGTACTATTAAAACTGAATAGGTACAACCTAGACTGAACATTTTTTTTTATTTACAGCTTTGATTCACAAACCTTTATTGCTGAACATTCGATAAAATGTAAATGAAGAAATGTATATCAAATCACTGAACCGTTGGTATCAACTAATCTAAAAGTTTTTCACACATGCGTGTACAATATCTCCCTTTGTTACCGTAATATTTTTCTAATTTCATATAATAAACGAGTAACAAAATCAATCAAATGTCTGTACAAATTAAATTGATTTTATATTTGATTTTTATTTTATTTAGAAAGAAACTAGTTTTAATTAACAATAAAATATAAATTTATATGTAAATTTTTTTTAGACAGTCGCCGAATAAAAATTTGAAGACAATGCTCGTTAAAAAGTTTTTCATTAAATTTCCTTCGATACATGAAATAAAACAATATATCGGGGTGGTGTTATGTGGTAAGTATATATATATATATACATATATATATAACTTGTTAGTATATCTGTAAATTACATGTGGTTAGCCTTGTCTCACTTTCTCAGACTTGTATTTAAAAATAGCGTCTCTCTAGATAATTAAAGGAATTCTTATGTCACAAACATTTAAAATTTTAAAAATATGAAAATATACATGAGAGCCAGATGATGAAAACCAGAAGCATTTATTTTGTTTTATTAGTTAGTTACTAAATAAATAATATTCAAAAAGTTATTTTGTTTTTAAGTATAATTTTGTTATTAAAATTTAATTTATGCGAGCTCACATAATATAGGTAAATATCATAAGCCAGAAGCAGAAGGCATTATACAAGTAAATTAATATTAGCATTCGTTTTGAAACTTTTCAGATTTCACAACATTTGTTTGTTGGAGAAAGTTAAGTCTGTCGAAATGTTTACTAAAAGTAAATCAGAGTATATAGGTATATATAATGTATATGAAACAAATGTAAACAAGATGAGCGTTACATTATCTTAAATTAAATCATAATCTACAGACATAATTGGATACCAGCTTGTTTTAGTATTTTTTTTTACCCGGCTATGTAAATTTAGACGTTTATGATCCACGTCACAGAACTTGCTATTTCATAACGTAACAAATATGATTAATAATTTAATACACGACAAATTGAATTTGATATATTAATTTATAATTTCTTTATAATATATAATTACATAGCTACAAATATGAAACTCTCAAAATGCTAAACAAAATATAAATAACTTAAAAATACTGATAAACATTGGTTAAAATATACATATTAGAAAATAATTTCTTCGCAATTTATATGAAAACTCAATACATTTTTTCCAAAGTTTATTTAGATTAAATAACAGTATATATGTACCATTTTGTTAGATGACTTTCTGACATCTTGTAGGTAGCGCCATGAATCTGTTGCTATAGAAATATTGGTACTTTTGATAGAAAACGCGATAATTAGTTTTGGCAGTCCTCTCTTGATGTTAACCTGACACTTCCTAAATAATTTTGAAGAGACAGAAACTGGTGGAAAGCTGAGGGTGAAGGTCCCACCCCTCAGCTAAACTCTCTTAATTTTTGCTGAGTGGCTAAAAATGTGTGTGGTCTGGCATTATCGTGATTAAAGACCCTTTCTATTGAACAATTCCTGCCACTTCCTCTCAAATTCTTGCTTTAATTGCATTAGTTGTTGGCAGTGGAGATCCGTTTCACGCTCATAATGAACTATGCTCTTTCAATTTTACCGGACACACAGTATAACCTTATTGCAAGTTAACCCCGATTTTGCCACAGTCTGTGAATCTCGACCGACTTTTGACCATTTTCGCATGCTTTGTCGTACGTGATCCAGTTTTCATCACCAGTTATTAATCTCTTTAAAAATGATTCGGATTCATCACGTCTCAATAAAGAATCGCAAATGAGTTCACGGTTCATTAGGTTAATTTCACTAAGCTCGTGTGGCACCCAAATATCGAACTTTTTTGTGTACCCAGTTTTTTTTTTAAATGGGTCAAAACTGTTTATTCGTCTATACCCAGTTCTTCAACTATGTCGTAACTACTGATATTCCAATCTTGCTCCACTTTTTCGAAATTTGCGCCCGCTTTATCCGTAATAGGGCGACCACGGCAAGGTGCATCTTTGACACCAAAATTTCCGGATTGAAGACGCTTAAACCAACTTTATGCTACTCTTACTGATATTGCATTAGGTTCATAAACTACACAATATTTTTTTTGCGCGACTTATATTGCATTTTTCCCTTTTTTGTAATAAAATTTTAAAATGTATAGAATTTCTTTATTAAGTTCACTCATTTAGACAAAAAAAAAACAAATAAAATAGCTGAAAACAACATTTTACTATCTTGTTTTTTTTTTAAATGTAATCTTTTTAATATCATCAAAACTAGCCAGATACAAATACTACAATCAAAGAGATAATACTACAAGTTTATACATACTATGTGCAAAAAGATTTTTTCCCCCGACCGATAAATGGTATACTCAAACTACGCTATATCGAAGAAGCAAGCTATAATTAATAGTTATTTGTCATGCACTCGTTGCTACATTTCAGTAAGATTATATGTATGTAAATAAAAGGTAAAAAGAAAACAGAAAAGTGTACAATTTAGAAAAATTTAGATTTTATATAGTAGGCATGTTTAAGATATCATGGTAGGCATGTAGAAGGTATGTTAGGATATCTCGAAATGCATTTCCCATTCATTCACCCAACTAGTGGTAGTGCCATGCTGCGCACCTTCGGGTACCAGCCGAATGGGCTGGCACGCCCGGGAAAAAACCACTGTCTCACGGAAAACTGACGTCAAGTGGCAGCCTCGCTGTCGCGTTTCGTTCAGCCTGTGAGAGTCCCAGAGGCCAATTCCCCATCCTTCCCCCATAATATGAAAGTGCAAAATTTGGTTCGTCTACCCCAGGAGGGTACCACCAGCATACATCGCGGTGGAGAATCCCTTTCTGGACGTCCACTTTCAAATCGTACACTACCTGAGCGTGAATATTCAGGCTGCCCTCCGTATTCTGGAGGGGGGCAATTTTGCGCTCTATGTTAGGAGCAAACGAAGCAGGCAACATAAGGCAGCACCTTCTACGCTTGCTGTGGACTTTTGCAACATAGGGGGGCTGAATTCTAACTTGAACGCCGCCCACTTCCATCTTGAGACGGCGAAGCCGGCCTTGCTCTTCCTTACCGAGACTCAGATATCTTCTCCGGCTGACACCTCTTTCCTCTCCTACCCATGATACAACCTGGAACATTCCTTTGTACCACAGGCCGGGGTGTGCGTGTACGTCAGAGAGGATATCTGCTCTCGTCGCCTCGGCAGCCTTGAAGGGCGGGACCTGTCCATCCTCTGGCTACGTGTAGACTGTTACGACCATCCGCGAATCTACGAGTGCCTGTATAGGTCCCATAGCGGTAATGCCGAAACTGACCGACTCATTGAGCACATGCAAATTGCTACAGATTCCGTGCTGCAGCAGATCCCATCCACAGAGATCGTGATTCTCGGTGACTTTAACGCCCACCACCCAGAATGGCTTAGATCACGTACCCACCGATCATGCGGGGAGATCTGTTCACGGTTTAGCCTTGGCATATGATTTGACACAACTTATCACCTCGCCTACGCGAATCCCAGATGCGGAGGAGCATATACCTTCCCTGGTGGACCTTCTGCTAACCTCTCATCCGGACGGCTACCTAGTTTCCGTCGATCCACCTCTTGGTTCGTCGGACCACTGTCTTGTCCGGAGTACAGTGCTAGTTACGCGCTCAATACGGCCTCGCTTTGCAGGCCGCCGCCGCGTATGACATTATATGTCTGCGGATTGGGACGGGATGCGATCATTCTTTGCGTCCTACCCATGGGGGCAGATTTGCTTCTCACTGGATGATCCAGATGTCATTGCTGATTCTATCACCGATGTGGTGCTTCAGGGTATGGAGCTCTTTATTCCATCCTCTGCAGTGCCGATCGAAGGCAAATCCCAGCCTTGTTTTGGTCACTCTTTCAAAACGGCATTACGCCGAAAGCAGGAATGCTACGAGGCCTGGGCTGACGCTTCGGCGTGTAGTGATGTAAATACCAGTGCATTTAAAAAGGAGTATAACTCCTCCTCTAGGTCCTTCAAAAGTATTATTGCCAAGGCGAAGTCGGAGCACATCGGCAGAATTGGCGAGAGACTGACGCGTCTCCCGTCGGGAACACGTGCTTTTTGGTCTCTCGCTAAAGCTGTCTTAGGGAATTTCTGTAAGCCTTCCTTTCCACCCCTGCACACGGAGGATGACTCGCTGGCCCATACCGCGAAGAAGAAAGCCGATCTTCTGGGCTCGTTCTTCGCGTCCAACTCGACTCTGGATGACCAAGAAAATTCATCACCGATAATCCCGCGGTGCGATACTATGATGCCGGAGGTTAAGTTCCGGCAAAGTGCAGTTCGCAAAGCACTTCTTTCCTTGGACATTCATAGGTCGAGTGGGCCCGATGGCATCCCTCCGATCGTGTTGCAGACATGTGCTCTGGAGCTGGCACCGGTTTTAACGCGTCTTTTCCGGCACTCCTATGCATTAGGTGTAGTCCCGAAATTCTGGAAGGCTGCTTAAGTGCACCCGATCCCAAAAAAAGGCAACCGCTCGAATCCGCCCAACTACAGGCCTATAACCATCACCTCCTTGTTCTCCAAGATAATGGAGTCCATGATCAACTCCCAGCTCCTACGGTACCTAGATGACCTAGATGGGCAGAAGCAATTGAAACCAAGGGGGAGGCGCTTGCAGCCAGTCTGGACGTAGCGAAGGCCTTTGATCGGGTAAAGCACAAAACGCTTCTTTCGAAGCTACGGGCTTCCCGAGAAATTATGCAACTGGATCAACCGTTTTTTGGCAGATCGGAGCATCAAGGTCGTCGTCGACGATGCATGCTCTGATCCTAAATTTGTCAACCCACAAGGCTGCATACTGTCTCCAACTCTGTTCCTTCTGTATATCAATGACATGCTGCAAATCAGCAACATTCATTACTATGCAGACGATAGCACTGTTGATGTACTGTACACTGGCCGTGCTAATATTTTTCAGGAATACGTTGACGAGAGCCGGAACAAACTTGTGTCGGAAGTCGAGTCTTTGTTAACCAAAGTCTCCGACTGAGGTCGACTAAACTTAGTCCAATTTAATTCCAAAAAGACACAAGTTCAGGCTTGTGCAGATATTTTTACCACACTGATTACATGCAGATATATACAATGTACACATTAAAATTGTCAAATTTTACTTAATAACTCTCAAAAAGTAAAAGCGATTTAAATGTATGTCAAAGAAGTGAATATAGTAGGTATTATATATGGGTATTAAAGGTACCAATATCAAATATAAAAACACTCAGTATAATTTATAATTACTTATATATTCATAACAGTACAAATTTTATAGATTTATGCCTATCATACAAAGATTCGAAATAAACTTTATCTTTCCCAAGTTTTGTATGGTAATTTTATATTACTGTTTTCTGTCACATATCAAAATTTATAACTTTAAATTTGGTTACACTACCAAGTTGGTATCCGTACAACTATTAAAAATACAACGTTTACACATAAACATTTTTTATGTGTAACATAAACATTTATTTGAATGAATCTTCTAAAGTTTATTTACATGCAATTAATTGTTAATAATTTTAATCGTTGTAGTTTAAAAGATACAAGATATCTTATACAAAATGGCAGCTTACCTGAAGTGGTGTTCATTAACGGAACCATTAGGATAATTGGATTTTGTGGTAACTACCTAGCGAGCAACGTTACTTTTTATTAGTATTACTTAAATACCCTGTCAAACAATATTGAGTTATGAGGTTGAACAAACGCTATTATTAACAACATATTACTTTAACGTATAGTAGAGTGCCTTAAGCATCTAGAATTGAAAAAGCTCGGAATCCAATTACCGTTAACGAATTATTATGAGACCTGTTGGATTGTATTGTTGATAAGGTATATTAAAATGTTTACCAATTAAAAATCGTTGCTTTTTATTTAATAATAAAATAAATAAATTAAGGCATATAATATAAGACATTACGAGCTTAACTAAGTAATGTAGTGTCAAAATCGTGTTATAAATACATTTCTATCATATAATATTAAAAAGTAATAGTATGAAACAATAAGTGTAAAAAAAAAAGTTTATAAAAAATATTTATTTAGTTCGCCTCTCATACATGCTTAAAAATGATTAAACTTCAATTATTCCGTTTTCGTCACTTTCTTCTACTTCACTTATTTTTAAGACAGGAGATGCATTAAAACAACTATCACCATTGCACTGTGAACACGCTGAAGTGCAGTATAAGCCACTTTTTCGACATCCGCAAGCATTACCACATCCTTTTTTACAATTACAAAATAGCATTTTAAGTAAATTATCTGGAGCTGGCGATTGTTTCATCAGTATTGGTTCAAGTTTATCAGAAACGTACCTCCAACCCCAATTTTCAACAGAAATATTATTACCTAACCATATCTGCACTTGTAAATATACTCTTTTCAAATGTTCAAACGCTGCATCAGACGTAGGTGGTAGAGATGCCAATTGAACACCCGTTTTTTTGGCTGTGCCCTTTAGAAAAGAATTAAACCTCAATATATTCAAATCTTTAACTTTTTTGGGAGCACTGTATAATTCCAAAATACATGCAACGCCAGCTTCAAAAATTCTGTCAGGATCTGCATCAATATTTTTAAATACTTCAGCAGCGCCATGTAAATTCTTGCATTTTTCGAAATTTTTAGCGAACTTGTTTTTGCCTCTATTGCAAAAAACAGATGTTGTATCGCAACCAGTGAAAGCGTGTACGAAAAGAATATGCTCTTTACATTTCGGTAATGTATTTTCTAAGCTTTTTAATGAAAAAAATTTCTGTACAACATTTCCTCGAGGTGGCTTTTGAAAATAAATTTCACGGTCGTTTGGAGTTAGTGCAGTTAATAGAACTAGTACATCAATATCTTCAGAAACTACAGTAACATTTGTTGACTGTAAATTAATTGCTGTTTCAACAATCAATCTGTCCGCATCACTTTCCGCTTGACATGTAAAAATATTATTGTTAGATAGTTTCTTCCTCAGCATGTCTATGAGTCTGCTTTTATTTTTACTATTTGAAAGAAATTTCTCTTGGCCAATTTTGAGGGGCGTATTTTCATTAAATTCGACATCTGCACATGTATTTTTGAGTGCACGACGGTTTCTTTCCATTAATTTTATACATTTTTTTTTATAACCATCAAATACTACGTATACGTTTCTGCCGTAATTATTATTTAAATATCGAACATAGTGATTGCATATTTCATCCATTTTTTCATCTAGTTGCCATTTACATCGATGTAATAACATACCTCCATTTACTTTATCAATTTTTTTTTTAAGGGCTTTTACGGCCCTTTTTGACTATCTGGTATCTATGAAAGATGTTTTCTAAAATGTATTTTACTTAAATTATGAATATTTTATAAAAATATTTTGATTTAAAATGGAAAAATTGACAATTTCTTGAAATTAGTGTCAAATTAAGAAAAACAAAAAAGCAACGAAAAAAAATTGGTAAACTTTTTAGTAATTTATGTATAAAACATAATGCAGAAGGTCTCACATTAATACATTGACAGTAATTGGAGTCCGAGGTCAAACTCCCCAAGCACTCTACTAGTAGCTTCCTATCTCTAATATATTGTTAATATTTGCAGGTATAACATTATGGGCTACATCCTGGTTCTTATTAAAAGAGGATGTAATGCCTGGAGGTTACTTGTTCAACATGTGTGGTATAGTAGTTGCTGGTTATACATTTGGGCATACTTTAGAAAGATACACAACTGTGAATTCAATTGTTGGAATGACTTTAATTGGTGCTATATGCAGAAATATTGGTGCAACGAGTTATTTAGATAATGAAGTAGCTGATTTAATCGATTATCATTTGAGGTATGTACTGTAAAGTTACACAATTAATAAAATTGGTGGGTGGTAAAATATAATCGTTATGTCCGGCTGAACTTAAACCACCACTCTCGGATCTGTCATCAGGAGAAGATGACAAGGACACACCATGAAAAAGATCGACATATCCGTGCTTGCCGATGTTTTTTACTGTACCATGCTACCTATCATTCTGCACATTATCGTGCGAAAAACCATCCCCCATTCAAGGTATAATTGCTCAGGCACGATTGTAATATGTCGACAGGTAAACGTATTTTTGCTTTTATTTAATATCGGCAACCATTTCTTTATCTTTTGATAATTTTCCTTTCATTTTAATTGCATGTTGTTATCAATTTTTTCAACGTTTTATAAGTCTTTGAACCAGTTTCTTTAATTAATAAGCAGACAAAATTGTCTAAAGTTAATCGTTTCATGAAACAAAGCAACTTTTTTTGTTTTAGAAGAATTTATCCCGTAATTATCTTGACGAAGGGTCCGCTCAGCTGGAATTGGGAATACATAAAAAATAATTCTATAAAAGTTTTTTCATTGGCCACCATACCGTGGATCGTCGAGTGTTTATCTACAACCTTCTTTACTTATGTACTTCTCAAATATCCATGGTATTGGGGTAAGAAAATTTGTCAAAATATCTGTTTAATGTAATGTAAAATAATCATAATGCAACATGTTGTTCAGTATAACCAGAGAGAACACTTTAGAGAATCTTCTTTGCACTTATTATATGACATTCTGTATAAAAAATTATCTCCATATTATTTTGGACAAAGCCCCACAGAGGCCAGTATTACCTATTTAAACACGTAACACATATTTATTCTATGTATTAATTGTTAATATGAACCTTTTTTATTATTACTTGAATAATCCTATATTGTTATTGATCTTGTTAATCCGTATATAAATATTGTGTCATTAATCTAACTTTGTACGATGTAGACTATGTTTTTGATATTCACATAACATATATTATATTTTTTATACATTTTCTGCTCTATATGTTATTTATACATTTCCTTCGACTCCTATTTTGTTCCTGTGGTAATTCTATCTTTGCTGAATATATATCCTTTATTCTGATATTTAGTACAATTTTATTATATATATTATGATCAACATGAATTTTATTTTAATTCTAACCTTTACATAAACTTTTAGTACAATTTTATGTTTATTTCTAATAATTAGTTATTATTATTCCGACAGGAGTTGATTTCCCCTTTTTAATACCCAATGATTTAACTGCAGCGCCACCAATTACAAATGGTTTTGTTGAAAAATCTACTAGAAATATAAAAAAGGCAATAAAATAGAGTTACAGATATATTTCGCACAAATTTTTAATTATGACCTTGATATCATAATAACATTTTTCGGGAAGCTTCACAAAAATATTCTTAGAATCGTATATGATGTGAATATCGACGTACATTATAAAAAATTTATTTATATACATAGAATATTCTTTTATCAATAAGTCTGGGACACAATTCGTATATATTTCATTTGAAATTAAACAAAGTTCGTATTATGGTAACTGAATATTTGATATACTACACTTATGTAGGCATTTAATACAAATACAACCAATATTAATGCTCTTAACACCAGTTAACGTTAACCTCAACGTTTTTCTTAATATTTTATGCTAAAGATTTCAAGAAGCAATATTTTTTAAAGGACTATACTTAGGATCTATCCTGGCATCTGTGTCACCTGCTGTGGTTGTTCCAACGGTAACGATACTAAAAACACGAGGATTCGGTGTTAAGAATAGCATTGCCTTATTGGTAGGAAACGCCGGAGGCCTGGATACTGCTTTTACAGAAGGCGTTTGTGGAGTCATAAATACTGGCATATTTTACCCCGCTTCATTGGTGTATAGAGTTATAAAGGTATATATTCTATAGTAAAACTGTTATATTCGAGATATCGTATAATATTCACACAAACCACTTTGTATATAAAAATAAAAATTGTATTTATCAATATAAAATAGTTCAAATCCATACATATATTTTTTTTATGGCTAGACCTTACTCTCTACTATACTCTTGTGAAGGAAAACAACGTTATGAGAATATAACATAGTATTATAGCATTTTCAGATACCAATCTAGCTAGTTACCATATTAAAATAGAAAATGTATATTTAAGCGGCTAAAAGTATTTTGTGCCTACAGCTCTTAAGTACCAGATTTACTTTAGGCGCACTAATAACATAAGATTATTATTTTAAATTCGAGTAAGATTGACATTTTTTCTTTAAATTTTAAAATTCGCCGGCACTTTGTGCTATCATATTGATTATTCAAGAATTACTCAGAATTGAGCACTCTACAATAGTGCCAATTGCGACTTAACTGTAACTTACACCAGTGAGGCACTACAGACCTCTAAAATAAAATTTTGTAGAAATTTGTTGTTATTCTATTTATGTTTCAACCTACGGGACAAATGTTAATGAGACCTAGTCTCTAACATCGATATATCTCCATATATTTAGCTTTTTCTTTTGTGTTGCATGAATTTCAATCAAATTTGACTTCAGCGAGCTGTACTGCGTCACTGGTCTGAGTTACAGTTAAGTCGCAATGGGCGTTATTGTAGAGCACTTAATCATAAGTAATTCCTGAGTTCAAACAATATGATAGCGCTAAGTGCCGCCGAGTTACAGAAATTAGAGAAAAATAAATCAAAGCTTACGTGTATTTTAAAGGACAAATCAGCTGAATGAAAAACGCTCTGAGGGAGTACTTAGAGTTAATATTAAGGGCTTAAATTTTCAGAGATTTTTCTTCACATATTTCCGACGTAATGTTGCGTCGGGACCAAAAAAAATAGTCGTGTAAAAAGCACCCTAAAAACATTGAAATTAGAAAATATTTTCTGTATATTTATATTCTTTCATAGAAACCCAAGTGTCATTTTACAGGGTACATTAGCTATATTCGTAGGCATTGCCTGTGGAATTGTATGGGGGATTGTGTGTGACTTCATACCAGATCACAGCGATTTATACGCACCCACGATTCGAAGCCTGCTCATATTCACTGGAGGAGTTCTATTGACTTATGCCTGTGGATACTATGGATGGGGTGGTACCTGTAAGTATATTCTTTATTAAAATATCAAATTATGACAATAACTTTTCAGTCCATCAGATTAATATATAATGAGTATCATGTTGTAGATTTTTAAATGTTGTAATTCGTACAAAGCGGTTATTATTACTGGAAACTTCTTCTCTATCATCTCATCTATCGACTAGTGGCTGATTTTGATACACTAACTGTGCCCGCGACTTCGTTCGCCTGCAACTAAAATTTTATTTAATAATTTTTGCCCTTTATGCCTTTTTTCAATACAACTTGGATTATTTTGGTATAGCCTAAAGCATTCCTAAACGACTGCTGAAATTCAAAAAGATGTTTAAAATAGGACTGGTCGTTCCTAAGATTTTACCGCTTTATAAAATTAATGTAGGTAGAGAAAATACGAGTTTATACAGGTATATTGGAACTAATATCAACAGAGGAAAGTATAATATGGAGACATGCATAGTTCGTCACATACAGGAGGTTAGCCAATTAACTTCTGCACGGTTGACAAAACATGTTTTTCTTATGAGGCAAAGCTAATTTTGGCCAATTCTTTCTGACTTGACAAATACGACTTCAATTACACCAACTTATTTGAGGAACCTTTTTATATTATCATAGATATCCCGCATAAATATTTATTCAGATTTTAAGTAACTTGTCTATTAAACACATAATATTTAATCTATCTGCATGCAGAACTGAAGAGTCACTTGACATTCATACACTACGAATCACTTATCAAAATAAAATATTGACAATTGTGATAATTAAAATCGTTTTACGATAGAAGCTACTGTAACAAATAAATGTATGTATGTATGTATATATATGTTGAAAACTTAGATAAAGGAATGTAAATTTGTTCACTACGTCATAATAATATGTAGTTTGTTGATTATATATAATCTTCAAAATACCTATTTCCAGTCAGACAAGAGATGTAATAATACCACCCAGAAAACAAATATTTTTAATTAAATAAAAAACATCAATTATTTGTTATTATTCAATAATTAATAGCTCTTCTCAGCCAAACGTACCTCTTTACTCAATCTCTTTACTAACATCAAATTAAAGAAAATACTTTCAAACATTTTATTTCTATATATATCTGTCTATATAGACAGATAAATATAGAAAGAAAATAAATTCACATTAAATTTTTCAGAATTATTACATGGAGTTAGGTTACTTTCTGGTTATTGCTGGTCAAGGTAACTACCAGACTCAAGTTGAAAATTTATCACCAAGCAGCTATATACAAGTGTATTACGGCATCTGCGCAATATCCGTTTCCGTGATGAAGCCTGTACAGTGTATAATTTTGACCCACATCGTCCCTTACAATCACTAAGTGACTACGGAAATTTAAAAAGAATTTAAAAAAAGTTACCCTTAATTTATTCACTTGGATAATAAATTCTATATCCTATACTGTTATGCTTATTCTAAATCGCATAATATTACTTTCTTACTTTTGTAATCTTACATTAGTGTTCTAATAAAATAAGAACAATTTATAATTCATAGATCTGGTTACGTTTGTTAATGTTTTGTTTATATTATTATTTTGTCAACTGAGGTAACATAAAAAAAAATTAAAAAGGAAAATTATTAATGAAATCAGAAAACACATGATATGAATATAGTTAATTATGGAACAATATGATGTAGTAAAAAATAGTCAAGTGACAGTGTGTACGGACAGCCCGTCAAAGGACGTGAGTTCGAATCCCTGCAATGAGCTTGAGCTTTCGGTGAAGGAAAACATCGTAATGCAACCATAGTATGGTAGTAGCGCTTTTGTTAATGCCCGCCTGGCTAGCTACCACTCTCGAGTTGTAAATCTGCCGCCAAATACCTATAATTGTGTTTCGGCAGTTCCACTTGAGAACCAGTCCCTCCGCTAGAGTTAGCGTGTCCACCATCTTGGTCCATTTGGTCACTTAACATCAGGTGAGATTGTGGCCATAACGCAAAACCTTAACTAAAAAAAAATTACTAACAAGCAATAACAAGCTTAAGTTAATAGATACTATAACTTGAGTCAAAATTGAAAGCAAATGACAATGTGTAAACATAAATTTTGCAAAGAAAGAGGTGGGTAGGGGGGTAGGGTGTTAATATATTTATATCAATCCGGCTTATGTTTCTGTAGACAGTAAAGATTATTAACAAAAATGAAAAAAGGAAGGTATAGTATGATTTCATAAATTGCAATGGATATTTTGTTATATGTTATTCGATCAAAAATGTTACTAAGATTTGTTGACAACGATTACTTTTGCAGAAAGAATTAACGATATACTTAGAAAACATCCAATAAACCTGCCAATGAAATGGTAAATTCATATGTTATAAAACGTAAACAACAAATATATTTCATTAAAAATTTTCGGCTGTTTGTCGGTCCTTTTGTATACAGATCACTCTGTGACTACTTCACAAATTTTAATGACATTATTAGATACAGCAATATATAATATTATGAATTAACTTAGTACGTACTTACTATGAAACAGAGGATAAAAGGTGAAGATATTGAAAGAACCTGTCGTTTCTCAATTTAATTTTATAAAAATACTGACTTATGCTTGTAATACAAAACAAATCACTCTCATTTTTGGAAAATCTATCTTCAAAGCAATAAGATTGGGAATTATTCAATTATTCAAATTCACGCGATAGTACTCGTGCCCACAATTAGTAGTAACATAAATATTTGATATATACACTAGGCGAGCTCCGTGGTTTTACCCACTCTAGGTTCACGGGAAAATATATATTTAATATATTAGCCTGCTTTAACACTCAAAGAATATATAATTAAAAAGTTATATTTTCTACGTTATTTTATTTAGTGTTATATTGGTAATACAGTTAATAGAATTCTAATGCTAGTTTCAGAGATCGCAAATACAAGCCGGTAAAACATACACAATTTTTTTCTATGTAAAACAAATAATAATCTGCTATTTTTCGTTAAACAGTCGATTATTATTAAAGTAAATGAATATAAAAATATATATCTATAATAAAACTAATTGCTTCCACGGTAACGACTTAGTTCACTGTAATTGAAATGAGGATCGTCATTGGCCATTATTAATTTTCCACACCGTCTTCTAACCTTCGTTCCAATTCATTCATATGTACAATAATATGCGTGAGAGACTGTACATATATTTGAGTTTTATACTACATTCTTAATATGTTTTTTTTTAGCTGGTGTAGCTATTATGGTATGTGCAGGCACTGCTGCAACTCGGTGGGCGAGACGCGGCTGGACTATAAATGATAACCCGGTATCGGAAGTCTATAAACTGCTTTGGAGAATTTTTGAGCCAATGCTTTTTACGTTAAGTGGATATTTTTTGGACGTATGTATGAATTAAGATGTGTTTATAAAATTCATTTAATTATATTTGAATATATTTATGATATCTTTAACACTGCACCTCTTTCTTTAAGTTTGAATAACATTACTCTAAAACTGTTCATATACTTTTATTTATGGTCATAATCTCACCTGATATTAAGTGATCTTACGGCCCTAATTAGTGGACACGGTAAACACGCGGAGGGACTGGCTCTCAAATGCAACTACCGAAACACACCTATTGGTATTTGGCGGCAGATTTCTAACTTGCGAGTGGTAACTAGCCAGGCAGGCATTAGTAAAAGCCCTACCACCATGTAAAAATAAATTAATACTTTTATAAATTCAGCTGAATTTATAAAAGTGAAATTTACTAGCCACTAAGTTGCCACTAAGTTTCTAAAATCGTTATATAACTTAACGCAGAGAATAACTGGAATACATGAACAATACTCAGTAAAATATTAGTAATAAAACTTTTTCAGATATCATTAATAACCCTAAAGGATTTCTGTCTAATAATAGGGTGCATATTCGCAGCACTATTTTTTCGACTACTTGCCGCTTTTCTCGTAGCTCTCGCTAATGAACTATCCATCAAAGAGAGTTTGTTCATTGCTGTAACTTGGATACCTAAAGCAATCGTTGAGGTGAGTGAAACCTTATTTTTACAGATTCCAAATGTAATGCATTAAAATATATGACTTTATTAAGTTATAGTTATTGGAATATCTATCCATGGCTTTTTTGTAATAATGGCTAGGTACGTCGAAACCTGTAACCTGTAACCTGTATTTTTCATTTGTAGATATTATGTAATAAATAATATACCGAGAGATTACCTCATAGAAAGCTATATATCTAATTTCATTGAATATTCCCCGTAGTTAAATTATACAAAACGCTACACGATATTCTTAAATTTTAAACCTACTTATTTATATAGATAAGTTTTAGCGTAAAGACACTAAAACGTAACAGGAAAAAAATATATTTGAAAATAGTTTTTAAAAGTTTACATACATAAATATAAAAGCTTAAATAAAATCTTTTGGATTAACAAAGAATGAGGTAACCAGAATTTAAGATAAAACTAAAATAACTTGTTTAACAACTGTAAAACTTTAACAGTCATAATATCTTTATATATGAAAATTTCGTGTCAAGTTGTTTGTCCGCGATGAACTTCTAAACTACTGAACCGATTTTAATCAAATTTTATACACTGTATGCAGTTTGATCGAACTTGAGAGATAGGATACTTTTTATCTCGATAAGTGATCATAACGCGATAGATGTCGCTGTAGTCGATGTGATTGACTACTTGAAAAGGTTGCACAAATTCTGCCAGGTCTTCTTTACAAGTTATAGGTGAAGTAAACTAAATTACATTCTGTCATGTAGTCAGAATCGAAAATAAGAAAGAATTCTCATGCTTTGGGACGCGTTTGCCGTACTTAGAAGTCTAAAATTAATAGTACCTCCAATTACAACTTTCATATATGTTCTTGCACCCACGTGTTTTCTAATCTTCAAGACTAGGGATACTGTTTTACTTCCAATAATTATTTTATAGTTTGTCATTTATATTGTCTGAAAATAATAAGAAATATTAAAGGAAATTTGTTCATCATAGACAATATAAATGTTTAATATTATCTATATGAATATATATTTTATATTCTAAATTAATATATTACGCAATCCATACGGGGTAGATATAAATAGCAGGTAATTTACATATTTTTCTATACATTTGTTCCATTACCCGTTCAAACAATCTATCACCTATCACATGATATCACCGTGACATTAACAGGAAGGTTGAGACCTTGAAAAACATTAATCTGTCTTCCTACCGTTGACTCTTCTTATCCAGCAGTTCAAACAAAATTCACCAAGGCCCCGTACTCTCTTAGGTCACCAATTTAAAAAGTATTGAGATAAAATATGCAAATATATTTTCGTCATAATTAAATACATACAGCTTCAGGAAGATCAGTGACGCAAATATTTGTATTTCGGACGCTCGCGTCATGTGATAGTGATACGTCTCAAGAAAATTAAGTGCAGTGCAATGTGCATGTGGCTCTGGGACATGTTATATATGCATACGTAATTGACCTACGGTAATCGGTAACAATCCGTCAGTATATTTGTCCCTTCACAATATAGGTAGTATCATGCCTGGCTCAGCAATTCTATCTGCGACACACCATTATTTAATTATTATTTAATCCCTGTTTCTATCCATGTTGGTTGATTTTCGAAAAACAAACTATAATTCAATTTTTTATTTTTGCCACGTAATCTTGATCTTTTTGATATTACGTGTTCATGAGAACTGATAACTTTATTCAAGATATAAGATTTATAAAGATAAAATTAAATATTTCTGAATCTACAACATATGTTTCATATCGGTACGAATAAAATATAATTTGATACAAATATGAATGTGTTTTTAAATTTTATACAGCGGAGTAACGTTTTTTATTTATTTTTTGTTACAACAAATAAGTATAAATCCTTATGTTCGAACACAAATACACACACGCTTTTATTTTTTACATAGAATATAAGCTCATGTTGTGTATTTTACATATGGAATAATAATATTTCATTTAAACAATAGAAACAATAATTATGTACCTACCTAAAAAGTAACCATACATGTGACTGAAAAGCACATGACTATAATTTATGGGAGACTGTAAAATGAATGTGAGTAAAAGCCCGAATCACTAAACAATAAATGACCGTAGGTAAAGCAACTTAGCTACTTTCAAAGCGACTTATGGCTACATCCCTTGAACTTTTGACCTCGTATCGAGACACTAATAATAAATGTTAACAAATTTAACGTAGGTATCTTAAAAGGATACAATGTAACGTGTACGAAATAATATTATCCTACCAAATTTGCTTTGAATATACATAACCTTTTTTCGGAAATAAAGGAACGATAAATGTATAGAAAATAATTGTAGCATATCTTATTTCTTCAAATCTTTTCTGTTTATAATATTATTTCCTCCAATTTATCGCATTACTGTTAAATCTGTTTGCAAAAGTAATATGTACATTATTATGTCGAATGTGAGTATTTATAGAAATCGATTGATATTTTCTTTTCATTCGACAAAAAATAACAACAATTTTACATAATAATCTGTTTATCATAAAAGGCAACGTTTCATTGTGTTATATTAGTTAATAATATATGGAACATGTTAAGAGAATGATAGTAATTTAAAATTATTTACACATTAAACTAAATATGTTATCAAACTAAATATTTTCAACAAATAATATTACTTTACGAGATGTAATTAGGTATTTTTGTTTAAAAAATATGTACTTTAGGTGAATAGATCCATAACTACAAGTAGCACTTGATAATTTCTAATATCATATTTATACATTTATAAACATGAGCCAGTTGATACTATCTCGAAATTATACATTTTATGTGAAACAATAAAAGCGACATTACGTTCTGAGCGTAAATTCAACAAGCTGAGTGAAAAATGCACACGCGCTGTTGTATGAAGTACCGAAAGTTTTTTCACGCACGTACTCGACAAAAGATTGGCGTTTCAATAAAACCCTTTCTATATTACTGAAAGCGGCAGCTTTTTTTCCTAATTTATATAAAAAACGTCATATGTTTTCAATTTATCATGATTGTTGTACTGATATATTAGTTTTACATTATTAACATATGTTATAATAATATTTACAGGCAGTATTAGTACGATCTGCAACAGATTCTCTCTGGTTAGACGCATCGAATCAAGATAAACAGATAGCTGCGCAACACGCAAATATAATTGTTATCGCTATTCTAATAACCACCACATTGGGATCTGTGCTCACCACGACTTTAGGACCGTTACTTCTGTCGCAAGAATCAAAAATTGTTCCTGATGGTAACTATAAAATCCCGTTTACTGTAACGACAAATCTACATATTTATAGATAGCTGCAAATGGGGATTTAATGTATCCGAACCTAGCAACACCGTTAATATTTTTAAAACTGCAAAACTGTTTTTTAGTAGTAGTTCTGTGTTAATTTTTTTATAGTTTATAGGTTTTAAACGTTATGGTCTCACTTTATGTTAAGTGACAATGTGGACAATGTGGCCCACGATGATAGACACGCTAAGCCTCGTGAAGGGGCTAGCTCTCAAGTGAAACTGCCTGAACACATCTAGAGGTATTTGGCGGCAAACTTTTAACTGGGGGGTGGTAGCTAGCCAGGTGCGGTCTAGAAAAACCCCTACCACCATGCCATGGTTTCATCACGATGCTTTCCTTCACCGGAAGCTCAGGCTCATTGCACGGATTCAAAGTCACATCCTTATACCGTAATTTCACCTGATATCTAATAACGATGACATAAGAGGTTGTTATAAAATACGCACAGAGAATAAGGTATGGATTTGTAGTATAACTTTCAGAATACACCAATATATACATGGTAATATGTAATCAATTTGAGCCAAAAGTTAAGAAAGCGGATATTGGATATGCTTTATCTCTCTGCAATGGCTTTATCTCCGTATTTTTTATACCCAGAGTCATTTATTTCATTGATCCATTTGAATGTACATTAGAAAGCACTTTTATAACCTGCGATCTGAAAGTTAGATCTGATCATGGTAGTGATATATTATCGTTTTAAACATAAACTTTTTTATTGTCTAAATTATCATCTAATCTTAGATGTTGAAGTATAACCCTGAATTATCTCGATAACCATGAACAAAATACATTAAATTTGTTATGATAAACTTCTTGTAATAATATAGTTTTTGTTGTTCAACAATTAAAACAATCCTGGTTTAATGGACGAGATACAGGCAATTCAGAACAAACAAGACAAATTAATTATTACTGAAAGAAGTATAAACATTACAGTCGTCAATATTTTATGCCAAAACAAGCACGTGAAAATATAGGTTACCATACATTTGTTTCAATGTAACATTTTAATTAATACTAAAACGAATATAATGGTAATTGCAATACAAACAGCAGTAAAGTAATTGATGGATCCGACTGTATCACAATCACGATACACGTCCTAATATACCCGTCACAGTAAGATTCTTGTGGCTTATTTTATACAGATGCTGAATGTATAAATTCTTTCATTTTATGACATAAAATGTATCCCATAAGTTAAATCATAGTATTAGTTATCACCTCGTCAAATATTATGTAAATCTATACAGGAGAATTTCAAAGCAATTATGGCTCAGTCGGTAGTGTGTACGGTTTTTTTTTCGAACTGACAAGCTGTTAGCCTTAGGGGCTTCGACAGCTTTACCGAACTTTTTGGGGCAAGTGCTGAGGTCCGAGGTAGCGGGCGCAAGGGTGCCAGAATGGACGAACGTCGGCTTGGGCTGCTGCCGGAAAGTGAACAAAGATTCGCGAGCTTAACTAACCAATAGGTCCTAACTTACTAATTTAGTGATCCTAACATGACTTTATCGGACAAGCCCCGCAAGGGCTGCAGGGGTAGTCTCTTACAGAACCGTGTACTTAACGTGTGGGTGTGCATGAATTGTATGCAGTGTGATGATGTACTCTCAGTAATGTAGAGTGTCACTGTATCGCTCGAGCAGAGGTAATGTGTACGGTCGCAACATCAATGAACGTGAGGTCGAATCTCCCTCCGATATTCCGCGTTCGATGACGAAAAACATCGTGAGGAAACCATTGCATCGTGGTAAGGCGTTTTCTAATCCACACCTAGCTAGTTACCACTATCAAGTTGAAAATATGCCGCCAAATACTTATAGGTCGGTTACGGCAGTTGCACTTGACAATCAGTCCTTCCACTAGGTTTAGTGTATTCAGCATCTTGGGTCAGATCAGGTAAAATTGTAGCCATAACCTAAACCTATAAATTATAAAAACGTAGATTTAAAGTAGCACGCATGTGAGGAGACTGACAGATAGACAATAATTAACTCAAAATATTTTTATTGTCTTACCGACAACAAAGGATATCCTAATTATATCTTTATTTATAAAAGTCTTGTGTACATCTGTTAGTAATCGCGTAACTTCTAAACGGATTGACTGTTAGAAGTAAAATTCATGTATTATATTTATTTTATCAAAGTGGTGGTTTATGGCTATTCCATAATATAATAACTGGCGTTTTTGTCACCACCAAATAAGGCAGAATAACATCTGCCGAGCCAGCTAATATAAACATAGATTTAGTTAAACGCAATATATACACCAAATCAATTTTCGTACGTATCTATGCATTCTGAATACAAGAACAGACTATGGAATATATATTATCTTGCCTAATTTAAGAGTTTAATTCAATAATTTCTCTGTCATAAACGTACAGATTAACAGACAGACGGCCAAAATTTCAAAAACTTCCGTATTATTTCCAAAATATTTGTAATGAATAGATTTAAACTCTTTACTGTTACTTAATAATTATAAGTCTAGCCTAAAATGAGATCTTAAATGAAGTACTTAAGTAATAAAAATAAATTAAATCTTGATTTTAATTTAAACCGTGAGACGAAATTACATGATTCTAAATTAAATAGCTTTTTAGAAGTTCCAAATAACGTTGTAAATAAAGTGTTCTCATTAAGCTTGTCTGTTCTATTGTTATTTCTCGTCTACTTACTATATTACTCATAAGCCCTAATAAAGAATATCTAGCGGTTAAGATTACGTAGCAGCAATAACACTATATTATTACTACTTCATCCCAAATTTCGCGGTTGGTCGATTCTCGGAAGAATCATAACCTCCTTAGGCTCACTTACAACCGCAATGAATTTTGTAAATAATGTAGATAACGAATAGGGAGCCTTTTATTTATCAAGCTTGCAGTTTTCTCTGTTTTGGTTACGAAATAGCAAACAGGATTACTTTTCACTTGATGATGAATGATCGCTGCAGCCTAAAGTAGATAGATAGATAGTATAAAGAAAATGCAGTAAGACCGAAATATTAAGGCTAACCATCACTAGGCTATTATTCCTGGGGACTGAGTAGGAACCCCTCGTTTTTCAGTGCGTGTTGTCAATCGCACCGTTAGAACAGGAATGCATCAGTATGAGTACTGTTGTTTTGCTTGAGAAATATAACAAGAACTAGTCATATTTAAACTAGCTGATACTGAAACGTGATTATATGGCTAATACAGGGTTATTGTGACAAGTCGCAGTCAATCACGATTCTCTATCCCCTCTCTCAATTATTGTATATACATCAGCTAATTCTGAAACCGAATACATCGAAGCATCCACTATAGCGGGTGTTACACTTGATTTACGGTGGCCACGATTCAGTTAAACACAATTGTGGTGCACTATGAACCTGCAGATTATATAACTACTTATAGATCTATTTGTCAATATATCTATACATATAATAAGAATGTAGATTTACCGTGTCTGTACTTTTTAGATTTATTTAAAAAGATATTGCACGTGACTAAGAATAAGTAATAAAATGCATTTACATCATTTTTAGAAATATCCGTTAGTTTATGCACGCATCACTGCTAAAGTACAACGTTTATGATAAAACGTCAACAAGGAAATCATAAATCTTATCATCGAGTAACACTTAGTCTTTGTTTCATTAAAATCGGTTTAGTCTATCAAAAGGTAATTTGAATTGTCTCGCGAGATTAAATAATTTTAGTTCCACGGGAACGAAGTCTTAGGCACAGCTAGTAGTTTAATAAATGTAACAACTATTTTTATTAAACACATATTTTTACTAATTATTGTGCTACAATATTCCAGACATCAGAATAACAGTTATAAAGTCGGTTTAATAAAAGCCAGTACGTACTTGGTAAACCAAAAAATATTAAGAAAATAATATCGTAATAAGAATTCATAACTATTATGAAGTATTATTTGTGTGCCTGAAATATATTGAACTAAATATAGAAACAACAATAAAAAAGATAAAATTCAAAGAAACAATAAAGTTATATAAATAATCGCATTAACTGATATGATTATGAATATATTATACCTATTATGATTATTAATACAGCAGATCTATATATAGAATTTCAATCACTTTATTGTCTTAAGCATATAATATAAAGATCATGTGTGCTTGATAATGATAAAATAATATTTACGGCCATAGATACCGTTTGAATTATTAAGTCATTTCCTGACAAAAAAGTTAAATAACAGGCAACCATTCTCCGTTAATAAATAAAATATAACCTACTTAGGATGTGGCTTCCTATTAGTAAAATATTTCTTACAATGAAACTAACTCGGTCTCACTTTCAGAAATGACACTTTTAACAAACGTTACCACTTTAATAGTTGTCGAACTTGTCTAGCGTTCATGATCAAATTCAGTTTCGTTAATTTTCCAATTACTAGTTTTATTTTTTCTGTTTTCAGACAAATTATTAGCCTATCAAGTAATAAAAACAGACAGCACATATTCGATAATCCAACTGTTTTTATATTTATTTATAATAGCACTGATTTTAATCAATTTATTATAAATATTGATGTATGTATTGTAAACTACAATCTATGGTATTTTGATATTTTATCTTATATTATGTTATTACAGATCTTGTTGAACAGAAGCACCGGCCGCAGTCTACGTAACATAAACAAAAGTCAAGCACTATATTTTTAATAAACATCAATTATAGACATGTTTTTTTATTCAGAAAATGTAACAGAAGTAATATAAAGTTTGATTAAATGATACACGATGGAGTAATTTTTAATATAGTTACTAAACCCTTCTCAAAAGTATAATGTTTGCACCAGTAAATAGATATAAAAATTAGTCCTTTAGTTTTAGAAAAATCAGGTCTACAAACATACTAGGAATAAAAAATTTTTTGAATCCGTTTCAAAGCATTGCTGTCAATATTATGTAATTCATGCTTTCTAATAAATGTATGTTCTATAAAATATTGATAAAAGTAAAAACTAGAACTATAGAATAAACATAGGCATATAAATAAAATTAATTTTTATTTACATACAATAGTTTAAATACTATATAGTTGAATTGATAAAATAATCGGCAAAAATTAAAGCATTTATTTTATTTATTTGCGTAACGCTCATTTATAATGCTGAACACTACTTATAGGAATAGAAATTTCATACTTATAAAATTTTTATTTCTAAAATCAATTAAGAAGACATTAAATTTAGAACAGAAGGTACAATAAAGCAACAAACTATATTTTGACCGGAATTTTTATAAATGCCAATACGAAATCTCAGAAGTGACCTAGAAGACGTCAGTCTTCGTTATTTGAACGTATTTCTTATATACATATACGAGTATATATTTTCAATGATCATTGTATGTAATTTACGACTCGTATGAAATATCTGTAACGTGAATGTGGCCCGGAACTGAAGACAGCATAGCTCGCATAATAGTGTAAAATGACAAATTATTTACTTATTGATTCGGTTCATGACGTGACCGCAGCCGCCGCGCCAACACGCACTGCGAATCTCGCAGAGCGCGAAACTCACTTGGTCATATGAATAATAACAGAAGAAGTATGTTCCTGTCCCAGATTATATAAAAGTGGAAATAAAAAATATATTTAAATTATTTCTTAATAACATAAAAAGTGCCAAAGACAAACGAACTTAACTGAAACATGTCTCAAAGTGAGTATTTGCTTTTGACAAAATTATTTCTCCCCAAGTGAACTATGAATAGTAAAATACCGGTTTTATAGGTTTCTATGTAATGTAACCTTTAATTTCTTAATTATTTTCTGTGTTTATTTGAGGAAGATTTTGTTACATTACTAAATGTGTTTTATTTTAAAACGATATATTATTAAATAAAAATAAATTTATAACGTATAGTGACAATTCAAATAAGTGATTGTATCAGTGTCATCACATTTATTTTTATAAAATATACAATCGAACGCCCATACATACATATATTCCAAGCTTAAGAACGTCTTAAAATAAAAATAAAATTAGTTGATAAAATATTAATTATCTACAATGTTTAATATAATTACTTTTTTAATTATTGAACTTTGGCCATTTGTCAACAGTGATTTTTTTAGATGTAACTTGTGTGATAATACTTTCTTTCTTTAGTCCCATTCATAATTAATAAATAAGTAAAGAGAACTCTATAAAAATGTTACAAATTCCATATCACATATGCCGAAAGTAAAATTCCTTAAGAAAATAAATAATAGTTTAAAAAACTAAAAAACACGCTTTTTATAGAAAACTGAACTAAAATAAATAGAAAATAAGTTTTAATAAATTTAAATTAAGAATAGTGTTAAAAATTTCAATTAATATAAATTAATAATAGTGTAAATAAAAAAAATGTATTTTATTTAAAAAAAAAAGCGTGGGGTGCATGGTGTCAATAGTTATAAATGTTTTATCGACAGATATGAGTAGAGTGATTATCATTTGATAATCTTAAAAGCAACCCACGCTTTTTTTTAAATAAAATATATTTTTTTATTTACACTATTATTAATTTATATTTATTGAAATTTATAACACTATTGTTAATTTAAATGTATTAAAACTTATTTTCTATTTTTTTAGTTCAGTTTTCTATAAAAAGCGTGTTTTTTAGTTTTTTTAAACTATTATTTGTTCTAATCTATTATTATTTAGTTTGGTTTTTTAATAAAAGCGTGTTTTTTATTTAAAACTATTATTTGTTTTGTAGAATTAAAATTATTTTTAGTTTTCGATTTTTTTTTTTTGATATTAGAGAAATCGGCTAAAGATAGCGATTGGAAATTAAAATATCAATTTCTGTCTTATCAACTATAGAGAAAAATTATAAAAAATTAAAATTAAGTTTCTTTCCTTGTCGACTATAGGTGAAAATTATATAAATTAACAAAAATCTTATTTTGCAAATTAAATAATGGAATAATTTTATCAAATTAGTGTATTGTCATCGGTCCTCGATAAATCTACAAAGTTTGAACGAAATCTGGTCGTTTAAAGTGGGTCAAAATCGCGCCCAAAGGAGTCGGTTACAAACATACAAACAAACAAACATACAGGTGAAGTTAATAAAAAGCTTTTACTAAATATTAATTATAATATTGTATAATTATCATATAAATTAATTTCGTAATTAAGTACGTTTTAATGACATCTATCAGAAAGACATAACCTATCAGAATATCTAGAATATATCAGAAATATTATAAACGGTGTTTTCTTTAAACACGACTTTACAACTATTAGAAATATACTATTTAAAACCAATGTAAGTATAAGTATTAATATTAATGATGAAAATATTTGAGTCAATCAAAAACTAGCTTCAACACTGGTAGCATTTGATATTTAACCAATCGAATGGTAAAGATAAAGAATTCATAGCAACTAAAGTACAATGTACATGATTCTAGTTAACGCAGGCAATGATTAGGAACAAACTTGAGTAGTTGCGTGTTATTTATTAAATGCAATGCAAGTAACCATCCTCGCCATGACCTAAACTGAACTTGCTGAACTATCAATTCACTAACTATTATTATATACATTTTATTTAACTATTTTTTAGTAATATTTTAATATGTTTAAATACCTATTTAAACATATTATACTGCATTAACAGCCTTATTTAACAAGAAATAATATAATTATTTTGTAGTAATAATTTATAAGTAATTTACTTACAAAACTTGGTGTACGAAGAGGCAAGTAAAAAAACTAGTATTTTAATGATATCGTAGATTTAATATTATTGTTATAATAAATAGAAAACAGATACTATCCATCGATATATTTATATAATATACAATAAGGTATGCTTATCAATAGAATAATACTGTATTGTTCCATGAATTTGAATAAGTACCATCTTACATAATCTATCCATCCATCCATTCAACCGAAAGGCGTCCACTGCTGGACATAGGTGTCCCCCAAAGATGTCCACGATGACCGGTCTTGCGCAACCCGAATCGAGCGGATTCCAGCGACCTTCACCAGGTCGTCGGTCCACCTTGCGGGGGGCCTACCCACGCTACGTCTTCCGGTACGTGGTAGCCATTCGAGAACCCGTTGGCCCCATTGAGCATCGGTTCTGCGAGCAATGTGCCCAGCCCACTGTCACTTAAGTTTAGCAATTCTTCGAGCAATGTCGGTTACTTTGGTTCTTCTGCGGATCTCCTCATTCCTGATTCGATCACGCAGTGGAACTCCAAGCATAGCCCTCTGCATTGCTCTTTGAGCAGCTTTGAGATTTTTTATTAGGCCCATTGTGAGCGACCTCGTCTCAGTGCCGTATGTCATCACTGGCAATACACACAGGTCGAAGACTTTTGTATTGAGACACTGCGGTATTTCGGACGAGAAAATTTCGCGTAACTTACCGAACGTGGCCCAGCCGAGCTGGATTCGACGAATAACCTCTTTCTCGAAGTTGGATCTAACTAACTGGACGGTTTGCCCCAGGTATATATGACTGTCAACAACTTCAAGCGTAGAGTCACCGATTTTTATAGGAGTTGGCACAACATGGACATTAGACATGACTTTCGTCTCGTCATGTTCATTTTAAGACCAACTCGTTAGGAGGCTCTACTGAGGTCACCGAGCATCGTACTTAGGTCTTCTGCGGACTCAGCCATGATTACGATATCATCAGCAAAGCAGAGGTGTGTTATGTACTCGCCGTTTATGTTAATGGCAAGTCCTTTCCAATCCAAAACCTTGAAGACATCTTCGAACGCAGCAGTGAACAGTATCGGAGAAATAACATCTCCCTGTCTAACGCCGCGCCGCAATGGTATAGGTTTCGAGGTCTGGTCCTGTAATCGGACTAACTTGGTGGCGTTTTCGAACAAATCCTCAACACTTTGATATACCGATAGTCTACTTGACTCCGCTGGAGAGACTGCAGTACAGCCCAGGTCTCAATCGAATCAAAGGCTTTTTCGTAGTCCACAAACGTTAAACAAAGGGGTAGATAGGTAGGTACTCCTACTGTTTCTTACATAATAAATGATAAAAAATTATAGTTGAATAAAGAGTCATGTAAACTTAATTGTAAAACATTTAAATCACGGAAATCAACATAGTTAAATACTCCTGGAAAATAATTATTATGTACAATACATAGCTAGACTAGAACAGATAATAAAAAATAAATAAATAAGGAAATGGTTTTTTATAGTACGACATTAAACTGAAGGCATTGTACATGATGTTAATAATCCTAATCTGCTCCTAACCGTTTTCGGTTACATTGGCCGCTAAAACTCCATTCTAACAGTCCGTTCTTGACAACTCCGACATTTTGTGTGCACGTATGTGGCTAACGTATCCTATACTATACTATTCAATTAGATTACATAAGCTAATAAATTACTTATAAATGGTAGACTTTATAATAAAATGGCCTACGAGAAATTTCCAGAGTGCAAATATTAGCATTTTAAAATATTAATATTGCCGTTTTTAATTATAGTATCTAAGTTATCTACATAAATTTACTTGTCCCTCATACGAAGAACACCTTATAAGCATTTTCATATTAATAAAATATTAAATTGTTGATTACATATAATTAATTTTCAAAACCAAGATATTTGTAGTATTTATGTGAAAAAGATTTGTTAAGTTTTTAATTAAGGTATTGTTGTATTCAATAAAATATATTGTATGTACCTTTAAATATTGTGGGTTCTGATAAACATGTGGGGCATCCTTAACAGTGTAATTACGAAGTGGTGGTATACACATTTAATTTAACAACACAATCATTACATACAACCATTACGTTTAAAATACTAAAATATTTTTTGTTACAATTCCGTCTACATTAATACTTTAAGAATAAGGCGAGAGTAATGACTTGAGATCGTAAAAATTCTTACCCAACTGGCTTGTGACCACTATACAAATAGTGATAAACCTGTCAAAGTGATGTTCTTTTGGTATGCCATTCTACGGGATTACTTGACTCTACTTACCTCTTTGTACACCAAGTACAAAGTAATGTAACTAAATTACTTATAAATTGCTACTACAAAATAGTTAACTTCTATCTTCTTCGTTACGGCTGCTAATACAGTCGACCTTTTAAAATCAAAGCACCGTCATTTTGCCGTGTTGTTATGACAAAAATCAATTCTCTATTTTATATGCGCGATAGCATTTGAATAATTGTACTTTCATTTAATAACATGTACAATTAAATACGTAATTTTTATACTAAAACCTAAAACATTATTTGAAAAATAGTATCATGTTTGAGCAGAATTCGTTACTCAACTAAATTATAAATACACTACATTATGAAATAAATAATTGTAAAAAAATTGCATGCCCTACTACGTTTGCACTAACATCCATAACATACATACTATATTAAATAAATAATAGTTTAAAAAACTAAAAAACACGCTTTTTATAGAAAACTGAACTAAAAAAATAGAAAATAAGTTTTAATACATTTAAATTAAGAATAGTGTTAAAAATTTCAATAAACGTAAATTAAGAATAGTGTTAAAAATTTCAATAAATATAAATTAATAATAGTGTACATAAAAAAAAAGTATTTTATTTAAAAAAAAGCGTGGGGTGCATGGCGTCAATCGTTATAAATGTTTTATCGACAGATATGAGTAGAGTGATTATCACTTGATAATCTTAAAAGCACCCCACGCTTTTTTTTATATAAAATACATTTTTTTTATGTACACTATTATTAATTTATATTTATTGAAATTTTTAGACTATTCTTAATTTAAATTTATTAAAACTTATTTTCTATTTTTTAGGTTCAGTTTTCTATAAAAAGCGTGTTTTTTAGTTTTTTAAACTATTATTTATTTTCTACTTTTTAGTTTGCTTTATTTAATGCTTGTTTTTTTTAATTTTAAACTATTATTGGTTCTAATCTACTATTAATTCCATGATAACTATAAGTAACTGTAATTATTTTCAGTCGTCAATGAATACAGTAAGACTTGACTTAAGTTTCTTGCCTTATCGACTATAGAGAAAATTATATAAATTAACAAAAATCTTATTTTGCAAATTGAAAATGGAATAATTTTATCAAATTAGTGTATTGTCATCGGTCCTCGATAAATCTACAAAGTTTGAACGAAATCTGGCCGTTTAAAGTGGGTCAAAATCGCGCCCAAAGGAGTCGGTTACAAACATACAAACAAACAAACATACAGGTGAAGTTAATAAAAGGCGTGTAAAAATCACAAAGTAGTTATAACCTAGAATAGTATATAGCCTGTAAGCTAATCACGGTTTTCTATAATATCCGGAGAATATGAAATATGTATATGTATAGAATAGCAAGCTATAATTTTTATATATAATTTTAATAGCATCTGCCTAAATTAAGCCACATTTACCACAAATACTATCTCGAATGCTATAATTTTCTGATAAACACGTCATAATGACTCAACAAGGTGCGTCTCACATCAGAATAAACCATATAGCCAATTACACAGTATATTTCGCCGTAATAAAGATAAAGCCTGATGTGACGTTACTAACTATAAAATAAAGGGCAATCACTTTAAATTGAAAAAATAATATACAGCTGATACTATCAGCAAAATACTCTGTTATAGTAACTCGTTTTCTTTGTATCTACGTGCATAAATTCTCCATCTGATTGCAATCGCACTTTATTAAACTGTCGTCCGCACGTCTGCGAAGTACCACAGCTTGCGTACCAGTAGTGTCATTTTCAACATAACAGAAACGAAATCAAAACAAAACCTAGCATACATAAACACGAAATTGTGAAAATACGAAAATTATGACCGGAAAAGCAAACGAAATCAGCGAGTAAGTACATATATTATCTACGAGTATAACATGTATAATAATAATACGATGCTTCATGATATCAGGTTTTTAATATCAATACATGTTTTGTACAAAATAGAGGCCCAAACAACTCTTCAGGCCTATTTGGATTGTGACTACACAAATTTATGTATTAATGCACATAATCCTATCATTTGATTTGGCTATTTTAATGCTCGCTATTATGCAAATTAACGTTATCGTAGCAAATATACGGTTAGAGATAAAACAGGATTTAATAATTTTAACTAGCCTGCTTGTTAATTTCGAAAATTCTTGCATTTAAACATTTTAATAGACTTTATTACTTAGACCTTAAAACGCTTAACATAGATGTCTCTACATCATTATTGAATAATTAATTTATTTATATATATACTTGTTATGTTTATTAATTTAATTTATATTTATATGTGTAATTGCACAATTATGTATCTTTGTGTAGTTAGGGATTTAGCATGTCCTTTTTGAATTTTACATTTTACATTTAAAAAAAACTCTTTTCAGCAGATTGATTTGCAATTTAATTTCCGGAACATCGCTCGAAACTGCTTCGTCAAAACATAATGTCTTTTGTTATAGTTAGAATAATTGTACATATATAACTATACTATACGCTTGTTGAATTAATACTAATAAAGAATCAATACTGCTACCACTCCACTTCACTTCTCCTAGACTGTAAGGGTTTGTTTCCTTTAACTATGGAATGTGTTAGATGTTTCGAATAAATATTCTGCCAAGTTAGAATACAGACCGACAGAAAGACAAGCTAAGATATAAAAATTAGCTAATAAAGTAACTTTTAAAAGTTATTAAAATAAGTAAATTATAGGATTTATTATATTATAGGAACGATGTAACAATTTACGCTGAATGGCATAAATACGACAACCTACGATGTATAGTAAATTGTCGATGGTCGCCGCTTTTTATTGTTATATTATACTTAACATTGAACACTATTTACTTACTTTGTCGTACTACATAAAAAACCTTTGAATTAACTAAATATATAAATAATGAGTACAATCACATTTTTTAAATTATAACTAAGAAAAATGTAAGAATCGTTAAAAATACTGATCAAAAACCAAACTAACATTGGGCAAATAAGCTATCATTTATCAACTACAGTGGCACATATATTAGAGGCTGTCATAAAACTTAAACCGCTAAATAAGTACACTGACCAAAGCTTTAAAAGGATGATTAGCCGACTTGAAACTTTCTTAAAGGTTTAATAATTCGCGCTTGGCCTTTTATGACATCCACTGTTTCACTGTTAAGTAAAGTATCTCTATACCGTCGATTTTTATCAATTCATTGCAATTTCCGGCTAACTATCCAATATAAAAAAACATAACGTTAATTTTACAAAGTTAATCTGCCAATGTACAACATATGTAATAATATAACCAACCGCATTCTACCATCATAATCTTAGTAACCAAACCAACAACTATGTTTATTATTACACAACATTATTAATACTACAAGTATTTCAATATTTTTTACGTCGTTAGGGTAATGTAACATGAAGTGGTTTCTTTTTCCAAAATCACATATACTACGTTTCTTATATTAGAATTTATTATGCGTTAAGCTAATGCTATTTGATGCAATGAGTAGAAACTCATTCTTTATTTATTTATTTTGGCTACAATCATATACTCATATCTGTACAGGCTTACTAATTCACTTAGAGAGCGTCACATATATTACTTATATACATAAATATAAATTGTATACATGTGTCATGTACATAATATCTACAAAATTATGATTAACTCATACTCATCGTCTCATTCCAACGACAATTAACGCAGTTTAAATGGATTGATCTTGATTAAGATAATTGTACGAGCGTGACATTTAATAAACAAAGCTTCCGTTAATATGGTACAAATAATTGTTTTGATGATGTTTTCGTTAAATTTAAGAAAGCGGTTTTGTTTGACCAATGTCTTCATGATCTAATAACTACAAAATGAGTGTACGTTTATAAAAAAATGGTGTAATAAAAACAAAACAAAACCCAATATCCATGTAATGTTTTTGTTCACCAAATAATTGAATAGAAAATAAGTAATTATAAGATTTTATTAATTATTAGTGTTATTATGATTTACAAACATTCTTTAAAAAATCTTATAGTAATTATATATTTAATACTATTTTTTTTATAATTTACTATGTTGACCGTTGTTAGTATGATTAAACTTTTCTACCAATCTTGTTAGCTATCGCACTCAAATTATGATATATCGCTAGGCACAGTATATTTCACCAGCTGCATTTCCGAGCAAATTCCTCTAATAGGCTTAAAAGGTGGTTTTGGTGCTAGCCTCAAACATCATTATTTACTAAAAACAGAAGATAAAAATCCTTTGCATTAGTATTAGTATTGGTAATAGAGTAACAAATTATCAAGGAGTATTTAATGAATCACTGACGAAGTAATCAATTAGGATTAAATCAGGAGTGATGATGACTACAACAATAGACAAACATAGAAAGAAAAAAAAACAAGACACGAGACTTATTATCTCAAACAAGTGATCACAACGAGCGATCGTTGATGAAGAAATACATTGTGAGAGCCCTCGAGTAATATTATTCTTGTATCGCTATTTAAAAATAAAAAAAATCAGAGTCCCAAACCGTCGCCGGTGCTAAATAAATCAATATCTTTTCTTCAATTATTTTAAAAGGTCTTATAATATCATTGCTTTTACTTAGTAAGAATATTTTGTTCCTCGCTTGAGTCATGTGTAAATATATTGTTATTCCTATCGCCTTTAGTAATTTTAAAATAAACTTGTGAGTCGTAATGGGTTAAATTCTGTGTGATAGTTAATAATTAAAAACCAAAGTTTGACTTTGTTGCAATATCGTGTCTTTTTGGTATTTCTGGCAAAAAGATTTTTATTGTGAAGTTTATTTTCCCTTTCTCGAGCTGTCACTAACCAAGTTTTTCTTTACTTCGTCACAATTCTCATATAAGTGGTTATATGGAACTTGTTCTGGAATTGTCAGTATATTATGCGACTCCATGTAATGTCATGTGAAAATAATTATTTTAATTACGATATGTTAATACAATTTGTTATGTTTTTTATGGAATAAGTGGCAAACGAGAAAGCCTGTCACCTGATGGTAATCTACATCACCAGAGGAATCGCAGGTGCGTTTTTCGACCTTTATAGGAGGAACTGAAAATAGATAACGGGGTTCTATAATGTACCCATCGGGGCATAATGGTAAAAATACTTTATTACGCTATATTCAATATTTAAGCAAATAAATCAATATTTTTTTTATATAATATATGTAAATAAACTTAGACAAAATTATATGTTGAAGTAATTTATAATATAAGGAACATTCTCCAATATATCTTAAGGTTTACAATATAACTTTTGGGTGTTCTCATATAACTACTGATATATTACCATATACAAATAACATAAATATTAGGAGGATTAGCTACCCAAATATAAACGATTTGCATTATCGTATGAACTGTTGCGAATTAGATTAACTCGTGTATACAAACATACTTTTCATGTAGTCTTAGAGTCTTATGACCAGTGACGATACTAAAATTTCAAAGAGGTTATTTTCTTTGAAATATAATCCTTAACGTTTCAGAAATAAAGTCTATTATAATGATTAATAAGATCTATAAATTGGTCTAATCGTAATGACAATATGTATCATCTTACTACTGAATTAGGTTTACACAAGCATTAGATGTCATTAGTATCATATTAGTATATAACTTCTGATAGCAAATATTAATTTTTACTAGTATTATATCAGTTTTGATACTAATATGAACATACATAATTACGAAGATGAATAACATTATGGAACAGTTGCAGATTCTCTTCTGTATCTAGATCTCTAGATTTTACGTGTGTTGTTCGTAGGTATCTACGATTAAGTACGATGTGGCTATTCACAGATTATCCGTTTTCTAGATAATATTATGCGTACATTAACTAATGTGTATCGATAACATTGTCTACTAATGGTTAGAGAGGACCTCGTGAGGAAATCTGTACGCTTGGAAAATATATTTTTAGTAACACTCTATGTAATGAAAATATGAAAAATAGATAAATGCTCGGTCTTTGAAAATGCCAATATATCGTGAATCCACGTGATGATTAAAACTTGATGAATTTTTTAAGAAATAAATGTTTGCCCAACAGTAGGACACTGAAAGGCTAATATTACTGGTATAATAAGAAATTTACGAAAGACTTTTGTAGTCGTCGAACGATTACTAAATGATATTTATAAACTACCCTTTAAATGATCACTGCAAGACCTCAATCTAAAGCACAGGTTTAAGTGCCCCACCAACGCCGTGTAATTCAACGTTTTAGTTATTAAAATTTCAATATTTCTCAATATGAAATATATGTAAATCAATAAAACACTTTTCTTATTTCAGCTAAGAATATATTGTTATGTTGTAGAATGTCCCTATACAATACACAAATAAAATATAAAAAACGGAACCACTTAATAATATATTACAGTTTTGACAAAATTCATGAAACCAAGGTACAACTATCAGATAAGAGAATCCCGGTTGCCTACATCAAAACCTTCCGTCAAGGAAAGCTATCTATTAGTGCGATATGAAATTAGTAGTATTCAATATTAACCATAGCTGTTAGGCTTAGTTATTTCGTTATAGGCATTGTGCGGTTTTCACTTATAGCCACTGTTTGAATGTAACTATTTATATAATACATAGCTCAAACAATTAACATTTTTCTACTTTCATTTTTTCATTAGTTTATAGTATATTAGGATTCTTTTGTATACATATTATTGTTTTATTATATATTCACATATTTCTATTCAGTTATTAGTTTTATTTTATTGCAGCATCACAAAATAACAACACTGTGCCTAATAGTAAGCATAGTATAATAAAAAAACATTTTTTTATAGTTAAGGTTTAGCGTTATAGCTACAATCTCACCTGATGTTAAATAACTACGTGGCCCAAGATGCTGGATAAGTTAAGCCTTGTGGAGACACTGGCTCTTAAGTGCAACTGCCGAAACATATCTATAGGTATTCTTCTTCTTAAGAAGAAGAAGAAAAAGACTGGCGAGTTTTAGAAAAACCCTACCTCCATGCTATGGTTTCATCACGATGTTTTCCTGCACCGAAAGCTCAGGCTCATTGTAGGTGGTTTCGAACTCACATCCCTTGACGCGGCGTCCGTACACACTACCAACTGAGCTATCATTGCTTCAAAATCGCTTACGTATTTTCATATTTATCCCCTATTGAAAATATGTATGAAACTTATCTTATTATTCTATAGAGTTACAAAGCTTAATTATGATCAGATGTATACACAACCTAGGTACAACAATTGACAAGCTTCTTATCTTGGGTTGCATCCGTGTCTACAACATTTTGTGTGATGGCCATTATTATCAGCTGTGCGTTTAAATTTTAAAAAGCACTGACTATTTACAAATCATATAATATAATTATATGGGTGAAAAAACAAGTTAGCCATCAGATTAACGGTTATACAATAGATATTAATATGAATTTAATTTAAAAATAGTTACGATTTTATACGTTTTGAACAGAAGTGATATAATAATACCCGTAAATAAATCAATCTCGGAGAAACAATCACTACCACTCATTATCATTATCAGAAATGTAGTAATGACAATAATAATTTAAATATTTATCAGTAATAATATGAAAAGATATTTGTTCCGTTATGCATAAACCCTCAATCATTATAATAATGATATCTTGTAAAGAAGGAAGCTGATTGACTTATATAGAGAAACATTTATACCAATAATCGTTCCTTATATCATTCAATAAACGGAGTTTAAAATTACATTTTTCCAGAGTTTTATTTTACATTTTAATATAAAAATTCGCACTATTTGTATTAGTTAATTAAATCACGAGAAACACCATATTAAATATTTAATTTAAATGAATGTATCTTTCAGATAAGGAAGCGGCAACCGTCCTCGACAAAGGTGTCTACATAATACACAGCGAGGAAGAACTGAAAAGTGAGTAAGTAGTTTTTATTTGCTTGTAGATACTTGTATTTATAGGCTTGAAATATCCTAATATAAACTAAAATGTAATATAACACAGTCATGAACGAAGACGACAGTTTAATAAGTAAAACATCAGCCGGTGAAATGAGTGTCAAGAAACAATCTTTGTGAGATTTTAGTACATTGTTGACAATTTAATTAAACATAATTTCTTTAAAAATAGCATAAATTAATTACGGTTAACTAATCTTTACAGAACTGATTTATCGAAGGGTTTTAATACGCCAGTTATTACCATAAAAGATGATGTCCAACATAAAAATCAATCGTGGATCACATCTGCTACAGAAGCAATAAATAATTTTATTTCATTGTTCATATTGGGTAAGTAATTTAAAATATTATTTATGATTATGCTATAAAGTAATATCAGATAAATACTTACACCGTTAAATATCTTTATTATTACATAGAAAAAAATATTTTAAATAAGTAACTATATATAATCTACTAGTACATATTATCATATAGTTATTAGATTGTTATTGATTTAAATAAAGTTCAACATTAAATTTATCTCTTTCAATATAACTCTGAATATTCTACGGCTTTTTAAATGTGTTTGAAACACTATGTCTTAGAAGACATGAAATATCACTTAACTTTTAATAGTTTAGGTGATTTTAAGTCACAGTAAGGATTGTGTTTGTTACTAAATACAAATATTGCATATATTAACATAATTATTAAAATCATATTTGTATTTTCGATGCGTACTTGTAAAGGATCTAAAGATAGAAGAAAGATGATATTAGATCGTAGCGTAGGGCGATCTCCTTTACCAGAAAAAAATAGACAATATCATTGAAAATGTGACAATTTACTGCAATGTACAATAATTCATAATTCTCCTAATTTGTAAATAGATAATGCCAAGAATTTTACGAGGACAATTCTCAACAAAAGACAAGAAAAACTTTGTATTATAAAACTTAAATTATTTGAGTAAAAGTGTAATGAAAAGCATGCATTATCAAAGTCGATTAAAATATATAAAATGCCAGTATAATTATATGAAACACAAAACAGTATTTTAGAATTTTATACATTTGTAAAGCTTAAAATAAGGACACATAAACCAAATAATCATTTGTCTATGTAACAGCTCATATAAATATAAAATTTTTAAATATCAATAAAAAACGCCTAAGTCGATAAACCTATTTTAGGACTGTTGGTATGGGGTCTACTATGGTGCGCGTGGGGCGAGGGTTGGAGTTGGAACGGACAGTGGTTCCGACTAACACTCATAGCAGTTATTGCATGGGGCACTGGACAAATCTTACAAGGAGTAACAACTCTTCCACCACTTCTGGCTGCTTTGTTAACTGGAATACTTGCACGAAATTTAGGTTACCTTGACATGAGAGAATTCCCACAAATTGATGGATTCTTGAGGTAATTTTCAAATTACTTAAAAGAGATATGAAGAACGTTCTAGAATATTAATATATATTTACTCAATTATAATTTGATTAAAAGTGACACGTAGAAAATATTTATTTAAAAGTATTTTATCGAAATATTAAAAAAAATCGAGACCTTAAATGGATCCTTACTTAACTTGGACGACCCATTTCTTAAACACTGCAGAAATTTTCTTAAGCTTTTATATATATAAATTACTAAAACTTTACGGTATTATTATTGTTTACTTATATTATAAAAACAAAGTATAAGAATTCAAGCTTTGCTCGATTTTTCAGAAAAACATAAATATAATTAAACTGGGAAAGTAAAAAAAAATCACACAAATTAATTCACATCGTAACAGTTTCTAAGAAACCAATTAGTAAACATACTAAATAGTTAGACATTTTGTAAAAGTAAGGTATGGACATTATAAATATATTATCGATAATGTCTCTGTCATATCGATAAAGTATTTTTTAATCTTCAAAGTTCAAACAACGTTAGACTCATGACACTCTTATTTAACTTTCCAGAGTGTTTCTGTAACAACCCAAATTTAGTGTTCTTGGTTATTGTTTTATTTCCCTTGGACACAATAGTTAAACCATATAATACAAAGACCACAATTGCCATAAAATATATAATCAAATAACACATTATCTTATATATAGAAATATATAAGTATATTAAGATCGTGCTAAAAAGTACAGTAATAAAATTTATTTAAATAGTAATAATGTAATTATCTTCTAGCAATTAAATCAATTTTGTTGTTGAATTGAGATTTATATATGGGCAACTGATCATCCGGTTTTTTCTTAGTGTAACAAAATGGAGCCAAATTTTTTAAATAAAACAAAATTAAACATACGCGCATCTAGTGGAACGGAATAGATATCATAGCTCCAACCCCCTCTAAAACTACATATAATGTCAATTATCGTAACGAAGTATGTGTATTTTTTTCACTTTATACTTAACTTAGAGTCGCATTGAAAGTAGTGATATTATAGTTTAATAAAAATACCTGTATGTGTTATTATCTACATGTACTCGAGAATTACTAATAATGTCACCTTGTATTATTTGAATAAATTTATAATTTGAATAATTTGTTATTATAATTTTAATTAAATTAGAAATGCTACCTCAATACTTATAGTACATAACGGAAAAGTAATATTTCCAGTGTAATTACTTTTACGTTTATGGATTCTTTTATCATCGCTGTTGAAAACGTGCGAGAACTCTCGAGAATGAGAATATAAATTGTATAAATCTCGAGGATTTAATGGATCATAAAAGTAACGCAGTCCTCGTCTGAATTTTAACTGTAGTGTTTTGATCAATACGTTTACCTAATACTACTCCACATTAAGATATCGCAAAAATAAAATCACCTTGAACAAGACAATACTGTTATTTCTTTATACATCACTGCAGTTTATCATGATAACAAAAAGTTAAATAAATATTTTCCCATTTCTTAGAAAAATTTACCCAGTAATAATACTTGGCAAATCGTCACTAGGCTGGGATGTGAAGTTTATGAAGAAAAATTGGCGACAAGTATCTGCCCTCGGTATCTTACCTTGGAGCGCTGAAGTGGTCACTCTAGCTATTTCCATGCGGTTTTTCATGAATTATCCTTGGATATGGGGTAAGTATTACAGTATAACAACGGATAACTTTAATATTTCATTAAGTACATTCAATACAAAAAACTTTTAATACCTTGTACCGACATACTTTTTTTAAATGACTTTGTTTTTTTCTATATATTCTGCAGCGATGATAGCTTAGTTCATAACATGCACAGTCGCCGCGTCAATGGACGTAAGTTCGAATCTCTGCAATGAGCTTGAGGTGGTAGGGCTTTTATGCCTGCTTGGCTCGCTACCACTCTCAAATTGAAAATCTGCTGCCAAATACCTATAGGTGTGTTCCAGCACTTGCACTTTTTAGCTAGTCCCTCCAATAAGTTTAGCGTGTCCACCATCTTGTTCCACATCGTCACTTAACATCAGGTGAAATTGTAGCCATAATGTTAAGCCTGTATAGTATAAAAAATGACTTTTGCTCATAAATATAATTTTAACAATGTACTTAAGAAGATTGCGCCTACATTGTCAAAACAGTAGAGGGCGGTTAGAGACAAAACAGATAAAGATAGGCATCACACAATATCTTAAGTTTTATTCAAATACATACATATGTATACGTGTTTATTTATTGTATATCATACTTAATATTATAAATGTGAGTTTGTTTGTCTGTTACGCTGTCACGCCTAAACCGCTGAATGGATTGTGATGAGTTTTGGCACAGAGATAGATGGGACGCAGGAAACGGAGAAAGGCTACTTTTTTCGAGAAATCTTTATAAGAAGTGTGGTAAATAGAGGGATAAACTTTGTATGAAACTTTATATTGCGTCATCCGATTTGTTTGACAAAATTAATATTACCGCGAGCGTAGTCGCACGTAAAATCTGGTAGGTATATAAAAACCAATGTGTGAATCTTTAACCTAATGTCTCTAAAAAAGCTGGACCAATTTTCTATAACTTTTTACATTAGCCAAGCAGGTGAGCCTGTAAAGTTTAGTAGCGACTGGATCAAGAAATTTTTCTTTTCCTTTTTGGTATTTGATTTAGTGTCATCTGTGCGAGTCCAGGCGGATTGCTAGGGCGTTATATTTGGTGTGACAATCACGTTATCCTTGATTTGTAATTATCTATAAATAAAAGATTCTGATAAAATAATTAGAGACTATATTTAATACGTATAAAGAGTATCAGAAGAGCTGTAACTTACTTAGTATTGGTATACAACTTCTTAAGAATATGTGATGAACCTCCTCGACTCCTGCAATGCCGCAAAATCCGAGCAAATGTGGCACAATAAATACCGCCCTGTTCGTTTTATTGTAAAGATGCGCTAATATCGACAATACTGACTGGTACCTACAATCTTCACATCCAGGCGACAACATTTATTAAATGTTCCATTTCCTCTCCGTGTTGTTTTTTTACGCTCAGTTAATTCTGTTGCTATATTAATTAATTAATACAGAAATTCCAAAACAAATAAGTCGCTGATTCGAGATTATTAGATATATGTACATTTCACAGGTTTTAAACTTTTGCTCATATTGATTTAATATTCCGGTTAAAGCAGAAAACATCTATTATTTCGGCCCATGTTTATTATGTAAATGCTTTAGGGCAACCGACATTAAAAATTGATATTAGTCCATAAAAAATTTATTATGTATTGATATTAAAATATGTAATTACTTACAATAGTTTAACAGTGTAGTTAGGTTCATCACTAAGTAACTTTTCAAATTGTTATTAAGCAAAAAAATATATAACGTAAATGGTGAAAGATATGAAAATAATGAGATGTGATAATGAGATACACATATTATACTGGAAATATAATTAAATCTGGTGATCGATACAGCGAAATACATCTGAAATGCATAATAATATTTGTCACGAGCTGTGAACACAACTGAGTCCAAAATGTATGCTATACAAAGCCAATTCAATAAATTCCGACGCGATGCTCGTATTACAGAAAATTTGAATGCATTTTCCCTGCATGATGTGCGATCCTCTGAAAACTCCGCGGCGCATCGCATCGCGCCGAGCCGAGCGGCATTCAGTCGCACTCCATTCGAACCGCGCGAGGCTTTTCTCTGTGTACACCTGTAATTATACGGCCCGATTTTAGCAGACAAAGCATCAAAGCGAAAAACTTTCAGTGCAGTCTTTTGATTCCAGTGTTACGTTGTAACTCTTTATTTTCATATTATAGCATCCATTAGTTGACAATATTATTGTTTATAAAGAAATTGCAATCACGCTAGCGGTCCTTTTAGCGTTAAATATGGCAGTAAAACATAAACAACCTCAGTTGTAACGCTTTATTAACTATTTCTTATTATTAGACCGTTATCGATTACAGTAGTTAACAAAATTAACATTTTATCTTGTCATGAATAAAAATAGGCAATTTAATATTTATATTTTTATGTATTTTATTTCTTAAACTAGAATTATTGGAAATAATAAAAGTTCTCGGAGATATATAAAAATTTCGTTCTTTGTCCTCGGTGAACTCCTAAGCTACTGAACAGCTTTTAATCGAATTTTGCACACTGTGTGCAGTTTGATCCAACTTGAGGGATAGGATACTTTTTATCTCGATCAGTGATCATACAGCGATAGATTTCGCTGTAGTAGATGTGATTGGCTACTCGAAAAGGCAGAACAAGGTCAGCTAGTATATATTGTAATATATAAAAATAATTATCGTTTTTAATAATAATTAATAAATATCCTAACCATCATTATTATACTATAATAATTTTGAAAATGTATAATTAACAGTTCGTTAATAATTACTTATGTTTCAAACAACAATGTAATTTCAGTTTATAAATTTTTTCAGTACAAAGCCAAAATTTCAATTCTAGTTTTTATTTTTCATAGGCTTTAACGTTTGATAACTATGTCCACCTGAAATTAGGTAAAGATATAACTAAAGATAGTACATCAATAATAAGAATACTGGTTTTAAAGCATACCTGCCACTACAAATGCTCTGCATCAATTTTCTTACTTGCAAGTTGTACCTGTCCAAGCGGGTAATAAAGATTTTCCCGTAAATTTTTTCTTAACTAAATCTTCCTAAACGTAGTCTAGTCCTATTTTAAACTTAAACATTTCTCTTAAACATAGGCTATTCTTAAAATTGTAAAATTCTAACCTACATCGACGGACATTACTACTGAATTTTCATCGTTTTGAAAATAAAGGTTTATTGTTTTTTTCACAGGTATCTTGCTAGGATCTATTTATGCCTCACTCTCATGCGCCGTAGTTATGCCAACAGTATCAAAGGTCGGTACAAATCCACACAGGACGCACCAGTGGCCCCAGTTGGTCTGCACAGCGGGAGGAATAGATACGGCTCTTAGCGTTGGAGTCTACGGAATTGTCTATAGCTATATATTCAGTGATGTTGGTGAAACGTATCGATATATCAAGGTAAACACACGCACACACACAATTGAGAAAACATTAAATAACATAGAATTAACATATCAATGTTTGAAGATTCGACAACTGCAACTACCTGTGCTATATTCAACTTCGAAAGCACCATACCTACAGCTGGATTCCACCAACGTATAACGCGCTATACACTTAAATTCCATCCTCACGTTCTGGATGAATGGCGATCGCCTGAAATTTCTTCCCTCGTACTACTACCTTATGATACGGACCGATACGACCTGGGATCCTACAAGACGAGAGTTTACTATTACCTTAAATGCCGGCAATGCACTTGCGATTCCTCAGGTGTTTAGGTGTCCATTGGCGGCGGTAATCACTTACCATCAGGTAACCAACATGCTCGTTTGCCCTCTATTCCATAAAAAAAATTGTCATACCTATCTCTCTCGCAAAACAGAAATGTTTCGCCGTAACTTCCAGTACAAAAAGCATGGTTACTAACTGGTTCCGGCATACGAAATCATCTAACCCAGGAGTTAGGAGTTTGAACTTACATTATCATTGACCTTAGGAATGCTATCCTTTTGAAGTTGATAGCATAGCTTGATATTACGATGACATCATCTGTGTTTGCAAAAATGTTCAAAGGCTTCAAAAACCACCAAGTACCTTTACTGATATTAATACAGTTTATTAACATAGATCCTGGACGTATGGCAAAAGAAACTGCAGTAAATATTCAGGTAGAGTTTCGTAAGTTTCCAAGTCACGTGTGGTTACAGGTAGCGATGACGTTGTTCGCGGGAGTCGCACTGGGAGTCGCCTGGGGTAGTCTCACAAATCTGATGCCACACGCGCGCCAATTCTACGTCACTGAATTACGAGTTTTGTTCGTGCTACTCGGTGGGCTTTTTGGAAACTTTTTCACATTGCACCTAGGATGGGGTGGCGCCGGTTTGTATACATTCTTAATTATATTTAATTTACTAGCTGATGCGGTGAACTTCGTATCACCTATAATAGATTTCTTTGTTCTCGCTAAAACTCAAAAACAGTTTCACCAATTTGTATTTTGTATTTTAAATTTTATTTAGTTATTATCAATTCTAATCAACGTTGTATTTTAATTAGTTAAGATCAATAGAACTGACTATATCTAATATAGTTTCCGTTTTTCAATTATTTTGGGTATAAGCTTGTCTATAAATCCAATGAATTAAATATCTTTTAATCATATGTAGTTTAAATATAGTTAATCAATATATTATTGATAAACTTTGTTTTAGTTTCTTTTTGTGGTGCGTAAATATACAGTTATTATTATCCGACGCTCGAACACGTGACATATATGTATTTGTCAGTTCACAAATCTGGGAAACTCCAAGTAGAGTACACAAGCTTCCGACGCCTGGTTTTGTTATTTGTTACTTGTCCACCCAATAGACAGTCGCCTGGGAAGTTGTAGTTGCTTTAAATCGAATAGCAAATCGGCAAAAAGAATTAACGGTATACGTGAAATTAAGACAACCTCTCCTTTGTATTCTACCTTGATCGTTGATTCAATGACGTTATTCATATTAGCCTTTTTACAGGCAGTCTCGTGACATTGCATCGTCATATTAGTAGTGTTGGTTGATACTGAGATTATTCGTCATTTGCTTTTGTTCCAGCAAAAATTTACATATAACCGCCATTTTTTACTTATTTACATTTCTACTTTATTAACTTGACGGAGTTAAAGTATTTGACATTAATGTCACCCTCATAAGCCTTGAACTATATTCGAGAGTATGGCACAAACCAACTATTGCTTACATGAACATATGATCCTTTTATGTTCACTACTACTGACTGCAACTGGTCGCCTACATTGGGTATCCATCATTACTTTTGTGTATCGCTTAGAACACTTACCATCGATCATGAAGGATGAATTATTGTTGAAAACTCCACAAGATCCATTTATCATTTTTTTTTTCATATTATCGCATGTAATTTTTGAACTTGTTTCACCTGGGATTTCATATAAAATGAGAGTAACTTCTTAGCAACCCATGCATTACCTGTGCAGGTGATTGTTTCATCGTATGACAGAGACTGATACTCCGAACAGTTCCCGAGACTTGTAATACGGATATAAGCCCCTTTCCGACGAGTTTTAACACTCATCTTTACTACTCGTGTTTCTCTCTCTCTGCCCAATCATATTTGGTAGGAGCCTGCTAGCGCAGCTTCAGAGACACGTTGTGATATAGAACTTTCTGCTGTCCTAGACAGGCAAGAAGTTTTAGTAGGTTATAGAGATTTTGCTGGTATAGCTCTTGCTCCCACTTCAACCGCATATAACATAACTACCATATCCATTCCTGCTAAGGTTATTTAGTAACTCATAGTACTTACTTTATATTCATTTTAAAGTGTATTATTTTGGTATATTTGCTTCCCATGATACAATGAGCTCAGTTAATAAAATGTGCGCACGTGGAAGAGCACATTTTTATCATTCAACACAGTTTTACATTCAATAAAATCTTCTTTTATTAGCAAAAATTGTGAGGAGATAGTCCAGACAATTACAATAAATTTAAGTCATTCTAGTTGATAACTGTGTTTACTGATTTGAAGAATAATAACTGACCATGGAAAAAATTCTGAATAGTCGCATTGAACATCGACATTTTTATTTTTCACCGCCACCATAGCTCATACTTTCTGAATTCTGGCGTCTATTTACCTTGTTAAAAATTGTTCTTTACCATATGCGTTGCGCTAAACGACGTCGTTTGAATACAACTGTTTTATTTTTTAATGTTGCCACAAAAATGGTTAGAATAACTTCCCATCTCATTGTAAATTTATGAACGCATAAATATTTGACAACCAATAAATATGTCAATCCTTTTTCATTACTGACATTATTCTATATTTTTAAAATCTAAAATACGCCATTATCCGAATATAGTGGATATATCTTCTAGATTCGAAACCTGTATTCAAATACATTCTTTAATTTGAGGGGAAAGTTTACCGTATCGTCGGGATGAACATTAAATGTTTGACAGTTACGGAACCCATGAACATTTGTATGAGAAAATGTTTTTTCCTTTATTATTTTTTCGTAATATTTCCAAAGTTTTTAATAGTTATTCTGCTATTCGGGACGGATACAAATGCAACAAAACTTTCTCGAGTTATAAGTTTTCTAATAAACCCGACTACCTAAACCGAAACTACTGTACATACTGTACCGATAGAAACATGACATTTGGACAGTAGTTCCGTTTTGTAACGTCGAGGTTCATTAAGAATAGCAATTTTTCAATATTAATCCCTAAGGGGATAAACGGAGATAGTATAGGTTGTATCGGAGAAAAAATAAATCTTCATCTATTAACTTCAAATTTAGCATAAAGACTCCTTAATAAGATTAATGAACACATGTATCAACGTTTTTAAATTTCATCCCCTACGCGTGTAAAATAGGGATGACATTATTCATTGATACTTTTACTGAGATATCTCCTAAACTACCAGACCTATTTACTCGATATTAACCATGGATATTTATTTTTTGACGTAGGTATCCATTACGAAGGGATATTACTATTACGCGAAGTCACAGGGCACCAGCTAGTAGATAATAAACTTTGTCAGTGTATTAATGATACGAAAAATCTTTCATAGGATATGTGGGAAATGATGCTAGTTGCATTTACTTTAAAAATTTCTTAAGTAGGTACTTTTAAATAACATTACAAATGTCCTAATAATACAATATACGTTTAAATATTGTATATGATTCTATGAAAACCTAATTCTTTGTTATTTGAATCAATCAGCGCCAATGATGCCCAATGATAGTCATGATTCATTTGTAGCTATTTACAACGCAGGGCGATATCTTAATTTGTAATAAAAAATAACTACGTTAACATATTGACGATCTTGTCGCACATGCACAAGGTTTACTTTCGAACACCGATTCTTTACAGTGCATCGTCAGTTTGTTTCTTGTTGTCTTGTTCTATTCAGCAATCAAACAGTATAGGTACACTAGAACAGTTCAGTACCCACAATATAGGATACAATTTTAGAATTCTTTAATGATGATTGAAATACAATAAGTGATTTACTAATAAAAAAGTAACAATATTATGTAATCTGTGTATGCACAGATAATCTGTAAAATATTATATATTCTTTCAAATTTCCCATACTCAAATATGTAGATAGGTATAACAAACTTGGCCGTTTATTTTATTTCTTGTCACGTCAATCTAAGCAAGTACGAAAAATATAATCTAAGAACTTATATAGAAAATTAAACTCTACTTTCTATCGGTGTTGCACTAATTTTAGTACTCAAATGAATTTAAAAAATGTATTTATGTTAACTACAAAAACACACATAAAGTATAACAAACTTTTATAAAATATTTTTAGTAATTATTTACTAATACCGTTATTTAATCCTATCATACATGCGCAAAACATTCATAAGAGTAAGCTGTTAACTAATTATATTATTATATATTACAGGTATCAAAAGGTTTCATCGAATATTTTGATATTCGAAAAAATTAAATTTAATTAATAGTTTAGGAGTTCATCGCGGACAAGCAATGTGTCACGAAATTTTTATATATAAAGATTTTCGACTATCTGATATTATTATCAAAATTAAAATAAATCTCAACATATTTTGAATCACTCCAACACTACATTATTAGTAATTTCATTATTTTTTGTTGTAATAAAACGAACAACATTTTTTTAAACGCAATCATAGAAATGTTTAAGATTAGGCTTGAGTAACCAAGGGTCGGTCGTGAGTCATGACTCTTAACATTTAGGAATCTGGTTTGGATAGGATCTGGAACGTTCTGGATCTGAACGTTAGATTATATGGTTATATATTATATCTTGTATCTGGATTATATGTTGAGATTTGTTTTAATTTAATAATAATATCAGGTAGTCGAAAATCTTTATATATAAAAATTTCGTGACACATTATTTGTCCGCGATGAACTCCTAAACTATGGAACCGATTTTAATCAAATTTTATATACTGTGTGCAGTTTGATCCAACTTGAGAGATAGGATAATTTTTATCTCGATAAGTGATCATAACGTGATAGATGACGCTGTAGTTGATGTGATGAACTACTCGAAAAGGCAGAACAAGATCTGCTAGGTCAGCTAGTACTTCTATAAAACTTTGTATTAGTGCAATACAATGAATTCAGTAAATAGTTGTTTATCGAAAATCAACCTTGTTATAAGAAAATTTTATTTCAGTTGGGCACTTAAGTCGATCGACACTAAAACAAAAACAAAAAACAAAAATAAACATTATTTTGCTACAATAATCATAGGATCTTACGCATATTTCTTTTTTTATTTTTATTGTGTATATTGGTAATATGTAATGATCTTATATTGTTGATACTGTTTTGAACAGCCCTTTATTTTTAAACGTATGGTAATATAGATACCTAATATACGATATGTATATAAATATTTAACATTCACAGTCAAAACTGGCAATTATATTGACTAACAGAATAAGTAGGCCTAATAATACCTCTAAGCCAAACAGCATGTTAGAATATACTTTTAAATATTCATAATTTTTATATCATTTTAGGTGGAGTGGCAGTTCTTGCATGTAATGCAACAGCGGCAACTCACTGGGCACGGGACGGCTGGAAGTTAAATAGCAACCCAGCATCCACTCTGTACCGAGTTGTATGGGCCACTTTAGAACCTATAGTTTTCGCGTACACCGGCACTTACTTCGTGGTAAGCCACTATTATAAAATACGTTATAAGTCTACTTGGAAAACCTATAATCAAACTATTATGTTAGTAATCTACTAAATATTGCTTTTCATCGTTCCATGTAAACTCGCGCCACGCGCAACACTAAAACAGAATAGTTTTTTCTAATAAATATAAAATAAAATAATAATATATTAATAAAAAATAATATATTTCAAGTAATGACGGCTTAGTTGCAATGTGTATGAACATGGCGTCCACTAATATGTGTTCCAATTCCTAGGACAATTCTGACATTGCGAAAACTATTACATAATAGTTAGGCATTTCCTAACGGGTAACTACCACACTCTAGTAAACATCTTTTAATACCATTTTGAGATTATGCCCAAAATGTAAAATTTATAAAGAAACAAATAATATTTATAATAATATACCTGTTAGCAGTCACATAATAAATCTTATTTATTATCGTATTTTTGTTGACTATTTTGAACGCATTAAAACAATTACAAATATTTATTTTCCATATTTTTTATAATCTAACTTCATTTATGTAGCAATACAAGGATTTAAGATAAATCATATATCATTGATGAATCGTCTGACAATGCTCAACATTTGCATATTTTGCATATTTCGTATTCATAAGGAACAAATAATTTTTTTTTTTACTTTATTAGATATGTAAAAAGAAGGCGGAAAACGTTAATACATTTATTTGAGTCTCTGCCGCACGCAGTAACGTTAACCTCGAATCCGGAATTATATTAACTAGGGTTAAACAAAACTTTTTTCTTATTTGGAACCAAAATATAACATTCATACATTCAGGGTATTTCTTAAAATTTTTTAGAGAGAGACGAACTTCTTAGTTATCTATGAATTAACCGTGCGGGTGCCGGATTCATCATGTAGCAGAGAGGGAAACTCCGAGTAGTTCCCCTGACAGATGTAAGTTTAAGGTCGGTCTCCATTCCGACGCGCGTCAACACTCACCTTCACTAGTTGTATTATATTGAATTACTAGATTTTACATGCAGCTTCCCATTTTTATATAATACCATACCATACCATATATATATACCAATATTCATTAAAATCTATTCAACGGCCAAGGCGTGCAAGCGTAGCAAACAAAATCACTTTCGCATTTATAATGTTAGTAAGGATAAGAATATTGACGTAAAAGATGAAACATTCTTAATACGTCCAATTAGATAATTAAATGGCATAAATATTTTATATCCTATTTCTCTACAGATACAAAGTACTATGACAAATTCAATGATGAAGGGTTTTGCAATTCTACTCATCTGTTTAGTTGTCCGCTTAAGTGTGGCAGCCCTAACGTGCTGGAATATGACACTGAAAGAAAAACTTTTCATTTGTTGCGCATGGATACCCAAATCTATTGTAGAGGTATGCAATAATTTTGTATTTTACGCGACACAATAAAAAGATGGTATAAAAAATTATTTGTTGTAACGGTAAATGCTGTTAAAGTAGGTACTAAAGTAAGTTCAAATGATAAATTTTATTACTGTATATATTTTACTATTTTTTTATATTTTGTAGGCAGTATTATGTCCATTAGCTCTCAACACATTAATATCACACGATAGTAAAAATAAAGATTACATTGAATACTCGGAACTTCTAATGAGACTAGTAGTGCAAGCCATATTGATAACGACTCCGATTGGATACATACTTACATACCACTTCGCCCCCAAACTTTTGAAGGATGAACAAAAAGACTATAAAAATGGTAAGTGTAAAAAATTATCAGCTGGTTTTTTTTTTTTAGTTTTTTGTTGTTTTCAAAACCAACCACTCACTTATTTTACTTAAACACAATATAAATTGAAAGCCATTTAACCTTTTCCGTTATAACCCTCTTTATCATTGCTTAAAATGATTTATAAATTATCGTTTGAATTTCAAACTAAGAATTCTTTATTGTTCACTACAAATAAAAACAATTTTTTTCTATATGCACAAGGCTTTTTTTGTTTCTTCTTGGAACTATCAAAAATAATCCATGTGTAATGTTATTTATATCCAAAAAAAATATAACTCTCATAAAGTTAGTTTATAAAATCAAAGTTATCAAAAATAAATTTCTCTTATTTAGCAGGAACCTGTTTATACACAATTATATCAATGTCATACAGAAGGATGAATATCTTGTATTTCGTCAGGGTTCATAAAATATTTTAACAAGATAGTAAAAGTATGGTAAAATGGTCATATAAAAGTGCCCAGAGAATGTTTTAGGCAACTAACAAATCATATCCCGAGATATAATTCATAATTCACTTCATTTAGATATAATAACCAAAATACACAGCGCAAATTGCCACCAGCATTACATAACATACGATCAAATAATGGAAGTTTATGAATAAAGGTAAAACCACACCAAAACAGATAAGGCTTCCACCAAAAATTCTATAAAATAATACGCCTGTGTCTTAGGCTTATGTTATGAATACTTACTTTATTTGATTAATGTGAAATTGTGATAAAAATTATCATTATTATCAAACAATAATTGTATAATTAAATATATGTTAAGCTGTCTATTAAATTAAATAAACAAATGCATGAACTCCGATTCAGCTAAAACAATATCTGAAAACAGATACGTGAAACAGAAATAATTATTACTATAACGAGTACAATAATAATACTCTTAATCTACATCTTCGTTAAACAAATCTGTAGCTTTTGAAAAAGTCACTGATCACGAGTATGCTTCTAATCAAAATCAACTTTCTATATAACCGACTATCATATGAATATGACTGACTGGTATTTATGAATGACATTTTTTGACAATAATAATGTTTACCAAGGTATTAATATTATAAAAGTACTCACATCGTCTTCACCGTTCCTTTTAACTATAACAGTTCTATATGCATATCTTCAATATTCAATTAATAACACATCATTTCTATATTTTCGTCATTAAAATTCTTTAATATTTAAATCATTATTACATTTGTTTTCTTTTTTCAGATTCCGAAGCGTGAACATTTTAGACAGATCTCAATTCGAATCATTTATTAATTTATCTATTTATTTTAGACTATCAATCCTTATACGTACAAAAGCGTTACCTTATACGTAGTAAATTTATTCATTAAGTAGCCTAGTGACGTGTACTTTCTGCAGTTTAGTCTTATATTAATCGAAAACAACATTAAAACCGGTTTAGTAGTTTTTTTTAACTAATGCGCATACTTTAAAGCACACACAAAATTTATGCTTGTATTATGTCGAGACCTAGAAGCGAGATGTAGAAAGCATAAATAGATAATACAGAAATAAAATATTTATAATATTTTGACAATACAATATTAGAATACCACATTAGATGCCTTAATAGAAATCCTTGGACCATATATCAGCCAGTTATATTCAAACCGCTTATTGCTGTCACTTTCTACGTCACGTCACTCTCTTCAATTGAGAGTGCTTTATAAAATTGGAACCAATTATTCCTGCGTAGTCAGCTGCACATATGACAAATAAATCATAAGCTTCGCTTGTTATTTTGTACGTGCAACCTGTTTATTGGCGATAGTTCGAGGGACAGAAATAAAATCCACGAAAAATAGAACGTTGAGTAATTTTAATTGAATAAATAGCATGTTAAAATTGGTAAGATCTGATTATTTGTTGTTATTATCAAGAACCTAATTAAATGATTTAACAAGTACTTGAAATTATGCATTTTAGGGGTCCATAGATGACGGTAAGCACTTACTCTACACTCTTACACGGACCTCATTCTCGTTTGGCACCATCCTGGTATAATTGTTTCTCTTTTCTAACAAATTCAAATGTTTTGTATAAGTTTAGGAATATTATGATAAAAAGATAAAGGATATGCTTCCGGATTGCATTTAATGTTTCGCTAGAACTATAAATCCGTACTAAAAATTACCAAGTAATAGAAAATAACAACAAAACTTAGAAGTTGTCATAAAGCAACGTTATGGAGCTTATACTTGAAGTTTATCCCCATTATTGAATCAAAACGAATGTTCACAAGAACTACATTTACAGACATAACTCTAAAAATTCTTACATTTAAGTGACTGTCGATGGTGTGCATACGAAATTCGTAGAATAGATGGCCGATTGACCAAAAGAGTTCTTCAGTGGTGACCTCGTACTGAAGGACATAGCTTGATAGCTTGATAGCTTGATAGCCCTTACAAAGTGAACGGATAATCTAGTGAAGTTTACGAAATCCTCTTAGAAGCGAGTAACACAGTACTAGTCGTTATGGGAGAGCTTTGGTGGAGATGTATGTCTTATAGTAGACGTGATTTAACTACATGATGTTCATGTTGATAATTAAAGAGAGAAAGCATTGATTTTGTAAATCGAAGGTCTTTAGTGTAAAAGTACAATTAATTTTCTTTTTTATTTATATTTTGATCTAGTTTATAAGATTTTCATGGCGCTTTTCATCGTTATACTGTATACTTTATTTGCAAACATTCTGACATAAAATATTGTTTTTTTATAATACACTAGCTGTGTCTACGACTCCGTTCGCGTGAATCTTAAATAATATTTAATTATTTTTATTAAAAAATGTTATATAGCCTATGTTTCACATGGCTAATATAGCATTCTAATGTGAAAGAATTTTTGAAATCTTTCTAATAGTTCTTGAGTTCATTCAATACAAACAAAAATACAAATCTTTCCTCTTTATATTATTAGTTTAGATAGGTATAATACGTAGGTGAATTGAATGCATACGTGGGAGCGGGAATTCAAATAATTAAAAATAACGACAATTGACAAGTACATTAAAACTTATCTCGATGCTTATATATCGTATTGACATTGATATACGCACTACATTGAGTACTTTTCTTGTCGTGTAGGTACGTGCCAATGGTTGAGGTCAACGCTACTTACTATTTGTTACTTGGTGACCACTTTTTCAGCACGGAACTACGTGTTTAGCGGAATAAACTGTTATACCCTTTGTGATTGTTTACCGATGACAAAATTGGTACAAAATCAATATTGCTACTTGAGGTCAGATCAGAGCGTCAAGAGGATATAGTCATTTTTAATTATAGTATCAATTTCTATTTTTCATAATGTGTTCGATATTTAATCATCAAGAAACTTCAATCTATGACCGCCTCAAAATTGAAACTCTAGATCTGCATTACCCTAAGACATGAGATTACCCCTAGCTTAATGAAAATGGAAAATTTCAATTTACAATCTGTCAACCAACTGCTCATACCTTCTCGTACTTGCAATAAAATAAATTTACAATTATTTTTAGTAAACCCAGTTCCCTTCGGGCTGTATGTAGTCTTTGCAACGTATTGCAACTTGTTTGACGGGTAGTATTTTTCATTATTGGAAACTATAATTAAAATTGATTAATTACTGGTTTTATTTTCAATAATAACATATTTAGATATACAATAATAAAATAATTAATAGGAAGATACGCATGTTTAAAATATTATAGTAGTGGTATTTTTGTTTTTTAGCTGTGAGAACAACGTACGAACGTTATTAATTTTTGATGTATTTTTATTATTGAGATAAAATTATATTGACAATAATTTAGCATTGAAATAACTGTGATATGAGATGAATTAAAAATACTTTTAGAAATATCTGAAAGCTGTTATAATTTGTTTTATTTTAATTCCAAAGAATAGTATATTATGTTAATATTTTATCTAATATTGATATGAAACATATATTGGCGCGCCTCAGTAGTATAATCGGCCCGTATGCCGTCATGACAGAAGGCATGACGCTATATTATGTCGTCATGTCCTTTTATGCGCTGTGTGTTTGTGTGTGGGTACGCGCGTATACTATATATGCACTTCGTTGCTTAGCTGTGTGCTTCTTATTATTATTTTACCGTCTTTTCTTTCTTGTTTTTTTAAGATCTATAGTTATTTAGTAGTTATTAATTCTAATTCTGGCGAAGACCAGCTTTTTTTAAATACTATGCTACTGTGGATATACAAGAGAATTTTACAGACTGTTTGTTACTTCTACTATTTTACTATATTCCATATATCAAGAAAATTATAAGACTAAAAAATATACAGACATTTGTCAACCTTTCTTCTTGTGTATATCTGTGTCTACTAGTTACAATTATTGAAAAATTATGAGCTAGGAAAATGTACGCAAGAAAAGCTACAAATAAAAAGAATAAAATACATTTTATATAACTTTTTTTCTAATAGAGATAGCATAGTTCAAATTTATGATTTTATTATAATAAGAAGGAAACAGGCAGACGGCTCATTTGATGGTAAATGGTTACCGTCGCCTATGGGCAGCTACAACGATACGGGTGTTACAGCCATGTTGCTGACCTTGGCGTACATGGCTGGTTCTCATTCTTTATGCCAGAACACAAAGGAATATCATATTTTTTTAAGAAGTAAACGTAAAAGATTATAATGTCACAAGGATTAAGATGAGTAGATAAATAATATAACAACGCCATCTCATGGTACACTCTCAAATTATTGAGTAGCCATCTGCTGGAATTATTTAACACTAAATATTTACGAGCACAGTAGTTTATATGATAAGCACTAAATAATAAGACACGTAAGCAGTACATTGTTGGTCTCAAACTGGTCTTAGATAAGTCAAAGTATTAGAACTAACATGGAGATGGCGCTTATTGAAATTTTATAAAATTCTAATGTTATATTACAAAAATAAAGATACAGGACTAAATTGGTAGATCTGTAATCGTTTTTATAGTTCATGTTTAACATTAGGGCCGCAATCTCACTTGATATTTGAGATTGATATTAAGAGCCTAGTAGAAGGACTGGCTCTGAAATGCAATTACTGGAACACACCTATGCGTATTCGGCTGCAGATTTTCAACATGGTAATAGTACTTTATCATCTCAGTTTCTAAACTGCTCTAAGATTGATACTTAAAGTCTGTTGTAGACTAGTAACTGTTCAGAGTTTGAAAATAGACATTTCAATAATAGGAATAACTAAGTATTTCACTACCATAATACATAAATATTAATGTATAAGAAACTTATATGTCTTATTACTTAATATAAAGCGCATTTAGAAAAATAACTCTTATATCTACTTCTTGTATCATGCTCACCCTTATTAACGGGCGTTACTTCCGTGAAATATCTGGTTTAATCTGTACTCACTTGGCTTTCTTTTAGGGTGTGAAACTGGCGAGATATTTCCTAAAACGGTTTGGTTTCCAATGCACCTTCTCTCTCGCTTTCAATGCTTTTTAAACAGGTTAGTCGTAACAGACGAAAATTATTCAGATATCCGCATCAGAATTCAGACTTTTACCTCCTCATTGTTTGGGTATATTCATGCATTCATCGTTCCTGTCTGCAATACAATCGACAAATATTACGAGTTTTAGAAGACCATTTACACATGTGATCGATTAATACCAACAGTCAGCTGGCTTAAGAGATTTCTTCTCCGTACATGTTTTATAATTATTGATATATAGTAGTGGAGTTAATTAAAAATATTGTGTATTAAATTACATTCCAGGTACACTTTACTAGAAATACAGACTATAAATATTGTATGATAAATTATTATTTATTAAGATTAGAAAACATAGTTACTATATTTTTCGAGAAATCTATATATTATAAGAAATGATTAAGTAAATTATTTCTCACTAAACAATTTATTTATCTAAAACTTTATAAAGTCATACCTTTAGAATAAATGTATAATTAAAAGAAAAGACATCATAGATATGTCACTGGGCATGCCATATATTAACATAAACCTTGCACATATAATGTGAATGATCTTCAATAAGGGTGGCATTATTAAAGCGAAGCTATTTATTTGACTATCAGTATCACAAAATATATTTTTTCAATATCAAATCTGAGAAGAAAAAATTCAGATTAATTTTGTTACTGGATGTCATGTCGAATTATGGAAGGTCGATGTAAGAAGAACCGCTCTATGTGGGAGACAAGTTCTTAGAAAAAGTGTTCAAGTCAATTGGATCATCAATTTATACTCTCTTATACGAATAAAATATAAGCGATGATAGATATTTTGTTAGTGTGTACGGACGCCGAGTCAAGGGATGTATGTTCGAATCTACCTACAATGAGCTTGAGCTTTCGACGAATGAAAACATCGTGGTGAAACGATAGCATGGTAGTAGAGTTTCTTGTAATGCCCGCCTGGGTAGCTACCACCCTCAAGTTGAAAATCTACCGCCAAATACCAATTAGGTGTGTATCAGTAGTTACACTTGAGAGCCAGTCCCTCCACTGGTTTAGCGTGTCACATTGGGCCATATCGTCACTTAACATCAGGTGAGATTGTGACCATAACGCTAATCCTTAACTATAAAAAAAAGTTAATCATAATATGTCCATAGATATTTAAATATCAATAGTGTTTGATATGACCCACATATCTCGTAACTTAGAATTGTGTTATAGATGTTATTTCAGTATACATTAACGTTAATTAAATTAAGAGTGTTACACTAGAGCGTCATGACTGTCATAGAACCCCTTCTATTAGCAGTCCGCTAAAGATGACAAAAGGCGCTAAATAGCGCAGCGACGCGGCGATGTATGCGTGCGGAGGCGCCCGCGCCACCCGCTTGTCCGGCAGTTCGCCAGTCCGCCCGTGGCCCGGATCCACCCACTCGCCTGCACTAGCCACGCATATCATCACCCTTATACCTGAAACATATGACGTCTTCACGAAAATCCTAAAACAAACCTGGGCAGAGGCAAAGTCATTCGTGATCATACCGAGGTGCTAACACAGAAGGCCTTCGCCTCGCGTACTCAAATAACTAACTTCTGTATTGTTTTTATCGCAATTTCATCTTCGGCGTAGATATCTTATCTAACAATCGATAGAAAACATCTATTGTATTTTGTCATATTATACTCTAAAGTCAGTGAATAAATTCTGTGAATAAATGTGTGAGACGAATACCATGGATAAAATATAAATAAAGATGAAAAAACGTGATAAACGCACTAAGCAAGAAATTCGAGGAACAAAGCAAGAAAAGAAAGTTAAAAGTCAAGATAAAAAGGGAAATAAGTCTAGTAGTCGTGGCGAGAAGCGGCCAACTTCGACTGGAACAACAACTGGAAGTAGTATTGTTGATAGACGTGAGTGGACTAAAAGGTCCGGTGTGGAAGCTGTGAAGTTACACCTACAAACAACTGGTGGTACAGGGAGAACATCAAGATCGGCAACATCGGTAACGTATTATTTATTATAACTTTAACAATTTTAGAACTTTTCTTTAGTTTCACATATAAGTGGCGTCCACTTTGAAGCATGCCTACGGTTACATAGTAATACTGAGGAAAAGTCGAATTATGAAGTTTGTAGTCGATTTCAAATAAATATATTTGTAACTAGTCATGAATGGATCATTATATTTTTAATAAGCTGAAAGTAATTTTGATAGAAAAAGCCACTGCATTTATTCTGATTACACACATGTACGATTCAAATAAGTACTCATGAGGAAAGCAAGTATAGTTGAAAGTGTACTAATTTTCATTTTTTTACGTAGGATTTTCATATTACAATATAGTTTTGTACCAGCTTCATAATTAATAAAATGGTGCTTGATATACTTACCCGTCAAATTACAAGACTTATTTACAGGGTATTTCAAAGTATCTGTAGCGAGATAGGTGTAATTAGTGTTTTTCCTACTATTAGTGAACCTACTATCAGAGAACTAAACAAAGTGTTGATTAAATGCAAATTCAAATATATTTTTAAAATTTCATTGCTCTTTATAAAGAAAAATAATACTCTGAATGGTAAAATTTGATTACTTGCGCATTTTCTGTCTAAAATTTGATGTATAAAGTGGAAATCATATATGTTTGTACCATATTTAAATTACAACCACAATCACTGTAAACGTACACCGGTTCAAAAAATTGTAGTTAGATCATACGTCCTTATCTTAAACAATTTCACTGTTATATCATTTCCGCTATAATTACTTAATATAAAGATGACCAATAAATCAGTCATAAAAAAAACATTCGTTTTCAACTACGCATCATCACTGATTATACAACGATAAAATACACTTACTGTTCACAATGTTCTTTGTGGTGTTATTTAAATACCTTGTCTAACTCAAAAACTTAAGAGAATGAGATTCCTAAACTATTAGAGACATTAGAGAGTCTTTGTTCTTAATAAGGGACTAACCTATGTTGTCAAGTACACTTTTCTTTTTCAATTCGTGCTTCCATTACATTAAAACTAATGTCATCGATAAAGTAACACCACATACATAAAACAAACTATTGCAAAGTAACTATACGATCCATGACACATTGTGATTAAATCAAACGTGTAGCTACTAGAAAAACGTGATACCTATTAAGATGTTAATTGAAACTAAATAAAAATTGTACATTCAAATGTATTTAATTTACTATGTTGGTATATATATAGTAGCACCATGTGCTACTATTATCATTGGATTCTAATAAATTTTTGAACTTTGATAAAATTCTATAGAAACTTTGTTACCTGGTACTGTCTAAATAAAGAAAAATTTTAGGCATTCTAAAGTCTCTATTGACTAAATATTAAATTAATTTAAGCGCATATATTCTATATTATCCATAAAAATCTTAAAGTTGCTTACTATATTATAGGCAACCTTTAGAATATCTCCAATTAAATAAACATTACGAGATGCATGACAATGTAATGTCCTTGCCAGGTCGTCAAATGGATACTGTTTCTGTACTGTTTATTGTTCAAATAAATAAATTAGATTTAACATCATATTAAATACGTTACTTTGACTTTGATGTAGAAGAAACCATGTGATCCGTTTATCATATTTATAAAGATCGTGACAAATAGAGATTACCGGGCAGTGAAAAGGCTTAGTGTTCTCATCACCTTGAAATTGTCACAAAACGATGATAATAAATTTTTAGATAAATTGTTTCGTATTAATCGCAACAATTGACGTATAAAATGTTGTCAAAAGCATATGGTCTGTTTAAAGGAAACAGTTTATTTGTAAGTTCAACATTATAATTACGATATATGATTGTTGTTCGCCTGCTGAGGAACTTAAAGTACATAGTTCAATTTTCAATATACCTTCTTATATCTCAGACCAAAAAGTCAAATGAAATAATTCATACAAAATATATTGTAAAAGTTGAAAACGCTATTTGAGTACTTAAGATCAAAATAAACCTGAAAATGGCCATAAGCACCATAACAAATATACACATAATAATATATATAATAATATATATATATATATATATATATATATAATATATATATATATAATAATATAATATATAATAATAGTATAATATATATATATATATTTCCTGATGGATTAACAGTTCTATCTCTCATCGTCGATACTATAAAAACTATATTCCTTATTTATTAACTTTTGAAATCCCATATGTACTAATAGCTAATAATTATTGCAATTACCGAACAACTAATTGCAAGTACAAAGCGTATTTATCTGAGTTTAACCGATCACATGGATTCATTAATTCACAATGTAGCTAACTGCAGATCGCACAGCGATAACAATTAACATATATTTGAAGTTAAATTAGTGCGCTTAGCGATAACAAATAACAAATCCAAATATTATGTAGATGTATATTATATATATATATATATATATATATATATATATATATATATATATATATATATATATATATATATATATATATATATATATATAGAGTGATGTTAGTCATCAGCTGTAATCTATTCGGGGCTAATAAGTTTCAAGTGCATTCCGCTGTGATCTCTTCAGGGCTAATAAGTTAACTATGTAATACTTTTATTTGTTTTCCTGTAATCTACATGGAACTATAACACAATTTGTATGAATAATTATTCCACTGGTAAAGAACAATGCAATATTGTCACTGTGAAAGCTGTATCCGGTTTGAGGGTGGTCGTGGTTTCTATTTAGTGGCTATTTAGCTATGCTTCTCCGGTTGTAAGTCCCACGCGCCTTTCTCGTAGTCTGGCTATCGTATTGAGAGACGATGTACTTAAATTTACTTTTTCACCATGTTGATAAAAAGGCAGTACATGATAGTACATGGTGATAACCCGTTATAATATATAGCTGATCCCGCGACTTCGTCCGCATGGTACTAAAAATTAAAAAATAATATTTTTGCCCGATTTTGTAACCTTTATTAATACAGCTTTGCTCCTGTTGGTGGTAGTGTGATGCTAAATAGCCTTAAGACTTTCTTAATGATTGCTTTGTCAAATAGAAAAATAATGTTTGTAATCCGACTGGTAGTTCCTAAGACTAGCGCGTTCAAACAAACAAACAATCTTTTCCGATTTATAATATTAATAATATATATCAGCCAGTGTATATCCAGATGCCGGTAGGATTGCGCTAGCTGGCATTACAGGCGACGCATCCTAATGCTTAACTCTCAGTATTTGTAGTTATTTTTAGATAATACTATGATTACCATCAGGTCTAGTATGCTACAAATAAAGTAAAAATTTTTAATCACTGAAACATAACTTTTTATTTTACTTAAACTGTTTGATATTTGAAATTTTTAAACAATCCGACTAAAGCACACATCTTATTCCCATACGACTAATTCACACATGCCTGCGTGTAAAAAGTACACAAATATTGTAAGCAGTGCGAATTAATTCCTTATTTGTGCTTCCAATAACAAGACAATGCCATTTAAAATTGACGTGTAACTAAACCTACACATGTAAGATACTAATTTAAAATACTTTTGATAAATGTAATATGTAATGTAATGGAATATAATGTACGTTTGCTCGTAGACAATAAAGCAGCTTAAATTTTATTACTATTACATTTAAAACCACAGTCTCATCATATCTATGTATTTGGCTCGAAGTATTAGAAAGAAAATTAGCCATCTCTAGTTTTTTATTGCCTTTAAGAATGTATATTATGTATTGGACACTAATGTTGAATATAAAAATAAAGTGTATATCTGTATGATCATTTATATGTCTAGATTTAAATACACGCTACTGATTTTAATAAAATGTTCTGTGGTGAAAGTACATGTGATTCCGAAATTGATAAAATATAAAAATGTTTAGTAAGTACAACTATATTACATCATGAACAACCAGTAAAAATATATTTCTAAAAACAAAACAAAGTACATCAAAAAAAGATGGTCTGATGAAGGAAAACGTAATAATAAAAACATAAATGGAAATGTAATTTCATAATGCGTACGTGGATATAACCCTCAAGCAAAAATACTGGACATACTATTTTGTTAATCCATAATAGCCATTTATCTTTATAGGCTTAACGTAGTTAATATCTTTTCAGTTTTATCAGCCTACCATCAGATAATATTTTTTCCAAACATTACAGACAAAATCTAAGACTATGCGAATATATTTATTCACGACTGAATTGTCAAAAAATCATATTTGCTAAAAATTAAGAATTAACCATATTCGAATTGGAGTTGTATATTTTAATAATAAAATTAAATCTAGTTACTTCTAGTATATTTCCAGTAATAAATAATTGACTTTATATCCATTAAAGGGAATAAATAGTACAAATTAATCAAACAACGCGGACTTACTTATTTAATTAAAATTCGATACCATTCCAGTCAATTAAAATACGATTTGCACTCCCCTAGTAAATATTATAACAGGTATCTAAAGGTGATAGTTAAAAAAGATATTGAACTGATACGACTTCAACCAATAATGTAAGTTACTTTTATAGAAAGTATGTACTTACTGATAAAACTATGTTGCCTTATGACAAACTCATATCTACTTACTACACAGTAAGCTATCAAGTGGACACTAAAAGTCTCAAGTACCAACGCTTAATCGGAACATAAAAACTCACGATAATGTCATGATATTCAACCAATATTTTACAATGGTCGAACCTAATATTATACTTTATCAAGGATGATAGGTACCTAAACATTTAAAATGTGAGAATGCCGATGCAGTTAACGTAGTGTGCCTTTAGGTGACAGATACAGTTACAGGTATTTACTTTAATCAGTTTATTGGATTCCCAACTATATTTATTTACTATTCTCTGTTATTTATAGTAATTGCTAAGGAACATTTAGATAAAAATGTAATCTTGAAAATAAGTGCAATATTTACTATACTCGACACAAATATATAAATATAATTATGTGTAAATTTTCATTTCTATTTAATTTTAAACATGAACACAATATATAAGTAGGCTCAAATAGAGGCCATTATTTTAAGTGTTTTGTGATTTAGTTAATTATTTTTATTATACTTTCTTAAAATAATATTATTATTGTAACCTTATTCATAATAGAAATAGTAATTCTTGAAAAATTTTAATATTCTATTGTTATATGTACGTTTTTAGCAGTGTGAAATAATAAATAAATTCAGTCATTCATACAATGTCACGCACGTTTATACTTCCGTTAAGAGTTCTCGGTTCGTTTCACTTCACCAAACAGTACTTTTGCATATTATAAATTATCTGTAGATGATTTAATATCGTATATTACCATTTACGTGTAATACATAAATTGTAATAAAAATATGTATTATGTGTACGTTATTTCGTAGTGATGTTATAAATAAATATGAATTACTAGCTTTTACCCGCGGCTTCGCTTACGTTAAACAAAAAAAGGATTAATATATTACTTAAGGGTAATCTTGAACACTGAAAAATACTTACACACCGGCTTTACTTAGTCGTATTTATATTGGTAAGATTGGTTATTTGTAAATGTTGTAATTATTGTTTTGATCATGATTATGATAATGCTATTTCTCCCTACGCATCTGTCTTTTAATCTGCGAAGAAACTAAGGACTTGTTTCCGTAATAACTACCCAAACACACCGTCATTCGCGGTAATTTCATTTAATTCAGAAATTTATTGTGAAAATACTGCTCTTCAGAAACTTACACACAAATGGTTTCGTTTAAATTTTAATGGGAAATAACTAACTCAATAAGTGCTAAATATATTTTACATCTGCTACTTGTTAATAACGCAGAAATATATTTTTTACGAAAACGTAATAAGTATTATTTGTAATAAAGAAAATAAATAAACGAATAATGTTTTAAGCCTGCTAAGTTTTATGATATATCATATATGCTATATAATATGTTAAAGAGATAACATAATGTTGCTTAGTTCTTTGAATACATCCAATTATTATAAAAAATACTTCCCTAATTTTTTTATCAAGCCGTTCGGTGCACTACCTAGGCTACGTACTTATAAACTGCGCAAATGTTAATATTTCAATGATTTCACCTTGCTTTATTAATAACTAGCTTTTACCTGCGGTTTCCTTCGCGTTAATATGTATTTTATTACCAAATTCTGTTTTTCGACTGATACAGATATCATTGTTGTATCCAATGCTATTAATTTATTTATTCGAGAATGATGATTAAGTAGATGTATTTCAAAATAACACTTCAAATAATTTATATCATATTTTGTAAAAAAAAAAAAACATTTTATTTTGCTGCCTTGAAAAAAACTGTTTATAAATTTTTATTGCGTGGACGTCTACATTTTTTATGCGAGGTGGTAACGATAACTCCCGAAAAATTTACGTATCGAGACTAGGTTTCGTTTATTATATTTAGAATAATATCAACCAGTTACCTATTTCATATCAATAGCCGTAGTTCAATAATAAAATGGATTTTTGCATGCTTCATTTTTGTGTTTATTACATTTTACATGTACAAGTTCAGGGTATTGTATTTTTTTTATTTTTAATGAAAAGGCTAAAAAAGTTGATGTTATTCTAAAGATAATAAGCGAAACTTGGTGTTGATACGTTAATTTTTTGGGGAGTTATCGTGACCACATAGTATAAGAAAATCCTGACGACCAAGTAAAACATTGTTTTTTTTTTTTTTTCAAAATATGGGATAAATTACTTGAAGTGTTTTGTTAACAGATTTAGAACAGAGATTTAATTCAGTCAGATTAAGAGCAAAAAATTGCTGTACTTTAATTTATCTCTTTAATAATATTGTAATATGCGGTATGAGGCGTGCAAAATGTGCTCATGTGCTTACGTAAACATTGTTTTTATTTTTTACCTTAAAACACTACGAGGGAACGAGTTTAACAATAATAATTATTTTAGAGAATCCAGAATCACGCTTTTCGCTTTGATCATAGACATCTATGGTTACCGTATCATAATTTATTACACTTTACAGAAAAATCATAAAAAGTAAATAAATATTGTAGACATAGTTACCCATATTATCAAAATGAAGCTAAGCAAAGATCCACCACCCTTTTTAGTGTGTACGCAATACTTGAAAGGGCTCTTACTATCAGGCATAGTCCCATTGGTTACTAACAGTCCCAAGTTTTTAATTTATATAAAAATATAACTTTCTGATCATTTTGTAGTAAAAACAATCGAATGCTGATTTTATTTGTATACCTGACAACTAAATTGAAAAACAGTGTTGATATAAAATGCAATGCATTAATAATTCTCAAGGTAAGTAACCTACCTGAGTAAAGTGAAATACTGCATATATATAAATCCTAGAAGTAATCTCTAAATCTACTTATCCGATTCGATAAGTAATATATAGTATTAGATAACGATAGTATTAGACTTTATTTTATACTAATTAATTTTCATTTTGTAATTAACACCTAAGAAGTTGTAAGCGGGTGCTAGTTCTTTGTATCAGTAGATACAGTGATAACTTTGCAGAAAATAGGAAGCATGAAATTCTGTCAACTACCACTATAAATAATACATATTTGTTTTATATTCAAAGATTTAGGTATTATGAACTTCGTAACAAAATTACAAGAACCTGTCACCATTTTAAAATTCACTATATATAAAATGGATTATGAATATTTATACCAATCCAAACAAAAATCTTTATTATGCATAAAATCTCAAAGACAATGGAAAATAACTGTTTTCTCTAACCTCATTGTTGCATTTATACCTACATACTTATCTATTTGTAAAAAAACATTTTACAGACAAAAGATTTGAAACATACAAACAGTATAGATAGGTATGTCATCATATTTGTACTTAAAGTATTCACGTGACAGACTCGGCATGTGACTGCCACTTCAATGTGTCTCGGCCGTTGTTAAAATTATCAGATTAATGCTGCTGATATTAAGTCTTTGTTCTTATTAAAACTTTACTATTTCATGTAACTTTTACAGTACTTATAAAAGGATTATATAACAGTAATTATAATGTTAATTAGTTAAAGGAGATCATTACTGTTGTCAAAAATGAACTTTTACGGATTTTGATTTTTTTACGCACACTACAATAAACTTATTTAATATGTCTGAAAATTGAGGATTCGCCTGATAAATATGATAAAACATCATTAATATTATGGGTGAATCTTGAAAGCTTTATTTTATGCTGTCTGGAAAAAAGGTTATAACAAAATTAGAACCCACACTATTTATTTTATATTACTTTAATATATAATCTAAATGGTGTACGATAGTATTTTTCTTACATTTAAGTACTAATAGTTATGAATAAATATTATAGACCTGAAAATTTATACCTCTGGCGCGTTTCCACCGCATTTTGTGAACTACATAGCGACAAAACACCAACTTATGAAGAGAAATTCAATTATTAGTATGAACTACTTGATTGGTGATTAGTTTTTAATTTAATAAAAAAATATGTTATAAGTGTGTTTATCATATTTTTATTTAGAATTAGAATTTGTGATTGGTCTCAAGTAAATAAGTAATGAGACTGGCGGGTCACTAAGTTACACATATGGCATTTTTTAGAAGTGTGCGTCCGTATAGTCATGAAAGCGCTATTTACGCTTCGAACATCGTAGGTAATTCGTGCCTGTTTTCGCTCCAATACCAAATTACAAAGGTAAATATTTGATTACCTTGGTTTTGTTTCACTAGGTCATTGATTACCCTGACCGCATGTAAAATTGTAATTTGATATCTACAATTTGTTGTTTAATGTAATTAGAACCGTAAAGAGGATAGTTATTTATTAATTAACTTATTATTATTGAAATAATATTATTTTCAACAATATAAAGTTGATTAATTTATTAAATAATAAAGCATCTTTAGTATGAAATTGATAATTATTTTGATTGCCCTGTCGTGTGTCATATGTGCAGTCCAAAATTAGCTATTATTTTTTATTATTAAAAAAATACTTTCCTATATAAAACAATGAACCATCAGGATTTCGCCGATTCAAGTAACATATTTTGCAGGAAATCATGACATACAAACCTTTATGAACTGTTATTCAATTGATGTTTTAACAAATGATTATTATCAAAATTATATATTATCAAATGATATATCTTTATACATAAACAGCGGCTCTTGATTTTCTCGTCCATCATATAAAATACTCGAGAGAACTTCGCCATCCTTCTGTTCTAATAACTGTACGCTATGTTCTATATCCATATTTTCATTACAGAATAGTAAAATATGAATTAATATAGTATAAAATATATCTATAAAACGTTATCTGAATAAATACTGAAACGGTAATACAATAAATATACATAGACACTATCATAGACTACAACTTTACTTAACATCAGATGAGGTGTGGCCAAACGCGAAACCTACAAACAAAATGGCATAAGTTGTGCCATCGGGAAAAGGCTCTGAAAAAAAATCTAGCACGGAATTCTATAATGAAGAGTGAATGTATCAAAAATTAAAAATATTTCACATAGTATTACAAGATGTTTTTTAATTATATTTTTAATTAACTTTAATTAGGTGTATATACAATATAAAGAAATATTAACAACTGAAAAGAAAATAGAATAAGACCTTTATTGTTTCCTTAAACTGGTTTTACCGATCCTGTGTCATCTTTGTTATGGGTTCTTAGCGTTAAAGGAAAAAAAAAACGATTTATGTGCAAACGACGCAGTATTAATGAATTACAATGAAGTCACCAGCACTATAGATATCACTTACATTATTAATAAACTATTACTTACAATAACGGCTTACACAACAAACTACAATTAAGATACAGTATAAGTAATTTCATATCTTTATCTGTTAACGAATTTAGTTTATGTCACGAATGTTTACAATAGCCGACCGAATTTGTAATAATTCTATAAAAATAAAAACTATCAGTAAAGTCCTATTTATGCAGATTTCCGAGGTGATTAAATAAGACAGTTGTAGCCGGCTGGGTCGGAACCATCCGGGTGTAAAAGTCGCCATAGTCACACTTAGGCGATTGCGTTCCGAGATCAGCATGTATATATCCAGCAATGTATTGAAGAGGTAGGGATCTAACCGTATGGGTTGCGACTGCATTATGTATGTATATTTATACATATGTATATCCATACTAATATTATAAATGCGAAAGTGAGTTTGTTTCGCTTTCATGCCTAAATCATTGAATCGGTTATGATGAATTTTGATATAGAGAGAGATTGCTACCGGAAGACAGTGATAAGCTACTTTTACTCGCGAAAACCTTATTGGTAGTGGAGTAAAGAGAGGGTTTTTTTTCCCGTCACTTGTTGCATAAAGCAAGGGTGCGTCATGGCAACAACACTTTTCGCGCTGTACTTTGCCATTGTAGTTCGGGATGTCATACAGACAACAACGATAGGAGGTCGCATCTGTTTTCAGATGGATGGTAACCTTTTCAGTTTAGCATGGTTTAAGGCTTGCACAGAAGTATTTTGTGCATTAGTTACTGAGATTATATATGCGGATGATCTGTGTTTTGTAACGGAAACCTGCGAAGAGTTGCAGAGGCTTATATCCGACTTTCACGAGTCATGCGGCAAATTCTGTCTAAAAGTTAATATAAAGAAGGCGGTAGTGATGTCCTTGAATACGCCCTGCCGCAGGACACTAACTACCGCAGGACACTATTAGACTCGGTGAAGATAGGTTGAACAAGGTAAATAAGTTTAGTTTGGGTAGCATGTTAACATCAAATTGTGACCTTGAATCCGAAATTAACTGTGTGATTGGTGATGCAGCTGCAGATTTTGGGAAACTGGACTCAAAGGTTTTCTGCTCACACGACTTGAAATTGGCAACAAAGATCTCAAAATATATGGCTATAGTTCTGCCTAATGTTCTATATTCCGCCGAAACAGTATACCGTTGTCACATTTACATATTAGACCAGTTTCACATAAAATGTCTCCGAATTTTTTTAAAGATTCGTTAGTCTGATCGGATCCGAAACACCGAAGTGCTGAGGCGAGCCAATGTATGTGGCATTGAAGCGTATCTAATGCGGCAGCAACTTTCATGGTGTGGTCATGTATCATGGATGGCGGAAGAGCGAGTGGCAAAGCGCATCTTTTATTCTGAGCTTGAGGAAGGCAAGCGTAAGCAAGACGGACAACTCTTAAGATATAAAGATGTGCAAAAGCGACACATGAAAAAATGCGACATAGACCCTTCACAATGGGAGAGACTTGCAGCAAAACGGCCAGAGTGCAGGTCATATATAAAGACTAGAGTGCAAAATTTGGAAGAACATCGATGTACTGCACTCGACGGTAGACGTGATGAATTGAAAGCCCGACCATCAGTGGTATTTAATTATAATAATGAGAATGGTGTCCTGACATGTTCACTATGTGCACGCACCTTCCGATCAAAGATCGGCTGTATTAGCCCCACTGGAGAGCACACGGACTTCGAAGCTGAGGCAGTCGCTGTGGCTGAAAACGGCCCGGAGCAGCATATAAAGGGAGGGATTAACTTTCTATAAATCTTTGTACTGCGTCATCTGATAATTTTGACCAAATCAATATTAACGCGAGTGAAACTGCAGGTAAAAGCTAGTATTTGAAAATCCCGTCTCAGTATTACTCTGTTGAAATTTGTCATGTTTCAGGATCAGTTAAGCACTTTGCCTAACTAAGATAGCTAAGAAATAATTATATATTCATTATATATATTGAGTTTGATGATTTCGGTTATGCATATTATATTATTTTTTAATATATTATATTATAATATATGAATATATAATATATGACAGAGAAGAGTGAAAGAAATAAAGATTATAACTTACCAGCTGTAGCTGCGGCTTCGTTTGCATGGAACTAAATTTTTTTTAAAATTTTGGCCGTATTTGTAACTTCTTTCAATACAGCTGTACTATTTAGTGGTAACGTGATGTTAAATAGCCTAAAGCTTTCCTCAATGATTGTTCTATAAAATACACAACAACATTTTGAAATCGGACTGCTGGTTCCTAAGATTAGCGCGTTCAAAAAGTCAACAAAAAACCAGGTTAGTAAATGAAAAATAAAAATATCAAAATTATAAAAAGGCTATGCAGCCTTATTTCAAGTATAGATATAGAGTTAAGTATACAAAACAATAGGTTATATTGAAATAAAGATTCACTTTTCAGTTCAATAAGCTCAGGCTACTTTTACTTCTCGTTTACATGTCGATATGTTAGTAAAGTAAAATGTTATTCAATTGCTTTATTAATGTTATATATTTATAGGCGGCCGATGTCTTTAAATTACGGTAAGTAAATAGTAATGGAGACCATCATATTTATCTCTATAATATACAAACTGGGCATATTATATTTCATCTTTATCATTAACATAAACGATGTAGATACATAAATCTACAGAACAAACGGTAAATAAACAGTCGTACTTAGTTTGCCCGAATACTATTGGCACGTTTTCCTGATCCTCAATATAAAAAGATGATCTCGTGACTTGGTGGAACAACTTGTAGTCTTTTAATAAAAAAACTAAAGAAAATCCTCTTTATGTATTCACTAACTAACCCGGTGAACTTCACCTATAATCAATGTTCGTTGTTCTCGCTAAAACTCAAAAACGGTGTCACCGATCTATATTTTGTATTTTAAATTTTGATTAGCTATTATCAATTCTAATCAACCTTACATTTCAATTCGTTAAGATCAATAGAACTGACTATATCTAATATCGTTTCCGTTTTTATTTCTTTTGGTTAGTTTTATTCTTGTCTATAAATCAAATGAATTAAATGTATTTTCATATAGTTAATCAATATAACGCTTATTCATAAACTATGTTTTAGTTTATTTTTGTGGTGCGGAAATATACAGTTAATTATTATCCGAACACACGACATTTATGTACTTGTCCGTTCACGAATCTGGGAAACTCCAAGCCGGTTAAACAAAATTTTAACGACTAGTTTTGTTATTTATCAATTGCCTACGCAATAGACAGTCACCCAGGAAGTTGTAGTCGCTTAAAATCGAATGGCAAATACATTGGAATCATCGGTATAAGCGAAATCAAGATAACCTTTCGTTTGTATTTTCCCTTGATCGTTGATTCGTTGACGTTATTTATTAGTCTTTTTTACAGCCAATTTCGTTAAATTAAATTGTTGTATTAGTAGTGTTGGTTGATACTGAGATTCTTCGTCATTTGTATTTGTTCCAGCAAAAATTGTCCTAAAATATATCCTAAAATATGTTTATTTATTTACATTTCTACTTTATTGACTTGACGGGGTTAATGTATTTCACAATAATGTGACCTTCATAAGCCTTGGACTATATTGAAGTGTATGGCATAATCCAACTATTGCTTACATGAACATATTATCCTTTTAAGTTCAATATTATAGTCTGCAACTGATCGCCTACATTGGGTATCTATCGTTACTTATTGGGTATCGCTTGGAACACTTATTGGCGATCATAAAGGGTGAGTTATTATTGAAAAGTCCGCAAGGTCCATTTATCATCTTTTAAAAGAACTGTTTCACCTGGGATTTCATCTAAAATGAGAGTAACTTCTTAGCTACCCATGCATTACCCGTGCGGGTGGTTGGTCCATCGCATGACAGAGAGTAACAAACAACAAGTACTCCGAACAATTCTCGAAACTTGTAATACGGATGTAGGTTTAAGAGGCCCCTTTCCGAAGTGCGTCAACACTCATCTTCACTACTCGTGTTTCTCTCCCTGCCCAGTCAAATTTGGTAAAAGCCCGCTAGTGCAGATTCAGAGACACGGTCAAATATAGAACTTACTGCAGTTCTAAACATGTCAAAATCTTTTTCTAGGTTATATTAGTTATATAGAATTTACCTCTCGCTCCCACTTCGACCGCGTATAAAATAACTAAGTAGCCATTCCTGTTCAGGTTATTTAGTAGGTCGTAGTACTTAATTTAAATTTATTTTATTTTATATTTATAATATAGTATATTTATATATTTTGGTATATTTGTTTCCCATGGTACAATGAGCTCAGTTAATAGAATCAATTTCATGTGGCTATGTTTTGTCAACTAACCACAATAAAAACTGCGCATGTGGAAGACAAGGTTTATTCAACAGAGTTCTTACATCCGTAAAAATTTACTATTATTAGCAAAAATTGTGAGATGGCAGTCCAGACAATGTCTGTAAATTTTAAAATTCTGTGGAATAGTTAACTATGGCATTCTAGAACTGTGTTGACTGATTTAAAGAATAATAACTAACCTCGGAGAAAATTCCGAATAGTCGCATTGAGATTGACATTTTTATTTTTCGCCGCCACCATTGCTTGTACTTTCTGAATTGTAGCGCTTATTTACCTTGTTATAAAATTATTCTTTACAATATGCGTTGCGCTAAACGACGCCGTTTGGATACAACCGTTTTATTTTTTAGTGTTGGCCAAGAAATAGTTAGAATCACTTCTCATATTATTGTAAATATCTGAACTCAGGCATAATAAATATTTGACCTATAAAGAAGTCAATTCTTCTTCATTGCTAACATTATTCTGCATTTTTTAAATTTAAAATACGCCATGGTCCGAATATTTTGTATATATCTTGTCGATTCTAAACCTTTAATTAAATACGTTCCTTAATTTGAAAGGAGAGTTTACTGAATTGACGGAATGAACATTAAATGTTTGACAGTTACGAAAACCATGAACATTTTGTATGGAAACGTTTTTTCTATTATTTTTTGTTTTCGTCCATTTTCCAATGCTTTTAATAGTTACTCTGCTAATCGGGTAGGGGACATATACAACAAATCAAAAACCATGAAAATCGGTCCTACCGTTCTCGAGTTATTAGTGTTCTAACAAACCCGACTTCATTTTATATGTATATAATAATAAAATATGTAATGTATTCATAACGTTGACGTCAACCATTATAGCAGGCTATTGAAAACTTAGTTCCATGTAAGAATGTGCGACTGAATACAAGGGTCAGACTAGACGTTTCCTAAAAAAACCGAGGTCGTCGAATCAGTAGATACGTGATTGAGTGTAGATTGCCCGTAGTCGGGTCGATCACGTAGATTTGAGGCGAGATTCCGGCACTGCATTGTCGCGGCAGTCTGCCGCCGTTCCGCTGTCCACACTTGCACCCGCGCCCAGCTCTCATCTCGTCCTTATCCCTTATCTGTAGAGTGTTCGGCCTCGTGACTCGAGGATCGCCACAGCAGTCACTTATGAAGTCGATTTGTTATCACCAGTACATATCGACAATCTCGGATCAGAAGTTATTTTACGTATTTATTGTGCCCGGTATCGGTAATTTAAATTATAATACGTCTTGTTATAAAATAATATGTGTTGTATGTAACTGAAATTTGAAAAATTTGGTTCACTAGACGCTATTAGGTACAAACTAAATTCAACGGGTATGTATTTTTTTATTTCTATGGTTATATAACTTTATAAAACAAATCAAAACAAAGGCTTTATTTTGTATATAAATAAGTTATTATTGTTGTAAATGCTATTTAGTATTGACCTATCAAGGTGTTATCATACTAATGAGATATATTAATGATAACCTGTTTAAAGTTAAAACAATCAATTTAATAATTTATAAGTTACAAATATAGTGGCATTAAATAAAAGATTAACTATGTTAGCAATAATATTTACATTAAGTACTTCGATATATTTCGATACTTACTGGATAGTAGAACACGACTTATTTGCTCGACTTGACCAGTTTGAAGCGATGATAGCTCTGTGGTAGTATGTACGACTTCGCGTCAAGGGACGTGAATTCGAATCCAACCACCTACAATGAGCTTGAGCTTTTGGTGAAGGAAAACATCGTGAGGAAACCATAGCATGGTGGTAGGGCTTTTTATAATGCCCGCCTAGGTAGCTACCACCCTGAAGTTGAATCACCTACCGTGATACTATTTTAATCTGTAGCATTTCGAGATCAGCTAATGTCTGTTACAGTTCCCGCGAGGCTTATAGACATGACAACAATGACCATCGATCGGTTGCTGAGCTCTCGACGATTGCCATTGTTCTCTATTGTCTTATATATTGTTCTTACTCACAAAGCTATCACGTAAATTTGCACCATACCACAAATGCCCAAGACACGTTTAAGTCACGGTGATATGGTACAACGTGGTAGATCATGCAAAGTATCTAGCCACCAGCAAATTTTACTTTTTCTAATAGCAAGAAACTAAGCGTAATAAAGATCTAACCAATGTTTTACCCGCAATTTTCACAATATCTAGCAATTTACTGGACTACTACTAGTTTCTTCTCACGGCATATTCCACGTAAACTATAAGATCGTATTTATTTTTGTTATTTCTAATTCCATATTTCAGATTTCACGGTCAATCTCAAAAGTCTTTTAAATTTTAATAGAAATTACCTGGGCCCTAGTATATCACGTCACATTATTAAAATCATAAATATTTAACATATCGATAATACCTATAATAACATTACAGTTTATTTTTTTATTAGTGGTTATATTACATTTTTCTTATCTAATCCGAAAGAAAAGTGGTTAAATGAAAATTAAACGGTCATAAAACTTTATTGACTATGACGTGATTAATTGTGCTTGATATTTGTATGATTAGCTACATTTGAGAAAATATATCTGTTGTAAAAGAAGTATGTAGGTGCATATTATATTTGTATCATATCAGGACATATTATAATGATATTTTGCCATCTTTCAGGCAGTCCATGTTTATAAAAGTTTTGAATGTAGTCAGTAAAAAAATAAAATAAGGGTGATTCAACCTCTGTAACGTCATTAATTTTTTTATCATTCATGGAGTTCTGCATAAAATAAAATAAATTGTGATGTGAAGACGTAAGGTTAAAAATACATCCCACCCTAGTTCCTATAATTATTGAGAAGTGACCAAAGATATGTGAATTATTTTGCTTGAAATCAAATTGAAAGAAATCTTTTTTCTGATTATAAGTCTCGATGATTTCTGATCAACAGTACTATAGATAATTTCTATTGCCAGTTATGCATTCATTTATAAATGGATCAATTTAGTTGCGTTTAACAAGAGAATCGCAAATGTTAATACATAGTGTTAAATGAACTTCCTTAGGTTGGTCAAAAATAAATCAATCGAGTTTGTTGACATAGCCAAGTTTCTTAATTAAATTTTATATGCATGGATACAATATATTAAGCTAACCCCACGTGTTGTTTTATAGCGAACTGAATCGATAATTACCTTGAGATCGGTCACGTCTGCTGCAACTGGACAACCAGTTAGTTGTGCATTTTTCAATAAATAAACACCGGAACGAAATTTGTCAAATCAAGTTTGACACTACCTTTTGATGCAAACTTCATACGAATACGAAGTATACGGCACATAATGTCTCGTATGATTAGGATATATTTTTGCGTTTTTGGAATAATACAACAAAAAATCAGAAATACAAGTCTTGCTCTTCCAATTTTTTAATTGGGATAAAAACGAAAGTTAATAACGTATCGTCAGAAATTATTTATATGCAGAATTTTGATGAACAAGAAAACAATATAAGTTAGGTGCTTTGAACAAGTAGATAAAACAAAATAATGTGCTAAGACCTTGAGAAAATCCTCCATAACTTAGTTGCCAACCTTATATTTCGCAACAAACTATGCTCAGAGAAAAAATATTTCATTTGAATTTTGTTAGCAATATGTTAATGCTCAATTATTAAAATTAATTCAATTCACTACAATTAATTACCTTGAGACTGGAAGCGGTGTCGTCACGTAACAATAACAACGTTAGAATGTTAACTACTGAGGAAAATGTAGTCTTAGATAAACGTCAATAGTTCCTGGTAAATTAGGCCAAGCAATCTATACCTAAAGGAAATCTAAGAAATTTATTTCTTATAGTATTTTGAATAAAGCAGGGTGCCAGAACATGACAACTGTGCCAAGCGTCACGCGTAAAGCTAGTAAGTTGAGCTGTTATCGAGTGGGGTGATAAAGATGTATACCGTAACGTATAACAGTGGCTCTATTTTAATTTGTTGCCTTTCGGTATCTGCTATATATTTGGTATCAGTTATGGAGTCATGAAGTACAACCCAGCAACAGCGGCTTGTCTATAGATCTTTTGATCTTCGGTAGTTTTAAAACCGTTCCGTGCCTACCCTTAGGTAGAATTTCATTACTTTACCGTGCAATAAAGTTGAATAAAAATGTATATCGCATGTTTTTATTACTCTAGCCGTTTATATGAAACGATTTGCACAACCTAGCAAATATATATATAAAATGGAATGGAACGGTATGGGGAATATAAAAAATATTGTTCTCTCTATAAACATCTTGACATGCCTACAGATGATTATTTAAGTGTAGGCATCCTCAGATAGCGTATATGAAAATATTTATTCACATCGTGATTTAGTTTAGAGTAGTCTAGAAACGCGGTTCCTTTTGGGACCATAAATTCGAATGCCACCGACTGCGAAATAGAACCCTTTTTCGTTTTTAAATTTGAATATTACATAGTTATTTTTTACTAATAAATCCTTAGAACAAAACAGAGTGCTCCATTTCAATATTTACTTGCTAATTACTAGGTGGGTATATATCACGCAAATGTATTATAAATGTAATAGGCTGTAAATACTAAAAATGTACTCACATTTTTCGGTTAATTTAATCATACAAAGAGGTAAATGAAATTTTTGTCGAAAAAATAAATAAATAAAATTGTTATGGTATAGTGTGATTACAATATTTAGAATATATACCATGTTACCTTATTAAAAATCGATTCTTACCCAATGAACATAGGTAGTTGGGATGAGACGATGCAGCACCCAAGTGAACTGCCCGTAACTATCATTGAACAGTAGTGTCATAATGTATCTCAGTGGCTGGACGCGACACGCAACGGCCTCAAACTAATATTGTAGTTGTTTATGATTGTTTTATTATTTATGATAAACATCATTGAACGCCTGTGACAGTGAACTTCAATCAATACCTTATAATAATATGGTTAGTGCAACTTCTTATAAAAACTTTACCATAAGTACATATGACTTAAGAGTGTTTATACGTTTTACTTGAATTTATTTCATTGTGATGATAGTATTCTATTTTTTAAACCGAGTGCTTTTAATTGAACTTTAATTGACAAAATCTTATTTAAATGAAGTACTTAGAATTATTGTTTTCAATTAACTTCTTTTATTATCCATTAGGTGTATAATAAACAAAATCAACGGTTATGATAATATTGTTTATCTATTGCAAAAGCGAAGCTAAATAAAAGAAAATCGACAGAAAAATATACGACTGCTGATATTTGTATTATAAAATGAAATTTAAAAAACTAAAAAGTTAAGAACGCTTAAAATTTATATTGATAATATTCATTCTTAACTGTCGATATGGCGATAAGTCAAATGAACATAAGACTTTGAACTATATTTTAACAATCGCTTCAAGTACAGCGCTGATTCTGCGATTCACTTCTTCATGAAGGTTACACTAGAAGTAACCCTGCATTCCAGGTATCGGAACTTATAGAAGTACTTAATTTATTAATCAACGTGTTTAATAGCCAGAGACTCATGAGAGTGACTATCCAAGAACATTATCTCCGTTTTCTTGACACCTCCCTCTTAATTCAGTTTTAGGACAAGACTCGTAAAAATCTGGTATAAGTTGCTACAGGCCCTGAGGAGATTTTATCATAAAATAGAAGTATTCCGCGAATAGAATTTCTATGACTATTTTGTAAGATACTTTTGCACGTGTTTTAGACCTAGCTAACTTGAGAAATTTGCCAACACCGTGGAAGCGAATAACGGAATCGGTGAAAATAGCCTGTATAACCTCCTTTATTACGACTGGAAAGTACAATGCGAACAATGTAAGTGTCAAGATACATCCTTATTTTACCCCACATACAACAGAAAAAACTCACTTTAAACAACGGCATACCATTCCATTTATTTATACAGGAGTGTCATAACCTTATGATTGGAACCTATTCCTTTTAGCGCAATTCAGAGCGCTTCTCAATGTACACTTTCAATTGCTTTCTCAAGACTAAGGAGACGTAGATAGATATACCCTCTCTCCTTTTTCATGCAGTTGAAACTCCTCAATCACACTCGAAACCAAACTGAGTTTTATGGAAAATTATTTTCAGAAAGACCTTTAAAGCGGTTTATATAAATTGCATTCCGAACTGTCTCCCCTGTTTCCACATAGTATCAAGAGTCAATGTCCACCGCACTCTTATAATGTGGTAACCTAATAGCTTCATACCACTGAAACTGGAAAGCAAATTATTCCTGTCACGTTAAAACAGTTTGTATTAATATTTTACTACTTAGATACGTTGCTTTTTAAACTATTTTAACTTTGCAGTAATGAGATTTTTTTCTATTTTTACGTGCGTACTGTCAAACTGTCTAAAACTATCCAATGTTTTCTTTTGTAGTCCACTAGCTCCAATAAAAAGCAATTGTTTTGTTTTATTTCGATAATAACAGACAAACAATTATTACTCAATTGTATAGGTGTTGAATATTATATCTTTTGTAAACATCACTGTTATTTTTACCAATATTATGAAAACGAAGAGTTTTTTGTTAGTTACGCTTTCACGCCTTAGCCGCTGAATCGATTGTGATGAATTTTTATATAAAGATGGATGGGATCTTGGAGACGGAGATAGGTTACCTTTACTCGCGTAAAACGTATAGGAAGTGGGGTAAAAATGGAATAAACTTTGTATAAAACTTTTTATTGCTTCAATCGATTTGCTTTAAACTTCAAAGAATAAGATAGTCGGTATTGAGTAAAAACGGATTTTTGGAAGTTCATATCTAACTTTATTGACCAACATCATAAAATATAGCTTTAATTCCGCGGGTTCTAACGTAATAATAGCTATACAGAGAGAAGTTACAAACAGTGAAAAATATTGTACAAAATGAATGTGATGCAAAATGTAAAGTGTAAGTAACTAATGATTGTCTTAAACATTGTAGATCGTTTTACTATGATGATATTTCACACTTTATTACCACATTTAACTATCGCAACACTGTTTATACATTAATTATATAGTAGTTTTTACACAGCTAAAAGCACCAGAATGAGTTAATTGTGGTATTGTATCCTAATACAGTCTCTCTAAATTCCATTTCCTTACACATCGCGAATGTGGTAAGGCACCGTCTAGTGCAGCACATATTTCGTGAGCCTTCTTGGCCACGTTATTGAACGTAATTTTCACCTTGTACTTATTTTATTTCAATACCTTAAAATATGTAACGGCTTCAATATACAAGTATAAAGATAAATATTTTTTTAGCATTGAACAGAATTTTCTTTTTGTTTATTATGTTAGTTTACTGATTATTGGTATGTGAATTTACCTTGATGCGTTCCATGTTATTATTTTACATGAGCGATAATAGGGTACGGATCGTGATCAATAAGTTAGAGGTTTTACTCGTGTGCAACTGCTAAACGGATTCATGTAAACAAAATAAAAATACATACATTAAACTTCATTGCATACGTTATAGCCATGCGAATGAAAATGATTAGCACCATCTTGAAAGTTATTGATACAATTTAACGTGTATTTAGCGGATAATCTGACAAAAAGCCAAAGTAAATAAGACAATATTTGAATAAAAAAAACTGTTATATATCGTTACAATAATCAACTTTTTTTAAGTAATCCTTTAACAGCGTTTGGTTTTGTTAGGTATGATTGCCATTTGACGAAATATACTTATAATATACCAATCGTCTGTAACTATGTATGAACTTGATGCGATGATAGCTCACTTGGTAGTGTGTACGGACGTCACGTTAAGTCACGTGATTTCAAATCCACCTATAATGAGCTTGGCATTTCGGTGAAGGAAAACATCGAGATGAAATCGTAGTATGGTGGTAGGACTTTTTCTAATGCCCGCCTGGCTAGCTACCATCCTCAAGCTGAAAATCTGTCGCCAAATACCTAAAGGTGTGTTCCGGCAGTTGCACTTGAAAGCTAGACCCTCCACTAGGCTTAACGTGTCCTCCAACTTGGGCCACATCGTCACTTAACATCAAGTGAGATTGTGACGATAACGATGACTGTTAACCATAAAAATCTAATTACGATATAACATCTCAATGTAGTTTGTAGTGAAAAATTCTTAAAACTGGATCAGAAGTTCCCGAGACAAAAAATAAACTTCATTAAACTTTAACACTGTATAACTATAGTATATATTACTTTAGATTTACCTACATGTGAATATAATATAATTATTATTCTATTTAATGGTTACGGACATTATAAGAAAAAACGGTACCCTTATAGGATCAGCATACTATCCGTCTATCTATCTGTCCACACGGACCGATTACTTGTCCCATTATATTTACATTGTCCAACAGTATATCACATGGTAAAGATAGTATAATCTAAAAACAATAGCATCCATCGAAAGATTAATCATCACGGTCATCACTACTATGACGACGTGTAAGACTCTCAATAGTTGAATATATACTAACCAATCCTGAAGAACATAAATCAAAAGGATTACTAGGAGCAGTATATTATCACCATGTACATAGCTGTCACGATAACGTACAAATACGAAGTGATACAAAAAGCTATTTAATATTGTAATTTCAATTTGTCATTTCGTGTATTATTTTTATTTAAATGCAAAGAACTTTAGTTTAGTAATTAAAAATATATATTCATTAATTATTTTATTTTCGTATCGCTCTCATTCAATTATAATTAATATATAGTTCAGTTATCGTTTACGCAGAATTCCTGGACATTACAGTATTTTTTTAAATAAATATGTATATTACTGACTAATTGATTAAGTTATATAGGGATCGGTGTTCTTTGGCAAGGATTTGTGGCTTGTCGAATTTAAGATAATGTTTGGAGCCTTCTTCTGAATGTTCAGCAACTGCAGACTTCGTAGAACATTGGTGTTTAACGTCAGCTATATGTTCTTTTACGCGGGCTCCTATATTTCTTTTAGTTGGGCCGATATATTAAAAATTAAATTAAAGCTAGACACAGTAACATGAACTTTTCTGGACAACCTACACCTCAGTCCGCCCGGTGACCACGAAGGCTGAAAAACTTTCGAAACATCGGGATCAAAATTAATAAATAACCGCGACAAAATCCGTTTAAATTAGTTTTATTTCGATGAATAATATTTGCGTAAACACAAGAAACCATTAGTATATAGTTATTTGATTTGCTAATAAAATTTCTATAACCCACGCGAAGTAAACGGCAAGAAAAAAAAATCAATATAGTTTTTGTTAATTACTAGCTGTCCCGGTGAACTTCGTATCACCTATAATCGAAAAATCTACTTTTATTAGCAAATTGTTATGTGGTGGTGAAGGCAATTCCAGTTAATTTAAAAATTTAATAGAAAATGGAATAGTTCACTACGTCATTCTGGTGAATAACTGTGTCGACTGATTTGAAAAAGAATAACTAACCTCGAAAAAAATTCTGAATAGTCGCATTGACATCGATAATTATATTTTTCCCGGTCACCGTTTCTCGTACTTTCTGAATCGTAGCGATTATTTACCTTGTTATGAAATTGTCCTTTATAATATGTGTTGCAAATGACGTCTTTTGCATACAATTGTTTTATTTATTAATGTTGGGTAAGAAATGGTTAGAATTACTTCCCATCTCATAAACTAATAACTAATTGATCTGGTAGTGGGACCAAATGCGGTAATTTAATTTTATACCAGCACAACACAGTCCAAACTCATTTTATTGTCAGTAACTCTCTAACGCCATACGGACATATCAATACGACTATTCTCAATATCTGTCAGCTCAGTTAACACGTAAAGTGGCTCGTCGCATATTGAACATAATAAAAGTAATTCGTTTACTCGTTATTTCATAGAATGAACGTAAAATTAATGTACCACTCCAAACCAATTGCGAAATATAACGCCATTTTCTAAAATGTAAAAGATACAATTATCTTCTTTGTATAATTAATTTATTTGTTTTGATTTTTAACATTTCTTAGGTTTTTTGTAATTATATAATTTTCTTCGCCATGTTTTTAATACTTCTTTCCTTACAAACTTTCTAGAAAGTATTAGAACACTTTAAAAACTTTATATGAATGAAATCGGTTGAGCCGTTTGTGAGTTTTAGCGAGACCACCGAACGGCGATTCATTTTTATATATAGATAGATTCCTCGAAGTCTTCTCTTCCATTCATTCACTCACTTTTCATATTAAGAGATTTGAAAAAATATTTCAAAGCAGTCATGAGGACTACCGACAGAAGTGAAAACTTAAAACTATAAACAAACAGTTGTTATTTTTGGACTTAACTTAACTTAAATTAAAACTTATAAATCAAAACTGTTTACAGCGCAATAAGCTTTACTAATTCCTATTAGTAAAACTTACAGATATAATGTTATCGTGAACACGTCACGCGATCATGTCGATGACAGCTTACATTAATTTACTCCCTATCCAAACCATCCTATAATAGTTTTCTCTTCAAAAATGCTATTTTTTTCTTTTATACAGAACATGTCCTGTCAATTACGAAGACAATAAAAAAAGAATTATCTGATTTGGTGCAGTCGTTCGGACGTTATGCATGTACATACATGTCGGCGATTAATATTTCATATATACAAATTTTCTAATGTTCCGCTCAACTATCTTATTTTTTTCTTTCATATGAACTTTCTTCTGACCATAATTAACACAACCAAAAAATAATTAGCGATATTGTTCCATACGTTCACGCGTCATGCGATAACCAAGGGAAGTATAGATTTACTTTTATATATATATATATAGGTATTAAGATTCCTCACAGTCTCCTGTCCCATTCATTCAATCGCTTTTCATATTTTTTTATGGAATAGGGGGCAAACGAGTAAGCGTGTCACCTGATGGTAAGTGATCACCACCGCCCATGGACACCTACAAGACCAGAGGAATTGCAGGTGTGTTGCCGGCCTTTAAAAGATTATGCATATTATGAGATTAAAAGAAAAATAATTTTCTTCTTTTATACAAACCATATCCTGACTATAACGAACACAATAAAAAAAGAATTATCCAATTTGGTGCAGTCGTTCGGAAGTTATGCGCGTGCATACATTACGGCGATTCATTTTATTATATTTTGAATTTCTAATTATCGCTCAACTTTCTTAATTTTTTTTTCATAAAAATCTTCTCCCGATTACAATTAAAACTACAGAAAAAGAATTAGTGAAATTGTTCCATCCATTCACGCATGATGCGATGACCAAGGGAAATAGAGATTTCATTTTTATATACAGTATACCTCGTTAAGTCGAACCTCGATAAGTTGAAAACCTCCAAATCTCGCAAAAATGTGTTGTTCTCTTCCCTTCAATATAAGTACACCATTGTTTCTTAGAAAGGAATTTAGGAGTATACAATGAATAGAACTACCACGAATTTATGACTCACGTTAACACGTGTTTTCTTACTTGGTGTCAGATGTTTAATTTTATTATTTTTGTTGAATGCTGTGAATTAAAAATTAAAAGTGCTCGAAGCTGTGAAGAGCTTTCAAAAGAAAAAAGATGTTGCTGAAAAATTTGGCCTGCTAATGAGTACTCTGTCAACAATAATTAAAAATTAATCAGACATCATGAGAAAAATACAAAACAGTCTAAGTTTGTACAGCAAAAGACGACGAATTGCAGAATTTCCGGGCTTGGAGGAGCGCTTACTTAAATGGTTTGTGCAGTGTCGGAGCCAAGATATCAGTATTAGTGGACCACTGTTACAATAAAAAGCCGAAATATACTCTGAATAATTGGGACTCTCTAATTTCAGGGCTAGTAATGGATGGCTAGCAAAGTACAAAAGAAGACATGAAGTTGTTTTTAAAAAAGTTTGTGGGGAAAGTGCAAGTATCAATATTGAAACCTATAACAAATGGAAAAGTGAATTGCAAAATTTGTTACATGGTTACGAACCTGACAATATCTTTAATGCTTTCAAAACGGGGCTATTTTTAAATGTCTTCCTGATAAGACACTAACTTTTAAAATGATAAGTACCATGGTGGAAAGCATAGCAAGGAATTTTTGACTATTCTGCTAGCAGCAAACATGTCAGGCACAGAAATACTTTGACCATTGGTCATCGGTAAATCCAAAAAACCTCGTTGTTTTTCAAGATGTAAATCACTACCTTTGCAATATGAAGTAAATACAAATCATGGATTACTTCTGCAATTTTCAAAGGCTGGCTCATAAATATTGATAAGATAATGGCCAAAGAAAAACTTGTTAGTCCTTGAAATTGTACAGCGCATAATGATATTCCACAAATGAAAGCTGTTAAAATCCAATGTCTGCCCGCCAATACCACATCAAAATTTCAAGTCATTTTTATAACAAAAAGAAGTTGGTAGGAACATGTTGGATAATTTGGAAGAAAAAAAATTCTACTATAGATGTATTGCAAGCCATGAGAATGGCTGAAAAGCTTGGCGAAAAGTAACTGCGACTACTATAAAAAACTGTTATTTACACTATGGTTTTTATGGTCGTCAACAGAAGAAGCTGAAACCGAAGATATTTCACCTCCTGCAGAATGGTATACAGTGGTTGGTTTGTATTTTGTTACGTGCGATGATGGAATTATGACTGCTGGGACATTATCTGAACACGAAATTATGAAATATGACATAAAAGACTCGAATAATACCACTTGCGCTCCATGGGTTTCCATCAAAGAGACAAGAACCGCATTGAATACTTTACGACTTTTTATAGAGCAAATCAGCAACTCTGAAGAACAAGAATTTTCTGCTCTTTATACCTTAGACAATGCTATAGATAGAGAACAACCAGATTATCTAAAGCAAAACAAAATACTGATTTTTTTTAATGCTATATTTTTTTTATTTAAAGGCTGTTTTGAAAAAATGTTGATTTATAATAAATAACAATATGTGTGTCACCTCTGCAACTTAAAATCTTATTTATTTTACATCTCTAACTCAAAATTTATAAGAATGAATCTCAACCTCTTAATGTCGAATCAAACCCATCTAAGTCGAAATTCTTTATAAGTCGAAAACTCTATAACTAAAATGTTTTGGCGTTTCCCTTGATGTTCGACTTATAGAGGTTCTACTTTATATAGATAAGGTAACATTGTAATGTATGTTAATATTGTATGCAACATAATTCCATTTCTGATACAACTTGCTTTGTATCATGTTTAATTCCTTTTTAACAAGCGTTGATTTATCTTTGTTTGATAATTCCTCAACACTAAGTCTTTCCGTAGCATCTTTTTCTACAATATTAAAGAATCTAGATATATATAGAATATTAGGTGACTATAGGTGAATAATGATTTCTTATGTTTACCCAAATATTATTCATTGAAATAAAACTAATTTAAACGAATTTTATCGCGGTTATTTATTGATTTTGATCCCGACGTTTCGAAAGCTTTTCAGCCTTTGTGGTCACGGGGTGGACTGAGGTGTAGGTTGTCCAGAAAAGTTCATGTTACTGTGTCTACCTTCAATTTAATTTTTATTATTAATAGTGTTCCGATCTACGCAGAAAGAGCTCATAGTGTCTTGAGTTCTGGTAATTGGTCTTTTGGGTTCCGATTTAATTAAATGTATAATCGGATCCCAGGCTTGTGCTAGCTTCCAACCATCTTCTCTATTGAAATTTGTATGTTTTTTAATTTCAATAGCCACACGAATCATCCTAGGTAGGAATCGGTGTTCTTTGGCAAGGATTTGTGGCTTGTCGAATCCAAGATAATATTTGGAGCCTTCTTCTGAAAGTTCAGCAACTGCAGACTTCGTAGAGCGTCGATGTTTAACGTCAGCTATATGTTCTTTTACGCGGGTCCCTATATTTCTTTTAGTTTGGCCGATATAGAAGAGGCCACAGTCACATTCGATTTTGTATACGCCCTGTTCTTGTAGAGGTATATGACACTTGACAGGTGGTAAAAACTGACTAATCTTCTTGGGCGGCTTGAAGTAAGTTTTAATTGAAGCACGCTTCAGTACAACGCAAACTTGTCTGTGACCCCTCTTACAAAAGGTAACACAACAGGTACACGTTCTACTGTGGCTGGTTTCACTCGGTTTCCGTGACGGCGGCGTGGAATCTCGCAGTACTTGCTTGACATGTCGCAGCTCAGCAGTCAGATGTTCCTCGTCACAGATTCCTTGTGCTCGCTGAAACAAAGATTTACCCACGGTAGCTAACTATTTCGGATGGTGGTGAGATTCACCATTCAGGTATTTATCTGTATGAGTCATTTTTCTGTACACAGTATGGCATAAAGACTGATCAGGATTACGGATAACTAAAACATCTAAGAAAGGAAGAGATTTATTTTGTTTTAACTCCACAGTGAATTGTATGTTATTGTTGATGGAGTTAAGATGATCTAAATATGCAGCTACTTTGCCAGATGGTAAAATTGTGAAAATATCATCTACGTACCGTTTGTAAAACTTGGGGGTGATGGGGGCAGTGCTTAGGACTGTCTCCTCGAAGTCCTCCATGAAAATATCGAAACGTCGGGATCAAAATCAATAAATAAACGCGATAAAATCCGTTTAAATTAGTTTTATTTCAATATAGGTGAATAAGTAAAGAAATGTAAGATAATATAATTTAATATGATACTGTATCCGTTGATATGAATGATTTCACAATTTATGTATGTAATACTTGCACCTATACCACCATCACCATTACCTACATACACCTACACATACTAAATACACCTTCACAACAAGTACTGTTTAAAAATTCATCTGAAAATTAAAATAGTTATGGGTAAAATTGTATGCAATGGTATCGACCTGCCTATATTGAAACTTAACTTATTTATTATAATAATTATTATAATTACTTGTTTATTATTGTTATAGTTATAAAAGCTTAGATAGAGGAAAACTAAATAATGTTTATGATAGTTTTTACTATTATATTATCTGAATGAAATACAATATTTTGGAGACGTCTTCATGCCATGTTTGTCATGTATTTGACATCGTGGTTAACGATGTACCATACTAGGTTATGCTTAATTTGCATCTTTTTATGACTTCAAGTTTTATTGTTATTACATAAGCAGATACATTCAGTAAATATGTGATCGTCTTCTTCACAATTCATTGCTGTAAATTTCCAACCTCGTTACCTTCAACCAAGCTTTTATTTTGTAATAATTCATAGCATCATCAATGATAATTTGGAACATATGAGAAAATTTCTGATAACTATTTATCTTTAAAAAAAATACTATTTATCACTTTAAGAGCATAAAGCCAATTCAAATTTTATAAAAATAAACCTGTTACCGTAAAACAAATTTTAAAGCGACTAAGTGGTGGTAAATAAATATAAATAATATTAATTTCTAATAATAAGTACATAATAATAATAAAAAGCACATAACTAAAAAAGAGATTCTGCTATGATTCTTATAAAGGTCATTGTCCTTTACCTTTTAATTATGTTCTAATAACAAATAGAACGTCACAATGATGATTGGGTGAGCAATACATTTAATTGCCGTAGGGCGATAAGCGCTGTCGGAGCGCGTGGTGCCGGCGCACATACCCATATAAATATCATTGGGAACTCGTGGTCGTCTCCTCGTGAGCGATCATGTGATTGTGATGAGTCCACTTAAGCAAATAAACACTTGACTGGTGGCCGCCAACAACTAATGTCAATATTGGGACGCATTTACCTACTTAATTTAGAGCAACGCTTTGCTTTAAGAAATTCAGATCCTTTTAAATAGTTATTATAATAATGTTTTGTTTAAATGCATTATGCATATAAGGGTTTACTTTTACTAATCCTTATTTTTTTAAGTATCATACATATCAGAGACAGACTTTGAATCAGTATTCAAACATATTGCTTATTTCATTTACACATAGTTGTTATAAAACTCATTCGACAGGGATTTTTCCGCTTATACTTTTTAAGGTATCGGAATTCCATGGTAAAATTTAAAATGTGAAGACGGTTACACAGTAATAATATAAAACTATCGTACTTACTCGAATGGTCTATAGAACGCTTAGGTACTTAATGACAGGTAAACAAATTACACAAACATGTTAAATAAGTTTAATTATTTAATAAATAAGATACCTAAATCTCATGTGAGAAAGGTCAACCACGATATTTTAAAAATGTTTACTAAGACGCGCGACGTAGAGAAAAAATACACCTTCTATAATGAATGGACGTTCCTTAATAAGACCTTGCTAATAATTTACTAAAAATATGATTGTATGCATAAAAGTGCATATATTTCTACTTTTACTTTACATTTCTTTTATTGTATATATTTCCTTTATTCTAAATTATATATTGCAGTATTTAGCGAGCATTTATCTTTTTCATTATTTAGATTTTCTTGTAAAGTGTAGCAGAATGCGTTATAATTGGATACAAAAATAATAATTCCAATAATAATTTCACTCAGGGCCATTTAACTCCAAGCTATGCACAGCTTGTATTAGTATAACTAGATAACTGATACTAAGACTATGCAGATGTTAAACACCTAGACACATAACTGATAATAGCCCAATCTGAGGTACTTGCTACCAATGCGCCCCGGGGCCTGCTAAACACAAACTTTGCAAATATTAAAAATTCACTTTCACATTCCATTTACTTATTAAAATGGCTAATGTTAGAAAAATCTCCACCATTAACCGTTTTCTGAATAGATGTTCTGTATATAAAATAATGGAATACGTATACCCAGGATTCCCAGGAATATGTGGCACTGTACTGTTGCCTAAATTACGTTTTAATTTTTGAATTTCAAAATTTAACTTCATTATACGCTTATATTCGCATTTGAAGCTATGATAGCTCAGTGGTAGTGTATACGAACTCCGCCTCAAGGAACGTGAGTTCGAATCACCTACCTACAATGCGCTTGAGCTTTCGGTGAAGGAAAACATCGTGAGGAAACCATAGCATGGTTGTAGGGCTTTTTCTAATGCCTGCCCGGCTAGCTACCACCCTCAAGTTGAAAGTCTGCCGCCAAATACCAATAGGTGGGTTCCGGCAGTTGCTCTTGAGAGCTAGTCCCTTCACAGGTTTGGCGTGTCTACCAACTTGGGCCGTATCGTCACTTAACATCAAGTGAGATTGTGACGATAACGATGACTGTTAACCATAAAAATCTAATTACGATATAACATCTCAATGTAGTTTATAGTAAAAAATTCTTAAAACTGGATCAGAAGTTCCCGAGACAAAAAATAAACTTCATTAAACTTTAACACTGTATAACTATAGTATATATTACTTGGGTATAGATTGGGTGATATTATGGCCATAATGCTAAACCTCCACTATATAAAAAAAAATTAAGGCTTTCTTAAATACACAGCTACTCATATACAAAACTTAGTTAGAGCCCGCGAAACTTTTTAATTTTATTTAAAGACAAACTTTTGCGTTTATAGTATTAGTAAGTTGTACAATTATATTTATTCATTTATCCAATTACCTATAAACATATTATAATGTGCTATCACGTGAAAATCATGAATAAGAATTATACAAACCACATGATCGCTGTCACCAAAATTATCCATTCAAAAAACTGACACATAATTTAGTCTAATTTGGTTAAATGGAATCATTTAGTTTAAATAATTAAAACAGTTTGGTTCTTTGTTTATTATAATGCCTACCATAATATAATGAGTCAAATAAACACAATAGTAAATAATAAAGAACTTCTGTTCTCTTATATTTTTCAGTTGTCATTTTATATACAATTGACCAAAAACAAATGAACTCCTTCATAAGGACAAAGTAATTAAAGTGTTGTAAAATATGATAATATTATTTTATATTTTTACAATTACATAAAACAAATATAACTAACCCTCTGTTAATGATTACGTAATTAATGTCCTAATCCATATCCGTAGATACTACAAAACACAACGACTTTCTGCATATTTGTCATCTATTATGCTTTTCCTAGAAAAATATTTAGCATAATTATAATTTACTTTTAGATTAATTCTATAGAACTAGAAAATGTATTTATGTATAGAAATTAATTGTGCTGTATATATTATGTGTCACATTTATAGTTTACTTATAACGATAATAAGGAATAGCCTTAACATCCTGATGTTATATGATCACTGAAATCTATAATTATCTAGAATCTTTTTAAATAAGATTACAGTCTTGGGTTATATTCATAAATTTATTGCTAATACCGTAAATATTGCTGCTTTTTTAACTCACTACATTGCTAACCGAAGTGGGGTTTATAATTTCACCGGAGTTTTGAACAACTACGGGCATCAGCCGAAGGCCGAAGGCAGCTCAAGGGTCTCCCCGCTCCCTGCTCTACTTTTCTGCAAAAAATACTATGTGTATTTGCATGTACTTTATCTAATACTCTACTGTTCTTATTAATTATAACTCATTCTGTTCTTGAACCATAATTTTTTGCAGTTTGCAAAATTAGCAGTTGCGCCATAATTATCATGGCGTGTATTAAATTATTAATAACATTAAGTGAAGGATTCAAGTATAGACTAATTGTCGTTTCCGATTGCAACGTGTATTGGCATCGGGGAAACTTTTCCCTCATACGACAATACGATTATATATAATCTATAAATAAAAAAATTATATGACTTAGATAATTTTAAGTACTTCTATATTTTAGAATGTTTGTTATGTAAAAGCAGAATATATCTTATTCTTATCAGTTTATAAACTGCTATTTCGACACAATTTCACCTAACGTTAAGCGATGACGGAGCTGAAGTAGGTAAAGTGCTAAGCCTAGAACCATCTTTAATAGAAGAGGAACACTCCGAGCAGATCCCGGGGCTTGGTACACGGGTGTAGGTTTAAGAGGACTTTTCTGACCTACGTCAATACTCACTCTTACTGCTCGTATTTATCTCTCCCCAGATATATTTTGTAGAACCTTGTTAGTGCTGCTTTAGAAACACATCCTAATATATAACTTGTTAGAGTTTTAGACAGGCTAAAGTTTTTTATACCGAGCTTACGCTGGTATATCCTTCAACCGCGTATAAATTATGAACCAGATTATATTCTAAACTTCGTAAATGTAATAAAGTTTTTGGACAACTTTAGCGGGCCGACTATGGTTTACTTTAGTGTTCTAGAGTGTGATATCACTTAGCTACGCTTGAATCATGTCACTTTGATATATATGTGGATTCGTCGAATGTCATGGCAAAGTTGTCGAGCTTTACTTTTTTGTATTTTATATAATATAATCTAGGGTATGCAAGTACGATATTAATTAGCGACAATTGAAAAATTATTTTACACACTCACAATTAGTCAGGCAATTCTAAAATTATAGTATTGTCATGAATAGGCTAAAATATTGTTATGAAATAACAAAAATATGTGTATAATAAAGATGAAACACACAGATATATGTAATATAACAATTTCATAATTCACAAGTGTTGTTAATAATTGTCATAGTAAATTTCAATCACAACTTTTTTTTTGTAGCTAAGACTTCGCGGTATGGTCATAATCTCACCTAATCTTAAGTGATGATACGGCCCAAGTTGGTAGACACGCCAAACCTGTGGAGGTACTGGCTCTCAAGCGCAACTGCCGGAACACACCTATTGGTATTTGGCGGCAGATTTTTAACTTGAGGGTGGTAGCTAGCCAGGCGGGCACCAAAAAAGGCCTACTACCATGCTGTGGTTTCCTCACGATGTTTTCCTTCACCGAAAGCTCAAGCTCATTGTAGATGGTTGAATTCGAACTCACTACCACTGTCGTACCAAAGTCGTACACACTACCACTGAGCTATCATCGCTTCAAAAACTGCATCATAAAGTTTCAATAATCTATAAATATTGACATATTTTATACGTCAATATCACTGAGTTTTCAATTTCTACAATAAAAAGAAACATACACTTTTTAATATATAATTTATTTATTATTTTCGATATGGAACTTATTTAAAAGAATGCTTTTTTAATTTAGAAAATTCCCTTATATACGACTAAATTCGATTATTCAAATAAATATAATTATGATTATTCTATATAGCAAGATACATATGACAAACACTGACATAATATATTTCTTTTATTGTAAATTTGAATATTTTGTACTTAAAACCATGTGATATGTATATGCAGCTCAAGAAGGAAAAGCCGACTCATGACAATGAAAACCTAAACAATTATGTATATGTATATTAATGATTAAACAATAGATGTTAATTAACTTACTACATTAAAATGTCGAGATGTCAACACGTTATGTACATTATCTTTTCAATATTTACTTATTTAGATTATACGCTTGTCCTCGTTGGGATCATATTAAGACAAAATCAGTTAGCGCTTATTTGTTAACTTGATGCAGGCTACAGTGCTGATTGCTGAAACCTTTCAATAATATACGGCTTAACAGATATCTCAGTTTAGTTAGCTCAGTATATTGACGAGTGTGAAACAGCGCGCGCGCAACCGTTTTTTGGAACTCGTCACTCGCTCGTAAAAGCTCAATTAAGTATAAAAATACTTAAATATGAAAACATTTCAATATAACTAAATAAATTGTGTGAGTTATTCAGTCTCAACTAAATTTTAACGATATAAAAACCTTAAATTTAAAGTAACCACGGATATTCCGGATATGTTAAAAAAATCATAATGTATAAATAATCAAATCAATAGTTGTTTATTTTTTCCTCGCTGTTTATTTTAATTATTTTTATTATTAGTTCGACTAGGAACCCGACAATGAGAAGTTAATTCAAAATAAACAAAGTGTTCTTGATATTTAGTTAACAACTCTTCACAAAAAGAGATCTTTGTGATATTAAGATATTTAAGCGCTCTAGTATCCTTGAATAAAGTGAAAATAGTATATCCTAGTACATTATTTTCAGGTCCGAAAAACGAGCATCCGAATGACAGCTATTAAGGAATACCCTTTTGACCTCAGCGACCTAAAGAATCAACCAAATCCTTTCGACGGGGACGAAACCCGGCTAGCGCCGACGCAACTTGCACACACCATCACACCGACCTCTCGTACCCCTTCCTCCGCTTCAGCAGCCGAGGGAAAGAGAAAAGTTTCCATAATGGCTGATGAATCTAGTAAAGATCGAGAAAACCTTCCATCAGACAGGTACGTAAGCAACCTTAAAACTTACAAGCTATCGTAATAAATTTAGGTGCGCACCGGGTGAACACAGTAATTAAATTTTTTTCCTTAAAAATAAGGCTACAAACTATTTACATGGTTTGTAAATCCATAACTTTTATTTTTTTATTAACTGCGTCTTTTTTCTTTGGATATTCTTAACTATTTATATTTCTTTTCTCTGTTGTATATTGTATTTTTGTATTAAGTGCGTTTTTTTTTCTTTGGATATTCTTAACTATTTATATTTCTTCTCTCTCTTGTATATTTTATTCGACCATCTTAAAGAGATAGGTAAGTTAAATAAATAAGTAGTAAAAGTACATACTCCAAAAACTAAAATACAAATAAAATTTTCCCAACTTCACGAGATAGGCACTTATTTGTATAAACAGTTAATGTGTTACCTAAATCTTTTTAAATTATAAGCCATGACCAAAAATTGCCTTCATTTTATTTATGTAACGATTCGGCAACTGTATGAAATAAGAATAATACTCTATGTAGAATAATATTAAAATATTTCCAAAATCGAATCATGTTTAAAATAATTCAAAAAGGAAATATATTGCCTACCCGATGCTTTTCAAATTGTTGTCGTGTATAAGGAATCTGAAATGACTACATCGGGTGCCTATTTCTGTATGTAATTTCCTTATTCTTTGTTGTTCGGTAGTAAAGAATAGCTAAATATCGTTGTAAGATTTTCTCGTTTTAAGAAGGCATAGAATGAAGCTCTTTCTCTCTGCCTCAATAAATATTTAATCCAGGCCTGCATTATCCTTTTTTACCGTGCTACTTCACAATTATTATTTTAGTAATGGACCACAGATTTTCTAAATATAAATAAAAACTTCATCGGAAATAAAATCACACTCAGTATAGCAATGGGTTAAACTTAGAAAAGTTTCACCCTATCACACTGATAACATTGTGTTAGTGTCCGACTTAAACAGGATTTTCAACCGTAACCGAAATCGAAAAAATTGTATTGTATACTGAAATTTAGTATATTTTTCAGGCATACACAAAGAAGTACCTTGTTTGAATTATCAACGGTAATGGAGTATGTAACAAAAATTATATAAGTATACTCAAAAAGTTTTAACACTTAGACTTACTAATTGAATAAAATCTATATTGCGTTTACAATATACTTAAGACTAACGTATTATTAATTTAGGTCGTGTTTAGTTCTAGTACATAAAAGAATAAGTAATCTAATCATAAGCCTCAACATAGTTCAGAACTGTATACACTACAGTCAAATACTTATTAAAAAAACATGTTTAATGACTTTATAATGTCATAAATAAAAACAAAATTAATTAATTATCAAATTATTTATGCACGAAAAAAATACAAACAAATGTCAATAACGGCGATGCGCGGTTAGAGAAAACTAATTAACACACGAGATGCGAACTCACTCGAACGACCTGCAATGAACTTAAGCTTCGGTGAAGGTAAACATCGTCATGCAACCATAGCATGTTGGCAGGGTTTTTTCTAATGCCCATCTGGCTAGCTACGAGTCTTAAATTAAAAATCTACCGTCAAATACCTATAGGTGTTTTCCGGCAGATGCACTTAAGTACCAGTCCCTGCGCTAGGATTAGCGTGTCCACTATCTTGGGCCACATCGTCACTCAACATCAGATGAAATAGTGGCCATAACGCTAAACCTATAAAGTATAAAAAATACTAAATCCAAGCCCGAGGAATATAACACAGTCTCCTACCACATTGCGTGACTTTTATCACGATATATTGCTGACTGAAAGTTAGTTCAGTTACACAGTTCGATTCCGAGCTAATAAGGCAATATCAGGATACAGTACTACTAAGTATTGGCATTTTTTCGTGTTTAAGATCATTCTATGTATCGTATCTTTTTTGTCAACAATTATTCCAATGACTCCAGTTTCACTGAAATAAAACGTTCATTGTTTACTACCAATATAAAACATATAGTCAGTCGCAATATGTTTCACAAAGGTTACGTTCTACTTAACGTTCACAACGCTCAAAACATGCACTCAGCTGTACCGCATAACCTCGTTCGTTGTCGTGGCAGCAAAACTGTCACAAAGTCGTCATTATTTTCACGCCAAGGTTCCAACGACCCATCTGCCAGATGGAACCATACTCCGTTCGGCTTGATTGGATGATTGTAATACTCGCAAGCAAGTAGAACGGGAAAACCGCGGTCGTGAGAGTAAGCGTTGTGAAACCTAAGTATTGATCGTAGTCAAAGTACAAACTGACCCCAAATAGTTTTAAAATGTTGCAAAATAATACCATTCAAAGGCACATTGGCTATTAGAGGTAAACTCTGACATATAATCATAATAATATACACATCTAATGTCATTAATTATGATCGTATTCGATATCGACGAGTAGTTTTAAATCAAATAGTTTTTGAGTTATAGGGGTGTCAAAAGTGGCTCCAAATGTCTCGTGTAATACACATGGTGCTGCTCGCCCGTTCTGTCAGCTTAAACTTGGCTTGACACGCTATCGCGTGTCTAGATATACTTATTAAACAATGTGTTAAAGAGCGTAATGGTTAAACTTTTTTTACGTGGAGAAATGTATCCCATCTCTGATGGGCTGGGAAGACTATGTGGGACTTATCCGACGATTAGTCGTCGGGATTACTCACTAAAATCCCACAGTGTTTATATGTAGCCTATTAGGCCGAGGAGCAGGGTCTGTATCCACATTGCATCTTCGCCATCAGGGCGAACTTAATATATCTTAAGATCGTATTATTTTTCCTGCTTCCTTACCTTAACTAAAGAAACTAAGTTTCAAAAAATAGCACTCACTACAATATAGTTCACCTACTATTATAATTATTACAAAAATATAAATGTTTAATCATTATTAATAATACCTTAAAGAAATACCATTGTATTTGAGATGAAAATTGTAAGTTACGGAATAATATGCATGGCTTGTAAAAAGTACACAACTATTTTCATGCTTACTGCAACTTCTATTAAGATAAGCCCACAAACATGCACACTGATTTTAGTTTTCTGTCTGCCTAAAAAACTTTATGTTGAATGTTATAATTTTTTAAGACAATTTTACACGCCTGATGAAATAGTGTTAGCAAGTTGTTCAGAAATTGAATAGCTATGACTGATTTTAATGTTCGAATTTGTGAACATAAAAATATTATTAATTGTCATTATATCATTATAGTTAATATTAGTTTTTACTCTTAAGGTTTTAATAAGAATCGTACCCAATGCTAAATGATGGCGTGGCCCAAGGTTGTTGACCATAGATTTTCCACTTGAACATGGTAGCTAGCCAAGTCAGGATTAGCAAATACCTTGCCAACATTACTTTGATTTCATCACTACGTTTTCTTCGCCTAGAACTCGGGTTAGTTGTTGATCGATGCGGTGTTTATACATGCTACCACTAAGCCAACATTGCTTCGAAATGTTATAATATAGACAAATTCGAAATATTCTTCGAAATGTTATAAAAGATAAAAGTACATACAACATGATTTTTTTTTTATTTACTAAGCAATAGATAACAATACAATCCTTTAAAATAGTTAAGTATATTTGTAATTTAGAACACATCACAGCAATAATACCCAGTGTATTATATATCCAGTGTAGTACCAAACAGATACAATAAAACACGTTCCCAATCTTTTTCAGTACGCGGCACACATACATACATGTTAACTATTGTGTCGCGGCGCGTGCGACGCCCTGTCCTATCTAGCTGGGCGAAATAGATAGGTACAAGGATACTAGAGTTTCGGAAAATGGTAAAGAGAATCGCTTTACGGCACCCTACTTTACTCCCTACGACGCACCAGGGCGCCGCGGCGCATACTTTGGGAAACCATACAATATAAACTTAGTACAACATTCCAATTAGTAGCCCTTCTTTATTTATTAACATGTTAAATAACATATTTAAAGTTAATATAGTATACTGGTAAGCATGTCAGCTACCAAGCTAACGTGCCATAGACACGTGAGATCGATTCCAAGGTATCGTCATTACTCAAATGTAAACAGGGTCGACAACGCGCCATTTATGCTTCTGGTGTATGGTCAGCAACGTAGACGTATGTCTCTAGTGTTACAATCGCTCATAGACTATGGTAACCGCTTATCAACAGGAAGACCAAAAGCTTGGTTTTCACTATCATGACAAAAATTACGCAGAAACGTGAACAAAGTTAGTTCCTGATTTCAGACGAAGGTATTTGAAAATTGGATGGTTATTAGTTTCTTAAGAATTCAATATCGAGCATTATGGGAAAAATATCTTTTTATTTTAACTGAAAATCTTAGCTAATTTAAAACTGCCTGATCGCAGTTATAATCATACCATATTTATTTTAACAAAATTTGTTTAGGTACTCTTAAAGCAGATACCCAATACATTTTAAGACACCCAATTTTATCCATACATTTTAAGTAGTTAATAATGAATAATTAAATATATGTTCTTGATTTTATAGTCATTTGATTTTCCAATCATATACCTAATATATAATTTGAGTCGTATTGAATTATATCGATGTAATCAAATGAACAGTATAAAATTGGTTAATTATAAATATTATTATAATTATAAATATAATTGGTTAATTATAATAATATTGATAAACCTATTAACTAACGTTGAATACTATAATAAAATATGTTATTATAATAACAATACATTTATTAGTTTGAATTAGCAATCTGCAAGAATTAAATTTGTTATATATTACTAAATTAAAGTACTTTTATGAACCAAATAATAAATGTATGTAAATGTATATGTATATGTAAATGTATATAATGTATAATGTAATAGCATATATTTTTTCTTGTATTATTACAACTGTATATCATAAAACTGTGTCAGTTGCATTTTTTTCTCGTATACTTTATACAACAATAATATATACTCTGATAATAACAGCAAATTATTAGCCTATACTAATATCTTTTGCTTGATGCATGTATAAATGATAATTTATATACTTACATCCCTGCAGACAACAATATATTTGCATTCCTTCATTCAGTATCACAAATATAATTCAGTAATAGATGTCTAAGAATTAATATTAAATTAACTCTGAGATCACCAACAAAAATCTGCAGATGTAATATAACATACCGCGATACGAAGTTAATAAACTTTATCCAATTAACTGATCATGTGACTCATATAAATCACATATACATAACAGAAAGTAATTAGTTTGTGTTCGATGGCTCCTTACACAGAATACCTTTCACTTGCGAGTGGTTCATGTAAGTACTAACCACAAATAAAGTTAGCCGCGTCGTAGGTAGTTCATCTCTTAGTAAATATCACGTGATTAATATTTGTGAAAGGCGAAATATACATCCAGTAATATAAGAACCAAACATACCTATTAAAAACCCTTTGTGGTAAATTATTAAGAGCCTGCGCAACAGTTTTAAGAGCTCATGTTAAATGGTTGTTTTCGTTTATAGGTATGAGTATTGTGTTATTCATAAATAGTACACGATGACGTTGTCCAAAGAGGGACTGTATCGCAAATGCAATGTAATAGATTGTATATACAGGTATATGTACGGAGAGTCACGTGCTTCGAGTATCAATAAAATTTTGTTGTTGTTGTTTTATTAAAGACAATTGAAGTTTCTATGCAAAAAGCTCTTAGAAGGAAGGTTATAAATAAAAAATAATTAGAACATGTGATTTCATTTTCTCTGAATATTTAAATTATCTATATAAATGTTAATGTTGTACATTAAATTCACTAATCAACAGTAAGTAACTAAAAATTAATATCTAATAACGAAGTATAAAAAATATTTTAGTACTACCAGATCTTTACTATCACTAGGTTTTTTTATATAACGAAATGAAATTTCTGATCTATTTATACTTGAGTAAACAACCGTAATGACTTCCTAAAAGTAATGCCTTGTTAACCTTGCGTGTTACTACGATACTAGTTCAACCAGTATGTCGTTTACATTCAAATAGAAAAGCCAACTTATGGATTCAAAGTCAGTTACAAAGTCAAGTACATTTTACTGAGCCATATTTCAACAGTTAATATGATGTTTTTATATGTTAGGCTGTCCGCTCTACACACACTAACCTATATTTATATATACTTACATATATTTATCTTTCAAATAAAAACATTTTCTTCTTTAGTCTCTTCCTTTCTATTCCTGGTTATGTACTCCACAAATTAGTGGGGGTCAGCTTTCCTTGGTTTAACCCTCCTCGTCGCTCTGTCGCTGACATCACCTTGGGAAACTTATTTTTTTCATATCCTTTAGTACTAGAGTTAACCAATTTATTTGTGTCACTAGAGATTTGACCGGAAAAGAGGAGTTGCAGTGCCAAATTCCCTGTGTTATCAAAAGGCTACCTCTTTATATGACCAAAACATCGCAGCCTATTCTCTTGCAATTTATCGACGATTTCGCGTATCTCAATCAAGACTTTTTTCATGTTGTACTAATCGTAGATGTTAACAAGCATGGTTATGTAACCACCCCGATTTTATATCAGCCATTTTAATGAATTTCATACTTTTCTTTCTTTTACATCAGAGCTAGTATTATTATTATTAGGTCATAATATTGCAAGGTACAAGACCTATAAAATTAACTGGTATTCTTTCATCGCAACAGTTACTTCTCCCCATTTTAGACATGCTGCGGCTATTCTGTGCTGATTGTTGCATTCGATGTTTCTAAAGTTATGTATCATACTTCCCAGATACTTGTAACGGTCCCACGAAGATCGATCGACAGACCAGATGTCTATCAACGAAAATTAGAACATTGTCCCTAATATTTAGTGTGTTAAAGAATAAACTGTTTCTATAATAAAAGTTCTCGTTGCAACTCCACACAGCTGTCAGTGTAAATGGCTACTATATACAAATGGTTGATATCTATATATTACTAATGAATAATATTACCATTATAGGTATACAATGTATAGATTTGATCTATATTTATATCAATTTTACGTAATTTTATATGTATATCTTGTTTTATAAGTTCAGATAAGCATACGACAATTGTTGCCGACCGGATCGCGACCACCATAAACCAGGTCTAACCCATCTTTAAGAAAAAAATTATGCGTGTCGCGTTCCGGAACCAACTCATATATATTCAATGTATAACTGGCGATACAGAGACTAGGTCGCAAAAACAATATGATAGCTCAAAAGTCGTGTTTCTCGTGTTTATGGACCACTCTATATTGAGCTACCGAGAGACTTGCAGGCTTACAACGGCTACCTTCAATGGATTACCAATCTTTGAGCGGTGGTTATTGTTTATGAAACGTATTATGCATATATTATGCATCAGGCATCACTTAGTATTAAAATAATATGTACCTAAATATTAATAAATTCGTATAAAATTATACGAATTTATATTAATAAATAAATTAATTAATTAATGTGTAACTAAACAAACGTGTAAAGGTTTTGACGGATTTTTATAAATGACATAAATAAATCGACAATACTTGAACACTGGATATACAAAGCGTTTAAAATTTATTATTAAAGTATTACAGTAGATGGACGTCATAAATGTACTGAAATAGAAAAATAAATCTTGTAAGAGGCTGTACATAAATTTCAAATTCGTTTCATAAATATTGTTGTAACTATATAGTGGGAATTATACTATTAACAATTTACCTATGTATTTTCGTAAAACGTGCCTATAGAGTACTGTTTGTACATTGTTGCTATTAAATATATTGACAATGCAGAAAAACTTATTTTTATAACATGTACTGTACTTGACCTACATAAGCTAAGCATGATAATTATTACTAAGTTAATATAAATAGAATGTGTGACGTTATTTCTTTACTTATTATATCACGAGTCATAAATCACTGTTAGTTTTTACAATATATTTCATGTGGTTATTAAAATAGCATTGTTCCACGGCGATGTATGGAGACAACAAGTACTTAGTCTATTAGTGAAATACTTTTACAGTTACTCATTTGTTTTACGTCTTTAATTATAGATATAATTAAAATAGCTAAATTTAGACCAAACACTATTGAGAGTAAGATGAACTGTTATTTAAATAGCCTGTCTATTTTAACTCGTGCGCGTGGCACTGTAATATTATTATTTTTCTCCATTCTTTTTTTCTTTGCCGTTGACAAATGAATTCTGTGAGTTAGTGTGCAGCTTGACTTGCATGCGTACAAATTACACTCAAGTCATATATGGCATTTCTGGCATATGTAACATTCGTGGTACGTGATTTATAACCTGTTATTTTACCAGAGATGTGTGAAACGTTCTATACACATATAAATAAACAATATAACATAGAATAGTAACGAGTCTTTAGATGGTTATTTCTTTATAAATACTTACAAATAAATATAAGTTTCAACGAATGTACTTTAGAGTTAGTCAAGTATTACTAAAACCGCTGCTCGACCATTAACTGGTGCGATATTTATTTTTTTGACTACCCGCATGTAACAGGATCATTAGAGTTGATAGAAATTAGTTCCCACTAAATATACAAGCTATAATAACAACAAGAAAAACATTTGAATTATCCCCACTACTATAATTAGTTGATATCCCCTGGACATTGATATTTAAGCCTCTCTGATTGAAATGTGATTTTACAACAGCAAGCTTTAGTAGGTAATGGAGCCGGGTAAACTTTATTTTTTAATCATTTAAATTCATATTTTTCTTGTTAAAAATGTCGTTTAAAAGTAAAGTACACTAACAATGACCAGATCGTTATCTTTAATATTTACTTTCTTATTCAGTATTGCCTATCATCGATTTATTTCCCTTGGCTTAAAGAATATAGATTATCTAAAGCAACATGTTTTTCACATTCTCTGAAATGTCTTGCAGTCGTAAAACCACGTGCAATACATCATTGGTTTGTTTTAAAGTCGTGGATGCCACACATTGTATCGATACACTTGCGGAAAAATAAGCAACGCGGGGCTTCGCAGCCCAATACAACGTGTACTCAGGTGTTATACGTTTTTTATTTGAGATGTGCGAAAGTGTATTATAATTTTTTTAAACACTGTGCTCATTCGATCACCCATCATTGCATCCACAGCCATCGTTCCTAGCCAGCTATTAGTCACATTGCAATTGCATTACGATTTCGAACATATTTCTTACTTCTAGTCGAAAGAGCCTATTGCTGTGCTTAAAAAAAATTGCACTTCGGCCAATGACCGAGCAGCCGCGACCGGCCGGCAAAACAACGTACAGAGACAGTCACGTGCCCGGGGTGAGGCGCGGCGGGCGACTCACTCGCAGCCGAACCTTCTCTTATAAGATGCACATTCGGTGCGGCATAGGTGTGGAGCATGCTGAACTGAGTGCGCCGAGCGGTATGCCTCCGCAAATAACATTCGTTATATTCGCTCGCTAACTTTAGTTTTAGTGAATCAAACTCTCCGGATGCCATGTAGAATGTCGCACAGCAGTCTTAGTTGTCACTACGACAGCTATCTGCCCTCAGATTCGTCCCTGGAAACAGACGCACTGAACCGTCACTGGTGAGTTTCAAACATTCATTTCACACATTTGTTACAATTCATTTATTGACACTGCCATTTATTAACATTGGATATGTCAAATTATTGTTTACTCCAGATGTTCTTCAAGTTATACATGTAATTTCTGTGTCAAAATTGTTGACTATAATGTATCGATTTCAATTTAAACTTATTCGTTAAAAAGAAATAAAATGCAATTAACTTAATTTAATTCATTATTTTTTATTTTAAAATATTTTGAAAACCGTAACAATTAAAACAAATACTTTATATAAAATAATTATTAAGCTCTGTGTAAATTAAAATTAAGCTACTCACTAGGATTTATCAGTACGATTAAATATAATAAGGCATATCAAAAATATCACCATACCATTTCCCGTATGGATAATTGTAACCAGTGCTAAGATAATAAATAATTTACAGTAGTACATTTTCGTATTCTAAGTTGATTTTTATATTTTTACTGCATCATAATAATTAGATTATATTCCATAATCCACATTGGATAGTTACAACAAACATATTATAGTAAATACTAATATATTATGGAACTCGTATATTATAGAACAGAAATAGATATTGAATGTATAAATATTTCAAGGATTAAACTAGATTTTTGTTTGTAGTTTTATATGATACACTTTTCGTGGTGCAGACTAAACCCTGTCTATGACATGTGGTAACCTCATAGCCAAGAGAAGAGCGCGCGGCAATTACCATCATAGTTGTAAGCCCTGGTTTTCCATTCTATAATTAAGGTGCGTGTGTTTCCGCTCTATAGCCACAATGTTACAACAATCATCACCAAACAATGGTATCAATATACATAAGTCATTAATCGTCACACATGTGGATTTTATGAAATAGAAACATATTTTATAAACGTTTGTACTAAATCATTGATGGATTCTAATGAGTATTAACAGTAAAGCCATACATTTTTAAATATTAATAATAATAGTTGATCATATTTACTTTTATAATTATAATAACTTGATTTATCGGTGTGATACAAAAAAAAAACACTTGGAAAACAACTGCACAAGTGTTGGCAGAAAATTTAAATAAACTTATTTAAAAGAAAACAGATGTCTTCACTATAAAAATATTACAATCAGAAAGAGGTACATATGAAACTTATATTTACTTTATATAAAAACATAAATTTCACTTTCATTACCAAACGCACGTGTCATGGATAAAATACAGCGTTGAATGCTATATGTGAATGCCGATAACAAATAAATCGACCGTTAAACATTGACCTTTACGTGAACGTACAAAGTTTTCCATTAACAAAACCTTTACTTGAACAATCACCTTGCATTATAGCTATGTATAAAATATAAATTCGCCGATAGGGACGCACTAGTTTCATTATAACACTGTTCAGAGCTATTTTAACGATGGTGGTTTAACATAGAAATCTTTTTAAAGATCATCCATTAATTACGTCACACAAAGGTCACGCTTTTTGACTCTCTCCTCACAGTTTTTTCCCCAATGTTTATATTTGTGTAACCTCAAAATTTGGGAGTATATGTGTATTATTAAAACATACCTTTATCAAAGCCTCAAAAGCGGCTTTGGCCTTTCGGAGTATGTCAAGTGTGGCCGACGCGACACGTGATATTATTGGTAGAGTGAGCGAAAACTTCAAGCCGTAATGTCTCAAAAATGATACTATATTTAAACTTTGTAGTTATATTTCTCTTCCTCTCCCTCTTTACGTTTAACGTAATTTATGGATGACCTGTATACGAAATTACGGTAAAAAGACTCGTACTAATACAGGCAAATGTTTGCAAATATATTATTTGAACATAACTGTTACTCATTCCCATATATCTTTTGTAACTACACAACCAAATTGTAAATATACTCTAACTTTAACACTAATTTCGTAGTATTCCGAAAAAAAATGTTAGGGCCGTATGAACCCTTTCATAGTCTGCTTATCAGATTGTTTAGAGTTGTATTTAATCACAATTAATAATGAACGTACATATTTATTTCTTCATCCGGTGCCAACATTTCCCAAGTACCTTTGTGACCCAAGAGCATTGTCTAAACACAGGTTTAATCTTTGGTTTGGTTGGTCAAACAAGGTAATCTTTGGGCCTTCTCAATAACTTTATTATAAACGACAGTTTTGTCATTGCTTGTGACTGTTCTGTTCTGTTTTCTGACTGGCATAACTATGCTTTGATTATGTGAAAACAGTTGATAGATAATTATATCATTTTAAACTTATACGTTTTATATTTTGATAATATGAAATAAACTTTGATAAAATTAGTATTTTATAAATAACTAGCAGTGCCTGCGACTTCGTTCGCTTGGACCTGAAAATTATTTAACTAATTTATACGTTGCTCAGGGATAATATAGCATTCTAATGGTAAAAGAATTTTTAAAATTGGTTCAGTAGTTTTTGAGTTTATTCGTTACAAACAAAAATACAAATCTTACCTCCTTATAATATTAGTATAGATATAGATGATTAAAGGTTTGCATATTTTATAAAAAGACACTTATTATAAATTAAGGATTATATTCGTTATGGAGAGAAAGCCCTATCAAGCGTAAACGAGATTTTTGCTAACAGAGATTTTTCCATTACCTGCATGATTACTTCTTCTAGATGATTTACCTGAGATTCTTTATCCATCGCAAAGTGTCCTGTAAAAAGAAATAAAGTCATTTATTTATTATAAAACGATGATTTCAGTGAATCTTTTAATTATGTCAAATCTCATGAATGCTAAAATCTATTGATAACGCTATAATTTATTTGAATTAAACGGCAGTATATAACTTTGTCAGCCTCTATGAATGCATATTTATAATAATCGCATTATTTAAAGTTAGCTGTTTCAGTTCTATCTCCAGCCGAAATAAAAAAATTCCGTATATTGGTCTTAATAGATGTGGTATTTATTTCCAATATAATTTAAAACGAATAAAAAAAAGGTTTTTCTACCATATAAGGCATACAGAAAACTGTATACAAAAATCTATATTAATATTGTAGAGCGAAAAAGTTTGTTTGTCTGAACGCGCTAATCTTAGGAACTACCAGTCGGATTTCAAAAGTTATTTTTGTATTTTATAGAGCAATCATTGAGGAAGGCTTTAGGCGTTTTAATATCACGATACCACCAATAGGAGCAAAGCTGTATTCAGAATTGTTATATAATCAGGTAAAAATGATTAAATAATTTTAGTTCCACTCGAACGAGGTCGCAGGCACAGTTAGTATAGATATAAAGCAAAAACGACTTCCGTAATGATTAATAATAATTGATGGTCTGGCAGACCTTGTTTTGCCCTTTCCATAAATCAAACATTAAGCCTATTAAAAATCAAATATCTACATACAGAGTAAGTTTTAAGGATATTATTAAAACATAGCGACCAAAAAAAACTTCAAGTACATTTTCTTGCAATATTGTATCTAAATCAAAAAGTTTTCATTACATTTTTTGTACCTTACTCGTGCTGAACCGCAGGAACAGCTAGTATTACATATGAATATCTATGAGATTAATTCCAAAAACCATTTAATAAATCATCATGACGCTTAGTAAATTGAACTGTTTTTGTGGCGAAGATTTTTTACTATCCCTGAACGCGATAGGTGACGCTAAGCTTGAGATATTCGCTACTGTAAAGACTGGAAAAGCAAAACAATGTCTACCGTGAAGCTAATATTTTAGGTTTAAAAATTAATTACTGTGTTGGGTAACGAAAGAAAATTACACGTGGCAGAGATGGTTGTGTGAAGTATATAATATTGAATAGATAAGTTTAGAAATAAAACATGTTGTGCCGACCGTACCTCGGTTGCATAAGGGGTAAGGGTTAGGGGTAAAACCTGCGCTTTTAATCCACAAATTACACTTAATTTTCACGGAATATCGAAAATATTTTTCTTATAGGATTAGTGGTAATTGCCGTTCATTTTTAACTTAATTAAAACAGTTTGGTAACAAAACGGATCTTTGTAAGCATGTTATCATTCGATCATGATATCAAGAGACATACATATACTTAGAAATTCTAGGTTATCCTGACTTTACAATTAATATGTTCGTGTTACTATAATAATTCGAATGTAGATGAGCATATTTACAAACACTACTCCACAATAATACATATTTATTACAATGATTTAATTTTAACAATTGCTATTGAAAAACATAGCACAAAAAGTGGCTTTTGAATATTTCAATAATTTTAGTGCTGTTATTCAAGTGATATACATTACATTTTACTAAGTAAAATCAAAAACAATGCAGGACTATTGTTTTGAATTAATAATAAGGTTTATGCCCTCTTTTAGGCATTCCACGTAACTCCTTCAACTAAAAACAACATATGTAATAAATATAATCTTCCTTATAATATGTGTAACTAAACGATTACTTTTAGATGTTTTGTGATTTCATTGTATAATCTATGAATAGTATGATATAAATCCCCATCTACGCGTTATTTTCAAGGCATCTAAGAGAAAACAAAATAAAAAAAATCGACAATATTTTGAATAAGAATCACAACAATACAAGTGAGGTTTGTAATTATACTACGAAGAGCATTATACAAATATATATAACTTTCAACCAGATTCTACACTTGCGTAGAATATAAAATTGATATACCTTTTTTTTAATTTTGAATCAACTATGTTATGTCTGTTAGTCTTGTATAAATTAATAAATCATATATAATTTATAAATTTATACAATTTATGCCAATATAGCTACTAACCAAAAGTTATAATTACATAAATAAAAAACGTCGATTACTGTATTGCTTAGTGATAAATCCTGTTGAAACTGAATCTTGCAAAGACTATATAATACATTTCCTCTATAAATTTTTGACCTCTTAGCCACCTTAACGCTTTAATTTGGAATATACCTAAATACATGAAATAAACACAAAAAAACTAAAATATACTATCTGGTGTGGAATTTTTCGACATTCTGTTTAGAGTTTTGAATTGTTTGTAGGTTTTAATTCTGTTTTTGCCCTGCAAGAAGCCAAACTAGTTGTTGCCAAATTAAACAAATCAGAAACAAATGTATTTTTACAGAAAAATAAAAAATAACATTGATAAATGTACTCTAACCGTACTATCACTTAACTTTAATTAACTGATGGTCGATTTCATCGAGATTCTGAAATGCTATCACATTTGCATCTTCTGTAATAAAATAATATTTTATTTTCTGTTTTGCGACAGGTGACCTATTTCATTATTGTGTCGTCTAAATAAAAGTATAAGAAACAACAATTGCAGTTGTTTGTGTAAATTATGTTTTAGCGACGCTTTTATCGTGAGACAGAGATAGTAGTAGTAGTTCTTTATGCAATTAGAAGATATAGATTGTGACACCTATGCCGCCACAATTTTGAGATTAACAATCATTTACTTTATTTATTATTTGTCAATACGTTACGGTACTTTGTATACTACACGTCTATTAGTATTCTGTTATTTCTAAACTAACCCGGCTTATTTTGGACTTGATTTGGTGTATTTTGCGAACTGGCCTGGCTTTCTCTTGGACTTTGATTTTTTGTTGTGCAAATCGTTGGGCACTATGCCGACTACTTACTCTGCAGAGGAGTATGCTAATATGCATCTCATTTATGCATAAACATCTCGTTTTACTTCCCTTGTTATTGATAAATCAAAACATTAATAACATATTTATATTTGTATAATACGAATAATAACGGTGAAGAAACAACTATTTCTACTCTACTTTCAAAAAATTCTAGTAAGTGTTCTAGTTCTAGTATTACCTTTAGAAAATAGAATGCTGGAAGTATTCCTCCAAGAAATACTCGAGCTGGTATTGTAACTGCTATGTCTAGTTTATGCTTTTTTTAAATTGCAACCTATTTTATATTATACTAGCTTTAACCCGCGCCTTCCCTCGCGTTTATATTGATTTTATCACAGAAATGGGATGCCGTAATAAAAAGTTTCATACAAAGTTCATCCCTCCCGTTACCTCACTTCCAATAAGTTGTTTGCAAGAAAACGTAGCCTATCACCATCTCTAAGGTCCCCTCTATCTGTATAGGTACCAACATTCATCATAATCGATTCAGCGGTTTAGGCGTGAAAGCGTAACAACAAAGTCACTTTCGCATTTATATTATTAGTAAGGATTATTTTAGTATAATACGTTGAAGTACCTAATATTTTAAGGTTCTGTACAATATAGTATGTTTACATATAACTACACCTTTAATACACCTTGCATTTCATTAATTGTTTAGTTTCTACTTCGTTCAAACCACTTAATCTTGCAAATTTTTCTGTATAAATATATTTACATATTTAATTCGTCAAAAATAATCCTCTTCAATATTTAATATACATTATATTTAAATTAGGAGGAGGAATAATAAAGGAAACTTATGGAACAGAATTTATAAACGTTTAAAAACAATACAGATAATCAGTTTTCTTATTTCTCAAATTCTAACCCATTAATACTCTTATTATGACATGGTTCAGTTGTATATAGTATAACCTTATAAACGGTCACATGATTTGAATGCAATAGAAATCATTCACTTATCTACCCTTGAAAGTGGAATATGCATTCAATAAAATAGTTTCTCAATTACACTATGAGAACTGTTATAATATACATATAAATAAACGTGTTGGTACATTTAATGTACCACCTCTGAAGGCACGTCTCAACAGTGTCACGTGGTTTATCATAACAATTAGGTCATGGTATTTATGTTAAACTAGAAAAAACTAGATGGTATTGAAAAACTATTCGTCGGTTTTTGAAGTAATTTATATTTATGTGATACTACTTACAACTTTTGTTTTGTTTTTGAGTATGTATATAGCTCTATTTATAAGTCTAAAGTAACTCCTTCAAATTTTTACTATGCAACGAATACTAACGTGAAGTAACAATAGTAATAAATATAGAATATATACATCGATAACTATGCAATAATAGCTATATAAATGAATAAAAATTAACGATAACAGTATGCACATTACTTTATCAAAACATTTTTTTTATGTATAAAACCAAGCAACTTATGCCTGGTGAAAAGTACATTATATAATCTAAACACAACGATAGCCACCATGAGATCGGCAATGTATAATTTGATAGTTTTGATATTGATGCTCGTCGTTCTCATGCCAGTATGTAAGTCTCTCGATAACTGAAAGTATACTGGTTGAAAGTTACTGGTTACATACCAAAACAGTCACGAGTCACTAAATTACGATGTGCATAATACCCAATCAATCGTTATGAAATATAATGTAAAAATAATCATAAAATAAAAATAAAATAATGTACCATGTTTTTATAACGGATTAAAAAGTAAAAATAGTAGTAAGTAGTAAAAATATTGGAAACGAAAAACATGGGGCGCATGCAGGAGATAATTGATCCATTAATAGCTCAACTAACAATTTTATTGCACCGCAAACAATGTGAACCGAGATAATTAAGTTATTTTTTATCGAAAAATCAATAAAATCAATAAAAATGCGAGTCAGAGCTACATCGTATCGAGTAAAAATTTAAATCATATAGTGAACGTAATTATTTTTCTTCTTAATTTTTTTATTTCTACTGTTTTGTTCTCTTTTTTTTTTGTTTTCGTCTTTTTCGTGTTCATCATCTTTATCACCTCCTTTTCGTAGTTCTTCTTCTTTTTTTCATGCATTGTCATCCACTTCTGAGCTATGGACCAAATTTCAAGTATTATCTAGCTCATCGGGATGCTTGTTTAAAATCGATTACAAAGTTACACTCGGACCGACATACAATAAAGCGAGTTAATAAAAACATGCTAATAAAATAAAAGCAATTTAATTTTAACCCAAACAAAACTTAAACTATAGTAAATAAACAGTTGATATATTATTAATGTATAAATACTTAACACCCAGGTACACAACTCGTACAATTATACTCATCACACAAACATCAGTCTTGTGTAGGGATTGAACTCTTGACCCCACGCTTCTAAAGTTGAAAGCTTTAATAATTACAGGAAGAGTTTAATTTTACCTATATTAAATTATTAGGATAAAAGAAACTTTTGTAAGTTAAAGCTATTATACAGTTGAAACCAGATATAATGACATTGAAGGGACCGTATAAGTTAGGACGTTATAACCGATAAAATCGTTATAAGCTGTACACATTGTTTTAATTTATTATTCGTTTGTAAAATATGTAAACATTATTTTTATATTGAATTTCCCAAGGTATTTTGCATTTTATGTTTCATTCACCGAAAATTTCGTAATTAATTTCAGAATTAATCTCTTCGTTATAAGCGACAAAATTTTGTAGTTGTTACAGCGTTAATAGCCTCGAATAGTGATTTTGGTTAAAACTGTTCTTCCTGGTCTAAGTAAGTGGTTATAAGTTATTAAATAGGAATTCGTCCGGGATTTGCCATTTAGTCGTTACAACCGATCCGATGTTGTAACCAATGTTGTTATATCCAGTTTCGACTGTATATTAATATGTATTTTTTTACAGGAATGGCCGCATCTCAGCTCAGGCAGAGGGACCGTCTCGTCGAAAAAGCAACCTTCACAATGCATTGGCATCAGAAATGGATACCTCTTGGGGTAAATTAATTATAACAAAATAATAATGATTTCTTAGGTTGACGCGAATATTATTCATTGAAATAAAACTAATTTAAACGGATTTTATCGCGGTTATTTATTGATTTTGATCCCGACGTTTCAAATGAACTTTTCTGGACAACCTACACCTCAGTCCGCCCCGTGACCACGAAGGCTGAAAAGCTTTCGAAACGTCGGGATCAAAATCAATAAATAACCGCGATAAAATCCGTTGAAATTAGTTTTATTTCAATATAACAAAATTCTCAATAATAACAAACGGACGTGGTAACTGTCTTAACATTCACTTTTGATTAATTTATTCTGAAAATTTAATATCTAATATCGGTAGGTAATTTAAAAAGAATAAAATTTATTATGGTTTGTATAAAGTCTAAAATAAAAAAAGTATCATTTATAATTAACATTATTATACCAATGGCTAATAAAATGCCGTTTGAAGTAAAATAATTTATTTATATCAAATAAAACAGGGACACATCGTATGACAAAATTTACAAGTGTTCTCAATTACTAAATTAACACATGTTCTATACAATTACTCTGTGTGTGATCTTACTTTTTTTTTTTAATCACACTACTATATGATTATAAAGTTCTTGTAGCTTTGTTCCATTTGTCACTTCTAGTGTATTTCTGTAGGTCCGAGATAAATATATCTGTCTTCGTTGAAAATGTGGCTATCTTATATACCCGACAAAAATTAGATGTTGAAATGTACAGAATACACTTAGAAGGATAGACATTGTTAAGCAGAGCGTTTTAAAAAACCTTTACTTTTTAATAAACTCTGAGTGATAGGGTGTCAATGTATGCGTATTTCGTGGTTTAGAATGACCTTAATTGTCATTTATATCTAGGAATGTATACTTGATGTTTTTATGAATTTTATACTTACCAAGATATTTCTATAATCTTGTAAACAGTGTATTTATTGTATAAAACATAGCAGCATAAAACACAGTAGCTTATAAAATGTTAATCACTGAGGACAACATGCGAGCCGATAAGGGACCAGTGCTCTTGTGATTGTCCTTATTTAGTTAAGAGTTAATGAACTAGAATAGTTTATTTCCTGTTCACGTTTATAATACGAAAATAAAAGCTCCTAGCCACCTCCTCACACTGCTGCCATTAACCCAACTAATAAGTAATGGAATTATTATTTTAATATTATTATATCAAAGCATGTTCAATCGAAGTGTGTTCATATCATATAATCAGTAGCTTAGCGTATATATTGTAATGAAAATTTAGTTTTGGAAAATATTCTATAATGCTCGCCTAATATTTAGATATCGATGGCTCTCGAGTTGAAAAATTTGTGGTTTCCGACAATTGCAGTTGAGTGAGAATTAGTACCATTTCTCAAATTAACTTGTTACCGTCGCAGACAGTGTTGTCACTTATTCGCACCTGATATTGTAGTCACCCACAAAGCCATACAAATTAACCAAAAAAAATTACCTTGACGTTTATTACAATTCCATGTTATTTACACATTAAGATATTCACAGAATATACAGACATAATTTATGAAATCTGTTGTAATCGAACCATACATGAAAACTAATTACGTGCAATACTGAATGGTTGGCGATAACATTCCTAGGCATACTTGTTGAATGGCATGTATGTATGAAAATCGATATTATTTTAACGTTAACAGTAAAAAAAAAGTAAGAGTTCATTAGCTTTGTTATGTTATTTTGTTGTAAGCCATAGTTAATAACCGTAGACATTGACAATGAAGACTTACAAAATGAAGCTACAGTCTAAACATTGATGATACAGCATAGGTTGTCACATATTATTTTTTATGTAGTCTTTTAAGTGCTATTGAATAGTTATAGGTAATTTTATTATAATTTAAAAAAGTATTACCCAGATGTGGAATTATTTTACATACGTACATATACATTGACAGTTACTAGAAATAAAATTAATAAAAATATTTATAATAAACTAGAATAGGTAAGATACAATAACAGTTATATCTTAATAAGAGTATTGTTTCATTAAAATGTTATGAAAATTCCATTGCGAAGACTTTTGTTCAATTGAAACCATGTGAATCCCGGCAATTATAACAGAAATGAACGAAATACTCAAACAGCGACGGTGTGTTCCAAGCAAATGTACCTAAAGCACACCTTGAACTCATACGAACAGTATAAATCGCGCCGAACACTACACGATAATTGCATCTAAATTTAACACTTTATCTAAAAGGTGTATCTATATTATAATATTATAAAAGCGGAAAAGTTTGTTTGTGTATATAACGCGCTAATATTAGGAAGTATCAGTCGGATTTCAAAAATTATATTTGTATTTAATAGATCAATAATTGAGGAAGGATTTAGGCTATTTAACATAACGCTATTATAAATAGGAGCAAACTATATTGAAAAAAGTTACAAAACGGGCGAAAATGATTAAATAAAATTTTAGTTCCAAGCGAATGACGTCGGGGACTCAGCTTGTTATTAATAATATAAATGTTTGAAAAGTATTTCACTTTCTGCAATTACTGAAATAGAAAATCAGAATAATCATGATGTTATGTGAACGCTGTTTTTTATGATATAATATACAATAGTAACCTATGTAATATAAAAATTAAGTATCTAGAAAGATTTTAAATAAGATGCTCATAACTAAATTGTTACTATACTAATATTTTGAATTTCATGTAACATGTTCTTTGGCATTTCTTAATTATAAATTCTTATTAATAACAAAACTCTATATAATTTTTTTGTTATAGTGATATTACCATATTATGTACCTAATGTAATTAACGTTGTTTAAATAAATGTAATCGATATTTTTTTGTCAACTATCAAATTAAATATGTATCTATTACCAAGGATAACTAAATACACAAAAGTTGCGATATCAATATAGAGTAACTTGTATGCACTTATGAAAATATAACGAATGATAACTTTTGTAAAAATATATGCAACACATACATTCGTAACTCTAAATTTATTATTATTGGACAAAAAACAAATACATATAAATACAACTACATTTGATACAATTCTTTAATATTTACTTAAAATTATGTTACTAAAAATATATAATTTATGAATAACTCGTGTTAGAGCGTACATGCATAAATTGAAATTGAGAATAGATTTACAACATTTATATGTTAATACTTTCTTATATAACAATAACAATACAAGACTATAATTGATTTTTACCTGAGTGAAGATCTATGTATTTCCGAGAGAAGACAAGGAATTGCTCGCTACTTTAGGTCACAACATATTGGCGATTTATACTTCACATGACACACATTCACAGTTTTTTCCAAATACAGTGATACTATAACAATATTTCACAAATGTTGAGGCTACATCACTGCCAGGCGATAGTGTTACAAATATAAATTAGTAAATGTACGCAACTCCCGAAGAATTCGTTGCTATATGCCGGTGTTCGAACCAGCGTACATCGAAATTATAGGCTACACTATTATATTTAGTTAGTTTAAACCACTCCAGCACTACGACAAATATATAATTTATATTAGCCTAGCAGTAATGATAACATTTTAACTTAAATTAATGAAGTATAACAATTATAATCTACACAAGACACAAAATTTTAGTTGAACATAGAAAGTATAATCACATGCACGAAATCATGAGTGCCGACTAGTTCAAAAATAAATTGGCACATTTAAATGAAAACATTTTTATAAAATCTATTTCAATAAAAATAAATAGGTATGAGGCGAAAGTAAAACTATCGATAAATATTAATTACGTCTCTATGGCAACCTACTTACATAATATTAATAATCAAATTAATAATCGATGTATTAGATAATTACGTTATATTCAACTTACGTAATTTAAAGTAATGTTATGTTCATGTTATATGGTAGATCGGAACCAGAACTCAGAAAAAAATCACTGACGGAATTTTCAACGAACTATTGATACAGTACTAAACAAAAGAAGAACGAAAGTTAGCAGAGTTTAAAAACTAGATGACTTAACCTCACTTTTCCTATTGGTTTTTCATTTAATTTTATAATGCCAGCCCGGTATGACTTCTACGACTGCCGATGAGATCTGTGTCACCACACATGTGTGCCAGATGTGTTCCTCTACAGGTTTAGCGTGTCTACCAACTTGGGCCATATCGTCACTTAGGATCAGGTGAGATTATGGACATAACGCTAAACCTTAAGTATAAAAAAAAGTTATTTTCCTAAACGTGAATAAACAAAATAAATAGTGTTTATTACAAAATATATATTTTCTTATTACTAAAATATTAGGATATACAATCCCTTCTAAGTATATCGGCATTATATTACATTGATCAATAATTGAAATCTATATTATTTATATTATAAAGCGCAAAAGTTTGTTTGAACGCGCTAGTCTTAGGAACTACCAGTCGGATTTAAAAAATTGTTTTTGTGTTTGATATAGCAATCATTGAGGAAGACTTTAAGCTATTTAACATCATGCTACTACCAATAGGAGATAAGCTGTATTGAAAAAAGTTACAAAAACGGCCAAAAAATATTAAATAGTTTTTAATTTAATAATCGCGGGAACAGCTAGTTTATATATAAAACTTATGAAACTTCGTTTCTGTGTCCCATAAGAAACTTTAAGGTGAGGTGTCGTATCGCCTCATGATTTTTATAACTTCAGGTTTCGATATCATTTTTTCGAAAAACAGCTGGATTACGACGTTTACAAAGTAGATATTATTTTGATATAATAGAATCTAATATAATGTAAAAACACCAGCTGTCACTCGAGGTCACACTGTAGTTCACACGTAGTTTATCGATTCCACGTACTGTCCACGGTTAACTCACAATCGACCAACAGTCTGTTTTGTTTTGCTTCTCAGATCGGCAGGGACATATTGAGGGAAGGTTCAAAAAATATTCAACAACATCATCCATTTATTCCAAGAAAGCCTTGTCACAACAAAGCGAACATATCGAAAGGTAGTTTTATTTATACATACATATTTTACTTGATGATAATAGATTTCACTGTCCATCACCTAGTGCTTCACAAAAATGGCTATTTTGAAAAAATTGGCTTCGCATCATAGATTATGTTTGATCTTACAAAATTAGAAAACATTTTAATGCAACGTATCATTTCAACAACTATTTCAAATAATCATTAGTTCAATATCCAGTATTATCATTTTGAAAAGGCACATTATTGTGTGTTTCGGCTGAAGTGCGTAAGAAACGAAAGTTCTTTTAAACGTCTAGCTTATAATCAAATCCTATAATAACGTCACTAATTAACTTAATTTTGATCACACTTTAATTTACCTATTATACAGAATCTATTGAAAAATTACAATAAATATGTATTTGACAGGTCGTGGTGGTACGCCTGTTGCGCAAAGTGTCATCAAGAAGACTCCGGAATTCCATCGTGGGAGCCATCGAATTGGCAAAAAATATGCCCCTACCCACTATGTCCGTCTTATCGTACATTTGCACAAACCATCTCTGTACTTCTTATAGGTAAGAATAAAACGGAATTTATAGAAATTATATTTTAATTTTTTTAATATAATATCTACATTCACATGTGTAATTTAAATACATACAACCGAAAAAATGTTGTTTGCTCAATAAATAGGCAAGGAGTTAAAAGAGTCATAATAGAAAGTCCCGATGTAGGTCAGTTTGTGTAATACAACGGATAAGTACCTTCGAAACACGTATCGATTTAACTGATTATAATTTTTGACAGGCATAGTCGTGTGGGTGACGATATGGATCGTAATGGGCGACACCGCTGCGCCTGGCGGGCAACTCTTCACACTCGCCGTTATTACAATAGCAGCATATTTTGGTGGCTGGCTCATGATGAAAATCACAACCCTACCAGCGCTCATTGGAATGCTTTTTGTAGGAATAATATTAAAGAATATTGGCTTTGTCAATTTTGACGAAACGTATATGCATGTAGCATCGTACATCAGGTGAGTAACAATTACAAAAACAAAAAAATTAGCGCGAGATTCAGTATACACCCGCGCAGTAAGAAGTGAAACTTTTTTATATTTTATATATTTTTCTCATTAATTAAAACATTAAATTAGTTACTAAATAGCAGTTAGTACTAAACTGTGTATCTGCAAAATTTAACATACCCATATACCGCATTCATAAACATACGGGAGAACGTGACGGTACTAAATTTGTTTGCCGAACGTAACTTTTTTAAAACCGTATTAAATATTCCCCAGTCTGCCTAAAGAAGTTTCACTTCAATATCTATATCGAGAACGTATAACCAAATTCTAAACTCAGGTTATAATCATTCTTCGTTGCGCTCCAATTGTAAATGTGATTTTTGATATAATACGTATAATATACCAACCATGTTGAGCTTCATATTGAATAAATTATAACATTTAACGTTTTTTTTAATTGTTGTTTCTTTCAAATATATACAATATAATAAAGTTACCACGTTGGTATTACAATATTACAGACACTACATATTTCATCACCGAATACACAGTTTCATGGAAGTGACACATAGTTAATAACATTATTTCAATTGCTTTACTTAATGTATTGTTATTTCTACTTTACAGAAAAATTGCCTTGACGATTATTTTAACTCGAGCCGGGTTGGATCTAGATCCTATTGCTTTGAAGAAATATTTCTTAACCGTGATCAAGCTGGCTTTGGTTCCATGGACATTCGAATTTTTATTATGCGCTATCTTGTCATACTTTTTCCTTGGCTTGCCCTGGGATTGGGGTAAGATATCAATATAATTATTTTAAAACAGCTGATATATTTTTAAATTCTAAATACCATTACATTTATCGCAGCTGTTAGTAATGTTTATTATTGCATTCACAGTTTCATAGCTGCTGTAATACTTAAGACATACAAAATAATTTTAGTTGTTAGTATTGAGACTATCATATATTGCGATTTCGCACAATATGTAAAATAGTCTATTTCTATGAAATGAAACAAATGGTTTCGCGGCTTAGGTTCAATTTACAACAACGTTTATATTGTTTTTTTTTACAGCATTCCTGCTCGGATCCATAATAGCGGCAGTGTCACCAGCTGTAATCGTACCGTGCTTGTTTCGTCTTCGTGGCAAAGGGTATGGTGTATCTAAAGGTATCCCTACCCTCGTATTGGCCGTATCAGGAGTCGACGACGCAGCTAGTGTTGCTATTTTTGGCATCGTTTCCTCGATCATGTTTTCGAGCGCATCAGTCACCATGAACATAATACAGGTGAGGCTATAGTTCTAATAACACAAAGCACATAAAAAAATTAACAAGATTACAGTCAGAAGATATAACGTCAAACAAATATATCACGAAGACTTGCGATATATGAACGTTTGTATCAGCCCTTTTCTAACAAACACGTTTGACTTATCGTAAATCATCGTACGCCTTTTGATTCTATTAATTATTATTTAAATAAGTTCCATTGTTATAAGACATTGCTTTCTTTTTGTAGCGTTGTTGATTTGAAGTATACATTATACATGCTTATTCGATGAATGTCACTAGACAGTTATTGTAACCAATAAACAAAAGGAAATTTTGATGACGAATTATATATTTCTTTAAAGGGCCCACTAAGTATAATTGGCGGTATAGCCTTTGGCGTCATATGCGGTTATCTCGTAAAATTCGTTCCCGAGCGCAACGATGCTTTCCTTGTCCCACTGCGAGTTTTATTACTTCTCACTGGTGGCCTGTTGTCTGTTCTTGGTTCTGAGGAAATCGGATGGGGTGGTGCAGGTAAGCAAAAAAAATTCGTTGATATAAGTAAAAGGTAATTTTGTAAGAATTCAAAATTACTACATAACGATTGAAGTTGTTAAATATTAAAAATAAATACGAGGAAAATGATTTTAATACTGATAATATTTATATTCTATCTATGTATATATCTTTACATGTTATTTTCTGGTTCATATAAACTGTCTATTTTAAATTGGATTTCGTTTTTTATTTGAATAATATCAGATATTTTAGTGGTTTTATGATGTTTTCCCAATGTTCAGGCATCCAAGTAGATAACTATGAATTAACTAGGGCTAAGGGTAACTCCCACTACTTAGCGACGTTGCAATGTTTTACGAATATACAATTTTGAATCTGTATAACTAGTTCTCACTCTTTATAACAAACGGATTACACGGGACAGTCGAGTTCCTACAACAAAGTTAGTATAATAACAGTAACTGTATTCTGTAGTTAATTATCACAGTTGTTTGTTTTCCGTAGTGTAATGCTTTCCTTATACTCGAACAATGCCCAGTTAAAAGTGAACGTGTTTATAAGCAATAAAACTAAAGTAGAACAGCGATCGAAACACATATTATGATCTTCTTAACGCATTTATAATTAAATTGATTTTTGCAATCATCCATAACACTTGTAAGCTGAAGCTTGTAGAAAAACGATACATTAATAAATTAGTATTTTTATATACATTATGGAAATTATTTACTAATGCACTTCGGTTTCCAGGTCCCCTGGCAGTGATTGCATTCGCATTTGTTGCATGCAAAAACTGGGTGGAACTCGGATGGGAGCTCGACGACAACCCTGTCGCAACTGCATTTGAAATTTTTTGGATGTTTTTCGAGCCTATGTTATTTTCGGTTACCGGAGCACAAGTTGTTGTAAGTATGCCGTCAATTAATAAATATGTATGCTGGATATATTCGATCATAGTCCATTACTGAAGCAGTGTTTGTAACACTCATTTTTCACATTCACAAGTGTCTATGAATATATAAAAGGAAGTAAATGTTGTGTTAATTAATATAAGACAAATTTTAATCATATTAGCTATGACTACACTTTAACGTATTTTTTTTTAATGAAAGAAAACTAAATATGGTAATAGAGTTTTAACAGTTTGTGCATCGATATCGTGTTAAATTATACAACAGTAAATAAGCGAAAGAAAAGATATAACCAAGGACTGACCCCTCCTTCCACAATAGCAATCCACTTTAGATTTCTGTATTTATCGGTGACAAAACCCTTAGTAGAAATTCCTATATAACACTTAGTAAAGCAACGATAGCTCAGTGGTAGCTTATACGGGTACTACCGTAATCGACATGACTTCGATCCCTTGCAATGAGCGTTAACTTTTCTTTGGTGAAGGAAAATATCATCTTAAAACCATAGCATAGTGGCTAGCTATTTTCTGATACCAGACAGATTAACACCTTACTCAAGATTAATCTTTTTTGTTAAGCACTTATACATGTATTCTGGTAGCTCCACTTAAAAGATAGTACTATCTTGGACCACATTATATAAAAGATTAATTGAAAGTTTTTCGTGATATCTTAGTCTGCCATGTAGTGATTTTTATTTTTAATTAATACATTTGTTTATTGTACTCTTATCGTGTAATGTAGGTGGCAATTTGTATTATACAGCTTAGTAAGTATGTACAAATGATATATATATAATAAATAATAGAATGGATCATGAATTCTGAGACGTCACAAAAAGTCCCTAAAAATTCTAACAAAGGAGTCACCGCTTACTGAAATCATTGGAAAATCTCTACTCCTTTGGTTACTGCTTGATGTTAGGGTTATTGCCCGACTGGTTAGCGACCACCCTAGGGTTTAGATGATGCAAAATAAAGGTTCGATATGAGCCTTTGTGTTCCGGTATAGTGAACGAGAACCAGCCATTACCGGCAAGGTCAGTGACATGGCTGACCTACCTATGGTGTTGCAGCTGTGCATAGGCTTACTATTTACCATTAGATGAGCTGTCTCCCTGTTTGCTGCTCATTAGCATAAAAAACTCACTTGATAATGGCAGTAATATTCTCTAACAAAGACGATTATTGGAAAAGTTAGGAAAAAGGAAGACGACCAAGAAAGAATAATAAATATTTATATTGCAGATTGCGGATTTGCCACCGCACTTAGTATTGGTGGGCGGTGGAATTCTAGTGTCGTGTGTAGTGTTACGTGCAATGCTTACAAGCCTTAGTGCAGTACGTAGTAACCTCAATATGAAAGAAAAAATATTCGTCGGTCTTGCATGGATGGCCAAAGCAACAGTACAAGTAAATATTAAACAGCTATTACATATAAAACACAGTATGAATTATATTTTTGGTACTTCACCATTAATAACTTTAATATTAATCATACTTTAATACTATATACTATAATATTATAAATGCAAAAGTGAGTTTGTCTGTTTGTTACGCTTTCACGCCTAAACCACCGAATCGATTGCGAAGAATTTTGGTACAGAGATAGGCTACTGTTTCTTGCGAAATCTTTGTATAAAAGAAACTTAGTAGAAAACTTTTTATTGCGTCAATTGAATTATTTGACTAAATCGATATTAACGCTAGTGAAGCTGCACGTAAAATATAGTACTTAATAATAATAAAGAAAAAATAACAAAGTGAAACGAAAAAAAATTCGGTTCTTAGTTGTGTCAAAATCATTGTCACTAAGAATAAAATTTAGAAGAAAAGATTATATAGTTACGAAACATAGTATTTTAATAATGTTTTCTAAAACAGTTTCGCTTTCTCAATATTTGTTATATGTTAAAATTTATTATTACAATATAATGTTCGCCCAATATATTCGACCATTAGCATTATCGAAAATTTGAAGAACACATTTTTTTTATGTTGGCTCGGCAAAGTGATGTAAACTTTACCTGATGTTAAGCACAGTACAATCCAAAACCAGTGGCGACAGTCGACAGAACGCCAATCCATCGCCATTCGCCCTTTTCGTTTCGTTTCGCTTGAAGGACCCGATGTTATAAGAGGAAGGGAATACATGGATGGATATAAAGGAATATGCATACAACACATATGTAATTTGCATGTTTGTTCATTATATAAACATTAAAGCTCGTAAATAAATACTAAATAATAAAGGTAGTAGGTTCACAAACAAAAAAAATACTGAAGCCTTCCTCAGTGATTGCTCTATGAAATACAAAAATAATTTTAAAATTCAAGTCGTAGTTCCTAAGATTAGTACGTTCAAACAAAAACACCTTTTCCGTTTTAAAAATAGGAAAGCAAGAAAAAATAATAACTTTTTCATTAAACTTTATAATTTTACACGTATCGGTTGTAAATACAACTATTATTAATTCCAGGCTGCGTTAGCCCCCGTCGCGTTAGATGAAGTACGGAAAATGGCAGGTCCTGATGGGCCTGACCCAGTGCTGGTTGAATACGCAGAAACTGTTATCACTGTTTGCATCATGTCAATCATTATTACTGCACCTGTTGGAGCTATTGTTATCACACTAACTGGCCCGAAGCTACTATCAAGAACCAGTAAGCCACCTGTATTAGAAGGTAAGTTTTTTTTACACAACTAGCTGACCAGACAGACGTCCTGTCTTAACTATGAGTAAATATTTTGGGGGTTGATGCTGCTCACGTCCGTAGGCTTTACCCTCGAGACCCTACACGTGACCCCCGGATGGTGCTAATCGAGTAGCTGCGGGGTGGTAGGGCGTCGGTGCCCGTCTGGGTCGCAACCACCATAAGTATGGTGAAAAGCCCGTAATAGTGACTTGTCGCGTTTCGGGTTGAGCCAGTGTATATCCAGTACCTTGGGAGATTTTGCCGTGTCCCGGAGGAGTGGTAAGATTCACCATTTGCTCGTTGCTCTGTTGAGATGTACTGACCCGACAGCCAGGGAGACCTGTAGAAACGGTTGTACCGCTGGCCGCCCGCGGTATAGTACAGGGGCCCAATCGCGGCTAACCACCGCGAGAGGCTGCCCCACCATGCCGCGCATAATCTTGGGTAGTTTCGTCGTGCCGGTTGGTGACCGGAACGGGGTCCCGACGAGCTATTCCGGAAGGGTATGGGGGCCCTTCCGTCTGTCGGATCAGTGCCTCTACGCCGTGCTCGAGCTGGTGTTTCAAGCCTAATACCTTTGTGTCTCGGTAAAATTAACCAAGTTCACGCCTTCTTCTTTCGCTATTTTTAATTAACCTCCCATGACAGTGCCAAAGAAAAAAAAAAGTAAGGACCACAGCGGTGTACAGCCCCGACGTCGCATTCACAGTGGAGTTTGCTAATATCCGCGGACTCCACTCTAACTTAAATGCCGTCCACCACCGCCTTGAAACGGCACGGCTTGCTTTACTTTTTCTGACGGAGACACAGATCCGCCGTCCGGCCGATACATCTTATCTACACTACCCTGGCTACCAGCTCGAGGAAAACTTTCAAGCTAAAGCCGGGGTATGTGTATATGTACGGTCGGATGTGTGTTGTCGCCGTCTGCACCTCATGGAGGACCCCTCCTTCTCCATCTTGTGGGTACACGTGGATCTCGGCGCTGTAAGCCGAGTCTATGTGTGCCTATATAGATCTCACAAAGGGGATTCAGAGACAACTCGGCTGTTTGAGTACTTAAGCCAGGCGAAAGATGACGTGCAAGAGCAGTTCCCTACTGCAGAATTGGTGGTTTTGGGGGACTTCAACGCACACCACGAACAGTGGTTGAATTCGTCTAAAACCGACCATGCAGGACGAACTGCTCATGCATATGCTCTCACGCACGACCTGTCACAGCTGGTGACCCAGCCCACCCGGGTCCCTGACATTGCGGGTGAAGCATCTTCCCTGCTGGACCTACAGCTGACGAGTCATCCTAACGAGTACAGGGTGTCTGTCAGTGCCCCATTGGGCAGTTCAGACCACTGTCTCGTTGAGACATCGGTGCCGCGTTCCTTGCCTCGACGTCCCTCGGAGACCAGGCGTAAGGTTTGGCACTACTCGTCTGCAGATTGGGATGGTATGCGAGATTACTTCGCATCCATACCATGGAGGCACAGGTGCTTTAATGGGAGAGATCTTTCTGCGACGGCTGAAGCAATTGCTGCCGAGATAAGACTTGGAATTGAATATTACATTCCCTCGTCCGAAATCGTTAGTAATCGCCGCAGACGCACTTGGTTTAATCATGAATGCGCAGCTGCTTTCAGTCAGAAGCAATATGCGTATCGTGCTTGGATCAAGGGTCGCGCGAATAAAGATCCGAATCTCAACTTCCTTAAAGCAGCCTACAATAAGGCCACTAGGTCCTGCAAGAAGGCTTACTCAAGAGCAGACGCACAGCGCGTTGCACGGATTGGCCAAAAGTTGGTCCACCAGCCGACCAATAGTCGCGCCTACTGGGGGCTGGCGAAGGCCACCTAGGCAAATTTCTGCCAATCCTCTTTGCCGCCTTTGCGATATTCGGATGGATCTCTGGCTCATGAACCACTGGAGAAAGCCACCTTGTTGGCCAAAATCTTCGCGGACAATTCCCAACTCGACGATAGAAACGCGCAACCGCCCACAACAACCAACAGCAATGTCTCGATGTCTGACATCCACTTCAGACAAAGAGACGTGCGCCAGGAGTTACTATCGCTCGATGTTCGGAAAGCCGCCATTCCTACTTCTCCGGTGTCGTGCCTCGCGTTTGGAGAGAGGCCAATGTGCAACCGATTCCTAAAAAAGGTGATCGTTCAGACCCCAACAACTACCGCCCAATCGCTGTAACCTCAGTGTTGTGCAAAATTATGGAACGCATCATTAATGTCCGTCTTATGCTCCACCTAGAAGATCATCCCCTTATCCATGATCGACAATATGGCTTTCGACCGAACCGGTCAACGGGGGACCTTCTAGCGTATATGTTGCACCGCTGGGGGGAAGCGATTGACAAGCATGGCGAGGCTCTGGCTATAAGTTTGGATATAGCCAAAGCTTTCGACAGGGTCTGGCACCGTGGACTTCTCTCCAAACTCCCGTCGTACGGACTCTCCAACAACCTCTGCCGTTGGATCTCTAGCTTTTTGCATGAGCGCAGATTTAGTGTCCTTGTGGATGGACACCAATCGCAGTTAATGACTGTAAATGCTGGAGTTCGTCAACGCTCTGTTCTGTCACCCACGTTGTTTCTTCTGCATATCAACGATATGCTACCTCTCGGTCGCATTCATTGCTATGCAGACGATAGCACAGTTCATGGGTGCTACATCAGTAAGCCCGGCAGTGGTCGGGGAGACACAGAAAGGAGACGTAAGGAACTTGTTGTTGAACTTAACCAAGTCTTGACCCGCATATCCATATGGGGAGCAAGTAACTTGGTTGAGTTCAATGCGATGAAAACCCAGGTATGTGTCTTTACCTTAAAAAAATCCCCTTTTCCACCCAACCCTACTCTTTAGAACACCCAACTTGCAATGCGTAACAGCCTAAATATTCTGGGAATGAATATTCGGAGCGACCTAAATCTCAAAGACCACATCGAGAGTGTCATCTCCACAACATCTCGGAGACTCGGAATCCTGAACAAAGTGCGTCGGTTTTTCATGCCCGACCAGTTGTACCTTCTTTATAAGGCCCAAGTTCGGCGGTGCATGGAATACTGCTCGCATCTCTGGGATGGATCCGCTCAATATCTACTCGATGCCTTAGACAGGTTGCAGAGGCGGGCTGTCCGCATTGTTAATGATGCAGACACCACCAGCATCGTAGAACCGCTGAAACTACGAAGGGGCATTGCCTCTTTAAGCGTGTTCTACCGTATGTACCACGGCGAGTGTTCTGAAGAGCTCTTCAATATAATTCCCTCCTCCCCGTTCCACTATAGAACCACGCGGGCGCGACTTCGGTGTCACAGCTTCACGGTGACTCCTATTGAATCGCGAACTAAAAAGTTTGCTGATTCATACTTTTGTCGTACCGTGGAGCTGTGGAACCGTCTTCTGGACAGCGTATTCCCACCCTCCTATGACTTAGGGTCCTTCAAAAGAGGCGTGAAAAGGTATCTAAGCAGGCCAGCATGACAGCGGTGACTGATTGTGAATTTTGAATCATTGTCAGTCACCGCTGTTCTGGATTGTACTGTACTTAACACCAGGTGCAGTACAGTCACTTTGCTGAGCAACAAAAAAAGAAAAAAATGAATATTGTTGGTGCATAACAGCGACAGTTATGTAAAATTAATATTGTCGTTAAATTTTCTAACGTTCTGCTCGACTTCCTTAATTTTTTTCTTTCATAAGATCCTTGTCCTGACAATAATTAACACAACAAAAAAAGAATTAACGAAATTGTTACATCCGTTCATGAGTGATGCGATGACCAAGGGAAATAGAGATTCATTTTTATATATATAGATATAGTCTAACAGAAAGCAATAATATAGAGACTATTTATTTATACAATATGAGCAAGTTTAAGGTTTATAACAATAGTTTAGTTTTACCAGTATCTAAAAATACATACCTTAATATTAGTGTCTAACAGTTTCTTTGAAATACTGAATCAATTTTATTTGGATTATCAGGATGGCGTAGATCCCACCGGCCGTCTATTCGAGATATATCTATCATCGACGAGGAGGAAATTGCAGAACGTGACGCAGAAGGCGACTTAAACCAATCGTCTGCGGAACCAACATCAGCGCCCGAAGCTTACAGCACACCGACACCCATCACAGTGCAACCAAACCACCGTACTTGATTACAATAAAAACTTTTTATAAAAAAAAGACAATTGGCATTCCAATGGTGTTGCTCAATTCTATATTATATAATATCTGAAGTATGAACCGACTGAGGGATTCAGCAAATAAAAGAAAAGTCAAAAACATTTTTATACTATAAAAACTGAGTACCTGTATGTAGCATAAAGTCAAACCTCTGTAAAATTAATTTCAAACAAATATTGATTTCGTTTGGTTTTCACTGGAATGTTTACGATGCCTATGTGGACATAAATATATATACGGATAAAAAATATATAATCTAGTATATAAGCGGATGATTAGTATTCACCAGCAGCTAACGACAGTGTTGAATTTCACAATATTCGCAAATCTTGTATTTGACATGATTCACTTTTATAATTTTTATTTTAATACTATGTGTCTCTAGGTACGTGTGACTGCGTACGTAGATTAGATATTTATAGTTTATTTACAATTATTATGTCAAGTAACTAAATTTTTAAAATTTCAGTGATCATAACATTAGTAGTCCCACGAGTAGACAAGGACCTTTTCTTAATATTTAAATACATTTATTAAATACAATTAAATACACATTATCATTGTTGCTAATTTCATTCACACTAGTAACATTAAGCGAATATGCTCTAACTTAAAAATTGTAATTCCTGTTTAATAATTGAAAATATAAATTTACTTTAGGTATTATAACGAATAGTGTGTTTAACGTTGTCGTTCAAACTACATTATACCCTAAAAATCAAATTTATCTTTATATAAAATACTTAATATATATATGCGTGTTTTCCAATCATAAAATATTTTACGTATAGTTAAAGTAATATAGCATTATGTTGACAACCGATTAAATGTACTTATTCAAAACTACTTACAAATTCTTTGGAAATAGATAAAAGTAAACCAACTTCTTTTCTTACAGTTGGTATAACCTCGCTTATAAAGATTTAGTTATTAACAACTTCTACAAATAGTTACCAATATTTGTTGTACGTAAATTATTTTTTTAGTTTTAATTAATGTAGAAGTATTACATAGTAATTATATAATCAATCAGTATTGTTTTTATTTATAATATTGTAGGCATCAGGAGAATGTATTTTTATTTTACTTTGATGTAAAGTTCTTACTGTACTTAAAAAGGTAAACTAAGTATTAGACATTTATTTGCTCGTAATTACTGAGTACTTAAATGTTTCGTCTGTATATTATGTGTAAATTTTTAATTGAAATTTGTTAACAATAATACTACGGTATTTATCAAAAACTATTAACAAGATATTTTGTTAGTATAAATTCATTATAAATAAAAGTCAGTGTTATATTGAAGATAAATAATAAGTTTAAAGTGATCATTTAATATTAATTACCACAGTGACTTTAAATATGTACGAATATATATAACATGGGACCAATTTACGTTCTACTAAATATAAATATAATATATTTTATCGTAGCGTCGAAATTGCAGAAAAAATATATAATATTTTCTTCATAATGAATATACTTAAAGTCAAATTTGTACTCGATTTTTTACGAACGTGCCGATTTGTAAATTATTTAAAAGATATTTTATATATAAGAAAAGTTATTGTAATGAATATTGGATGTTTTATTTTTCATATTCCTCATTTAATCAGAATTGTAATGAACGAACCAAATAAATTGTTGTTAGTTCGCATCGGTGCATTATTACTCGCTGTTTCGTAATTTTAGGATATTAGCTTTTAAATAAATAAATATAAGAACACAATATCACTCACGGCCACTTTATTTCAAAGTAACATAACCTAAACCGCTAATATACAAATATTTAACTCTCAAACATGCGACAAATGATTATAATATTGGCACAAGAATTCCGGTTTTGGGCAGGGATTGAACCTACAACGTTTCGACCTAATTGTAGAGTTTGTTACCACTTTTATCTATATGCTATTCTTCGATCTGTAGTCTGTCTTTTCTGATTTCTTTTTTATTTTTAAATGGGATTTAAATGCAGTTTTCTACGTTTATTGAACAATTGCCAATACAACTGCAAATTTGGGCTAATTACAATTTCATTAGGTATATATATATATATATATATATACAGATTGTTATACATATAGGTTCATATACCTCTCATTTCACTGTTTAGCTTAATTGTTTAAATTATGCTACATTCAATATTATACTACTTATTGTAACTGCACAACAAGACGATTGCATTTTATACAAAATAAATCTTATGATCATTTTCGAAAAATTTACTATTTGGTTTAGGTTCAGTAACAGTTTAATTATTTACATAGATAGAAGATACTTATATGAGATAAATAATCTCTTCTCTTATTATTAGTAAAAAAAATAGCATCCTTTATGTGATAGCAATGGCGCACCTTGCGCAAACCATTATCTACGTAATACTAAACTAATGTAAGTAATTATGTTTTATACTTTTTATTTTTCAGTGGCTTTTATAAATCTATTGAACTTCAATAGCTATATAAATAGTCTATGATAATAATATATACACTTAGCACAATAACACCATGTCCACAAAATTAAAATATAAATTATAAGAAACATGATTGATGCGAAGTCACGTGCACTCTAGTATACAATAAAAGAAAGCTTAGTTATGCTTAACTACTGATTAACGCATCATCATTATCAAAAATCATTATGTGTACCTAACTGTAAGCTCTTTTTATTTTAAAATCTTTATACAACACAATAACAACCAGGTATGTTATTTTTAAAAATCAACCATTTGTTCACATTTATATTAAAGGATATTAAAATAAAATGCACTTTATATTTTACACATATAATTGATTATAACATTTATCGAAATATGCATGTCCAAATTATGATTATTTAAAAAATTAAGATAAAACAAACTTCATTTAATAATAAGAAAATCGTTGTGACGAACCTTTTGTAGGATCTTGATGGGTGCCATTCATATTTGTGGGATAATAAAATTGATTTTGTGGTGGCTGGTTGGGAATACTGGGCGTATAGTTTTCTGCCAATCTATAAGTATTCGTTCCGTTAAACTGTGTATTTGGATAATATTTAGCCCCGTATTGATTTGATTTAGGATACGTGCCCTGATTCGGATTAAAATTATTACTATTATTGTAAGTAGTATAACCAGGCCCATGCGCTGGGTAATGTTGGGGATAATTATTATTGTTGTTGTTTGATGTGGGATAATAAGGCCAACTTTGTTGTGTTCTATTCAAATTAGAAACCGGTGCACCATATTGATTCGCCGCGTACGGAATAGATCCATTATTTTGGTATTGATTATATGCAGAGCCACCAGGATAATAAGAAAGCGTTGTATTAGTAATTCTTCCACCATGATTGAAATTAGAAGGAAAATTTGTGTGAGCCGGACCATATCCGGTACGATTAAACGATGTTGATAAAGTAGAAGAGTAAATATTATTTGGATATTTAGGTGAACTTCCTGCTTGATAATATGTAGGTATTTCACTTGGATTATAAGAGTAGTTACTACGACCATAATTAGAATGGGGTGGATAGCCAGAATAGTTGAAAGGTTGTGGGTATCCTGGAGGAGTGTAACGGTTTATATTTGAACTACCAGATGGCACTGGATTATTGTGCGGATAACCTGGATGAAGGTTTGGGCTATTGTGTTGTTGATATTTGTCACTAGGGTTATAACTATTATATGGACCACGTGAGTTATAAGATGGCGGATGTTCAAATGAATTGTACGGTGGTGTTTGATTGTGGCTATTGTAACTAGGAGTATAGCCTGGATAACCTGGGCGGGAATTATTGTCGGATGCTGAAGGATGCCATTGCGGATAAGTGTTATTTGTTTGGCTATTAAAATTAAAATTGTGGTTCTGGTACGATTGCTGTTGATAGGGTGCTGCTGTTGGTAACCGAGGATATAATGATTTCACATCATAATTGGTTTGCCTGGTTACTCGTTTCACAATGTCACTATTCTTTTCTTCAGCTTCATTGTTCTTGATGGTGTTATTAAATTTAGATCTTTTATATATTTCGATTAGAGTTAGTGGAGTATCATCAGCTTCCGAGGATCCAGTATTAATAAAACCCGGATTGGAGTCGTCAAACTGAAGGTACGGTTCAGCTATGCCTCTATCGTTGTTTAGCACAGTACAAATACATTTCTCACAACCATATAAAGTTATCACAAAAATACAAAAGAACAGTTGCTCTGATGTATTCATTTTAACGACTGACAAACAAATCTGCTTCTTGTAATTCATATCTTATTTATAATATTGTTCATAAGTATAGGTATACAGATGATAAACTTTAACATTGCTTATCTGTATATATTTGACGTTTGTACCATGATTTTCAACAATTAACGTCTCTTTAAAAGTAACTACAGTTACAGAATCGCAATGGAAATTGGCCCATTTTCTATAAGGCTTAATAACAATCTAGAATCAGTGTATTTAATGTTTATAATAAAGTCCAAATATTCCTTATTCTGTATTTAATTTCTTCATTGCTCCTTATATCACATTTTTTATAGCTTATGGCTATAATCTCACCTGATGTTCAGTGACGATTTGGCCTAAGATGGACGACACGCTAAAGCTAACGGAGAAACAATCTTATTCAAAATGTTTCAATAAATTACTTTATTATAGTTATGAATAATATTTATTTTCTGATTGGCAGATCAAGTAAATGCTATCACTTCAAATAGCAATTTCTTGCGTCGCGAAATAATGAACAGATCTCAGAAAAGCAAAATTTCGTTCACATATAGTAAGGAGATTTGTAAAACTTTCGGAAGCCTTTCGGATTGACAGTTTTAATATTAATTTTTTTATCAATGAAAAAGCATGTAAACATAAGGATACTTCACACCTGTGCCCTTTAAACTTCTTTTCTTCTTCGTTTCATAGTGAACTGAAGTACTATATACATTTTAGACAATTGCCAGATTGCATACGTACAACTACCTTCGTACTACTTAGGCTGTAATACATGATATCTGTATTTTGCTATTAATAAAATTACATAAATGAACCTGCAACTGGAAATAACGCTCACAGGACAATAAATCTATGTACAAGTACTATTTAAATAAACGTGTTTTTCGAAAAATAAAATATAACAAAACAACTGTAAAATCAAAACGCTACAAAGAATGGAATGGAAGTCTCATTTATTAACCTTGTCTTTACTGGTACACGCTTTTAAAGATCAAACATGATCAGAATTTTCTTAAAAACAACTTATGTAGATACAATTACTACAAGCGCTACATAAACAATTAGCTTAGATAATGCATTTGTATCATAACAAAAAGATATGTTCAAATAGCATGTTTACACAGTTTAAGAAATCTACAACATACAATACAGCGTATAATGGTACTACTAATAATTATATTTCTGTGATTACCGAACTACTAAAATGTGTGGCCTCACAAAAATGTTCATATATGAGTCCTACATGTTTGGACATTCATATTTACCTAAATTCGACTGCTTAAGCCGAAGCAAAAGTTACACAGCATTATTACTCGGATTTGCAGATATTTAAGATATATGCTGTTTCGGTTTCATAAGCACATAGACATAATACAATTTCTCAAGTTCCATTTTTTTTCAATGCTAATATTACATGTCCAAGGAAAGAGAAAAATTTTATTAATTTATAATGATATTTCAATCCTTTAAAAAGTTTTAAGGCGAACAAACTTTCCGTCCTATGTAACAAGGAATTATTTTTACGTAAATTATTATATATATTTTTTTAACATGTTTGTTAAAATGGTTAAACATTGTTTAATATTTTGTATCTATAGCAAAATAAGGTTCATACGAGCATTTACAAACAACCATCTTTCTATTATATAAGATTAATCTATAATTCAAATAAGCTTTTTTCGTAATCGTATGCATTTCTATAGCTAATACTTTTATTTATTTGTCAAAAAGCCGTCCAAATAACATAAAAAAACCTTTCTTATTTTACTTACAAATGTTGTTTCATATAATTGTCAATTTATCTTTACGTCTATTATAAAAGCAAGTACAAAACATTAGTAAGTTGTATGCACATAACATATATATGAGATACATGTAATGTATAAGACATACATAAAAAAACTCCTTTAGTAACGCTAAAAAAACTCCTTTAGTAACGCTATAGAGATATAAAAAACAGAAATTATTAGTAGAAAAGAAACCGAAAATTAGTTTTCTTTTATAAACTTATAAAATTTACATTTTATCAACAATTTATATACCAAGTATTTCGTCTTTTGAAATAGATTAAAAGCTAAACAGAAAATACCAAATTTATACTGACACACAAAATCACTCAAAAATTACTAAAACGTAAACTAAAACAAATTTACACATATACGGTCTATATATCAATTACACGTGACAAGTGCCATAATAATATTACTATATTCAATAGAAAAAGAGTGACACACGGATGCTTATACTATGACTAGGCTAAAATTATATTATATCGTGCAGTATACTATATTAGAAAATTATTCTGTCGTAATTGCTACCAAATGCGCCAATCAAAAACATGCTAAAATTGCGAAATAACACCATAGATAAACTAAGCAAAATGCGGATTTCATTGCAATAACAATTATTTTTATATCTTAATATTATCAACTGAGGCTGCGGCAGTCGACTCTTCTAAATTTTTAAAAACTATAATAAGGTTTCGAAATATCACTTTAACAAAATGAAATTAAAGACTTCAATAATGGAGTTATTACTTTATAATATTTCCGTCTATTCGGGCAATTATATCAAACGTAAAGTATAACAAATGGAATATATACTCCAAATAGTATAGTAGTCAGATCGAGTAATATATATGGATGCTCACCCATAACAATCAATGTAAAAGTTTGCTTCTAGCTAAGAAAGCAACATTGTAGTCAGCATTAACCATCAGCCATTTGAAAGTGTTTAATTTAGAATATATAACACGCTAAAAAGTGATATTACATTCGACTTAAATAGTTCTTTGATTATTCACGCTACCATAGTTAAACTTAATTGCAACAAACAAACGAAGCGAATCGCACGGTTCAACGAACTATTATTTTACAAACCAATCAATTGATATCAAACGTAAATGTAAAAAGTTAATTTTGTTTCATGTTGTTTAGTTGTGAGGTCTTAAGTTTTGTACGCTCATCGGAGCTGATGGTTCTGGACAGGAATGTTGATGAAGTACGAGCGGATGAAGATGGGCCATTCTTCTGTGCGTCCGGTTTCTCCAACCCTGTTTATATTAGTTAATTAGTCAATCATGTGATACAATAAGCACTTCATGAAGCATAAGTATGTATGCGGGTATATATCAAGTCACTACATTTACTTTTGAGGTGCAGATAATTCTAGTTGATGCTAAGATTAAAGTTACTATGCAGGTATACTATAAATACAAATGACAAGTGATTTAGAATTAAGATGTATGTTAATTAAGCATTAACAGATAATTACAATCACGACATCGAAATATCTTAGAAATGCCACGTTGATAGTAGCGTTACGAGTTATAAGGAAGTAAGAGGAAGTATAGAATACATCGCTGTAATAGTTATCAATAATTTTTAATATATACTTGTATCAATTGGTATCCTTGAACAACCTGAAAAAATAAATTGGTTTTTTCTCATACTTGTAATATTGGTAAACAACCGCAGACAAAAACTAATAATAATTTAATATAATGCACATTATCATATCTGAATAAAGCTCTCCAAATAATCAGTACTATGAATTCAGATAACTAACAAATATATTATTATGACGAATAATTTGGTTATATCGATCGATTATTATAAATAAACAGATTTTGGGAATACAAGTAGATGTTAGAAAGTATTTTTTTTAGTAAAATAAGTTTGCTTCGATAATATATCAGAGTTCAACTTTCAAAGTCATAACTTGATTTACGGTTAAATAATAACTAAACACAATATTTCTGAGCATAATCGCTCAGTTTAAATATAGTTATATGTAACAGATTGATAAAAAATCTTACCTAGCCTCTTCCTGATTAGATAGTACAATTTGGGCTTAAACACAAGTATGAAGAAGATGAATACACCTTGCAGCTCGTTGAGTAAGTCGATCATCGTCCACAGCCATTTGGGTTCAGATGCTATGGTTGAAAGTAATTCTGATATCCATCCAGCTCCCATTACCACCCACAACTTACCGGTTAGTACGTACCTTAAATAACGAGTTAACTTCCAGCTTATTCAGTAATTTAAAGTGCTGACTGTATTAGACGATAAAGGTGCCAAAAAGAAAAATAATGAAAATTCTTGACTATACCAACAAATATAATTATGTATCTCTAGTATGTATTTGTACATAAGATCAACATATTTTATCCCAATATTTTTTTTTTGGAAAAATTGTATTATTTAATATTTATAATATGCAATATATTATTATTAACGTTACTACTGTATGGATTTGCAATTCTTTGTAACTTTACTAATTTTATGTAATGATATTTATTGTCAAGAGAAAAAGAGATACAGAAAAAAGCTGGATTGAAATATGTATGTTACAAAAACAGACAAAAATTATTATATAATTTTTAGTTTCACGCGAACGAAGTCACGATTACAGCTAGTATCTGATATAACTGATAGGATGAACAAAAGACATTAGTAGAGTATACATATAAAGGATTTGATAACAATGTCAATACTTATATACACATTACATGGGTGTGTGTATATTTCTTGCTATAAAAGAAAATTGAAAAACCGTTGTTTTTATGATTTAACATTACTAAGAAATAATATTGTACAAAGGTTACCGGGAGACAGACAGAATTCTAATTATTCATTTCCATATTTATATAGATTACACAATAAAGCAAGCTAAGACAACTGGATATAAATTAAATAGATAACTATTCTTAAAAATTAACAAAACAGATTGTACTACTGTACATTGTAATTGTACCCTGTAATTGAGTACCTCTTCAATATAAAAAAAGAATTAGTCACGCAATTGATGAATTTACCAATCGAATAAAGAAGAGCTATAAAATGTGCGATAATAATATAAAAGTTGTAAGCTGTATTCATATATAATGAATATTAATATCAGAGTTTTGAAACAGAATTATTATTTCAGTCAGCTGATCTAATCATATTTCGTAGAATGTCATTCTTACATTTTTCGGAATTTACCTATTAGTATATTTCGGTATCTCTCTGCCTAATAAAGTTCGTAACAATATAGATAGTGGCAGAAAACGGGATAATTTTGGGATTGAAGCGATGATAGCTGTTGGTTGTGTATACGAACGCCGCGTCAAGGGACGTGAATTCAAATCCACCTACAATGAGCTTGAGATTTCGGTGAAGGAAATCATAGTGAAGAAACTATAGCATGGTGGTAGGACTTTTTCTAATGCCCGTCTGGCTAGCTACTACCCTAAAAAGGAAAATCTGCTGCTAAATACGTATAGGCGTATATTCCGGTAGTTACATTTGAGAGGCAGGCCCTTCACAGGTTTAGCGTGTTCACCAGCTTGGGTCACATCGACAATTAACATTAGGTGAGATTGTGGCCGTTACGTTAAAAACCTTAACCATAAAAAAATATTTAGACATGACATTTCGATATATTAGATCAACTTAAACATAAAATAATGCTATCTATATAATAGGTAGTAACTAGCATTTTATCAGTAAAAATTCGACACGTGCACGTAAATTTCAACCCAGTTAAGTATATCTTCTATCTTTAGTTATGCCTAACAACACTTACATGAAAGAAAGCGGCAATTTGTACCGGTATGTTATATGGTTTGTAGGTTATATATCATTAAACCCCGATTTATACATTAAAATGAAATAATAATGTGTCCCTACGAAATGAAATAATGCTACTAAGTTATTTTTATTTCATTTGTAAAAATATAAATTAATCCAACGGAAATTAGAATAATAGTAAGAAATTGTACTTACATATTATAAGGTAACTGAACGGAAATTATCACATTTTAAATTTAGGATATGTCATAATCCTTACTTCCATACATATATACATTATACTTACTTAGCTCTATCTACCCGGAAACGTCGCTTTGCTCGATCACCAACAGATCCCGCTAGTAAGCGATGCACATCCGACTTTACTCGAGCGCAATGACGAGCGGTAAGTATCCAGAGAATAAAGTTTGTGCAGGTCACTAATCCCATCGGTATTACAAAGAATATGTAATGCGGCCAGTCAGCATGAGAATTTTGAACTGAAAGCGATAAAAACTTATTAATTATGTACATTAATCGGAATCTTTGACTTTGTTGAAGTTCATATTTAAAATAAAGTACACTCTTAACAATTGAATTCAATTTCCTTTCACCCTTTATTAATCCAGTATCCGGTAACAATGAAGAATGTGAAAAATCTTTTATGTATTTTATTACATACTTTTTGATTCAAACAATGATAAAATTTAATTTGAAATTGATTTATAACCCTTGATTTAACGTGTCCAAATTTGGGACAAAGTAATGCCGTTTATGTTTATTACATTCGCCGTATAAGTATAATGCCAATCACATAAGCTATCAATACAGGTTTATATCTACTTTATCCTATTGTATTTAGTTAAAAACACGTGTTTAAATATACTCCATTATATGTGAACTTCGTTGAATCAATTTAATTATGAGCTAGTTTAAGGCACGCCGTCTACTGTTATATTCACCCATACAGTACTTATATAAATAAAATCGTAAAGGTATACTAATTGACCTAATTCTCACTTCAATATTATATAGCATGTCTGAAGCGTAGAAAGTACCTACTTGTACAGTTTGTTTGGGTTACGTCTGGCCAGATAATGTATATTTGGTTTCTGATCAAACGAAAAATGACAGACAGAAGACTTCATTAAGTCGAATTTCGTGGTAATATTTTCATACGGCAATCAACGTATCAAAATACGTCTTTGTTTTTCTTCCAATTTATTTTGAACGTATTCATAAGAACTGAAAGGTAATTCCTTCATTTACATGTGTAGAGATACTAAAATAATTCATCGGCGAAACAATTTTTTTCAGCTGTAATAACTTTAACATATATACGTAGTCGACTAATGAAAATAAATCTAAAACACACAACCGAAGTTATTTTACACATCTTCTACAACACGTACTGTAATAATAAAGCTGTCTTTAGAATCATTAACGTACTTAAGACTTAGTTTGAACTATTATTTTCGATTGCCCTCTAAGCATAATGTAAGCAAATGTTTGTTGTTAGATATCAATTGGTTTTGAAAATTGTTATAAATCACATACGTACTTTATACTATTCTTTATAGCATATTGCTCTAATAGCGAATAATAAAGAAAAACTATAGTATAACTAGGTGTTATTTACAAATGTTTCCGAATATATAGTTCCAAATCAATGGACGTACAAAAGCTTTTTATCTTTTTATTAGATTTATATTCATTATTTATATGTAGTAAACCTGTACATACATCAAAGTGTGAGTATACTTACTGGAACCAAACCAACATATGCCGTTTCCAATATTAGCATCGAGAATGTTGGATATTGGGTACATATCTAGCAGGAACATAATCAACGTAAGTGTAATCGCAAAACTCCATGCGTACAGCGAATACCAAAGAAACCGCCTCCTTTCTGCACCAGCTTTCCGAAGAGGCTGCACTGTCCGAACACTCCTGTAATGTTTGTTTTGTATTCAAATCCTTTGAATTCATTTATATTACTATTTATTAAACATATCGGACTAGTTATAATTGAAACTAAAGTATCCTGCGACATATAAAAGTTACAATGTAATGAATCAAATTTGTATCTTTCGTGTACAAATGTTAGTTTATATTTCCGGTAATTCGGTATAATAGCTACACAGTACAATATTATAAATTTATACAATTTACATAATTGTATATAATAGTAAAATAATGATAACAGATAAAACGTTTTTTCAACAATTTTAAAATAACGAACAGGTACTTTAAATGAATTTATGTGTGCATTAATTCATATAATTGTATTCAATAGATTTAATGACAATATCCATATGGTATCTAACGATCTGTATGCAGTTGATTACTTTGAAACCACTGGATCGCTTTGAATTACATTTCTTTGTTTGATCTTTTAATTATGAAATTTTTAAACAAACGTTTAGCCCGCCTAAGCGGTTACCGCAGTTTATAAACGTATAACAACAGAGTTATGACTAATTCGTTGTCGCCATTAGTGCTTCCTTTACCATGAACTTCTAGAAACCCTACCCATCGTATAAATATAATACAAGATTATTTGATTGCTTTCTTCTGTATTATACAGGTAACTAAGCTTCTGGTCTAATCCAAGTAAAGGGAAATTTCAAAACATATTTGTATGAACTACCCCTCTCAATGGTCAAATAAAAAGGTCGATCGACCATCTATTATGAAGTATGTATTTCGAAGTAAAAATTTCGAAACAAGTGCCAAATAAATGTAAGGCATTAAATAAAGACGTTTCCAAGAATAGGTTAAGTATATAGATTCAATAGGATGACGTATAACGATTAGCTTTTGTTTAAAATAAATTAATCATAGGCAGTGTTTAGCTAAATATTAAACAACTATACGCCTATAACAATTAATAATACTGATAGTAGACACAAGCAGCGCAGATTCCATTTTGAACTTATTTGTAATTACTGAATTTATATTATTAAGTAATAATATAACTCATATAAGTTATATAGATGTCACTTACTCTTCGCGTATCCAAAATTCATCAAATTACTTTTATGGTAACGTTTACTATGTTAACCTAATAAATTTATATGCCACTAAGAGCAACCTACAATTAACAAGGCATTTTATTGGTTTATTCTACTTCCCATTTACTTTTCGGGTCACTGAATTGACTCGCTAATGGTTAGGATAATGCTCAGTGATAATATCTGATAAAAATAGCTTAATCAATGATAATCATAAACCTATTGACAGTTAACGCCACAGAGAGATAATATAACATGAAACTCAAATGTTAGCTTGGTAATTGTATAGTCATGTATTTGAAGTATTACGTATAAATAGGTCAACAAAGTGACAGTCATACGCATATTAACATGTACCAATTATTCATATTACAAACAATACTATGTAGCTGTAATCTGCCCATCAACTTGTTTTGTTAATGTAATTTATAAAACAATGTACACAGAAATGTTTATATTTCAAAGTAGTACTAGTTGCTTAATATTATCTACACTTATATACGGAAATATAGAATATCTTTACACGTCATTTGTAGACTGGGAAGTACCGATCATGTTTGTATTCTAAAAAAAACTAAGAAAAAAAATGTTATAAAAACATGTCAGATTATGACGTGTTCGTGTACAGTACAGGAACTTTTCAATAGAAAACTGAAACAAGACCCAAATAGACGTAATAAAGTGAACTCTATTATATTCTTCTTTTCAATATTTTTTACATTTATATCAGTTTATATTGATAAGTAATATTAAAACTTAAAGACGCAACGCTGACGCGAAACTGGAATTAATTTTTAAACAAACTCCAATGCACGTGACCTTCCTATCATAGCCAGTAATCTATATTTAGCGGTCTGTTTTTTGTTTTAACTATTCAATATTTTACATTGTATACCCGCAAAGTATTTCGTCGTTGATGACGTGGATTAATTAAAACCTCGCCCATGTAATACACCTAATGTGAATTCCATATAGTCTGTTTTCATTACCGTATACCTAACCTTAACGTTCAAGTAATTTATTGAACAAACTAGATTATGGGCCAATTATCAACTAATTAGACTTAGGAAAAATAAATATATAATCTCTTGAATAAAATAATCATTGACAGAATTATGTTATAATTAAATAAAATATGAATATTAAAACATTTTCGAAAGATAAGCCCTAAAATAATATTTACCATGTACAAAATAGTTTTTCTACCAATACATGGGAGGCACATTCGCTATGTTTATTGAGGTCACAAATATATGTAAGAAATATAGAAAACAAAGTGATTAGTGTATTTTATTTATTCTTCTAAATCATATGTCGGCTATTAATAAAATCTATCTTCCAGTGGTTATAATTATTTTTAAACAGAAACAGTAGCTTTTGGAACTGTTTTGTAGCGAACAGTAATTTTACACAGATAATGATTAACTCTTTACTATAATTTTAAAAACAACATAATAATATTAATAAGAAAAATAATGTATATAATTATTTATTTTCCGTTATTTAAAAATAAATATCAAAAAATAACACGGATAACACAAAAAATCTTTTTGGGAATATAAATTTATTTTTTATTAAAGAGCAAAGAGTGCAATTTAATTCCTGTCTGTGAATAATAATGTGATTTGGTGTTTTCTATTTTTTTTTTAACGCGTTAAACATATTAATTGTTGTTTTTCATTGCTTAATAATATGTACCTCAATACGGTTATTGAAATTCCAATATTTCTCATAACTGAATACAATATTTTTTTTATATTATGCAATATTATAAAAGTGGTGTTTCTCGAAGTATTCTACTAAGAAAACAATCGTAATCTATGCTTGTAGAGTAAATATGTAGCTAAGAACCAATATCTCCGGACTCTACTATGTAAACATTTCGACACTAAAATTCTATATTAAATATTTGCCCACAAGCGAATAACGTCTTGTCACAGGCATACCAGCTGTACTGCTGATGAAATTGTGCGTGTGTGGTGCGTAATCATAAACACTAATCAGTTATGAGTACCACGTTGTAAGTAAACGGAATTATTGTAAACTGTTGAGCCGTTGAATATATTGTTTGTATTCTGCAAAATGGAGCGTTAGTCATAATTCGTTTTGCTCCCTGTTTCTCAAACATACCGCTTGGCCACGGATCGTTACAAATATGTAAAATCCGGTCTGTGTAGGAAGTTGATTGATGTTCATTCGGTAAAAACCTTAAAATGCGATTTGATTTAACAATGTTTTTGGTATTACTACGATTTTACTAAGAAATGACGTCTACCAATAAATATTTTGTTTTTTCAGCTTTACAGAAATTTAAAATACATTCTTAAAATATAGGAACAATACGTAAAACAGTATCGTTTGTCATCGTAAAAGTTTTATTTTTATTAGTATGATTAAGATTTGTGTTTGTACGAGTATTAACAGGAAATTCTATATGATTATAAATTCACCATGACCATGACGATGACCTACTGGTAGTAAGTATCCATTGGTAAGTTAAAGTTTTACATCATTTTAGGATGACAAAGGATTTTATATACTCGCAATATTTTATTTGCTATAAATTTCATATTTTAACTGATTTCAAAAAAAGAGGTTCTATACTCCTCTGTATTTGTTTGTTTTTAATGTATATTAATCGATATCTTCGTTAAATGTGAACCGATATTAATGATTCTTTATTTGATTTGGTTTTTCATTTAAAATATGAATAAAATGTTCTACTCCTGAGGGTATAAATTAAAGCATGAATAACTTATTCGATTTTCACCCACTTTTCGTCTACGGATGTATGTTTACTGATATTTTCGTTTATTTTAATGATTTTTGTTTTGTTATTTGAATTGCTGATATCTGAAGGTAGTCACATCAAAATTTTAAAACAATATTTTACTTTAAAGGTGGTATATAAAGGGATAAACAGCGCTTATATTTCACTCGTTTCCCGTCAACCGATTTTAATAAAAACTTGGTTATAGGTTATAGGTTTATAGTTGCAATAAAAATAATATACATGGTGCCTCAAATCTGATGTTAAGATGGAAATGGCACAGACTTCAAATAGATTATTAGTTATGATTTTTGTTCTTATTAGTAAAGTTAGACAATTCATAAATATAGTCTTCACACATTTTGGTATTTTTACCCCAGCTAATAATTGAGTTATTTCTCGCTTTTAAGTGTTCTTTTACATTTTTGTTTTTTTTTTAGAAGTCGGTTCACTTTTTTAAATATTTTATATATCTAATATTTATTTAAAAAAAGATAAAATATTAACTTTTTTATAAGTAGCACGGCAAAGCACTGATATATACCCTAATATAATATGCCGGCTCTCTCTATTTTATCGTTAGAATAGCAAAATCCAGAAACAACAACAACTACCGATTATTTTATTAGGCATAATAAGCAATTCATCAGGGATTGTTTCTAACATGCTAGCCTGCAAGCCTCGAAACTAAATGAAATTTGCAGGAAGAACTTATATCATCATGTGTATCGACCAAGTCAACCGACAGGCCTCGCATATCGATGCTGCAAAGCCTATCAATATGGAAAGTTTTGTAAATCATGCTCGCAATCCAGTTGGATATAATTGTCATGCCCTACACAAACCTAGATTAATTGGTATAATTTCATTCCATTTAAGGTTTTACTTAACTAACTCCGTTTTAACTTAACTTAGTGCTTCAAGAGACTATGACCAAGTTTTATTAATTGTCATATTAATTTAGTAATCATTTTTTTTTAATTATATATATATTGTGTTGGCCACAAAAGTACCTGATGTTAAGTAACGATGCGGTTTAAGACAGTAACACGCTACGTCTGGTGGGAAGACTGGCACTTAAGTGCAGCGAATACAAGGCCGAATTTACCTTAACTGCCGTCCTGGCGCATCGTGAAAAATACCGCCCTATTATCTATATTCTGCACTATTTGAGTAGACCGGAGCAAAAAAGGTCTTTGATTTTTTAAAAGTTATTCAAGCTCAAAGTTAAACTTCTATGAAAAATACTATTTAAAATTTTTGAATAATTACATTAAATGTCGATAAACAAAAAGAAAAATATGCAAATATAAAATAAATATCCAATAAGAACTCGATTTTTAAGCTTTGGCATGAAACCAATATCTTTCTAATTGTTCAAAATCATTGATTTTTATTGCAGAAAGTTGAAAATTTATATGGGTACACTCCAAATTTTGCCGCCCTAAAAATTATGCCTTCCTAGGCACTAGCCCCTAGTGTAAAGTAACGTAGGATCCAAACAAACTTCCATAAAGTCATCATTGCTTCTAAATTACCAGAACGTCTTTCTTTAGAACATACTACCGATCTAGTTCAACAATTCGGTTAATAGTCTGTTACATGATAATCTTGTGTGCGTTACATAACTATTAATTTTACTTGGTTTACATTCTTTATTTGCAATTACTATTATTTTCAATATCTGTTGTATGGTCAATATTTAGAAAAATTTATTATATATTCAAAAACTAAGGACTGATGCAGCATAAATATATCTAGACAGTTGATAAATACATTTCATTATAAACAGTCAGCTAGAATTAGGAAAATTGCGATATTGTAATTCAATAAAAGCTTTTACTTCTAATAAATATTCATGCTAGCGATAAGTACATTGTCCCTGACATGGCTTTAAAATAAAAACGACAATACTTTTTTAATATGCATTTCATTAACAAATGGCTACAACAATAGTTTTTAAGAAATACTTGTAGTATTCATTTGATAATGGAGTAGTATTTAATAACTAAATACCATACAAAGATAATATCTGATTAAGAATTCAAAATGATGTCATGAATGATTATCATAAATCATGTGGAGATGTAAATAAACATCCCTCCATACTAATATTATAAATTCGAAAGTGTGTTTGTTACACTTTCACGCCTGAACCCATGAACCGATTATCATGAATTTCGTTATAGAGATAAATGGGAACTTAGGAACTTGGAGCCGGTGATAGGCTACTTTTTGTCACAAAAACCTTATTGGCAGAGGGGTAAAGAGAGAGATAAACTTTGTATGAAACTTTTTATTACGTCATCCGATTTGTTTGACAAAACGCAATATTAATCAATAATTATTATTAATATGCGTAATTATTTAGTTAAATTATATTTTTTTATTTACTTTATTATGCACCTGTCTCAGTTACGATCTCCACCACCCTAAGGTCGACTAGGAAAAATGCCTTAAGCATTAAAGTCCGCCTGTATACCTTGTGTACAAAGTTTATTAAATAAGTAAATAAAGCGAGCAAAGCCGCAAGTAAAAGCTAATATTATAATAAGCAGTAAAACAGTATTACAATCTACACTTATGATTCTTTCGAGACATCACAACGAGCAGACCTGATAGATAACTTTTATAAAGATAAATTCATTTAGCCAAAATATATCTACTACTAGACATAGGCCTTATCCAAAGATCATCACACGAACTTATGACAAAAAACGGTAGCATATTAAATCTAAAAATATCTGCCGTTGCTATAAGAACTACTTAGAAACATATTTTAAATTGTATCACGACCTTTTCTTATAACGAATGTCCATAACGAATTCAAACTCAAATACGGCGCAGTGTTTGAAAGGCTATTACTGAAACACTGTCAATTCCGTGATTAAAATAACATAATAAAAGTCTTAAAGCTAAACAACCTTTATAGTTTGTATTAATTTGCTTCTGACCATCGCCCTTAAACTTATATGTCAACAGGCATTCAATCAGTTGAAATTCAAATTATTCATCACATTTTCATTATCTGAACTTATAAAAAAGCATAAAATTTGTGATATTACATCTTAAATTAAATTATTATGTACCTATTTTAATACTAAAGGATGTCACTTAATAATGGTTTATTATTTTTCAAAAAAACCAATACGTTAGAATGAGTTTTATTGAAACTTTAAAGAAATAATAGAAATCTATAAGCATGAGTAATATACATAGCGTGATTATGAAATAAAGAGGATAATGTTTTGATTAAAACACTGGAGTACTATGTCTTATAATCATAAGTTATATCGTTTATTTCACACACTTGCAGTACACAATCAGTGTTTGTAAATCGAACTCACCCAAATGTCCACCATATGTCGAGGCACATGACGTTGAGCCAAGAAAAGGCCGCCACAAAGCCGAAGTAGATGCCATACCCTGTGCAAACAACGTGTGATAATTGATTAATACCGAATGGCAGTATAAACACTTTTATAACGTGTATATCAAATGCACAAAAAAACTTGTGAACATTTTTTTATTTTTTTACAATAAACGAAGGTATTGATATTAATGGTATATAAGATCATAGCTGTATAAGAAACTATGTCAATTCTTAGAAAATCAATTCTTAAAAGTAAATTCTTAAAAATTAACAAATTAATAATTATAATAAACGAACATACTCGCTTCAACACAAAGAGTTATTATAAATTAAGAAAATTAACTGTTCACAGAACATAATTTGTATTTTCATCTAATTTTATTTTATAATACCGAAAGATTTATTTAAGATGAAAGTAGTATAAAACGTAAGCCTCCTTATTATTCCGTTTTTGCATCTTCACGTATAAAATGGTATATCCAATGTTTTTTATACATTTCATAGTGCTTATTATTGTTTAAATATAATTTATTCTAAAAGCACTATCTCGGGACCGCAAGGCAATATACCCTAAATGCTAGCAACATTACCACGTTGTATGGCTATACTGATTTGTTGAGAAATAACATTCAAGTTCAACTGTAAAATATAACAAACGAAATTTAATGTTTCACTAAATATTGAAGATAAATGATATTAAATACAATTCAATTTTTAAAATGTTTAATCATTTCGATAATTATAACGGTTGATAATTACGTACATCTACACTTCTTTTAAATAAATAGTCATGATGATTACGATACCCATCTAATTTAGGAAACAATATTTAGTCCAAGACTACTCATATTCAAAGACTGTGAACAAATAATACTTTGCGCCTTGTTTCAATATCCTTTTGCAACATGTTTATAACCAAATTTAGAACTCAAGATATTATTCTCAGAAGCATTAGAGAATCACATCTGTTGTTAGGTTATTTGGAATTTGATACTAAATTGTTGAAATTATATGTAACTAAAACCCAAATTTTAATTATTATTAAGTAATTTGCAATAAATGAATATATATCTATTAAGATAAATCATACTTACCAAGCAAGGTGCATATCCTTGGATTTGGAACATGTGCGTATTGAACGCGAGCCAGGCACGAAAACGCGAGGAGCATCATGCTTACATGACAGATCAAAGTACGTCCATGTAGATTTCGTAACTCCGGTAAAGCGCAATAAACTACCAAAGTTAGCGCGAGACAAACACTTGATATGCTAATTATCTATAAAACAAAATATACAGATTATTAAAAGAAAAAGTATTTTACTTAAGTTTTTATAGTTATTTATTTCATCAAAATCATAAATACTTTTAAGCGCTTTTTGATACCGTAATATCATATCTATTTAAATATACATTGATGCCGTAACTAAATGATAAATGTAAATATTCAAGATTTTTTTTATACCAGAACCTAATAAATATTCAGTCGAACTCACTTTATCGGACCTTACAAATGGTTTATTTTCGTACTGGCATAATGGATGTAATGCATCAGCATCCGTGACTAGATATCGTCGATATTGAGAACTAGCCTTATACTATACTACTATACTATATTATAATACTATACTAGCGTTATAGGAGTACAAAGAATATGATCCCTACATGAACCTCGCTGTCAAAATTAGTTAATATGAACGCTATTTCTCTGTTAAGTATTAGCAATCAGTCAGACCACATGTCTCAATGCCATACCACGTACAAAGTAAATTTAAAATCATGAAAATAATGGTTTCATGTACAACTATGGACCATGCTCTTTGCACCGTAGAAATCATACACAGTCACAGACGTCAAGTACGCATTAGGTATTTTTGAAAATGTTTAAAAAGAGTTAAAGGAACCACAAATTAATTAATTAATTCTATATCAGGTGTTATATACATTAAATAAATTGCTGCTCTATGCTTGCTGACAGTCAAAACTCATAACAATATCATCCGAAATAAAACTTAAATGACAATCAATTTGCTTATAACTTTAGTCTTAACTTAAGACAACTTCCGTATTAAAGATTGATTTTGACTACCAAGAAAGTGGTACACTCCCGGCTGGGTGAAGTACCGATCTTACATAAACAGCTGGAAGCGATTGTCTAGAAGGTTCGAACGTATTAAGAGATATTAACAGCAGTGAACGAAGTATGATGAGGCAGACGATATTTTGGGCTTCGCATTATATTATATAAAAATATTTATAGTACTGAAAAAAATATAAAGTATATTCACAATTGTTAGTTTCATCTAATAGTAATTCATATAAATCTAAAATAATTTGTTAGATCGATCACGAAAACATCTGTGATGACTGTGAATCAACTTTTAAATGGTATAGTATTCTGTTTCAACCTGTGTAACCATTGTACTTAAACAAATTAATAAAAGTTGCAAGGCACAACGTGTGTGATATCATGATGATTTAATTTTTTTAAATTTGTAAAAAGAAAAACCTTTAGGCTAAATTGACATTTATTTTAAAATGTAAATAGTAAAGTTTAAAATATAAAGAGTAGTGATTTATTAATCCTATGGTTTAGTTTACATGTCGACATTTACCAAAGAATTTTTCCATATTTACGATCATTTGATAATTTGGAATCAATAATAAGCCGGAGATATCCGCTGCGGCCAGTTTAATTATATTATATCCGTACCTTCCCTTGCAAATAGACCTTTGCCTAACACACTGCTACGTACTGAGTGTTATTGTTATATTATATACGTAGGCAATATTATTAAAAATAATAATAATTAAAACACAACTCAAATTATTGTTTTCAAATGTGAAAGTAAACGAGGAATCAACAAAATAGCTGTTCAATGACGTCATGAATCTTATCTCCTACAAATTACTTATTACATCACCTCCATTATTTAAGCCTCATTTAAATCGCATTATTTGAACAAATACTGGCATAGATAAGGGTATTTCATGTTCATTTTTATATTATATAAGGTAACTTCGTGTCGAATTTTTGAAGAAATGATGACTGAGTGGTAACGTGTACAAACACCGCGTAGCCAGATCTAAGTTCGAATCCCTGCAATAAGCCGAAGGAAACATCACGATTGGATGATAGCAGGTGTTGGTAGAGCAATTGCCTGGTACTAGCCTGTCTAACTATCGCGCTGAAGGTAAAAATGTGTCGCCAAATACCTATAGATGTATGAGACAATCAGCGCAGGCCCTTTACGTAGGATACAGCGGAAGGACTGCAAGTCCAAATGGCCATTCCCACTAGAAACTAGAAGAAGTGTGAAGGCTGTCTTTGGTTTCTGGCAACACGAGAGTTTGAAGTGTCATTGTGATGCGTTTTAGTGGGTAGTGTTGGGTGATTAGAACCGGATGACTCACCACATGCTCTCTCGCCTTTTATATGAGCCCAAGTAATCTTGTGGCTTTTCAACTCATATTGAAGATAAATCAAAAAACAAGTGCCCTTAAAAAAAACCTATGTTGTGAGAAATAAGTGTTTTTTGTGTACTTTGCTTTGTAAAACCCCTACTTTCGAGAGAAAAAAGAAGAAGTAAAAAAATAATTATAAAGACATTTGGCTTTCTTGCTAAACTTTTTTTGCAAAACTGCTCGAAAGCACTATCAAGATTGGAAGAAAATTGGAATAAATATGTAATAGGTTATAATTCCTTTTGCTACTAAGAATTTCGAGTAAAATATGAATATTTGTCTTATGAAAGGTAAGTTGATCGAATATTTTTCACTTTATTTAAAAAATAAATGATATATATTTTATTTAGTTTCATATTTACACGAACTTATTTAAAAAAAAACGATCATTTGTTTCTTCAAAGGCCATCTATTGAATCTGCTGACTTATAAGGTAGCGTAATAATACTAATATTATTGATTGACTGATTATTCAGTAATTTATTTAATTTTTTCATGTTATTACAGAGTCACATATCACAAATGAGAAAAATGCGGGAGATAAAGATGCTAGTGATGTTAGCAGCGAAGATCATCAAGATTAAAGTTTTTTATTATATTTAAAATGACAAAATTTTGTACCTACGTTACTGTAAAATAAATTTATTTAAATTTTGTAAAAGATGTTTCACTTTATTTTATGTTATAAATAGAAAAACGAAAAAAATACAATTCTTGCCGGACTAGTGACGCATACCTATTTTCTTGTAAGACATTATTATATTTGAATTGAGAACACACTAACGGTTAGTGACTAACCTATTATATAATATTTTTGTCCTACAGTTAGTAATGGGAAAAATGGTCTTCTGGTATTCACGCAATTTGTAGGATAATGTGGCTGTTAAATTATATAAATATGAACTAAGCGACAGAAAAAAAAATCAGCTGGTTAGCTATTTTTTAATAAGCCCGTTATCGATACATGTTGGAAGTAGGGAATCTTTTATATATTTTTTCGAATATTTAATATATAGGGAATATTTTTTCGAATAAGTCAAGTAATTATCTTGAGATGTAACAATAAAAATCCATGTTAGACATTTTTAAGACTCATCAAATCGACATATTTTATCCCTGCTACCCCTGTTAGCTTCCATAATCGAAAATGTTTGTAAGAGAAAAGTTGGGCGTCTCATCAAAATGAAGCTACTTACTGAAAATTAGCTTAATTGTTATAAAGAAAATTATTTACAAAAAAATAGGTATAAATAGTAACCTTTGATGTAGTCAGTAGAAACAAACGCAATAAAATTATTAATACTAATCAAAACAATAATTTAGAAGTATCTCCCATAAACAGCTACTGTGCAGCAGTGTTGTAAGTGCAGGTGTCACTATGTTTCATTTTATATTCCTAAAAGACACTATGCAAATTATATTTTTCGCTGTAAATTATTATTTGCATTTGGAACTTTGGCGCCCCTTGTTCCCTGGTGCCTAGACCGACCGCACCCCTTTCTTTACCTTAGGTTCACTGCTGCCGATACTTGCACTCAGTCCCACCACTATATTTGGTCCCATCGTTGCTTAACATTAAGTAATATTGTGGCAAAACGCAAAAAATCTATGAAGTATAAAAATAGATACCTAATAACGAATACATGGCATTGCTACGATATTTACAAATATATATATATAGAGCTATATGTATATATAGTAGAACCTTAAAAAAACGAGTATCTTCCTAGTGTGAACACTATTTGAATAGTAATATTTGAATTCACTAGTGTGAATATTTATTTACTTTATCGGTGTATGTAATTTTGACACAGACGTATCTACATTTGGTCAGCACAATAATGATTATGATGAAATTATCCTAAATACTTTACTATTCAAATACTATTGAAAATTCATAGGTATATTCTCTAGCCTGGTTTTAGTATATATTTTGTTATATTATGTACTATATACAACAAGTTATAAGAATAGTAGTAAAATAAGACAAGAAAATAGTTCACAACGCAATGTAAGGTTTTTTTATTAACACGTGCGCCGATACACAATATTCAACTGTGCAACTACATTTTGTATTTTTTTTTATTTCATAGATATATAAAAAGAAGCTCTTGTTGATTTTTAAATATCAAATAAAATAACTATCTTTTAAAAAATAATATATGTTCTTATTTTAACACGGTGTTACAAAAATTTGCAACAATAATTAAATCTAAAGTATAGTGTGATAATCGAATGCATATTAAAATCAGAATTTATCTTCGGATAATTATTTCAAGTACAAACAATTTCAAGTTACAAAATAATACCTTAATATGTAATAATTATACCACTCTATTTAATAGGTAAATGACATAAGAAAAGGGCCTCCCGCTGTATTTTTATGATCTTATGACGAATTCGCCGACGGATACTTAGTAATTATTACGTCATACTAACCCACAAGTAGGTACTAAATCCTAATATTTTAAGTCAAATCACAATAACGTCATTGGGACACAAATTCCTAGACCATGAAAATCACGACGATCCAACACAAATATGTTGAGTATTAAATATATTTTCGTTACGAAAACATATCGTAATGGTATTACATCAGTTATTTCACTTATAAAAAATCTAATTCCTTTCAAAAGCTTATTATCTCCCTGAATTTGAAACCGATACCGTCGAATACGATGTAATAAATAATATATATTATATTTGATGATTCAATACTTACTACAAAGGATATTCTATAGTCTTTTGTTACGAGTGGTTTTACAAAACAAGTCACAGCGGTGACAGCAATATCGCCGGCTGGACAATGTCGACTGTCGAAGGCTTCGAGGCAGTATTCTCCATGTTCACTTATAGATGATTTCAGAAAACCATCCGGAGTCAATTGATGGGCGTCAGTGTCGACACTTCTATTCAAAATCACTTTATATTCGGGACAAAGCAATTCTGACCCGATTCCAAGTGTATCTAAAAAGTATCATCGCAACGAGTATAATTTATTCCAAGAACTCTGATGCTGTAACGAATATTTGTATACTCTACACCAAATTAGATCCCGAAATACATAAATAGCTGATCTGAGAAAATAAGATACTTTTTACCATTTAGTTTTCAGAACGAACTTCTTAAAAATATTGTAGGTACGCAATTAAAACAATCATTAGTATGATAGTCTTTCGATTCATTAGGAGCGCTTACTTCCACTTGTCAATAACTATCAATGATTATGTGTCCTCTAATTTAAAATATGTATGTTTAGTGTTAAGGACATTATTTAACCTTTTGCGTGCATGCAGTAGAGCATTAAACTTTGACAGGCCCTAGGCAATCTGTTTAAAACTTTCCGAATGCGGAATGACGGATACACTCTGACTATTATACATGATTTTACTGACATATATGTTTTGGTTAATAAGCTCATTAATCTCACATCATCCACATGACTGCCTTAAGATGATGTGGGTTTGTACCTCCTTAGACTCTACGCCCAGATGCCTTCAATATCTCACAACCACAGACTATTTTTATAGAGTTAAGTAAAGAAAAGAAAAGAAATCATAGTCTTATTTCTTAAAAATAAATATATCAAAAATATATTTTGTTACCTGGGATATTATAGTCAATTTTCAATGGTTCCAAATACATTGTTACATCAAAAGGGACTTCATCTTCGTTTGGCACACACTTGCTATTAGGTTTACCGCAATATAATGTCCTATAATGTTTTCCTACAGGACAGCATTTTCTCACACAATATGCATCAAAAGATGAGCAGTCGCTAGTGCACACGCGAGCTACTAAATTATCAGCAGAATGTTTACGGTCTATACACCACTCTCCTTGCGTAATCTTACTGGTGAGACCTGTACTTTTAATTGTCACTTTTAAATTACTTCCTTCAACTATCAATGAATACAATTCTTCACTTAATTCCACACCGTATTCATTAGCTTTACAGTCTAATCCATTTTCAACTGAGTAGATGTTGTTATTGTTTAAATTCAACAATTTAACCAAACTTTCCTCGCTATTATTTGGATCACTACTTCTACACATATGATAAGTTGTATCGTATGTTTGTCCTATAGAACAACATTTTCTTAAATGTTCTATAACTATTTTCTGTTGGGTTCTGTTTTCAGTCTCATTGATAATACAAGTTATAGCAACAATTTTAGGAATGGTTGGATTTAAAGCTTCGTTACGTACTTCTAACACCATTTTATCATAACACTTCTGGTATTTAGTCTCAGAAAACCCTACTTCATTTACTTTAGTAGAAATGAGTAGTTGGTCACACTGATCTGGTATGCCGTATTCGACAGGCACATACTCTCCGATCACAAGGGGAGGTGTTGATGTATTGTAATTAACTTCCAAACTTTTCCGATCTAAACATTCAAAACTTTCTTTCGTTTCATTAAGCTTCTTAATTAAGCTGTGATTTTTAGGACAACACTTGCGAAACACATTTGATACCTGGCCAATATCAGCACTGACATCCACACATACACCGGCACTTACGAATATAAAAACATAAATCGAGATCCACATGATTTTAAAATATCTTAAGAAGTCTGCAGTTGTTAACAAGTATATACGATTATTCACAACGGGTGGTGGGTGTCGATCGTCGTGTTCAGCATTGTTTATTTAGTTATCGTTTTTTGGACGCGTGCGATGCAGCACAACGGCGGCAGTGGAGTGATGCCTGGTTTGTCCGCCCCGACTTAATTATGATCAAACTTATGCCGGAGGCTGTTGCGCCCTTGAAATCATTGTCACAATTCGTAGATATTGATAAATTTGTGCACGGTCCGTTTAAAAATAGGTTTATTTATTATTTTATATCGTTACCTATAACATCTCTACGGTATCAACCAGATTTTAATGCCACAAAACAAAAAGGAACAAAGGTAAAATATTATTATGCTAAATTATCACTCGATAGATTCGCAGTACGACAACTACACATCAATAATGCGACAAAGACGTAGATTTAGAATTGCTATTCCTATCAATATCTGATAAGCGTATGTAGCGTCCGATTGAATACTCAGAATTTAAAATGTTCAAATTTATTTTTTATTGATACGTAATGTAACTTATCGGTATATTAGATAAAATAAGTGAATAATAAGAAGGTCTTATCAAAATAACAAACAATCAAAACACTGAATATTTTATTTATATTTCATTATTACACTACTATAAAAGTAGTATTTCTAAAGTTTAATTAATTTTTTCATGGATTATTTTATTTAACTATGAGAAATGGTAACATAGATAACATAATATTCGAAAATGATTTTATTGATGACCGTGAATAACAGAGTAGACACAATAAATTTATATATCAGTCTTCAGTTTTCGATAACACATCACACAAATAAATTAAATATCAACAATATACTTTCTTTTTTTTTTTTTTTTCGAATTGACATACGCTGTTAGCCTGAGGGGCTTTTACAGCTTGGCAGGACTTTTTGGGGCGAATGCTGAGGGCACTCAGCCCCGAGGCAGCGAGCACAAGGGTGCCGTTGTGGCTGGCCCTTGGCATGGACTGCTGCCGGAAGAGAAAATAATATATAAAATAATAAGAGCTGGCCTACTTGAGTAGACCTTTAGATAAATTACTAATTTGTGAAATGTTAAAATACTAATTGTTAAGAGAGGCAAGGAAGTCGGTGGAGTGGATTGTACTGTACTGTTTTGGATTGAGTTTATCGGTGTTGGAAGGACGTAGTCTTCGCATCAAAACGACCGTGGACTACCGTGGTCTAACCAGTATTCTGGTGCCTGTATATCTGAAATATTTAGAAATTAATTAATTGAATAGTGAAAGGTTAGCAACAAAAGGCAACCAAAAAGATCCAACAAAATAAAAATAGAAAAAAAGTGCCAAACAACTGGCAGGGCCACAGGTTTTTGGTCCCTTACAGAACCGTGTACTTAGCGTGTGGGTGAGCACGGATGGTATGCAGTGTGATGTTGTACTCTCAGTGTTGTAGAGTGTCACTGTATCGCGCGAGCAGAGTCGCTCGAGGGCTCCTTTCCGGAGGATCGGACCTAGGCTCGAGCGTCTGCAGAGGGAGGCCGCGGCGGGTGTGCGGGAGTGAAATTAACCGTAAGGCCTCGGCGGCGAGACCTGCGGTTACGCGGGCGTGTGCGCGGACACGAACGGTTTGAAGAGACGGCGGATGCAGATTACGGAGAAGCTCGGACGAGCTTTTGCACGGCGCGAGCTAGGTCCGGGTAGGCGACTACGGCTTTTAGGCGGTCGATTCCGTCGGCAGAGCTGATCATAAGATCGAAGGCGATGATGTCATCGACGTCGAAGCTTTGTAGAAGGCCTGCTATCCAGGTCAGGCCTTGAAATTCGTTTGAGGTTGAAGGCGCCTTCGGGGCTTGTGGCTTGGGCTTGGGGGCCCATGCCGTGGGTGGGGCTTTAGTGGTTGGCTGCGCGGGAGCGACGCGCGTGGATCCTGACAGGCTCGGGAAAGCCTGGTCCGACGTAAGTGGCGGTGGGGCGGGGCCTGGTGCCACGACACGCGCTGAAGGCGCGTGGCGCGGGACATGTGTGCGCGTGCGCCTTGTCCGTGGGGCGCGTTCACACCCGCGATAGTTCGCGGGGTGTCCGGCCTTACCGCACAGGACGCAGCTGGGTGGTTCGATGGTCTCCGGCATGCGAAGACACTCCTTAGTGGAGTGATCTCCCAGGCACTTGACGCATCTCGGCTTCATGTAGCAATTCCTGGCCGAGTGTCCGTACGACTGGCAGTTATGACACTGCGTAGGAGCATGCTTTTTGTGGGGTATCTCTACTGAAATGCCAGAGAGCCCGCACACAGATTGGATATTAAAAATCTCCTTGCCCTCCTTGGAACGGTCCAGGGTGACAAGGACGAGATCATAAATGTCCTTGGTGATTGCGTGGTACATGCGGTGTACCTCGTGGACTGGTAGATTCTGCTCCTTAAGGGAGGCTAATATATTTTCCGTTGGGAGCTCCTTCGGAACACGCCTGATTACTACGCGCAGAAGGCGCTCTTCTTCGGGTGTATATGTAAAAAAATTGATTTTACCTTCGCGGAGGTATGACGTTAGATTTTTATAGTCCGCGATTGTGGGGACTTTAATTTGTATGCCGGATGGGGTGCTCCGGGCGTGTGTGTAATTTATCTTTAAGGAATTAAGTCGCGTGGAAATATTAAGCCACGCTGACTTGTCTGCTATTGTGACTGGGGGCGGTGGGCGCACCGCCCTTTCGGTGGGCTCTGCTGCTGCTTGCACAGAATGAGGAACGCGCGATCTAGGGACGCGGTTGTTTCCGGCTCGCATGGTTTTTGCGGCGGCCGGGGCTGTGGTCTCGGGTGATAGCACCCGTTTTTGTTTGGGCTTGGCCCTTGAAACGGTTATGAATTCCGTTTCGGGATTAGTTATATCCGAGTCCATTTTAGTATCGTCATCTGGAGTCGGGTCCGGCGAAAGCGGCGAGAAGGAATTCGCCGTAGGTATTCGGTCGAGGCGCATACGATATTTTTTCCTCGAACGGACGAGGCTTAAATGTTATGGCGGTGGTCGCTGAGGGCGACGGAGGCCGCGACGAGGTGCCGGCGGGGGGAGCGGACGCTACCACGTGCCGGATGACCGGTGAGCGGGAGCGAGAACGCGATCGCGGCGGCAGCGGCTGTGAAGTCGGGCGGCGCGGCGTTAGCGGGGGCGACGCCGGACGACGCGCCGGGGCGGTCGCCTTGGTGGCGGGGGTACGGATGGGTAGGGTCGTGGGAGCAGGTGGGGACGGTGGACGGCGCGCCGGCGCCGGTGGGTGGGGCGCGGACCCGCTGCGCGGGCGCGGGCAGGGTCGCGAGATATTTTTGTAAAAGTTCCTGTTGTTCTTTCGCTAAGAACTCCCGGAGCCTTCTTTCTAGTGAACTAGAGCGGCCCGCCATGATAGCGGGTTGATGCGAGAATTTAAAGGAAAAAGCTAGGGAGCTCTTTGTAGGAAACCTCCATGCCTGAGGGGCAGGGGGGCGCGGCTAGCAGAAAGTTAACAACTATCCTGAGTTTTATAATATGTCATGAGTTTACTTTAATTTATTCATGCAAGATCGAAATAGCAATGAAGAGAGAACAATAAGTAACAAAAGAACTGGGCCTTGACCCGTAAAAAGGATTAATTAAATTTTACCTTATGTGGAAGCCGGTGACCGTCGTACTTACAGGCGGTGACACTAATTTCACTGCACTTAATCACAATAACAAAGCAATATTTGGAATCACGGCACAAAAACACTGAGAGATATCTCTCAATTTAAATACCACGATAACCAAACAATATGGTTAGAGAACAAAGACACTGTATCGCGAACAAGCAACAATAGCCGGTTTGTTGCAGGTGCGTCGTCGCAGGTGCGAGAACAAAAGAAACCGAGAACAATAGCGGCGCGGTAAGGCGCAGCGGTCGAATCGTTTAGAACAATCGGCAGAGCTCACGGACACGTCCGTTCGCTGTGGCTGATCGAACCGAACTCAACAATATACTAATTCTAACGGAATAAGGAAAGCTCATCTTCCTGTTTAGTTTTGTTATAAATATAATAATCTATACATATAATAAATCTGAAGATGAGTCGTTTTTGTACGTTGAAAATATTTCCAAAAAAATACGCAGGGTGTTAAAGGATAACCACCAGAACCCTTTTTCGGCATTTTTGGAATTTGTGTCTCTTTGTCTGTGCAAGCTTCATGTAAAATATACAAAACCAATGAATGTAACTTTAATACCTAAAAATATACGCAACTGCAAGTATTACTTAATTTTTGTTTCATAGTAATCCGTTTATTGTATCAAGAGATATTTATTTAAATAAAAATGAATAGCCGAAATGTATACACGCGCATAATTTCGGAACGACTGTACCAAATTGAATAATTCTTTTATTTTGTTCGTTATTGTCAGGACAAGGTCTGTATAAAAAAGAACAGTTTTTTTAATCTCATAATATTAAAGTAATGAAGCGATGATAGTTCAGTTGGTAGTGCGTACGGACCCTGCGTCAAGGGACGTGGGTTCGAATCTACCTATATTTAAATTTCATATAATTAAAAAACCTTAAATTAATTGGAGTTACAAACAAGTTTCATCAAAAACCAAAAGAAATTAAGAACGGAAACGATATTAGATAAAGCCAGTTTTATTAATTGTAACGAATTGAAGTTGGAAGGTTCATTAGGATTGGTTATAGCTAATCAAAATGTAGTAAAAGTTTACAAATCGGTCAAACCGTTTTTGAGTTTTAGCGAGAATAAAGAACATCGATATTAAGTGATTGAAAGTTCACCGAGTCAACTAGCTTTGTTAATATAAATAAAGTGCATGAACGGATCTGTTCCAGTCCGAACGGCTTAGCCGGATAACTGAGACTCACCTGGTGACATGTAAATACCAAGAATACTCACTGAAAACCCCTATAGTGATACTACCTGCACCAGGGCCGGATTTTCCTATAGCCTAACTAGGCTTTAGCCTACGGCCTCAAGATCAAGAAAGGCCTATATTCAAATTGTTAGCAAGATTAAAATGACACAATTCTAAAAGCAGTATACACTAAAACAAATATTTATTGGTTAAGATCAACGCGAAAGGTAAAAGGGTCTCATAAGTAGAATAGCCTAGGGAATTTAATCTAAATCCGGCCATGAGCTCCACTCTTCACACCAAGGACTGGTAACTGTTTTAGCATAACTTCGCCATACGTGTGTAGACAAGGTATTCATAAGTGTAAACCCTTTGCTTCGACACAACAGCAGACTGTCGGCAAATCTCTCTTCGCCCGAACCGTAGCGAAGCTTGCGAGTATGACATACGCAACCGTCTTTGGGCAGGACTATCACTGCTGGGTACAGTGCATGCTCGTTTGTTTCTTAGGCTTCTTTAGGACTTACATAAGAAGGACCAACGTTATTGCCTTCATTAACGAGTTAAAGTAAGTGAGCCGATCGTGTCCCATCCGCTCTCGCTCACTATCATCACTTGGATCCAAGTGGTGAAAGAGAGCGGACAGATCTGTTCTTACAATTACAGATTACGATTAATTAGAATTCAAATTTTGTTAAATGAAAATAATCCACTGTTGTTATGTTAAATTACTATCTCAAATTCTGTGCACGTGCTATTTATTATCTCTTTTAACCGTGTAATTCATTACAAAATAAGTAATTCAACTCTTATATATTTATATATTACCAGATTTAATATCAAAAAATAATAATAGAAGGCTACACTATTCGATATAATGTGCATTGATAAGAATTCAGAACTGATAAAATAATGAAATCTTGATATCTATTCATACATATAATAAAACTGTAATGGAGTTTAATCTGTACATGAAATATTTTTGGAAAGGTTTAAATGCAATGTACTTTGTTATCGATTTAGAGCCCAAAAATATTGTGGAGTCTGTCTGTCCTCCTATACGCGCATTACTCTAAAACTACTGGCTAAATTTGAATAAAATTTGACAGGGTGATAACTAATATCTATGAATGAGCACATATAATACTTTTTATCCCATAAAACAATAAGGTTCCTCCGGGATAGATAATAAAAAAATACGTTAAAATATAATCCGTAATTGTACTTTAAACTGTATATATAAAAATTATGTGTGTATATAAGAAATCATTAAATTCTAAAGTTGGCCGATAGATGTCACTTTTCACAAATTAGTAACTGATTGAAAATACAGGACCGCTGCTTGTACTTCCCAAATTATATATTTTGTAAATTTCATATCTTTCCATTCTACTATCTATCTACTTTATATTTTTTCTAATATAATAAAATATACACTGAAAAAACAGTATAATGAATATTTAATTATTAGTAAAAAAAAAATACAAATACAAAAGGACAATTATTTCTGATTTAAACAAAAATATAATTCTAATAACCATAATGTTTTAGCTTTAATCCTTTGTTTCTATTATGTATTTTTTTTACTAAATATTCCCTTTTTATTAATTAAAGATGAAAAATATTAACTCAAAAATTGAATTATGCAGCCCCAAAGACTCGGCGTTAGTATGGTATGGTTTATTCGATACGAACTTAAAAATGTTTACTTCATTGTACCAAAATTTGACGCGAAGAAGACGTCAAAGAATTTGTTTTATTAGCACTTCGCTGTTTAACGTAATTTTAAATTAGTTATATTCATTTTTATTCTTAGCTCTAAGTTTCAGGACACTCCTTTAAAAATAGCAATCAGGATCCTTGATATCGATAGGTATTTCCCGCGATGTGCAATTCCATGGAGTACTGCTCACACATATGGGCCGGTACTTAGTACTTAGGTACATAGTTACACTGAATGCGAGCGAGCCAACCCTATTGTCGACGAACCCGAACTGATACGTGGTCTCGAGTCCTTGGAACTTCGTACAGTCATAGGGACTCTTTATGTTTTTTACTGCATGGACAATTGGGCATGCTCTGAAAAACTTTTCGATATGGCGCCCTCATCATCGCTTAAACCTTGCAACCTCTTACCATTGTCTGGCTGCTAATCGGCATACTCTAGAGCCTGGCAGTGTTGTGACAATAGTTAGGTTCTGCTAAACCATCTTGTTACGTACTTTAGATCTATAGAACAAGTTACTCAGTACGGCTTTCCCGTAGGACTATAATTTGTGGTTCATGAAAAAGGGTTTGATATACGGTCTCCAAGGTTGTTCGACTGGTGTTGTGGCTGTCCATAGATGATGGTAATCATTTACCATCAAATAGATGGTCTGCCTGTATACTTCCCTTTAGCATAAAAAAACTTCTAGGTTATTTCATATAGGACTAGTTTTCATTCCTCTTCGCTAGTATTTTTGACCACTCAGCTTGTATTTCACAGTTTAATCGTCATAAGTTGAGAAATAATTACGAACTTTGTTAACATGCATCATCATCCTATCAGTCTACAGACGTCCACTGCTGGACATAGGCCTAATCAAACTTTCACCACAGCGCTCAAGCCTGTTCCGCCTTTGACCAATCGTTCTCCGCAACCTTCACAATTTCATCCGACCATCAGGCGGTAGGCCGTTTCACACTGCGCTTTCCGGTACGTAGCCATCACTCTGGAACTTATTTGTCCCATAGGTAAGCAGTACTTCAAGCTATATGCCCTGCCCATTGCCCCTTCAGCTATGTGATTCGGAGAGCTATGTCGGTAACTTTAGTTAAATATATGTATGTATATACAAATACACAGTATAGTTGTAAAATGTTCCAAAGGAAACTAATCGAGTGCCTTAAACTATCATGTGTAACAAGACAAAGTGAGGGAGCTACTGTAGCAATGTGTCAGATTTCAGATTAAGTAAAATCATATCAGCAGTAGTTCGAACCAGCTATACTGCAACAATTGATTTACTTTCTGTTTTCCTTTCTCTACTCCACTGTGTCTTTCCATTATATCAAATTATATCAAACTAAGTCATTAGAACAAATAAATTTTATTCTCATTGAACGATTATCTCAGTCTGGATTCTCTTCTTCACTGAATAAACAGCTTTTCTTTCTTGCCCCTTTTCATAGAATGACTATAAAGCTTATACAAAGAGCCTGTTAAACTTTTATACGAAGAGTAAATAAATTTATCTATCGAATAACTGATAAGTGGTATGAAGAAATCTGTGCTAACCACAAATATTTGTATTTCATCAGTTAATTTATAAATATATATATTTTACTACAACAGTCTCCTTTATCATTCTAGCGGCTGCTCAAATATGATGCAATCCTTACTAATATTATAAACTAGCTGACCCGGTGAACTTCGTATCACCTATAATAAATGTTCTTTATTCTCGCTAAACTTAAAACAGGTTTGTCTAATTTGTATTTTTTTTATTACGTTTCGATTACATAAAATCAATCCTAGTCAACCTTCCAACTTCAATTCGTTAACATCAATACAACTGGCTATATCTAATATCGTTTCTATTTTTCATTTCTATTGGTTATTGAATGAAACTTGTTTATAACTCCAATGAATTAACTGTCTTTTAATTATATGAACTTTATATATAGCTAATCAATATAATTCTTATTGATAACCTGCGTTTTTTGTTTATTTTTGTGGTGCATAAATATACAGATTTTCTTTTATCCGTCGCGTGAACACACGGCATACACATATATGTAGGTCCGTTCTCGAATCTGGAAAACTCCAAGAGTCAAGTGGAGTACGCTAAATTCCAACGACTGGTTTTCTTATTTGTTAATTATCTAAACTATAGGCAGTCGCACGGTAAATTGTAGTAGCTTAAAATCGAATGGCAAATCCGTTGAAATCATCGCTATACGAGAAATAAAGATAACCTCTCCTTTGTATTCTCCCTCAATCGTTGACGTTATTCATTAGTCTCATTACATTGCATCGTCGTATTAGTAGTGTTGGTTGCTACTGAGATACTTCGTCATATGCATTTGTTATAGCGAAAATGGCCTTTGTTTACTTATTTACATTTCTACTTTATTGACGTTACGGAGTTAAAGTATTTGATATTAATGTCACCCTCATAAGCTTTGGACTACATTCGAGAGTATGGCACAATCCAATCTTACATGAACATATTATCCTTTAAACTTCACTACTATTGTCTGTATTGTAATCGCCTACATTGGGTATCCAGCATTACTTTTTGAGTATCGGTTGGAACACTTACCATCAACAATAAAGGATGAGTTATTGTTGAAAACTGCGCATGATTCATTTATCATTTTTTTAATTATTATTGTATATAATTTTTGAACAACTGTTTCATCTGGGTTTATATATAAAATGAGAGTAACTTCTTAGCTACCCACGCATTACCTGTGCGGGTGATTGGCCCATCGTGTGACAAAGAGTAATACACCGAACAGTTTAGCCGAAATTGCGAATGGAATAGGACGAAATGGGTTCGAACAGATAGAATCAAGTGACATTCAGGAGTTGCTTGAATCGCAAGATGAAGATTTGACTGAAACGGACTTGGAGGAAATGTTAAATTCACAGCCCATTGAAGAAGAGACTTCAACAAGCGCTGGAAATGTGACATTTAATCTGAAAAATCTTAGTGAAGGTTTAAGAATGGCAAATGAGCTTTGTGATTTCTTTATGAAAATTGATCCGTCATTGGAACGAAGTCTTATTTTTAAAAGGCAAATTGCTAATGCCACTGCTGAATATCAGTTTGAACTGAAAGAGCTTTTAAAAACTGCGAAAAATTACAAAATTCTTTAAACCGTTGCCTAAGTCTGAAGATAATAATTAATAAGTATGGTCAAAAACTTCAATTAAATAGATTTTTTTTTATGCTTGTTTTTTATTTTGTCATCTAAGAACGTATCCTCTATAATCCCAAATAAAATACCATTCCATGTTCACGGTTTCTGTATTCGCGGCATATTTACGTAACATATACTCCGCGAATAATGAGCTTTTACTGTACACAAATAATTATGCCATCGAATTTATCTTCCATCCTACTTTAATCCTCGCCTATTGTGGTAAGTAGTGTCGCATGTTGGAACCCCATAACATTGAAATCCAGACCTTTCTATTTACTGAACTGCACTTAATTTGGTCAACTAAGTACAGAGTGTTCATTCTTTTGTCTTTCAATACCATTTCCTATAATTATCCACTTATTAATGAGAATTATCATAGTTGATCATGTTTAAGATAGATTTAAGACTATAGTCAACTTTTTAAAGAAGGTCAACATAAAGGTTTTTGAAAGACCAATTTTATTTTTTACGCATTTCGTTTACATGTGCTATTAGTAAATGCGTGAAAAACAAATGATTCGTTTGAATTTAATTTACAATTCGTTGAAGTTCCCACGATACACCCTAATATAAAGCAGAATACTGTGGTTCAATACTAAACAACAAGGCTGGTTGTAGTGGTTATTATCCGCCTCATAATTCAAAAACCAGTCTTTTTACATTATTTTTTTTTTTAGTTAAGTTAAGGTTGACACGCTAAACCTGTGGAGGAACTGGCTCTCAAGTGCAACTGCCGGAACACACCTATTGGTATTTGGCGGCAGATTTTCAACTTGAGGGTGGTTGCTTGCCATTATGTATTGAGGGTGACTTACTTCATATCTATACTACAATATTATCACGGTGAAATTCACATTTGATAATAATACAAACAACACAAACATCATTATGAATACAAAATCAAAAGATACTAAAAGAAAATAATTATAATGAGTTCAGGACACCATATGGTTTTTGTATGGTTATATATATGGTAGTTACGACCGAGTCGGATACAGACCCCTCTTACTCTACTTGATAATTGCATATACATCCAGGATATAGCGAATGATCCCAAAACGCAATACGTCTAACCGCTGCACTATACGGGTTGTTTACGTGACTAGGAACTCACAACTCAGTGGAACATAATTATTGTAGTTTCCTAATATGATTCATTTCAGTTTATATTTTAACTTAGAATTCTAAAATAACCATTGCCTATAAATAATAACATTATTTTTATTTTCTATGATTTTATTAAGAAATATTTTCGTCCATTTTACAACTATTAAGCTTAACTTAATACCTATACTTACGTAACACTTGGCACATAAATGACTTGTAAATTTTCTTAAAAATATTTATAAACTAGTAGTAACAGATCAACGGTAATGTTTTTCTGTATCGGTTTAATTGTTAACAAACGTGTAACATGTAAAAATAAGCAAAACGTTTTGAAAATTATGAGAATTGTGATTAATTATCTAGTTATTTCTACATAACTGAACGTATGAAATCGACTACAAAGTAATTCTATGAATAAATACTGACCCCAGAACTAATTATGAACAATATACGTTACTAATATGCTGCAAAAGACAACAGCCTTATATCTAAGCTACAATATATAAATAACAAGTATGAACTGCAAGCAAGGATAATTTACGGTTTATTGATACCAAAATCTTTAGGACCTAGTACGGCTAACTCTCCACGACTGTTCTGATTTGCTAGTAGAAAGGTTAGAATACAATGGGGCTGATGTGTTCAATTGAATAAGTCGCAAAAAAACCCTTCTATATGATCCAGCTGACAAAACAGCATATAAACAACTTATTCGCAGTACATTTTACTATAAATATTATTACAGTTTCAATCGTAATGATATAAGTGTACTTTCCGTAAAACGTTTTAAAAGGACACTCCCATAGAACATAACCATAACAACATACTTTAATATTTATATTGTGATGCATCATATTACATTATTCCTACTGTATAATATTTCTTAAGTATATACGTCGATCAGATCCATTATTCTAAATTGAATATAACATACGTTTCGCTTCAAGATAATTTACTTTCTTTTTCTTTTCATATTTTTACTGAGACGTGACGTCAATGGCAACCACAACTCTTGACAACCATGTTCTTATATTTACGCAGGATCACGTTTGAATCATCTGTGTAGTACAGGACAGATATCGGTGAAAGTTTGATCGGAGCACACGATGGTTTTGGCACCTGTGTTAATATAATAAGCATTAATGTCATATAAGTACTGCAAAAAATACCTATATTTAAATACCAAAAAATACCCATACCTACTATAGTAAGCAATAATAATTATTATTTAATTTTAGTTATAGAAGTCTTAAAGCCACTTTACTATAACATATTTAAAACTATTATAATTAAAAACTAAATTAAATCTTTCCAAAAATTGATTTTACTTTAAAATTCTGGATTATTTACATTACTTAAGAGTTGTGGTTTTATAGTTGAAAAATAGATTTTTAATATATTATTAAAATGGTAAATACATTTCATAAAATACGTTCAATATCACTTACCGTCGTAGGATTTAAAAGATGAACCAATGTTTGTACTATAGCGTGGTTAGTAGCGTTTTTGTGTGCGTTCAAAGGAAAATTGCATTCCCCACTGCAATAAAACGCCCCGTAACCGTCTGGTGCAATAATCCAATCCTAGTAAGGAAATAAATATTTTAATTTATTTTGCTAATACTACTTTCAATATTTTCAACATTTGCTGCAGAATATGCATAAAACTATACATTTTAATGATGTGGCGAAAAGTTATAAGTAATAAAATTTACAAACAATTATATCGCAAAAGTAATATTTATTTTTAGGTACAGTAATATCACGTTCAATTAAACAAAGGTTTATAACGCTTTGGATTACTGTATTTATTATTCAGTCATTCTTAGTTGATTACAACTCAGACAAAATTATGTAAATGCGTAACTCAAATTGTTCCTTCATAAAATAGAATGACTGCATAAATGAATAAATACACCAATGATAAAAAAATCAAATAACTCGTAAATAAATAAAGACTTTTTATATTTTCTCACCTGCCATTCTAAATCTTTAAAACTCACGTACAAGGTTTGAATCTCACAGCTTCTTGTTGTCCAGTGAGCTGTATCTGAAATAGTTACATATATTGTATTACTTACTATGTTAGGCCCAATCGCGTGAATGAGAAGTTATAAAATAAAGGCAAAAATCGGATTTTGTGTTTTATCTAAATATTGATTACACAGCACTTTTGTAAAATAATATTTATTGCCTAAATATTTAGATTAAATTCTCCTGTACAGAACTAATATAAAGGAATTTACCAAGACAACAAAGTTGCCCAGGCGTTGTAACGATTACTATTTAATAATTTGAGTAAAAAGTAAGAGAAATTGCTGGTAGCCATTTTAATTGATCTCTATTATCCATATAACTTAATGCATGTACCACAAACGGTGACAAAACATTTATTCAAATTTAACCAGAGAATGCTTAAGGGTAAAATTATCGTGGAGTTCAATGGCTATTCTTTTATACTATATGTATTTACGAAATATGAAATTATAGACAAATGTAAAGATAACTACATCATTATACTAATACTGCCTTATCCATAATTTTCAGTGTTAAATATCGTATATATAAATATAACAAGGTGTCACTTGCCCGCTCAGCTAGACTTTTTTTGTTTTTAGCAATCCTAAATAAAACGGTGAATGAAAAACAAATGACATTCAAATCGGAAAACAAATGAAAAACAATGGCATCCAAAAACTAAGTAGCCTACAACCATCAACTAACGTTTTCGCATGAGATGGTCGTAGTCCCATTCCAATAACTGCGCAGTAGTTTTGACGCTTTCGTGCGTGAAACTGTATTTTCATTGGTATTTTTTAATATTATATTTTACAATATAATTAAAGTTCAACCTTTGCAATATTTTATTTTTATCTTTTTAATATTTTGAAAATAAAGAGGTATTAAATATTATAATTTTAAATTAAAGTTAAATTTTTATCAATTACTAGTAATATTAGAATCGAATTCCTATATTGATAATATTAATTAAAAACATACATATGGATGATTCCGGTCTAACTGTAATTTTTTTTTTGATAAAAAAATTTAAGATTTTGAAAATAAGCTTTTTCAATTTTTTATGCATATTATTTATCTATTTTACTGTAAAAATAAAAATCTGATAGGATTTTACTACAACTTCAAAGCGTCAAGAATGAGAAACAAATTTCAAATTTTACGTTCCACGGTACTGACTCATTTATTCACGGTACTGAAATAAAATAAATTCGGTGAAATTAATTGAGAAAATTACTAAACTTATTTATAATAAATATTAATTATTATTAATTTATTTATGGCGCTCGAGTCACATAAATTCAAATTCGTTAAAATTTAAAGACAAAAGTTATTGAACCGGAATTTAATGTTAACTTAATACATTAAACAAAAAGTGGGTCAATTTTTTCAGTTTGATCATAAACATTAGAATTTATGTGGTAATTTGTTTTAATCATCTATTGCGACAAAAAATATTAACAATTTATTGGTAAATGCTAGAAATAGATATTTAAGTGATATATTGTAAGTTTTCTCTGTAAGTGGCAAGTTATACTATATAAAAATAATGTTGAAATATGTTTATGATTATTCAAATAACACAAGAAATTCATTAATTGATCATAATTAATGACCTTTGAAAACAAACAATACAGGACATTGAATATTAGAGTTACAACGGAAATACCCATATGTCTAGCAATTTAACGACTTTTAAACCGATATTCCTAGGTCTGTGCGACAACAACGACTGTGTCATCCCTTGCCAGTCACCCTAGTACTTGGAACGTATTATCAACACCATTTAATGTATGTAATATATTAGTCATTGGACCGCTCAAATATTAAAAAGTTGTATTTATTTGGATAACTGCACCTGTTAGGGGATTTCTCAGGTAATTTTCTGTGTAACCGTGATTTCGCCTCCGCCTCGTCTCCCTCTTTCGCCTAGCTGTGGGATCAGTACTGCCGAGTTTGGGGCCATTTTTAAAAAACGCTACTAGAAACGGTTGTTTGCCTTCTGAAGACACACCACGGGATTCATCCAATCCAATTTCTTCTGGTTTCACATGGCGCTCTGAAATCATTTAAATATTATTTTTTTATCTCTGATATCACCGAGAAGTAAATTTTGCTAAGCAATAGCTGATCAATATTTCTTTGCTCTATTCTATGCCATACTAATATACCAATATAAAAGAGTACTTTTATGTTATTAGATTAGATTATTAAGGAAAATTAAAATTTATATATATATATATATATTGTGTCCCATGTATTTTTAACGAGAAATTACCTACTGTCATTTAAATGTAGCAATTCTTAAAGCTATATTACAATTTATAGCTAAACTACAACTGTCGAAACAAGTACGAAATCGGTTTCTGAATTAGTAAGTTACCATCTAAAAAATACCGCGTGAAACGTTGCATTTAAAAAAACAAGAACAAAGTCGAAGATATATTAGGAGATATTTAAAAAAAAATGTTACCTGGTTGGGAATGAGGGTGAAGAGTAATAAAAAATCCACGATTGTCCGCAGGCGATGACAACCACGAGGCTAACGCATGTGTCACATTCAACTCAATCCACCCTTCAGCACCAGCGCTTGTATTTACTACAGCCACTTTCTCCATTTGTAAGCTTCTACAAAGCAATAACATTTTAATTATTAGATGATAACTCTAAACTAGTCACGTCGCTTATGACAACTCCTTAGCTTTCTCGGATATGAAAGAATCATATATTAGTGACCTTTCTTTAAGTAGTATAAATATCACATCAGTGTTGAGAGTTATACATTTAATTTACGAAATAGTTTAGTATTATTATTAGTTTATTAATACACTGTTTTCTTTAGAAATCTAATTTTTTACTGTATTCCACGTTCGAGTTCAATTTGAGTTCGAGTTACAATAGTTTAAAATGAAATTTACACTTACTCCGCACTAAAAAAATGCCTTGAAATATTATATACCATATAGTATACAATATACAATACAATAATAGCCTTAATCTGCAATAGCTACTGGAATACAGGACACTGGTACAGAGAGATAAACATTTTTCGTGTTATGATAATATCACTAGGTACTATATACTCACTACAAAATTGTATTTTTTTATCTATAGCAATGTACCCTAACGCTTAAACTGTACAGGGTCTGAACCCTAAACTCTATTACATAATAATTATTATCAATTACAATAAAAGTGTTTTTGGTTGTATTGTTGAAATCCACGATTAAAACTGATATACATACCCAACGTTATCGACGCTGATCACTCGATGCGCGACGATAGTATAAAGGTCAGTCGGATGTACAGTGTGCGCTGGAGACTGATATAATCTCAGCTCTGCTGTGAGAAGTGAAGACGGGTCGCCAGGAGTGCCTGCCACCTCAAACCACACGTGTCTGCCGTGTCCGTGACGCAATGCTCCCAAATGATGCCCTGAACACGAAACAAATTAAGGAAACTCTGAAGCAATTAATTCTAATGTTATATTTATATTTCGAGGAAAACATACAACTATTGTAATAAACGTCGAATTATTTGACTCCAGATTTATTCACTTATAATAATAAATAATCAGTCACTTATGCTAATAGTTCCGTTAAAAAAATACCATAACACATCATTATTTACAACTATAATCGTGTTCTTAATATTGTTGGTAATCATAAACCTAGTAGATGTGGTGGAAAGGATAACACCGAGCAGTGTCAGAGACTTGCGACTCCGGATATAGGTTAAAAGGTCCTCTTTGTCGACGCGCGTTTCCCTCTTTGTCCAGTATAAATCATTCCCGATAATAATTTACAACATAAATATCAAATACATCAAAAAGTCTAGTCAATAATAGAAAATATAAATCTTACGTGAATATCTGGCTCGCGTCACGCTTATATAGCAATCGATGTTAATAAACTACCCTCCTCCGTTACTAATTTTAATTGCTTTATTATTCCGTATATATTAAAGTTATTGTTAAAATCAAATAGTGAAAAATTAGGTGGTATAACAATATCTTTTAAAATGAATCACTACACTATATTAATAAATGCAGCTAAACCCTAAAACTATAAAATAATAATACGGTTCATTCAGTAACAACAATTCCATTAAAACGTTTAAATACTAGTTATATTATAAGAACTTGTGAGAATGATACATGATACAAGAACACACAGAAGAAGTGTGAGATGTCGCTGGTATCTGGCAACACGAGAGATCGATATCATATTAGTTGGTTTTTAACGATGTTTGCCACCCTACAGTCGCTACATATCCCTCTCGCCTTCACCTGCGTTCGGTTAATGCTTTTTAAGCGTTGCGCGAGGGAAGCAGTTAACTGTTTTTCACCACCAAAAAAAACAAAGACTCCTAGAAAACAAAGAGACAATTATGTTCAAAACGATCACCATACACGAGATGTAATAGCGGTGTAGTAGTAATGAAACGGGCATGAGAATATGTGGTCTCCTGTAATAAAACCGTCAGAGTTAGATACTTTTATTCGGTATATAGCATTTTGGAATCATCCAGTGTAGGTTTATTTAATTACCGCGAGGCTCATTTGCCGGCATGCCACAAACAACCGCCGATGATTTACTAATATCTCGGTAATACCGATGGGGTTTGAATAGTACTATGTAGGCGTAGTCATCATTTTACTATCCTGGTCAAAAAATCGTACAACAGCCGACATTCTTGTACCGTATCATGTGTTTCCATTTTGCAGAGACACTGGCTTAGTAATAATACTACTATATCAACTGAAATAAGTTCGAATTTGAATTGATTTGGATTTGGAGGTAAAGTATAGTGATAAAACGGTCTAAGTTAAAAATAGTGTTAAGGCTTTTTCTACACCCGCCTAGTTAACTACCACACTCAACTAAAAATCTGTTGCAAGGCTCCTGCACGTGTGCTTCGGCAAAGAGACTTAATAGCCAATCCCTTCTAGGCATAACGTATTTATCATCTTATTGCACATCAACACTTTTAACTATTCCGTATTATACTAATTATAACTAAATATTTAAATTCGCGTCTAGTACGCGTTTAAATTATTGATTCGTGCTGACCGTGGTCACGAGCCGACTAATTAGCGAGAGTATTTTGTACCGATTACCCTCATCTACTCGCCGCCTCGAGAGATTTTCCCTTACACTATACTTACACTGGATACAGTAGATTAAAATTGAGAGATTTTAATTATTTTAATTTATTAATATTATATTAGTTATATTGAAACGTTATTTATTCATTAAATTATGGCCTTATATGTACCTCGTTTTACTAAGCGTGATAGACAAATAAATCAGGTGTGGCCCAACAGGTGTTCATTGTAACATGATATTGTAATTCGATCCCTATTGCACGTGGGACCGATTATATTTTGATTTAATTGTGAAATTTACATAAAATATGTAAATTATCATATCTAGCCATTTATGACAAAATATTACGTCTTAAGAAAAGTTTATTAAATTACTTAGCCATGTAAGTATTCATGATAGCATTTCAAACGATAGATCCTTTCAACTCTGCTCTGCTTAAAGTTACTGAAAATATTTAGCTGAACTAAACTTAGAATTGATTTGAAATAGATTTTTTTATCTATATTTATATGAACATCCATTTTATAAAGCGAAAAAGTTTATTTGTTTGTTTCAAAGCGTTAATCTTGGGAATTACCAGTCGGATTTCTAAAAATATTTTGGTATTTGATAGATCAATCACTGAGAAACGCTTTAGACATTTTAACATCACCTTACATCGAATAGAAGCAAAGCTGTATTGAAAAAAGTTACATAAACAAGCTAAAATGATTAAATAATAAAAATGTATCACACGAAGTCGCGAACACAGCTAGTTATTTAGTATTATAAAGTGGAAAAGTTTATTTGTTTGAACGCTCTAATCTTAGGAACTACTGGTAGTATTTCAAAAACTATTTTGTATTTGATAGAGCAATAATTGACGAAGGCTTTAGACTATTTAAATCACGCTATCACCAATATGGGCAAAGCTGTGTTGAAAGAGGTTGTTACAAAAACGGGCAAAAATGATTAAATCAAATTTTTATTCCACGCGAACTAAGTTGCAGGCACAGCTAGTACTCGATAAATTGAAGCAGTATAACTTGCGAATTAGTAATAAAATGTAAGTATGTGTGACTGGTTTAACTATGAGAAGTTATAGAGTAAATCTGAGTAGACGACGCACTACTTAAAAGTAATTACGACATTGAAGAAAAGCCTTCGTGAAAGCTCTAGTAACATATTTTCCTCACACAAGTACTTGCGTGAATAACATTTTCATAGCAAATTTTACCCGATCTAATACACTTCTTAGCTTTAGTTGGAATAGACACATAGATTTGTAGTGTAACTAACCTTGCTTAATACTTAGCTATTTCACATATCTGGATTGAAAATCTAACTAAATAAACAGGTCATAACATTTAACAAGTAGCACCCTGTTATCATTTATAAGTTTAAACTCAAATGACACCAGGTAAGCAAAGTAAATCAAAGCACGGTTTGGCGTTAGTAAAGAATTGAGCATCCTACAACAATTGCAACCTTTATATGTAACGCCTACATACCAAACCTTAATGTTCTATAAATATTACAAAGTCCCTAGACATTCGCTTGATCCTAAATCCCAACAAAAATCATGACACATGTTTTTTTTTCGCTTTTATGAATTATGCTAAAGAACACATACTTCTTCAAAAATACTAGTAAATAAAACTATTGGTTTCATACACAAAAGTACACAATCGTATATTCTTAGTAAGTACACGTATCTTATACTGAGTTCAATATGAAATTCTGATTACGTTTGATCAACATTTTGCTGTACAAAGGTTTATTTTCTAAGTTTTGAAAGGTATGTGTATGTTTTGTAAGACACCGATCATTCTAAGTAGCTTAGATATTATTATAGGTAATATTTTACGTTACAATGAAATTATGTTCTGTTATTCTGATTAATATTAAAATATCTGTCTTACCCTATATCCTTTTCTGTACCTCTGACAACACGAAGTTTACAAAATGTCATGATGATATGTTGAGTAGCTATTAAAGCGTGAAATCATAAAAAACCAGCAGACTCATATTGACAATTATTACGATATATTATTAGTATAACGATATCGTTATACTATAACCTTTCTATTGGTATGAACGTATTACACATATATATGTAGGTTCAATTGTGTGTACATTGTACGCAATGAAATGTTAAAAGCGGAAAGCATAATTTTAAACATTTCAATTACATATAAATAATTACAAACAGCCACCCACATTAACAAAGTTCTAAAGATATCAGAAGAGTAATATATACAGAGTTATAGAATACAGTATATATAACATAGGAAGCTATTACAGGATAACAATGTTCGAACGATATCTCAGTCAACACTCTTACCACGTAATTGTTGTTCTATATATGTAATACTACTAGCTGTGCTCGCGACTTTGTTTGCGCAGAACTAAAATTTTATTAATATTTTGTCCGTTTTTGTTATTTTTGCAATACAGATTTGCTCCAATTGGTGGTAGCGGGATGTTAAATAGTCTTAAGCCTTATCAATTATTGTTTTATCAAGTACAAAAACAATTTTTGAAATCCGACAGATAGTTCTTAACATTAGCACTTTAAAACAAACAAACTTTACCGTTTATTAGTATCACTATAGATTTAAGAGTTATTATAGCAAACTTCTTATATTTAAAAATTTCGTGTCACGTTGTTTGTCCTCGATAAACTCTTAAACTACTAAACCGATTTTCAGCATATTTTGCAGTGTGTATTTGATCCAACTTCAGAGATAGGATGATACCTTTTATCTAGATAAGTGATCATAATACGATAGATGTCGCTGTAGTCGATGTGATTGACTACTCCGAAAGGCAGAACAAGGTCTGCCAGGTCAGCTAGTAAATCTATAGTAAAGTGAAAACTTGCCTTATTACATACTATTATAATCATCTTACTAGCAATACTACTTATACGTAAATGACAATTTTTTTAGTTTTCATTAGAATAACAAAAGCATTGTTTAATTGTAACATAAAATATTATATATAATAATATATCTAAGCTACTTAGATTTATCGCTGTCTAACAAAAAAAATCACTTGCCTATCAAAACTTACAAAAATAAACCATTAACTAAGTACAAAATGTTTACCAAACCCAAACAGAAGTTCATATTGGACTCAGTATTAGATACATGTACGTACTAATTAATATATAGGTATATGTTTTTATACCGTTATAGCAAAACATTCATACAAACTAATAAACATTGAAACCAATAATTTTAATAGACTAAGAATCTTTAGAAAAATATTTATTCTTTAGCATAATTTAAGATTTTTATTCTATAGAATAGGGCAGATTAAACTGAAAAACAAAAACCATCTCTTTTTCATTTGAATAAAGTTGCTTATGAGCCTACGTTTCATTTGTTGAAATAGAATAATAAATGTTTTATAAAACTTATTTCTCATTATTCTTATTGTGTTAATTAACCACAACCTGATATGCATGCTTTATAACGCCATAGAAAAATATAACATGGATTAAAGGCGCTGCATCATACAAAATTGGAATGGGGTATGTAATATTTGCGGACCTAAAATCCGAGAGCTCGTATTTTGTTACGATTATTAAATATACGATTTTAAATAATTTGAAGACGAATACATAAATATTTCACTAAAAAAATTAGCAAAATTTGCTGATGATTTTGACTAACAATTTCGTATTATATTTTTTTTAACACTATCAGAATATTTCCACAGTAAGAAGCTTTTCAAAAAATTCAAACAACAAAGTATTTAAAGATTACCAGGTATTTATAATGGCTTAGGCACTTTTATCTGTTCAAGTAGATACAATCTCTAAGCTACAATACTCTCTCTACAATACCATAATTAAGAATTTTAGTAAAGATGAATAGCGAAAACTTTTTGTTTCTTTAAATCTTAACTATTCAAGTATAGATTTTTAAGTTTTACTTTATTAACAATAGATAATAGTTATTTAGAACTAGGTTGGAATTAGTTAACAATACTTTTTCAGAAAAGGCTGACCGGAATTAGATGAAATTCTGCGTTATATGTTTATCTTCAGAAGTATTTTTAGTAAGATTGTGAGCCAATATATTACATGATACAAACATAGTATGTGCAAGTGTAATCTAATTACGTTACCTTCCTACTTTTAAGCATCATGATATACGTACATTTCGTAAATATAATAAATGGATCGAATGTGGCTGACTACCTGGAGCAACCCCACTAATTTTTACCTGTGGTCTGATGAATCACTTTTGACGATAACTAGCCGGAATGTATTTCATATTCATCGTTGAGTTCTCTACGAACATCTACGAACAATCGCGTTGGCGCCTAGCCTCTTGCCAACCTATGTAGCACTGGCAAGACGGCGCTACGCTTCCCAAGATCATTAATAGTTATACCGAAGTAGTTGTTTTTAAACATTATTAAGCACAATTGTTTACTCATTAACATTTATATTAAATTAACCAAAATCATAATTACTTTTCTTTTCTGTAAATCACTATGAGAGCAAATACCTGAATAACTGTTAATGAAAATAATTATTTTCCCTACATATTTACGTTTAACAAATAGTAATATTATTTGATTCATAGTGAAGTAGGCTAAAATTCGTTTGCAATCTTTGTTTTATTACAGACTTGATTTTACGCGCGGTTTCGCTCGCGTTAATATCGATTTTGTCAGAAAAACGGATGATGCAACAAAAAGTTTCATACAAAGTTTATGCCTCTCTTTACTTAAATTTCTATAAGTTTTTCGCGAGAAAAAGTAGCATAACTCCGTCTCCAGGGTCCCATCTACCTCTATACCAAAATTCATTACAATCGATGCAGCGGTTTAGCCGTTAACGCGTAACTAACAAACACTTCTGCATTTATAACATTAGTATTGATTAAGTTTTTTTTTTAACATTGTGGACTTTCAGTAGTCTTAGTCTAAGGTCAAATATTTTGTAATTTTCAGAATAATATATGTCGTATTTTTTTTAAGTAGGCAATTAGGCATATGATGTTTATTCTTAAGGGCTTCACCGATCTTTGTGTATATGTCGTAATTTCCAAACAGTTTTTATTCCTCGTGTGGGCTTGCTGCACTATAGACTATGCATCTGGTATCCTGTCATCTTGTATCCAAGCTATAAGGCCGTCTTGCTAATAAGTTGATCCTTTATTAATGAATACCCAGACGCGTCGTCCATGGGGAATTAAACCCATGCACAGTATAACGATATACAGACATATACCATACATACGTACATGTGTATTTATATATTTATACCCCATAGAACTCGTTATTGATTTTTATATATTGTACGACTGTTTTTAAGTATTAATTTACATAGCTTAAATCTGAAAGTAAAGCAGTCTTTTCTCCAGGGTATGTAAGCTGAGAGGGTATCAAGACGCATTGTCAACGGTGAAGCAAGCCTACAAGCAGTACAACGATTTCATTTCCTTCACAAAATCAATATACAAAATATTCAAATATGAGGCCTAGTCTAATAGTAATTATTGAGGTAAATTTTTAAAACAAAGGTTGCAAATTATTTTTTGTATCTTGACACAAAATAGGCTTACCTTAACATCAATAAGTGAGAACAATATTAATTTATTCACATCAATACTTAAAGCACTGTTAACATTAACCTAATCACCGCTATACTTTAATGAAAATAAAATGATTGTGATTTTCATTAATTATAATGTATCACTTAGATTAAAAACGACTACATTAAGGACAAAATAGGAAAAATAATATATAATTTCTTCTTACGTTTACTTTGAAAGGTCATGATAAGATCGCTCTCATCTATCGCCTGCTGTTCATCTCCACTGAGTGCCATCTCGGAACTACGTGTCGGACGTGTCTGCTCGTGTTCTTCTGCCAGTTGCTTATATACATCTAAGAGGAAACTAGGTGCTGAACGTTCCAGAAGTGGTGCTTGAGAACGTCGTGGTCTTTCTCCAAGACCGAGTAGCTCCAAAATCTCATGTTCTACGACCATTCGTTCGTGCCGCGTCATTGAATGATGTATAACAGTCTGATCAACACCATTATCGATATATAAACCGGAGAGAACGGCCTCTACCGTTACAGTAAACAATGCAAAACACGCACATCGCCACGCTAACATTACACCGGTCATGTTCGTGGTCAGTTCGCGTATTCGACTGGCGAGGTACTGAGACGCGGAGGCGCGCTGCGGTGCGGGATCAGGCGGTGACGGGTGAACCTGCCCACTCAAGGTGTGCCAGCGCCGCCGCCGGCGCCGCGTTGCGCCGCGCTCGCCACATTCCTCCCCTCTATCGCCTTATTCACTTTATTCTCTACATTAACGTAAACACAACCGTTGAGTTCAACCGGATAGACCCGTCTGCTCTCTGGTCGACTGTTAATAAGTTCATTTAAATAATCACTCTGTACGGGAGTGCAAATTACACACAATGTATGTATAAACTACGCCAATATCGTTCGTACGCTATGTTGATATGTACTTACATACTAACATACATACATATATCTATATTTTTATATTAATATTATAAAGCGTTGAAGCGATGATAGCTCAGTGGTAGTGTATAGGAACGCCGCGTCATAGGACGTGAGTTCGAATCCAACCACCTACAATGAGCTTGAGCTTTCGGTGAAGGAAACCATAGCATGGTGGTAGGGCCTTTCCTAATGCGCGCCTGGCTAGCTACCGGGTCAAGTTGAAAATCTGCCGACAAATACCAATAGGTGGGTTCCTGCAATTGCATCTGAGAGCCAGTCCCTTCAATAAAGGCCGGCAAAGCACCTGCGAGTCCCCTGGTATTGTGGGTGTCCATGGATGGCGGTGATCACTTACCATCAGGTGACACGCTTGCTCGTTTGCCGCTTATAACATAAATAAAAGCGGAAAGTTTTTTTTTTTGAACGCGTTAATCTTAAGAACTACTAGTCATATTTCCAAAACTATTTTTGTATTTGATAGAGCAATCATTGAGGAAAGCTTTAAGCGGTTTAACGTCACACTACCACCAATAAGAGCGAAGCTGTAATGAAAACAGCTGTTAGAAAAACTGGCATAAATTACTTAATTAGATATACATAAAAAACATTTGTATAATCAGATAAATGGCATAACTATAAATTATGAATACAATATTAAAGTAGGTAACCAACACCAATTGAAAAATATTCTACCTATAAAGAAAAATAAACAATTTGCTTCCAGTGACCTCTTATATAAAAAAAACTAAAGCGCCGATGGCTCAGTTGGTAATCTGTACTAGGAGGACGCGTTAGTGGACGTGGGTTCGAATCCACCTGCAATGAGCCTGCGCTTTCGGTAAAGGAAAACATAGTGAGAAAACCATAGCATTGGTAGGTTTTTTCTAATGCCCGATTAGCTAGTCGTTCAAGTTGAAGATTTGACGCCAAATTCCTATAAATATGTTCCGGCAGTTGCACTTGAGAGCCAGTCCCTCCACTAGGCTTAACGTATCCAGCATCTTGGACCTCATCGTCACTTAACATGACTTGAGATTGTAGCCATAATGATAATACTATACAATATTAAAAAATGATAAAATAAAACAAAGTTAAATATGTAGGTATTTATTATTGTAGCAAGCAAAACTATGATGATTAAAGAATGCATTAATCACTATTCATTATAACCAAGTCCCAAAAGAATTCAATTGACCAACGGATACGTCTAAACCGGGTGACCGTTTGGAATAAGCTCGATTGTGAGCCCAAGCTACAATACAGTCGCTTGGGATATTTCATCGCGTTTGTTCTGTCTAATTATTTTAATTCGTTTGCAATTGCATAGACCTACTATGTAGTTTGTTTACAAAAGCTTTTTGAAAAACTTTTTACGGAGGCAAATTTCAACCAAATTTTTAATAATATTTTTATTTTTTTATTTCGTATATTCATGTATTCGTATCTTCTTGATTACTATTGTTCACGCATAATAAAACAACTTATCATATTTCTTATTTTTATGAATTGTATTCCTAGTATCTACAGAAATTAAGTTAACCAATATATATACAATCACACAACACTATCATCCATCGTCTATTCGAACGTATTTTAAAGGTTGAAGGTAAATAAATAACAAACTAGAATTTTTTTGAAGTAAACCGTCGTTTATTATGAATATATACTATATTTACTTAACGTATTTTTCCATGAATTTCTTATGAAATTCCGATCTTAATGAGTCATTGATAAATGTGTTTGTCTTTTTGTCTGGTTCTGAGCGTGCACAATTTTTGAAAACAACATCATCATCCCATCGCCTTTTTACCTATAAACAATTAAATTACTTTGTAAATTAAATTATTTTGCTTTATATATCTTTATTAATTTTTTTGATTGTATTAAAAATTCATTAAACTTCCACATTTTACATTTTTATAAACGTATGAACGTATGATTATTAAAAAAACATGAATTGAATAATTATTTTATTAGAAATAACTTTCTAAAACAACTGTGTTTTTACAAAAATTACAACTATACAGATGAATTAAAAAAGCAAGAATCTATTTAAATACTAAATTTCTTTCACATTGTCAGAGGCGTTTACGAAATATACTAAATGCATATACATATATACAAGAATTGTTTACTCAATAGTATTAGATAGATAGATACAGCAGAAAAGTGGGTTTGTTTGTTTGAGCGCGCTAATCTTAGAAAGTGCCAGACTAATTTAAAAAATTTTGTTTTTTTAAACATTTCAACAAAATCAACAATAAAAAAAAATACAAGAAGGCTTTAATCTATTTCACAATAACAACAAGGCTGTATTGAAACAAGTTACACAAACGGAGTATAAATATTAAATCAAATTTTAGTTCCACATGGACGAAGTCGCGGACGCAGCTAATATTAATATAAAACAATGATACAACAAAATATACGCAATGATAAATCTTTTATTACCTTTAGTTCATTTTTTTGGGAGGCAGATGAATAGTTCAATAGTGGATTCCCGGACAATATATTTTCCATGCGAATCCTTTCCTCTTCTTGTTTTTTTTCTGCATCCTAAAAAATGAAGATATTTATAATAATATTATAGATATTATAGAACTACCGAGATAACTTGGTAGAAGAGTGATAGTTAACTTTATTACCATGCTTTACTTACATCACCAATATGTGAAGTTATTAGAAGACTAATAACTGCCATTCAGATTTTTCCATCCTATACAATGAAATTATACTACGATAAGACTAAAGGTTGCCGCACACGGGCCACCGGCTACAATCACAAAACGCCGCCACCGACATATTTCCTGTAGTTTTCATACATTTAATATGGACTCGGCACACATGGTTGGTGCTAGTGGCGGCCACACGCTACAAATAGTCGCTGTGTGAAATGTATGACAACTACAGGAAATATGCCAGTGACGGCGATTTGTGTAACTTGTGTTGCGTAATTTCATTCAAGTAATAGTTTTTATTTTTTTATGATCTAAAACTCTGAACTCACCTTTGAATTTAACAAAAATGACAAACTTCTCTCTACATATTTTTGTCTCTTAAATTATTAGGTACTTAGAATCAATACCTAATATTTAAGATAGTTTTCCAAAATCTTAGATGATATCATATTTGCCCAATTATATCTATTTTAAAAACAATAATATGATAAACATTCTTAAACTGTCTTATTACTTACTTTTTTTGCTTGCTCAATTGCTCTTTCCTTCCTAATTTTGTTCAATTCAGCTAATAAAGCAGCTGTATCATCATCTGAATCATCTGAATCTGACGAATCACCCTCAAGAGGATCATCTGCATCTAAGCTTGCTGCTGGTACTTGGTCTATTTTAGGTCTTTTGGTTGAGGGTTCATTTTGTCTTCTTGCACCTGGTACTTTAATATCTTTCTCTCTGTCATCTAAATCCTTGCGAAAATCTCTTGAGCGTAATTCTTCAGTCGTACCTTGTCCTTGTTCTCTGCAATAACAATAATGAATTAAAACATCGCTATTTTTGATGATTATAATGGAACAGATTACATCATATATATAAATACCCACAAAACATAACATTTAACTTTTATTTCATAATATTTTAACATGAATATAATAACAAATATATACCCTGTCCAAAACAAAAAGATGAAATTTGGTAAACAGCACTTTTCACACATTTCACTTTACACAAGAAAAGTACATACAAGTACAGTATAGTACAAATAATCTGTTATCTTATTTGTAATTATAGACAGCATTTGCTTGTATATTACAACATAATTAGCCTAATTAATAAAGCTACTAGTGAACCTAATAGGCAGTTGATGTTCTGCTACAGATCTCAGTAACAAAAAGTATTTAAAAATGCATAAAAAGGATTATATGTTTTTGTTTTGACTTAACTAATACAAAAAACAATAAAATGAAAAAAAAATATAGATAAATTATTTTTGTTTAGATATCTGACCACACAAGCAACCAAAAAAAAAAACAAAGTATGTGAAAGTGTTTAGAAAGAAATGAAAAGTGAACATGTGCTCACTGTAATTTTACAAAAATAGTATGGAGCTTATAAAGGAAAATTACTATCTGTAGTTCTACTACTTTGCACTTCCACTTGGAATTGCCTGCTCTCATTCATAGAGTCAACCTCGATCTTCGTATGCTCCATGACAAAGCCAAACCATGTGTAAATGATTCTGATACATGCCCATAGTTGGTTCAATCATCAGCCAACATTGATTCAACTGATGATGGTAGCAGCCAAATGATTCCAGACAGAAGTGCTAAATAATATACACTTTAACATTTAATGATTGATTTCCACAAAGTAACACCTTCATCAATCAAATATCTGTAGTTCTGTCAACATTATGATTTATTTCAATTATAGTCCAACCTGCTATAGCAATATGTTTTTTTTTTGGTAAAATGATTTATTCCTGCACTAAAGTATATGTGAACAACTAGTACACATTATATAATTAAGTTGTTCATGAAAACAGCTACTTATGCAACATTTGCAATAATGTTAAGGATAATAATTCTGTTAAAAAATTATTATTTATTTGGTATTTATTTGAATATACACAGTTTAACATTACTTTTTACCATTTTGCTTCCATCTGAATCTACTTTACAATATCCTGAGATTATGACACTTTACTAATTTTTACCATACCTATATAATTATTTTAGATAATAGCGCATAAATATAATTAATATTTTAAAATGCTATTCTACAAAGCAATAGAGTATCCAAAAACTGACAGACTATTATACAAACTGTATTGTGCATGTATCAAATTACATTTGTAATTAAAATCAACAATAACATCTAAATCTTACATAGTGTAAGTCAATCAATTTGGTTTCTAACATTATTAAGTTGAAATATGATTTCACATTATTTATGGCACATATGTGATAGGAAGAAAGAATACAGAATCAAAATCAAAAAGTACAAAAACTGTTTTCATTTTACTGGCATGGAGAAGTGGGATCTCATGTATTTTATACAATAATTCAGAGCCCACAGTTATTTATAACTAACCTCATAAGTTCTGGAATCCTAACATAGGTTAGTAATATTTAAGACTATTATGTATGAAATGTTTTTTTTTATATAGTTAAGGTTTAGCATTTTGGCCATAATCTACCTGATCTTAAGTGACAATATGACCCAAGTTGGTAGACATGCTACTCCTGTGACGGAAATGGCTCTCAAATGCAACTACCGGAACACACCTGCTGGTATTTGGCGGTAGATTTTTAACTTGAGGGTGGTTGCTAGCCAGGCGGGGATTAGAAAAAGCCCTACAACCATGCTTTGGTTTCCTCACAATGTTTTCCTTCACCGAAAGCTCAAGCTCATTGTAGGTGGAGTCGAACTCACATACTTTGACGCGAAGGCATACACACAACCACTGAGCTATCATTGCTTCACTGTGTTCATGTTAACTCACTTCATTAAATCAATCTCTTAAGAACTGAATTGAAACAAAATTGTTTTATAAGCCTTTTGCCAACCACACTCTTAATATCAACATAGTATAATGAGGTATAATGATACATATTCAAATGAATACAAATATTTTTGTTAATTAATTTAATGGTAACATATACATTTATAAATATACTAGCTGATAAATATGATAGAAAGTATTCTATCTCTCAAGTTGGATCAAACTGCACAGTGCAATTAAACACCATCAGCACTTGCTAAGTGGAACAATTTGATTGCTGTGTAGACAGTTACGCAGTTGCAAGATAGTCTTTTCTAGTGCACATTTCAAAATAATAATCATTGATTTATAAACACAAAAAAAAGATAAGTCACTAAAATTAAGAACTTACCTATACTTCAACTTTGTATGACCTGGAAGATCTCTACTAGAGTATTGTCTAGATATAGCACTCAAGTCTTTTTCACCACGACCTTGGCCACCCCTGGCAGGATCAAAGGTAGGTCTAGCTGCTGTGGTCATCTTTTTTGTTTGTAATCACTACACAAATATTAAGAATACCCAGCACTCGTTTCTAATAAAAACTTGTATCCTAAATATTACATGCAAGAAACCACAATAAACATAGCTTATATATCACGAACATAGATAATATACTTTACATCTGTATACAATATACTTAGGATATCTAAGACCAACTGAAAATTTTAGAACTATAATTCTTGTAGTTTACAGAAAAAACTTCAATATCTTTACAGTTTTCTATAATGGAATGACAAATTATTATTTTCTATACAATATACTCACAGATAACATACTATTCAGCATATGGTATATTAATTTAGGAGTACGTAGATTGATAGGTATACTCTGTGTTATCTATGAATGCGTTCGAAATAGCGATCACAACGCACCAAACATGCCTTCAGCCGTTCCACAAGATGACCGCAGTCGCTGTGGAAACGGCGAACACGCCACTGAAGACTGATTGTGACGTCACTAAATCAAGTGTAATGGAAAAACCGCGGTCGTAGGACGATCTTATCACCACCAGAGATGTAAAAATCAATAAAAATAGCGTACCTGTATGTATTTATTACTATAACAAACAGTACTCGTTATTATAGTATCGTTACGTCACGAGCTATTTTTAATATATAACAAAGAACATCGCATCGAGTCCTGTTGCGTATACTTTGTATATTCAGTACGAAAATACGAATACATAGGTGTAACGAAATGCATTTGTAAGTAACGTTTCAGTACTCTGTACTAGATTAGAACTACCAGTTACTACGTAACGAATATATACAACTCGTTACAGCTCTAGTCGCCACAGGTCTGGAACGCACCCTGTAATATACAAATTTACTCTCTGAAAGTTGTATAATATTCAGGAACCAGTAAAAAATAATAATACAGTAGAACGTTGTTTATAAGTCGAACGTCAAGGATGACGCCAAAAAATTCGAGTTATAGAGTTTTCAACTTATAGAGAATGGAGGTTTTGATGTTTGAAGCGAAGGGAACAAAATATTTTTTCGAGATTAGGAAGTTTTCAACTTATCAATGTTCGACTTAACGTGGTTCTACTGTATTAACAATCAGAGACCTTCACAACTTTTATTTTTCTTGTGATCACTAGTGTTCACTGTTCCAAATTTCAATTCTAACATTTTCTTGTGCTTAAATTAAGAATTTGTTGGTGCTGCAGTCGTGGTCAGTCATGTAGTGTTTTATTTTATTTTATATCCAAATTTGTATTTACTTTATATTGTGTAATATAACACTTTACATAATATTGCCTGCTTAATGTATTCAAGAAATGTGGATCAGTAATTATAAGATGGAAAATAAATTCTGCAATATCACAACTGACTGGATTTAATGACAATACTATCACTGATAATTGGGTTACTGAAATATAGTACTACCTATTTAATAATAACAGTAGTGATCTTCGACAACGAGGATTAGTTGCCAAATTAAGGTAAAAATTAGGAAGAATAAAAAATATTTCCTTATATTTTCCACAGTGCTACAGAACAAATCACAGAATAATAATATACCTAGGGTAACGAATAAATACATACTTTGTATCTCCGGTTGTGAGTGCCATATAAGTATTTTTTTGATATGTCCGTCCTGCAGCCTGGCAACACTAATAATTTAATGTGCTGTCTGCGTAAAAGACTTGTGTTTTGTATCTACTGGCTGTAATATAATGCGTGATCGAGACGAGTAATTAATAATTGATAAGGATTATTATAAGTATTAGGATTTCAGAAAAACTGTATTGATTATTATTTTGTTAAATTTTTTCTAGTATCCAAGGTATGTATAATGTTACTACTCTTAAGTGTTCGAACATAACACATTTCCGCCAACAAACCGCTTGTTGATACGCCATTTTGTCTTATTTTTGGGTACGATAAATTGTGAATCGTGAGCATATCAGATTAACATGTTTTCAGTGGTTATTAATGAATATTATAGGATAATTAAAATAGCCTAACAAATAGAACTTTAAAAGGAAAACTAATTTTTATTTGAGTATATTAAGTAGACAAATTATAACCTACTATTTTGTAATTTGCGTAAAAACACTACTTGTTATTTTTTGTAGTGTAAAGTTATATTAAAATGTCCAGAAACCAATGAACAATTCAGTATACTACCTTATGAGCGGATTATCATATGAAATATTTTGTAGTAATCTCAATTGTCTATGTAATTTTTTGCTTTCTTCTAGAATGGCTGAAGATTTTGATGTAGAGGCTATGCTGGAAGCACCCTATAATAAATTTGTAAGTATTCGTTATTGTTTATTATTCTATAATGCCCTACAAAAATCTGCTATTGATAGATATACTCAGCTGTTAAGTAAAGTGAACACTAATACTGTAGTTGTGACATTTTCAAATTTATTACTTTTCATATACTAAATAAATGATAAATTCTGAGTAAACATAATATGTAATTTATACAGGCCATACTTTATCGTAATTCAATTATAATTTTAAAATTTGTCACAACTTAAGATTAACTTTTATATTCAAAATATATTAATAAATTATTATAGAATATATATAAAGTATATTTTAGATGATGCATGTACAACTGTTTATTTCTGTCTACAATTAAATTTTAAATATAGGACCAACTGTATTCATAGATGTTTTTATATTCCATAAAGAACTTATTAGAAAAATTACAATAATACTTAATTAAAACAATTGTACAGTTGACTAATAATGTTAGTTATAATCTATGGATATTATCAGTATTTTATACATAATGACCAAATGTCAAATGTTTTAAATTAAAAACATCTTTGAATATCAGAAGGTAAAAGTTATAAAATAAAATTACATTTGAGAATCATTTCTTGTATTTATAGAACTTTGTGGTAATAGTCCAGCATACTTCACCAACCTGAACAGACAGAGAGGTATCCACTATACTACTTACATAATATTTTTTTTATTAATTTAAATGTTTACACTTTTTAAATATTCTGTATAAACTGCTATAAATGTCACATTAGAAACAATATATTTCAAAGGTCCATGAGCTGATGGGTCATAAATCTTTTGCAGAAGTATCCCTGTGTGATGTTAGCGCTGTGTGCATCCTTTGTCAGTGGTTTTTAAACGGTAAGTGTAGATTGAGGCGACACAACTGACTACCATGACTCGGATGAACGCCGGCTGTTACATATATCAGTTCTTCCTAGGCAAAGTAAACATTGTCTGCATTTGCCTTATTTCAACAGTTTGTGTTGAAATTAAAATTGTTGAAATATTGCAGATGCCTGTCATATAACTATTATGAATTTACTAATGGAGTTTTTATTTATTCACTCGGCGTGTGTTGCTGTGGCGCTGCTTCTACCTTGTGCTTTGTGTGACAGGATAATACTTCCTCTTCAAAGCAACGACTGGACAAGAACTCTGATAAGCACAAAGAAAAGGAAAGAGATAGCAGTCGAAGGTGAAAAATATTGCAATCATTTAAAATATATACAACAAAATTTTAAGTTTACTATGAAAAATTCAGTTTATCTCTTGTATGCACCACAATGATTTCCTAATACTTCTTAGTATAAATGTAAAATACTCAGTCAGCCATGCTAGGTCACTATAATCATATAATACACTCTTTTCAAATATCATTCTTTCATTTATCATAAGTTAACAAGACTTGTAGTTAAGGGAATTATTAAATATAAAATTAAAACCAAGTATGTGTAACTATATTCAAATGCCAGGGTTTCAATAAAATAATTAAAATAGGCAGAAATGTTCTTAAATCTTTAAGTGATGTATTGGTAATATCAGACACAAATTATGAATATCCTAAACATTAATTTAAAGTAAAATGCTTTTTACAGTTTAAGAGTGGTGATTTATTAAAATTAATTTTTCAAACATGTATTCCCAAAATTTTCCTCTGTAGGGGTTCATTATCATCTTCCAGAAAAGGTATATTCACTGAAGTAAGGAAGAATTAGGGAAGAAGGGACTGTTCATAAAATATGTTCGCACTTATGGGGGGACAGGTTTTTTTTTATATTTAAGATTTAGTGTTATGGCCATAATCTCACCTGATCTTAAGTGACGATATGGCCCAAGTTGGTAACACGCTAAACCTGTGGAGGAACTGGCTCTCAAGTGCATTTGTCAAGTGCTGCTACCGGAACACACCTATTGGTATTTGGGAGTGCATTTTCAACTTGAGTGTGGTAGCTAGCCAGGCAGGCATTAGAAAAAACCCTACCACGAAGCTATGGTTTCCTCACGATTTTTTCCGTCACCAAAAGCTCAAACTCATTGTAGGTGGTTGGATTAGAAATCACGTCCAATGACGCGGCGATCATACACACTACCACTGAACTATCATCGCTGTAACTATATTATTATATTTTGTGTAAAGCAATCATTGAGGAAGGCTTTAGGCACTAAGCTAAGGCTAAGGCTAAGCTATTCGCACAAGATTGTATCAGAGTATATGAATAAACATTAAAATTTTGCATTGCATACTCTATGCATTCATTCTTTGTTTTTATTCATTTCCAAAATTTTCAGAAGAAGCAGGTCAAGAGACAAAAGAAGATCACGAGATAGAGACACACGACGTTCAAGAGATAGAGATGACAGGAAAAATAAAGAACGTGAAAGGGATCGAGAACGTCGAGATCGAGATAAAGATCGCGGACACAAAGACAGAGACCGTGAAAGAGAAAAAGACCGTGAAAGAGAAAAAGATCGTGAACGAGATAAAGATAAAGGACGCAGCAAAGATAAAGAACGTAGTCTAGAAAGAGACCGTAGTCGTGATAGACATGTCCATAAAAAAGATAAGAGTTTGGAAAAAGAACCCCATAAAGAATACCGTTCTAAATCTAGAGGTCCTGAACCAAAACTAGAGGATTTACCACCGGAAGAAAGAGATTTACGTACAGTGTTTTGTATGCAATTATCTCAAAGAATTCGAGCAAAAGATCTAGAAGAATTTTTCTCTTCTGTTGGTAAAGTGAGAGATGTACGAATGATAACATGTAACAAGACTAGAAGATTTAAGGGCATTGCTTATATTGAATTCAAAGATGCAGAATCTGTACCATTGGTGAGTATAATCTGGTCATCCGGTGGCAGTATTATAAAATTCAATTACTATTTTAATTAATAACATTTTTATGTGTATAAGTAGTTGGAAAATATCAGATTACCTTAATGTAATTTCTACTTTATATTTATTAATGGTATGTTTGACAGGCATTGGGACTAACTGGACAGAAATTACTTGGAGTTCCAATCATTGTTCAACATACACAGGCAGAAAAGAATAGAGTAGGAAACACATTGCCAAACTTAGCACCAAAAACTAGTAATGGACCAACTAGACTTTATGTTGGTTCTCTTCATTTCAATATTACAGAAGACATGTTACGAGGAATATTTGAACCCTTTGGAAAAATTGATCATATACAATTAATGACTGATCCAGACACAGGAAAAAGTAAAGGCTATGGATTTTTGACGGTTAGTATACAATTATCATATGAATGATATTTCATTATTCTTAAGTAGAAAAAAACTATTCATATCTCATCTTATTTCAGTTCCATCATGCCGCAGATGCAAAAAAAGCCATGGAACAACTGAATGGTTTTGAATTAGCCGGACGACCTATGAAAGTAGGAAATGTGACAGAGCGTACAGATGGTGGCTCTAGCACTCGTTTTGATGCAGATGAATTGGACCGAGCAGGCATTGATTTGGGAGCAACTGGCCGTTTGCAGTTGATGTTTAAGCTAGCAGAGGGCACAGGCTTACAAGTAAGTTCTTCTTTCATTAATTTATTATTGTAGAATTAGTACTGTCTTTACTTATTTTATTGTAAAATATTGCACACTTTTTTACTGACATTTTATCTATATTATTTTTGTTTTAATTAGATCCCTCCTGCTGCAGCATCAGTCTTGATGGGAAGTGGTTCTGCGTTAGTAACTCCACAACCACAAGTGGCACCTCCAATAGCTACACAATGTTTTATGCTTAATAACATGTTTGACCCAGCTTCGTGAGTATTTGAATATTATAATTAACACTTTCTACAAACTTATAACATAGTTTTTATATGGTATGTATCTAATAGCACTTTAAATTTGATAAAAATAGCTATAAAGTAGTATATTAGGACTTTAAAAAATGAATGCATATAAAATTTTATATTATTACTGTTATAAACATGAAACAAATTTAGAAATTATGTACATATATCTGTTTGTTTTCACAAGTGCAAGTAACTTAACCCACCACCTCACTACCTCTGACCACCTCACACACATATCATACATTTCTGGAACACTTGGTCCGTGTATGGGTTAATTTTGAAACAAAGCATATTTATAGTGGAAACCATTATTTTTATAGTTTATTCAATTAATTTTAAAGCAAAATATTTAAAATGTGACATATTATTTTTAAACTGTGTTTATATATTCCCGTTTTTGTTTGTCAGATGCACACATATTTAGTAACAAGGACCACATGCCCGAGCTTTAGTGAAGGTTCGTTTTGTAGCGACTGGTGTTATAAAAACGACAAAGTTTTCATCGAGTTTTAGCAAATACGAAGACCGATAATTTCGGTTTCAGTAAAATCATCAACAACTTACTTTAGTTCAATCGGCCAAACTTCGTCACTGTCATTTAGTAACAATTGAGCACTTTACAGCTCTATGTCAGAACTTCAGTGGGAACATGCCACAAACATTATTCGACCAATAATGTGGCCATACCACCGTTCAATGAACTATGATTTATAATTTAATTTTTGTATTATAACAATATTACATTTTTCATTTTAGTGAAATTAACCCAAGTTGGGATATTGAAATCAGGGATGATGTCATCAGTGAATGTAACAAACATGGTGGAGTGTTACATGTTTATGTAGACAAAGCATCACCTCAAGGGAATGTGTATTGCAAATGCCCTACAATAGCCACTGCAGTAGCATCAGTGAATAGTCTACACGGAAGGTGGTTCGCCGGTCGTGTCATCACTGCAGCATATGTACCACTCGTTAACTACCATTCTTTATTCCCAGATGCAATGACCGCCCTCACATTATTATTACCTACGCGTCAAAGATAACTTCTCATTATGCAGATATGAGTACAATTTGCATGCAAATACTTTAGTGATATATGAAAAACTTGAGCGTCTACTTTTTTGTATTAAATATATTATCCAGCAATATCTTAAATAAAAACCTTAAAATAAAAACATTTTTTATTTATGTGTAAGTTGAGATTTTTTATTGATCTTGATTACTAAACGAATATGTAATGAATTAGTATATATATATAATAAAATCCTTATTTTCTGTACTTACATGTGCCTCACTTGAAAACTTAACATAAATGTAGTTTGAATGACATGAATATATGAAGTATGACTAATTGGTATAAATGTTTCACAGTAACGACGAAACTACGTCGACAAATGTGCTGGCACTTCACTTGTAAGAAAAGCCGATTATGTACTTGACAATTTAAGATATTATTATTAATTAACAAGTTATTTGTTGAGCTACATCACAGCTCTTATCCAGTCGATCTCTAACGCAGCAGGTCCTTTTTGTTTAACAGGTTGATAAACTCCTCCATACATCTGTATACCAATGCTGGTGATCTGAGATACATCAAGAGTTTCATTATTATTTACTCTTTTCCCTCTATAATATGCTTTAAATTCAGTAAACTTTAAATCTCTAATTGCAAATTCGTCTTTAGGTGCCTGGAAAAAAATTACTAAGTAAATATAATGTAAATTTATACTAAAATGACTTATGCGAATGATAGCTTAAGAGCGTTTTCATGGTCAATTAAATAATCAACTAGGCTTATTAGATATGTACCTGGAAATATTGTTCAAATGAATAATTCGGTTCATCATTTAATCCTTTATGTCTTAAAATTACTTTGAATCCATTATTTAGACCTTGACCTCGACATTGCATTTGTAATTTTGTATAACCAGTTAAGTTATATGTCTTTAGGGCTCTAATACCAGCAAATCCAGCTCCGTTCAATTGCGGGTTCAATAAAGCAAAGAAGATGGCCCTTCTGAATCCAATATTCTTGTGTATTACAAGCAAAGCTTTAGACATACCCACATCACGTACTGTATCTGACTGTTCTTGCCACGCGTCTACATCGTCACTTTTTGTAAAATCAAATAAATATCGTTCTTCAGAAATCGAACTGCAAAAGACGAAACAGCTGCAGTAGAAACAAGTTATTATAGCTTAAAATGAATACTATTTATTTTAAAATTAAAGGATGCATATTGTTGTCGATTTTAATTAATATTATAATAACAATTTCTGCAACTTTAAAATCTATGCCGCTCTAACAGATAATCTTTTAGTATTGGAGGTATTGGAAGGTATTTAAGTTAGGCTTAAAGGACGTGTATCCTCACAAACCTTAATGATAGAAAAACGAACCTGATATTTTATCACCGACCAGTGAACAATGTTAAATATCTATATAATATGTATTCTCTTAGTGCCTATATAATATATATATATATATAACTATAAGACAAAATAAACAATTATTTGTGACCTAATTAAGCGACAACGTCTGCCATTTTGTTATTGTCACCTAAGATCACGTAACAATGTAGCCATATTAGTTTTTTTATTTGATATTAACGAAAACGATTGTTTCTCTTGACGTACATTATTGCAATAACTACACTAAAGCAGTGGAATTACCTATAGGTACCCACTTTATAATCATACAGCTTACTAGAATTGTAAACTTATATATTAATGATACGTACCTTTACAGGTTTTAAAATAATTTTACAATCAATGTTATAATGGTAAACAATTAAGACTAATTTTCGTTGAAATTTACCTGCATTTTATTTTTTCTGTAATACACTCTAAAATTACAGACTCTGTTCGTGTATTCTCCATTTACCTAAATAATTAAAGGAATTAGACAAACTAAAAGCTATATATATTTAAAGTATTTGAGTATATCGTAGACACAGTTACAAAGCAACATAATACCTGCAGATTTCGTTTAAAAACACTAACGTCATGTCGCGTCATTTACATAGTACGTGTTAGTCTTTATTATGCTGTGCGTCCATCTGAGGACAATCGAATCAAACCGAATCGCATCGTTAGTTCATCGAAGTAGGTAGTTGTACACAAAGTACAAACAGAATTATGACCACTTTTTTCTTTCTTTCTAGATTCTGTTTCGATTTTATATTTCTATTTCGGGATTCTACTAAATTTTTTACTGATTTCTACTAAGCCTACTAACATCTAAATTATAAGGCTATAATGTTTCTATCATACATTGTCAACAATTTTTAATAAATAAAAAACATACACCTTTGAGTATTTTTAATTACTTTAAGCAACACACACAGGTACTTAAATATTGATTTAAATATAATTTCCCTTTTTTATATTCTTGTTAATGTTGAATACAACTATGTTGTCAATTTATTATTAGGTATTTCATACTTTATGAAAATGTAGTAAATTATACTTAAGTAAACCTACGAATAAAGTAGAAAACTACTAAAAGTTGGTAACCTATTCAAACGCGTCAGCGCGCTTCCGCGTACCCGCTAGAGGTGTAAAAATAGCGTACACGTATGATTTCGTTACTAGAAAAATCTTTACTCGTTACTATCGTATCCTTACATTACTCGTAACTTTCGATACCTAACAAAGAGCATCGCTGCTAGTCGTGTTGTGTACGGTGTGACATTGACATAGCAAAGTTCTCGCTTTGTACATTCAGTACGAAAATACGAAAACATGCGAGTAATAAAATGCATTCTTGAGTAACGTTCCATTACTAAATGGTATCGAATCGGTTATCGATTCGGCGCGCTTTGACGCGTCGCTAATGGATGCACTTTCATAGTAAATGTATATATAGTAACAGAGTTTCTGCGATTCGATTCTACCATTCTAATCGACTCGGCGGAGCGGAACTAGTGGACGCGGGACATTAATGTAGTGGAAGTCTTTATAAATTATTACTCTAACCGGTTTTAACATTATTTTATTATTGTTACAACGTAAACATGAACGGTACAAAAATTGTATCATAGCTTCATCTTAATACATTTTGGACGCCTATTTTTAGTAACATCAGTTTTTCACACGAAAACCTTTATTTTATTGGTAGACTTATGTTGTTCTTTTATTGACACATGAATCGTGTACTTGCTTATAAAGAATTTCTCGAAATCTTAAAATATAAATAAAAGTACTATAGAACAATATATTTATTACTATAATAAGAACAAAAATTATTGTATCACCTACCTATATATATGTTCAAATATTACCTACGCAAGAATATATTTGATTATTCTCCCCATAGGTTATACTTATATAACTAAGAATTCTCCCGTAGTCGAATAATTATAGTCAAAAACTATTTTTTAATTTATTATTAGTCACAATATTAGCTTAAAAATATTCAGTATGCATGTACTGTAACTTAATCTTTTTATTTAAATTAAATATATCATTACCTGTTATTCTCGACAGCTCCCATAATATTAAACAACAGGAATGCAATGCAAATTGTTTGGTTATTATACATTACTACTAGGTACTATACGTCTGACTTCAATACTACACAGCCTCCTTAATAAATGTTTCTATTGCCAAACATTAACTTGAATGTTCATTTGAATTATTATGAATAGTAATAAGAACATTTGTCACTGTTATCATGTTATTGACGTTTCTCTTCTATCTGAAGTCAACATATGAACCTAAGTTATCAGTATTTATACAATGTTCTATACCATGAAACAGCTGATAATTTTAATGAGTAATTAATTAAATACATTATATAACATAATAATCCTATTTAATGTAACCTACTTCCATCTTTAATTAGAAAAATAAAACATAATTTTGCCTTTATTGATTTATTCATTTAAAATAACAATTACTTTCCACCACCAGTACTAACATTATGTTTTAAAAACCCAATATTCCTTAAATATCTTACAATAAAAGGTGTAGCAGTTAATGTCATTCCAATTCTTAGTGGAGCAAATAATTTGTGAACCCCATATGCAATGACAAAAGCTCCAGCATTAGATCCTGCAGCTTTCAAAACTGTTCCTTCACTTATATTGAAGTATTTTAACAAGGCTACTAGATCTACTCCACTGAAAATAACAACAAAATTAGTCATTACAGTGTTTATAGAAAAAGAATTATGATTATCATTCAAACAAAAACTATACTCATTAATAAAAGTGGTGATATTTTTTATATCGGGTTGGTAGTAAACCAGGAAATATCAAAGAATGCTCTATGGTCAATTAAATGTTTGCTTAGCAGTTCAACCTTTTTTATTTAATAATGCATTATAAATAAATTTCATTAAAAGTAATCTGATTCATTGTTAAGATTTTATTGTGTATACTTATATTATAAAGAGGAAAGATTTGTATTTTTGTTTGTAATGAATAAACTCAAAAACTACAGGATCAATTTCAAAAATTCTTTCACCATTAGAATGCTATATTATCCCTGAGTAGCAGAGGTTTTAAATTAGTTTAATAATTTTCAGTTTCATGCGAACAAAGTTACAGGCACAGCTAGTCATCTATAAATTATTGGAGACTAGATTTTATCTATGGCTGCACTCTCATTAATATTGATTTCGTTAAAAAAAACGAATGATGGAATAAAAATTAACATACATAGTTTATCCCTGTCCTTGTCCCACTTCTAATAAGTTATTCATTTTAATTTTCGAGAGAAAATGTAGCCTATACCAAAATTCAAACAAACCCACTTTTGCATTTATGATATTAGTTGGAGATAAGGCTCTGAGTAGTATTGGTGGACTAGAGTTAGTGATAGGAAAGTTAAGGTAAGGTAGATAAAAGGCCATCATCATTTATAATGTGCAAGTTTTTTCATTCAAGATATCAATGGTATTGATGAATGCTGATGTAGAAGCAATAAAAAAACTATTTTAAAAAACATTGTTTATAAAAATATCTGATAGTAATTACAGAATAAAGAGTGTGTAGTTATATGTATATACAGGTTAATATCTTTTCCACTCAAGATAATGTTTATATGGATAACTTTTAACTTTTTCTAAATGTTAAAATTTTTCATTTATTTATAAACATTTAAATTTGATAGAAAGATAAGGTAAGAAGTTAGATAGCTACAATAATGAATGATTTCATCAAAATGTATCTTGGGTAGTGCAATGTATCAACAATGCTGTGCTACAACTCACAAAACACCCACACAATTGATATATATCAATCACAAAGTTGAGCACTCTTCATTTTAAAAAACATGCTAAGGCTATAAGGAAAATATACAATAAATACTTTTAAAGGAATATTTCATGTACAAGACAATTAGAGTTAACATGGTTCACTACAACAGCAAATAATCATAGTTAATAGTAAAAAGTATAATTGTCTACTTAAATTAATATTAATGATTGCAAGGACATTTAAAGTTTGACATACCTAGACACAAGGAGATAACATCCACCTAGTGAAAGTAATGAAATGCTGACATGAAAAACGATTACTGTTGCACCATACTCTTTCACAGCTTTTTTCAATTTTTCTTTAGTAGTCATAGATTTTTGATCTGTACTCATGTATCTAGTGCTGACAGCTATGCTTTGGAGAATTAATAGATTAAATTAAATTTATAGCATGGAAAATTACTTAAAAACATTAATTGTTAAAGTCAACATATGACTATTAATAACCAGTTTATATTAAATAAAAAATAATAAGTTTTTGCCCTTTCCTATAACCTTCATATAATACCTTTTACATTTTACAGATGAATGACTGCTGAAGGTGATATCAACAAGTTAATAATATGTTAATGTGTAAACAATGTCAATGTAATCAAAAAATATTAGCCATTATTAGATGGAGAATGATATTGAAAAACAGAAATTAAACAGTGATACATACCTCTGCTCATAAGTTTGGATCGATACTCATTTCTGAGTGTCAAATAATGAGCACTATGCAGATGATCTGATAAGTACTTGTGTCCCTGACCCCACTGGGAACCCGGCATGTTAAGGTGCGTGTGGTTCCCACTGAATGGGCTAGGAACATTAGTTTGCATTATAGAAGATAGACTGACAGCACCACAGCAATCATATTTGTTCATATGTGGGTCAACTTGGGATGTGACATCGATTTTTGATAACATGTATTGTTTTCCATAAAAGGAATTTATAACTGGTCCTGATATATCTCTATCTCTCGATGGAGAAAATCTTCCCATTTCAGACGAATTTATATCAACCACATTTGTAGGTAACTTTAATGCTATAGCTTGAGGATATTTCAATCGCAATGATATATGTATTTCTTTCCACATCAAATTAGGACCTGTATAAAATTATATATACCGTTAGTAAGTAATCATTTAATTAAAATGCGAAGTAATGTCTTGGTATTGAACTAAGAATTCTACTATTAAAGATGAAAAATATATTTCTGATTATCCTTACCAGAAATATGAAAGTTACATTTTGAGAAAATTTTATGCATTTTAACAAAAGTGCACCGAAATCAAATTATGTAAATATTAAATCCACAGACTATCGGATATGGAGGTAGCTCTGACTCAACTTTGACTGAAATCCGCGCCACCACTCAAGTAGGATAGACGCGGCGCTGCAAGCGTATAATGTAAAGTTGCCACGGTATAAGATCATTAACCGCAATTTCGCAAATGCAAGTCAAATATTATTACGACTATCATATTATTGAAGCGATGATGGTTTAGTTGCTAGTGTGTACAGATGTCGGATGAATGAACGTGATTTCGAATTGTTGCATTATGGCTGAACTTTCATGAATGAATATATCGTGATAAAACCACAGCATGGTGATAGGGCTTTTTCTAATACCCGACTATCTAGCTACAACTCTCAAGTTAAATATCTGTCGATAAATACTTATGAGTGTATTCCGATAGTTGTTCTTGAAAGCCAGTCACTGTTCTAGGCTTAGCAAGTACAGTATCTTAGGCCACATCGTTACTTAACATCAGGTAAGATTGTAGACATAACGCTAAAACCTATATAGTATGTAAAAATATTAAAGAAAAACAAATTGTAAAATTGGTAAATTAATACATTATTACGTTGCATTTAATTTCGATGATTATTCACATTCTGGAACGATTATCATATTGCACAATGTATAAAATAGGACCAGGCAAGCAAGTACCCGTCTCTAGTATTGGAAAACTTCCCGGAATGGCAATGCCTTCTCGGTGAGATTACGAAACAGCTGAGCAGATCACCTTGCGTACGTATGCACGCACGCACGGTAGGAGGGTGCGATTCACGCCGGAGGATACAGATGAGTACCAAGTTGTACAGCGCTACCTCAGGCAAGTGGAGAAAGAGCGCTAACCTGCCTTCGTTGTGGAGGACTGCACGTCACCAGAGACTGCGAGCGCCCAGCGCATGAGCCGCCGACTTGCGCCAACTGTGGGGGGCTGTACACTGCCAGTTAAAGGCAGTGTCCGGTATGCGTTCAGGAAGCCAGGAACCGAATGGCCGGCGCCGTGGCCAGCACAGAATGAACCAGGACAGCGCATCGTGAAGAGACATTCCCGCAGTAACGGATGGTCGAGGTATCGGTGACTACAAGGTTGGTGGCCTCAGCCAATCTCCCGCCCGCGCGTAGCGTATTGCGTTCTCTACGCCGAAGAAGCCGTCCTCACAGAACGAAACCAAAGAATAGACCAATTAGTCACACTGCTCCTCCAACATCAGCAGCCCTTGGCAAACATCACGCCGCACTACCACCGAATCAGGAGAATTTGGGCGCCACTATTGGGGCCCTCTTCAGGATCCTGCTGGCGATACAAGAATCAATCAAGATGCCAGTAACAAGAAAACATCGCTAGGAAGGCAGCCTGCCTAGGACAAAGTGTCCCGAGGTAAACAGACAGCCAGCGTTTTTGACTTACGTCAAGAAAGTAACCGATAAAATTGAAACAGCATTAAAGAAATACTCCATCAAGACTATGTATGCTCCGTTCAATAAAGTCCAGAATATCTTACGCACACCAAAGGTCATAATATCGTACCAGACTCCAGGTGTTTACAAAATTGACTGCAATTGTGGTGCTGCATATATTGGCCAAATAAAACGCACAATCGCAAAAAGGGTTGAGGAGCACATAATGGCAGTCAAAAATCGACATACACATAAGTCGGCTATATCAAAACACCTGCTAGAAGAGGGTCCTATCATTGTATAGAATTACGTGAGCCAAATGTCTTCTCCACAGATCGTTGCTACTATTCTAGAATTGTAAGGGACGCGATCGAAATTAAAAAATACAATACATTTAAACGGGATGACGGACTAAAATTATCTACGGCATGGAATCCAGTGATAGGACGACTCAAGCCTCGGGTGCGATCGATGCCTGTATCGTCAGATATAGTGAGTGTAGTGTGCCGGAACATCATTAGTGATAATGAACGAATGAGTGTAGTTACTAGAAACTGCCGTTCGTAACGAAGACACCGCAACACTTCAGTCGGCTCGTGACCACGGCCTGTGTAACCAGGCCGAAACGTCGAGCAATTATTAAAAAGTAAAAATTTCCCATATACACTGCGAGCACTGTAAGGTGTGATGCCGATTAGTATACTGCTAAGCCGTTCCTTTATAAATTTCTTTATTTCTTTTTAACGGCCGATATCTTTGAATAACAATATTCAAATAATCAATAGTGCAAACAGATACATTTCTGGACACACATTTCACAACTGCGCTGACATGTTTCTCTTTGTCGACGATAATTCACTTATATTTAAAGTGAATAGGACAGATTCAGAGGTTAGATATGTATATAATATTTTAAATAAAATTTCTGATTGGTTTGCAATAAATAATTTACTGCTAAATGCAGATAAAACTAAATGTATTAGATTAACTTGCCTAATGTTCCATGGGTTGGCAATTCAAAATCGAAGTGGATTTAGTAGGCTTAGTTGATAGTACTGTGTTCTTGGATATCACGCTTGAATCCAATCTACAATGGGGTCCACACATAAAAAAAATGGCGGGAAGGTTAAGCTCTTCTGCATTCGCTGTTCGTAAGATTCGACAGCTGACAGATATTGCCAGCGCTAGGTTAGTCTACTTCGTTTACTTCCAGAGCTTAATGTCTTATGGTATTTTGCTCTGAGGGACTGCAGCTGAGGTAGACACCGTATTTCTTTTACAAAAACGAGCAGTTTGAGCCATTTACAATATAAGACCTCGTGAATCATTAAAAGGATAAGTTTTCGGAATTTGATATTTTAACTTTGCCCTCCCAATATATTCTTGATAATTTAATATATGTTCGCAAAAACTTACAAAAGCTAGATTTCGTTAAAGACCGACAAAATTAGAATACTAGAAATCGCAACAAACTCCCTATTTTAGACTGAGTAATACAAGCAACAGTTTTTTAGGTAATATGTCAAGTTTTATAATAAAGTCCCAAAGCAAATTATAGAATTGCCGGACAGTAGGTTCAAGAACCATGTCAAACGGTTTTGATGTCAAAAGTCTATTATAAGGTGGATGAATATGTGAGCGATCATGATGTCTGGGATTGACACCCCTCTCTGTACATCCATTAATAACTACTGTAACACATTAAACTATTGTATAAAAGGATAAGAATAAGACTTTAAAAAAAGATGCAGAGATTCTCGATGATTGCGTTACTCTCCGAACTGGTAGTAGTTTTGACGTTCATAAGCGCCTTCTTAGGGCCTAAATTTAATAAAGATTTTTGATTTGTTTTGATTTGACGCTGTTGATCACATGATCTTACCTCAAAAACACCAGCGCTCAAAGCACAAAAATGGTAACAATTAATGATGTCATATGTTTCCTAAGCTGTGGCATAAATACTGTCAGCCATAACGGAATGAGTTTCTCCCCAATAAAAGCACCGAGTAGTGCTCGTAGTGTATATCAGGTCTCGCCGCCGAGGCCTTACGGTTAATTTCACACCCGCACACCTGCCGCGGCCTCCCTCTGCAGATGCTCGAGCCTAGGTTCGATCCTCCGGAAAGGAGCCCTCGAGCGACTCTGCTCGCGCGATACAGTGATACTCTACAACACTGAGAGTACAACATCACACTGCATATATGTTGCATATTGTTGTATACAACCCGTGCTCACCCACACGCTAAGTACACGGTTCTGTAAGGGACCAAAAACCCGCGGACCTGACAGTTGTTTTCCTTTTTTTTGTTGTAAACTAGTTTTATCTTGACTGTTCAATTAATAAATTACTAAGTTATTTCAGACAAACACGCACCGATCTACTAGTTAGTCCACGGTAGTTCTCGGTCGTTTTGATGCTAAGACTACGTCATTCCTTCCACTAACAAAATCCAACTCCGACAATTCAAACTTGAACAGTACAGTACAATCCACTCCACCGATTTCCATGCCTCTACAAACAATCATTATTTTAACTAAAGGCCTACTCCAGTAGGCCAGTCCTTACCATTTATATAATTTACTCTCTTCCGGCAGTAGTCCATGCTAAGGGCAAGCCACTACGGCACCCTTGTGCCCGCTGCCTCGGGGCTGAGTGCCCTCAGCATTCGCCCCATAAAAGTCCTGCCAAGCTGAAAAAGCCCCTCCGACTAACAGCGTATGCTCTTTCAAAAAAAAAAAAAATCGTAGTGTATATTGGAACATCCTTGATTCATATTTATCGATAACAGCTGTCACTGGTACCAATTGTACCAAATACCGATTATAATCTGTGGAAATGTGGATCGAAGATATCATTTGATAGCATGTTTAGATTTTTACACAAGTGTAATTTTTCTACCGTGACCAGCATATCAAAAACAAGAACTATGAACACAAATAAGTTCTTCATTCGATATGTTGAAGAAGAAAATAGAATTGATATTTCGTTTTTATTAAATATAAAAAAATCTGTTAGGCAATTCAACTTTAGTCGAAATCCATCAGAAAATTTACATACGTTATTTGCCCGCATGGTAACTAATATTCAGAAAGTATTGAACAAAAGCAACAAAAATAAGTGCATCAATAATGATCCAGAGATTGAAATTAAAATGTATGATATCAGAAATGAGTCCATACCTAACACTTATACCTGTAAAGAATTGTTTAACGTAACTGGACCTGTTAAAATAATAATAAATGAAGATATATATGAAGCAGTATTTAACGCACCATGGGTTACTAGCATTAATTTACCGCAAAGTATCTTAGCTGGCTTTCCTGTCTATCCAGAATATTTTAAATCAATGTTCACTGACATTAACAAATCCACTTTTAAGTGGTATAAAGGATCCATTGTTAATGATAAAGGCGGCATGACGAGCGATCTCCACGTGAAATGGCAGCTTGTGGCTGAAAATTTTACATATACACCGGATGTACCAGATATTGGTATGAAATTGAAACTAGAATGTATACCAGGCAAGTATTTACAGAATACAAAACCAATACATTTGATGGCTGTTATTGTTTTATTATTTTTATTACGTTATTTGAGGTGGCCTCCTTCTATGAACATGTTATGTTGAGGCCAATCCCTACAAGGACCCTCTCTGCATTAGATGAATTAGTGGTCGGAGAGGCTGGTGTGCCTGTACCCTTTCAATGCCTTAAGCTGGATTGAGGGGACAGATCGGGTAACCTGCCTTCCATTGTACCAGTCTGGCTGACTGCAAGGGCAGCTCGCCAGGCAGCCCGGATGGGGCTTGGCTTCCCATCAGGCCGGGTCAGTCACTGGGGTGACAAGGTGATTGCATGCACGAACCTGCGTCACTCCAGGAAACCAGGAAAGCGACAGAAGGCCATGGGAATTTAGTAGGTATTCTCAGAGATTAGTGTTGGGTTAATCCCACATACCCCTTTCAGTCCCCCAGAGCTGGGAGGGGATGCATAAACGCATTTCTTTGTGTTAATAAAAAAAGGCCTTTTGGTTTAGAATTTTTGATACAGTATATTATAATGTACTGGTATAGTCAGGAATCAAATCACTATGAACTTCAACAACTATTACTATTAATTTGAACAAAATAATCTTAAATCATACCTCCAATAAAATTTATTAATCATCTTTATTGAATGCATTCTGTTGGAATCTTTCCTCACCCAAGTTACTGTCATTTTCCTTAAGTGTAGTTTATATATTTATAGCAAATGATAATATTGTTGGCCCTTCTGTGGAGGTGACATCTAAGAATGTAGTTGAAGCAGGCCCTGGCAAGTGTCCATTTGAAACAAGACACAAATTTACATCAACAAAATTAGAAAATAAAAGGTTTGTTTATAATAATTGTAATTTAATTAAACTTATTTTTAGGTATTTTTGGTATACACATATTTTCTAAATTATTTCAGTTTTCAGATTCCGTTGTGTCTCTTACAATATATTGGCTGATTTATATTGTGACTCGGAACATACCAGAAATGTACTACATCCATATTGCCCTCCATATGCATTGCATATTGATTATAGGAAACAGCTTATTATGAAAGAACTTCTTGGTTAGTATATGTAATATTTTTTTTACTTAAGGCATTTTAATCTTACAGTGTCTTACAATATTTGTTAAACATACTTTGTTTAATAAATTTGTACCTTGGAAAAATAAAACTAGAAATTAAACTACAATTATTAATAAACAATAAAAATATTGCTTTACTAAATCTCTGTATAATGAGATTATGGTTTATGAATTATATATAAATTAATTATAAATGAACATAGAAACATTTAAATGCCCTTTTTTTCACCACTTGAAAAATCTTTATCTGTTCTAATATTTAGTAGAAGCATACGATTTGTGCAAATGACATGAATACTTAATGTTACTGTCATATCAAATAAGATTTTGTACTAGGTATAATAGGTAAATTTCTGTAAACCAGTGTTTGAAGAGGACTATTTGTAAATATTCTGTAGTAATTTTTGTGTAGATTTGCATAATTTCAGCTAATGGCCTGTCAGTGTATTTAGTAGCTTTGACTTTTTATCAGATTTCAATAAAATTAGATTCTTGTATAAATGAATTAGTTTGATGTTGTAACTATTGAATGAATACTAATGGAATGCACACAGTAAATCTACTGTTCTTTGGCCACAGTACAGTATCAACTGATTAATTTGAAAATCAACATGTATCAAGGAAAAACTAATAAATTCTCATAAAAAAATAATTGGTGTTTGATCTACAAAATTGAAACTATACAACTAATAGGATTTATTATTTCAGGCTATAATGCTGATATAATTTGTTTACAAGAAGTTGATTATAAAATATTTGAAAACTGCTTATTACCTATCATGCAGCTGACTGGGCTTAAAGGTGTTTTCTATAAAAAGGGTAAACAAGTATCTGAAGGCTTGGCTTGTTTTTATAGAGAAACAAGATTCCGGTATGTTTTATTAATATTATTTTGTTTCAAAAGAAAGTAAATTTAGTAGGTACATTTTAATAGTTTCAAGAATATGAATATTAAACACTAGTTTGTTTGGAAGATATTGTCGTGCTCTTTTCAGTAATTACTGATTCAACTACAAGCCATATATAACTTCAGTGATAGTATAAATATCTTCTACATTAATATATACATATGTATCAGTGGCGAAGAGTCCTTACAAGACGATTCCCGCCGGCTTCCCTTTAGGAATTGGCATATAATAAAAAATATTGGCAAGATGTGCCATATGTAGGCCAATGATCATTAAGTATTTTCGATTGTCATGCTCTCATTGTGTTCAAAATTAAAATGTAATTCGAATTTATAAGTCTTTATGACTTAACGCGTAGCATCCTGTCTTTTTCATTTCCAGGAAGAGAACAAACCCTGTCTCGCTCTCATCTAAAGAGCTACCAATTTATTCTAGCCTAGTAATGAATACGAATATGAATGATAACGGCGGCTCTAACAGGTCTGATAAATTTGACCTTTATAACTCCAATCGCCGGCTTATTATAGTGATAGAGATATGTATATTTTAAAAGAGAAAGCGAGAAAGGATGAGCGTATTGTACAGAGTATGTTAACGGTAATTTTGTTTAAACTCGGTTAGTCAACATAAAAAATGGCATTAATTTACATAAAATGCAATAGTTTAATAGATTTCTTTTTGAAAATAAAAAGCATGTAATACAATTAAGCCGTGTTTTTCGAGATATTACAATTGATATTGAGGTGGGATGGATTGGTTAAACATTTCCATATATGTCTTTATAGTAAAAATAACTTTGACTGGCAGTCATAAACTGAATAAAATGTTGTTTTATTTAGTTTATGGATCTTTAATCACCATAAAAACTTCGGTGACGGTGGTGAAGAGCTAATATGCTGTTAGGTAAGAACTTCTTTGTTTGCTTCGGCTTCCCTTTTTAAACTTCCACCCTACGCCACTGATATTTATATATACATATGGCTGCAAATTTTCATGGGTATTAGTTAGATGATGTTGAAGTTTAGCATTTATACACTTGTTGATCATGAATAGTAAAATACCAAACTGAGTCAATTTGACTGGTATTACTGAATTGTATAATAGTCCAGTTAGAAATAGGTACACTATTGAACTAATCATGCAATATCCTAGAATCTAAATCTTGTAATTCCATGAAATTTCAAATCATGTCTAACCGGGTTTTTAAGTGTTTCTTTAAATATTCTTGGACAATGGTGGTTGAGCTTTTTCTATTGCCTATCGTGCTTGTTACCACCTGTAAGTTAAAATATTCCACCAAATACCTATAGGTGTGTTCACACAATTGCACTTGAGAGCCAGTCTCTTGTGAAATTGTGTCTGTAACACTAAACCTGTAAATTATTAAAAAAAAACTATGTGTTTATAAAAGAAAAGATTAAATAATTCACTAATATAAATTAGTTATAAAAAAGAACTGGAGTCTCATGTTTTTTAATAAATATATAAATATTCCAGAATAATAAGTGAAGAATCCATACTGTTATCAGAAGCATTGCAAACGAAACCATGCCTACAACCAATATGGGAATGCATTAACTCAAATAAACCTTTGACAGAGCGTCTTCTAGATAGATCTACTATAGCAAGCACTACAATTTTACAGTCATTGGACAACCAAAATGAGATATTAGTAGTTGGAAATACACATTTATACTTCCATCCAGATGCAGATCATATAAGACTTATCCAAGGAGGCATGTTTATTTACTGGTTGATGGATACAAAGAAAGAATTAAGTATAAAGGTACAATTTTTCATTTTAATCTAGAAAAACTAATATTTATCAGGGGAGATAATATGCTACACATTATATTTGAAAACTATTATTATCTTTTACATAGTTGTTTTACTAATACTTATGCTAATAACTATGCTAATAATTATACGGTTTTGTATTTATAAAATCTTATTTATAATTACTAATACTATTATTTTTTACATTAACTAATTTTTATTAATACTGAGATAGGGGACTTGTTTGACCAGAGCTGGTTCTTTTGTCGGAGCTAGCAAAAGAGTTGTTGCAGAATTTACAGATGTCAAAAAAGTGATCCTGTAATTTAACCCAGACCCTGTGGTGATTTTAGAACTACAGTTGATAATGATTCATTGCAGATATTAATAACTACATATTCATATAAAAAACCTAATTGCAGAAAAGTACATATAAGTACACACATAGGTTGATCACCCCAGTCTCTGATTGACTAGTAATAAAAGTATCTACCACTTATTTTTGCATCTATTTTTTCTATTACTTGTCTAACTCTATTTTGAAGTAAAAATCTTTAGTTGAATGAATAGAACTTGCAGGTTATACATTTGTATAAAATTTCTGTTTCTTATAGACCAAACAGGTACATTCTTGTAATAGAACTGCAAAATTGATCAAATCATTAAAAGAAGATAAGTTTTGTTAAAAATTAAAAGTTTTATGTTTGTTATGTGTACTTATTTGTATGCACTTTTTTTATTTGTATTATATATATTGACGACTTGAGATATATTGACGAATCTTTTTGACACAAACTCGAAGTCTTTGGAATAGCTAAGAGATAGTAAAGTATATATATTTATTCTTCAATTTTCTAGATCTTTTAGATTATTACTATGTAGCTATATTTTTAACTTACCGTATGACATTTTAAGGAGGTAATCTTATTTAAACTTAATATATTCTTTACCATTCCAATGTAGTTAACCAAAATGATTTGTGAAGGCATTATTCGTAAGTTCTTTCTAGTTTCCAGAAAAACGCATTTCTGTTATACTGTTTGGAGATTACAACAGTGTCCCTTCGTGTGGCATATACCAGTTGTTTACGACTGGTACAGCTCCAAGTACATTACCAGATTGGAAATCCAGTAAGTATATAGAGATGGTTTCTTGATGGATGGATAATAAATATACTACCAAATTGTGATGTTTTATTTTTATTTAACTTGCTATAAAAGGAGTCATACTAGTAAGCTATTTTTTTATTATAAAACCAGCTGGTCTAGTGTGACTTGTTCTATCTTATCCAGTAATTTCTATTGAATTAAACTATAGATTTCACCATTCGTTTTAATATAGGTACAATTACAGAGATACTGTAGCTACTCAATTGTTTTTATCTTTGATACTATAATTTTGAACGCTGTAATACCATATATAGTTCTGTGGTCAGCTACTGAATAGAAAATTGCATCATAGTTCTTCAAGAGAGTGTCTATAATAGTTTAACTTATCACTCACTATAAAGAAACCTTATCATTTATTGAATAAGAATACTATATGTTAATCTATAATATTATATGTGACTTATTGTTAAATTTTTATGTGATGAGTGTAAAATGGTACAAAAACAAAATTCAAAATAAGATTGTTTTGGCTTTAAAAAAGTATTATCTGATTTTGATTTTAAAAGTTTAATGTGTAGATTGTGCTCATTACAGTTTTATCTTATTCTATCTGTGTCCATGAATTAGCTTGCGTAGAACTAAAAATGGTTTAAGCATTTTTGGCCGATTTGGTAATTTTTATTTTATGTATACATTATTTTATATAAAATTAGTAACGAATCAAATAAAAATATGAACTTTATATTTACATTGTCCAATTTGATAAAATACTATATTTAATTTTCAGATTCAAATGAAGCTGTGCATAATCTGAGTCTAGAACAAAATATTCCTTTAGCAAGTGCTTGTGGTACACCAATGTATACTAATTTCACTGATGGTTTTGCTGATTGCTTAGATTATATATTTTATGAGAAATCAAATTTAGATGTGGAACAGGTATATTCTAGACATGTTTTATTTTTTAAATAAGTTAACTTTTGGCCAGAATGTCATCTCATGTAAAACGTTGTTGCCAAAAACTATGCTTAACAATATACTGAGACATAAGTCTGTCTACTACAACTCATTAATACCCACAATTTATTTATTACAGACGATAATTCTAAAGTAACATAAATTGATTATGATGACAAATATAATAATTAACTATAATTGCAGATAAAACCTTTATATAATTTACATAGACAATACAATAAATACTAAATATAGCATAAACCCTATAATTTCTATAGCTCTTTCGTCTATAATCAATTAAATATCTTTTGATACAAGTTAAATTATTATCAGTAAAGGTTATTGGAAAAGTTGAAAATAAAACAAACTAAAGTTTTGAACCTTATTATATAGGCTTACCATAATTACGAAGAGCCAAACCGGGACGCAGAAGAGAAAGAGGCTCATTTTCATTTTGCTTTTCGCTTAATTAGTGTTTTTCATATTTGAAATGCAAAAACCGGGACGCAGAAGAGAAAGAGGCTCATTTTCATTTTGCTTTTCGCTTAATTTGTGTTTTTATATTTGAAATGCAAAAACCGGGACGCAGAAAAGAAAGAGGCTCATTTTCATTTTGCTTTTCGCTTAATTTGTGTTTTTCATAATTGAAATGCAATCAAAATTTTGATCGGGACGCCGGGACAGGGATCTCAAACCGGGACTATCCCGGTCAAACCGGGACGTATGGTAAGCCTATTATTATATGATAAAAGTTTTGTAGTATGACAATATAATAAAGTCTGCAGATCGCAACATCAAACAACATTCAAAATACTCATAATATATAAGTATTAAGAAAAATAAATATTAGTTTAATTTTTTTTTAAAACACTTATTTTATAGAAAACTGAACTAAAAAAATACAAAATAAGTTTTAATAAATTTAAATTAAGAATGGTGTTAAAAATTTCAATAAACATAAATTAAGAATAGTGTTAAAAATTTCAATAAATATAAATTAATTATAGTGTAAATAAAAAAAAATATATATTTTATTTAAAAAAAAGCGTGGGGTGCTTTTAAGATTATCAAATGATAATCACTCTACTCATATCTGTCGATAAAACATTTATAATTATTGACGCCATGCACCCCACGCTTTTTTTAAAATAAAATACATTATTTTTTTATTTACAGTATTATTAATTTATATTTATTGAAATTTTTAACACTATTCTTAATTTATGTTCATTGAAATTTTTAACACTATTCTTAATTTAAATTTATTAAAACTTATTTTCAATTTTTTTAGTTCAGTTTTCTATAAAAACCGTGTTTTTTAGTTTTTTTAAACTATTATTTATTTTCTACTTTTTAGTTTGCTTTATTTATAAAAGCTTGTTTTTGGAGAAAATTATAATAAATTTCTTGCCTTATCGACTATAGATGAAAATTATATAAATTAACAAAAATCTTATTTTGCAAATAGAAAAATGGAATAATTTTATCAAATTAGTGTATTGTCATCGGTCCTCGATAAATCTACAAAGTTTGAACGAAATCTGGCCGTTTAAAGTGGGTCAATATCGCGCCCAGAGCAGTCTGTTACCAACATTCAAACATACTTATAGGTGCAGTTCATAAAAATCTTGTAATGAACGAGTCAATTTGGTCTCCTGGAAGACATTTATTTTATTTAAGTTAACGACTGTAGTTATTTCATTTTTATTGCAGGTAATTCCATTCCCCAGTGTTGAAGAATTGAAAGCTAACATAGCCTTACCAAGTGTTGTTTTTCCATCAGATCATATAGCTCTAATATCGGATTTACGATTTATTAATTAATATAATCAATCTATTGGAAAAAAATTAGACTTAGTTTCAATAACAATAATTTGAATGTATATAATAAAGTATACGCTCTAAGTTTTTATTATTTTAACCATGTGCTAAGGGTGTAAATTATACTCCATTAGAATATACACAATATTATATTATAACTAAATTATACATGAGAATACTCATAGTGAAATATTTCATATGATTAGTCGTACCAAGTGCAAATTGATGGTATCTTCATCTAATAGCACCAAACTTAGCTCTATACTACTACACTTAACTCGTATCTATTGGGGTGCATGAAAAAAGCCTCCATGAGTGACGATACCGGATTATGTTTGGTGCACCCTGGGCAGTTAGTCCCGATTCCAACTTTACTGACCCAACACATTTTTTAATATAATTTGTGCTGATACGATGAAAAAGAAGACTACTCTATTGGGCTGTGTCCGATACTGAGAACTTGTAGCTTTATGGGCGGCAGAGGCAGAGGCACTCAGTAAGATATCTGTTAAAGCCTGTTAGTAATGAAAAAAGAACACGTTAAAACGTTTATTTAAGTTATAAATCAATTTTTCAAACCTCCGAATGAGCTACATTCATTTGTTTTTTGAATGTATGGATGTCTAGCGGTTTAGTCGGTTACTTCGACGCACTGACGCTTGTCAGGGTTCTAATTCTACACGGGACAATTGTGTGATCCACAAAAAATTGTTCGAAGTCTGGGCATTACTCTGTGTTCGTTGCTTTATGACTATTCACACTTACCATTGATAGAATTACCTATAGGCAGATAGCATATTATTTTTTAAAGTTTTATAATTTTGATCGACTTTTTTTTAAAAAGAAAAAAACGATTTTTTAACGTGATCGGAGCATCTACCAGAGGCTGAGCTGGCAAAACACCAAAGGTCCCGGGCTCCAGATGCCGCGAGCTCAAAAGTAATCTAACATACAAAATGTAAAAATTGGGGCAATTTCAAAACCTATTCATATGGCGCATTCCGTCAATCGAAATTTCTATGTCCAGATCTTTAACCTTTAATGATGTTGTTGATACTTTTGCGGAACACAAAACGCAGAGAATAGAATTTAATTATTAAATCTTTTTTAAGATTTATTTACTATAAATATATAGTACCTATGCTTTTGAAAATTAAATTTATTAGATGTTTAATTAAAATGCAAAATATTAGTAATAACGTTGGGTAAACACTTAATGATTTATTAAATTTAAGTTACAAAGTAAACTATTTTCACTGAGGTTCCTTCCAATAAATTTTCACGGTCCTTAGCTATTATATTTAGGCCACTAGCGCCAGCCCATTTAGTTAACAAGCTCACCGTAAGTTTAATGATTAAAAAAAGCATAAACTTTTCTTAATTAATCCTGAAATATGTACGTTTGTGTGTTACACAGGCCTACTTATCTACATCTATGAAGACGATGCTAATGTGGGTCTGAGACCACTGTTCAGAGTACTCTTACTGGGGAGAAATTCGTTCAGTTATGGCTGGCAGTATAATGCCACAGTAATCTAGCGAAATATATGACGTCATACATCGTCGTCATTATTGTACTCCGAGTACTACAGCTAACTATAAAGGAACGGCTTTTCAGTATACTAATTGACGTCACACCTTACAGTGTTCACACTGTATAACGGAACACAGTCTATGCGCAGCAGGTAAAGCAGCCGCGGTCCTTGCACGGCTTGCCCGATGTCATTGTTAGGTGGACCTTAGTAAGTTAGAACCTGTTGGTTAGGATCGCGAATCTTTGTTGCCAATCCAACCCAAGCCGAGGTTCGGCCATTCTGGCACTTTTGCGCCCCCTGCCTCGGGGCTGAGTGCCCTCAACATTCGCCCCAAAAAGTTCGGTGAAGCTGTCAAAGCCCTTACGTCTAACAACGTATGTCAGGTCGAAAAAAAAAAACAGACGACGCGAGTTACGTCAGCATAACCATCACTGCCGTATAACTAATCGATATCATATAGGTCAAGTGACATCCATTGCAAGAAATAATGAGTAACTGTATTCTTAAACGTGTAATTGTAATCCACATAACTATTCTTTATTGTTAACTAGAACAGATAAGGATTTTAATGTATCCGTATGAAATAAGAACTCTGTTATATTTAGTATTTAAGCATTTATAATTCAATAATAAAACAGTTCTGCACTGCTCTTCAAGCAAACAACTTGTATTTTTTTAAGCCTAGTCTCCAGGCCCACAAAATTACTGGCGCAGTCGGTAGTTCGCGGTTTATTAAAAGTTCGAGTCAGTGTCTTTATCATCAAGCATCGTCTCGACGACCGTGACAAAACAAACCTACAGTGATTCCTGGCAAAAAGGCATCATCAAGTACAACAAGGCTTCAAGGAAGAGCTGCGTTCTCAATCTTCAAAATCAGAAATGCTCGTGGGGTAAGCATAACATTTGTTGTCTCCCGAGTTTCCTTTCTATCCTATCCAAACACTTAGAATCTACAGTTATTGTATTTTTGTGTTTCTACTATAAATATTTTTTGTGTTCATTGGTTACTTTATACATCAGGAAGATTAAAATGGCTTCTGATAAAAAAGTTAAAAATGACACAAACATAGTCGCAAAATCCATAGAGATTGACTATAAGACCTTAGCGTCACTGTTACCCACGTATGACGGGAACAAACAAACATTAAATTTTTATATAAAAGGTGTTGAAAATATATTAGAGTTAATAGCAGACAGAGACGATCCTTACGTCGCATGTCTCATCCGAAATAAACTAACGGGAAAAGCTGTTGAAGCACTCTCACAATCATATGACACAAAAACGTGGTCACAAATAAAAAATATATTCCAAAGTAGGTTCGGTGAATATAGAAACGAACTACAATTAGTACAAGAATTAATATTACTAAATAGAGATAACAATTCACTCGAATTTTTCGGTAATAAAATACGGAACCTAGCCTGTTCGTTAATATCATTAGACCCGACAAAGAGGTCATACTACGAACAAATGGCTATAAAATCATTTTTAGAGAAAATTAACCCATTAACGGCAACATTAATTAAAATGAAAAATATCGTAAATTTAGATCAGGTTATTGCTACAGCAAAACAGGAGGAAATAAATGTACGAATGAAAAAAGAACAACAAAATAAAACTTCATTCAAAACTCCGGACAACAATAAACCTAAAACGGTAAAAAAACCTAATAATAATAATAATGATAATTTCAAAAAAACCATTCATTTCCAAAATGATATGGAAAATGAGGATAACGACATCATCCGCGATAATGAAAGAGACTCTTCCGAGGACGAGGAAAAGTTCCCGAGGAATTGGAAGAGGATTCAATAACATAACGTTTTTAAATAACATACAAAACTACAGTCGCCTTCCCTATATATTTATAGAGGAATTAGGAGGTCGATTTTTGATAGACACAGGTGCATCGCAATCATTAATAAATCCTGAAGTTTTAAAAAATTATAAAAATATTTCTTACAAAATAAAAAAAGAAGTTCATTATATTAAAACAGCGCATGCTACTACTAAGCACAGTAGAGTAGCATTAATAAAACTTCCAAAAAAATTATTAAATGAAGAAATCACACATAAATTCTTATTGTTTAACTTCGACTCAGACTTTATAGGATTATTAGGTCTAGACTTTCTAGTGCCACTTGATTGCGAAATCAACATTAAAAAAATGATATTACATACCAGAAAAGCAAATATACCATTAGTTAACAACCACCTATATAACCTGTTACACCTGTATTCTATACCTAACATAAACAACACAATCCTAATTCCTTCAAATCCTTATATTGTCCTGGGAAACAACGAATTTGCGTACCCCCACGAACCATGTGCAAGAATAACACCAGAAGAAGTTATTTGTAAACACTTAGAATGGCAAACTCTACAAAAATCCACGGATTGCCTAGCACAGTTAATACAACACGAAGAACCACATAACTGTATATACGCAACAGCCAAATATAAGGATAATTTAATACAACAACTTAAAAAAAATAGTTGGTTAATTATAACAAAAAAAGAGGAAATTATAAAAACAACATGTGGTGAAGATATAAAATATCAACGTAACAAAGGTGTTACTTTGATAACAATAAATAGTAATTGCAAAGCTCAAATCATGAATAGAATACTGACTACTCACCAAAAACAAATTAAGATACAAGAAACTATACCATTACCACATGTATATAAAGCACCAAAAGAAAATTTCATCAAAATCAATTTAGAGGATAATAATTTAGACAATTTGAAAAATTTGATTCAAAAAGTACAAAATTTAAAGGAAAATTCTGAAGATAATATAGTCAGCATACAATCAACACCAAGTTGGCCATCTATCTTCTTATATATTATACTTATACTTAGTGCATCAGCAGCCGCAATATACAAACTTTGGTGGAAACCTAGAACGACGCGAACCTCAGACCAGCAGCATCAAGTCGAGAACATACCTCTTCAGCCGCTACAGTCATCGGTGCGCCTCTCACTTAAGGGGGGAGGAGTTACGTCAGCATAACCATCACTGCCGTATAACTAATTGATATCATATAGGTCAAGTGACATCCATTGCAAGAAATAATGAGTAACTGTATTCTTAAACGTGTAATTGTAATCCACATAACTATTCTTTATTGTTAACTAGAACAGATAAGGATTTTAATGTATCCGTATGAAATAAGAACTCTGTTATATTTAGTATTTAAGCATTTATAATTCAATAATAAAACAGTTCTGCACTGCTCTTCAAGCAAACAACTTGTATTTTTTTTAAGCCTATTCTCCAGGCCCACAACATAACTCGCGACGCGATATTGCAACTTTATAATAATGTGTGACTTGCTCAGATTCAACATACCACTTATATGACGTATCTACACATATAAAGTATATATTATAAGTAAATACTTATAACATCATGGATTTCAAGTTGATACGTAATGCAAATAATAAACTAATCTTACTAAGTAACAAATAGAGAAATGCAAGTTGGATTGGAAATTAGAGGAACAGGTAGATTTTGAAGCGATAATAGCTCCGTTGGTAGTGTGTACGGATGCCACGTGAATAGATATGAGTTGGAATCCACCTGAATAAGCTCGAGCTTTCGGGGAAGGAAAACATTGTGATGAAACCATAGCATGGTGACAAAGTTTTTTTTTAATGCACACCTAGCTAGCTACCACCCTCTAGTTGAAAATCTGCTGCCAAATACTTATTATATAGCTGTGTTTCGGCAGATGCATTTGAGAGCCAACCTCTCCATTATGCTTAGCGTGTCCACCATCTTGGGCCACTTTGTCACTTAAAAACAGGTGAGATTGTAGCCATTACGCTTAACTTGTAAACTATAAAAAAATTGTAGATGCATGACCTCTTTAAACTTGTTTGGTTTTTTATTTTGTACAATGTTGATAGAAATACATCATCTCAAATCGCAAAAGCTGTACGAATACTTTTCAGAAATTACGTTAATTTTATTAATTTTGTAGTAAATCTAGGAAAAGAAACATTAATGACTTATATACAGGGTTAGTTACTTTTTCTAATGTCAAATATTTGAGCGATAAGATACATGCTTATGCACTTCATACATAATAACATAAAAGTAAAATCTATAAATATAATATATATCTGCGGATTTTACTGTATATAATTTTAGTCTTATCTAGTTCATGATCGATTTGTGGTATTTGTTTATTTAAATAAGCAGTGTTGCATCACTTTTATTCCAAGTTTAGCATCACTAGCGGCTACGTGTCAGTGTACGTTTGTTGCGTAGGTTTACGTAGGCGCTTTCATTTCAATTATTGACTTGACATTTTGGCTGATATTTGTATTTTATAACAAATTCAAACTACACAAATATATTTATATACTTTATAACAGTTTGTAATTTTTTTCCGTTTTAATAATGGTAAGTTGAGGTCTTCCAAATAATTTTATTTGATAAAATATTTGTTATACGAATATATATACATATATATATATATATATAATTTTTAGCCGCCTTCTCCGAGTTCTACCTCTGTCGGATCTGGCAGTCGATCACCAAGTAAAGCTACTTCAGCCCCACGTACAGCGAGTGGAGGCACTGTTCGCCAACGTAAATCTACTACAACCACTACTGCAGCTAGAAATCGCAGCACGGGTGCTGGTTCAGGTGGCATGTGGCGCTTCTATACAGATGACTCTCCAGGCGTGAAAGTGTATGTGTTATTTGAGTCTATTTATAAGTAATTGTTATCTCTCTGCTATACTAGACCTTGCTTTAGTATCCGGCCGCACGATTTTCATTATAATTTTAATTGGTATAGGTAAGTAATATCTTATAAAATATTACGGTAAATCTTTGCCTATAAAAAAAGCTTTTTGGTATCATCATTATGGTAGACAGCACGATTCAGAGCAATCCAACTCGGATACATTCAGTTAGAAAGCTAAAGTAGGGTGCTAGCCTTTGTGATTATTTTTTTTACAACCACCCAGAAATAAGAGCAAACAGATTTACCATAAACAGCTAAATATATTTTTTAGGTCAGAAATGACACAACTATTAAAATGAGATATAATTATTAAGTTGTCTCTTTCTAATGCTTTACAATGTGAATATGTCAATCTCTTGGGCTAAAATGATGGTGTCACTGCCTTTTACCTACCTATACCAATTAAAATTATAATGAAAATTGTGTGTCCAAATACTAAAACAATACTATCTCCTGGGCCGGAAACAATAGTTTTCTAAACAATTCCTAGTAGTTAACGTATAAAACTTAAATAATAATTAATAAAAAATATAAGATAAAAAACTTCAGTGGCCTATTCCCTACCTACACCAATTTAAATTATACTGAAAATTGTAAGGTTGGATACTAAACCAATACTCTATACTAGTCTAAGCGTGCTTTAAAACCTTAATAGTACAAAGGTTAATATTGTTGACTAATGGGGTTATAGCCTCCTTAATTATTTTTTTAAATTAACCACACACTTTTCTTCCTTTCTTTAAATCGTTCGTTAAATCCAAGTTGATATTATGTGAGCATATTATATATACATTATTTGGTAATGGTGTGTTCTGAAATAAACTTAAATAACTAGAGTTGATAAATTATTTTCATTATTCATTTTACTGCAGAGTTTAACACTCAAACTCTTAAAATAATTTGGGTTTCAATAACAAGGGAGAAAAATAACAGCATTTATTGTTTTGGTAGTATATTAATGTTTCTGTTGGCTATGGTAGATTTATGCAAATGTGAAATCCAGATGCTCTAAAAACATTACTCATATAATTTAATATTGGAAAGCTTATACAAAGAGGCAACTAACAAGTGAAAATTATGTAAAAACAGTAAAAGAAAATTCTGTTTAACTGATTCATTTCTGAATAACCAACATTTCATGTGACCGGAATATTTTTTCCCTCATGTTTGAATTGATTTTACTATTTTGAAGTAAGGATATAATTTAATATATATATTTGATGTGTTTGATGTACATATGTTATAATACATATGTAATAAAATGGATTACTTGAACAAATATCTTTAGAATTACAATGTTGCTCTGCAAGCTACCATTTTCTGAAAGATAATTATTATTATTTTTTTAATTTCAAATAATTGCTTTATACATAATAATTTTTCTTATGTTGTTTGTATTTTGATATCTTATTTTTTTTACATCACTGTAGGTGCAGTATGTATGAAGTGATAATTTATGTTCTTTTTCTAAAGGGGTCCAGTTCCAGTTTTGGTGATGTCACTTCTCTTTATTGCATCAGTGTTCATGCTTCACATTTGGGGCAAATATACAAGAGCATAGTAAAGGAATAATTATAGAATCTGTGATGAATGTGCAAAAATGGAAGGTATTGTGGAGCATTTGAGTGTGTATAGATTTGGTTTTTAATCAATTATATACTTTTAATCATAAAATGAATTAAATAAATAAGTTAAAATTTCTCTTTATTTGTTTTTTTTTTCTATAAACACTAATTCTAACAATTATTTCAAAATAAAAACCTTAATTAGAATATGTTCTACTTAGTTCATAGATTTAAAAATTTACATGATTTAAAAATCGATCATCAATTTAAAATAGATCATATCTTATATCTAACAATTATAAACTAGAATCAGCATAAAATATGTTATGACACAAATTATAAAGGCAATATATACATTAATCAGCCTTGTTGTATTTCATTCGAGTTTATTTTGAGTAGTACTGTTTCACTTAAAAATAATAGCAGCCATAATGAATCTCAGATTTGTATTATTTTAGTTTAATGTACAATCATAAAAAGTTGATTTTATTATAATTAAAAGTGAAATAAATTGTACAAAACTTTAATTATCACACATAAGCTTCAACTCTTCTTCCCTTAATTTTGTCAAAAAATTGGTGCCATGAAACTAAAGTTTTTCCAGACCATATCCAAAAGCTAGAAGTAATTCCAACTATCATTGTCATGAGGTATTTAATCATAAAAACTTCAAATTTGGGATAATCTGGTTCTTTGTGAATAAAAGGACATGGAATAGAATATAGAGGTTTTGAACACATATCTCTATGCCAAGTCACCATCCAATCATCAAAATGAACTTGCTCATAAAACAAGCAGGAGATCACAATTAAAGCTGGTACAGTATATAAAACGCCAAAAACACCTATTCGAATCATCAATTTCTCAAGCTTATCCGTTTTAGTGCCATCATGTTTCATTACTGTTCTTATACGAAAAAGTGATACAAAACCAGCAAACAAAAATATTGTTCCCAGCACAAGATATACACATAATGGTGCTAGAACAAATCCTCTTAAAGCTTCTCCATCCCACAGCCCAACATAACAGACACCTGACAAAATGTCACCTGCAACAAAAAAAAAAAAAAATTATTATTTGCACCAAAGGATTTTGCCTCCTTATACAGTGTGAAATACTTAAATAATATGGATTTTAGCTTTTTTCCTTTTTAAAATTAATTCTAAATGTACTTATGGAATAATAGCCTAAATTAATTTTGAAGTATCACAAAAGCATTTAACACATTTCATGTATGAAGGTATTCCAGTTTTAATATTCTTATAGCAATAACAGAAAAAGTGATCATTAAGTAAATGAGAATAACAAAGGTAAAAATAAACAAAAAATAATAATAACTCTAAATATATTATTGAAATATCTATTTTGAATTAAAATCTTATATAATGAAATTCTCAGATTTTGTTTTAAATATATTAGGCTAAACATTAATTATCACAGGAATAATCAAACCTCTGTTGATAACTGTACTATGGATTGGCCTTTGATGATAAACCATAATGAACAGATTGAACCTCATAGTGAATTAATAAATAGACATAATATTAAGAAAGCCTAAGATACTGTGATTAAAATAGTATTCATAGCCTAGTAGTATCAGATATGATACTTCAAATATTCAATGCAGAGAACATAACATTTTGCAATATAAAACAAATAAATCAAGTCAGAGTAAAAAATATCAAAGAAATAAAGCCTTAAATTCAGTCACAGACATGTTTCTACAGAAACAGCTATTTATAGTGTGACCTAGAAACCTATAGTACATTAAAGAGCCCAAATCAATGAGAATGTTGCATGAATAAATCCAATATGTTACATCAAATGAAGAAATTTGGTTTGTTAGGAGCCATGTTATGATGTACTAGTAATAATACCAATCATGTTAAGCAAAATTCTTGAAACTATTTATACCACCACCAATGTCAATGTCAGCCTTCAGTTTTTTTTTATACTTGTGGAAACTCACCATAGGTACACTAGGCACCCTGGTTCAGGGAATGGTTCAGGCCATAGGGTTATGTGTGATTCTTACTCACTAAAACTACATATCTGTGCTATCCACCACCACATAGGGAGACAGGGGATCAAAATAATGTATATCACATTGTCCCAATATCCAGCCTGGTAGGTGTCAAACCAGCCACCCATTTTTTTTTTTGTTAATGTGGTAAAAAAATATATTTAAGTACAATAACCTTTCACAAACTGCCCATCATACTAGAAGGGTGTGTGGGGGATTCAACGGATGAAATTTACTCAATTATCAAATAAAACAACACAACAACCCAAATTCCTTATTATTCCTCCTGGTGGATAAAGATATCCTGTGTTCTCTGTTTCAAGAAGGGTATCTTGTATTATCTACATAATTGATCTGATAGGGCAGACCCCACAAAACTACAGTCAGAACTGTGATGCAATTATGGTGGCATACATTACACCAAGCACTTGCTTTATGATTAGTAATGTTAACATGCAGTTCATGCTTGTGCTCACATGTCCTATCTAAAGAGGCCTAAGACGGTTCCCATGCCATCATCATGGCTCTTCAGGAGTGAGATGGGCATCTAGCAATATGACAGGCAGATTAAAGGAGCACCCCTTGTGGGGCTCACCTGGTAAGAAGCACCATTAAATATTCACTAAGAAGACACCACAATAATCTGCATTACCCTTATTACTAGATACCAGTTACAGATTTTGCACTATTAACAGTCTATAGCGCAAAAGCAGCATTCCCAATTACTGCAGTCATTCCGATATCAGCTACTGGGCTTTTTATGGCAGAGACCCACAAAACGATGGACGAAACCGTGATGCACACTTCAGGACTCACACGTCTTGTCAGTGTAACTTTCAAATGAGGAGACTTCTCCAGTAGAGTAACTCTAAAGAATCGAGAGGAACAAGAAGCTCACAATACTTTCTTAAGATTTTGTTTGAAGGGTCCACATCAGAGGAAATGTCTGGCCCTGAATCTTTCTGGACCATCCTGTATGAACCATACTACATAGTTGAAATTTTCATAGAACATGTGAATTTAATTTCTTTAATTGTAGTGTAATTAATTAAATTCTAATGAAAAACAACATGATTAAAACACGAAAAAAATATAGAGGGTTTGGTTTAAGTGGAATTTAGCTAAGGATGTCCAACAGAATGATAGAAAATATATATAATTATTGGAAAAACCTAACATGAATATGTTGAGTTGTACTAAGGAAGCTTAGATGTGTGATTTTGATGCATACTCCATAATTTATTGTACTGAAATGTTAGGTTACAATAAATGTATATATTCTTCTGAATCCTAATGACTTTATCATAACATGGGATTCTTTCTCTTGCATGGTTAGTATTTTAGTTAAAGTAAAAATAGCTGTTATTTCACAGCTCTTTCAATGAGGAAATAGCTTTCTAATAAAATATTGGAGTACCTGGATTTAAATCTGAAATTGTTAAATAGATATTCAGAAACTTGCTACTGCAATTTTGCCTTACAATATAATTTTCTAATAGTTACAGGCCAATGCTATAAAATGGATGAAACTTCACTTTGGGTACTTCTATCCCCTTAATGATTAATATTAATACTCTTCAATATAAATTGTTAACTTACCATCTACTTTCCCCATAGCAAGTATTGATATTGTTTTGATTGCAGGAACTGCCCAAGCTATTAAATGAAAGTACTGAGAATTTGCTTCAATTGCTTCATGGCCCCATTTAAGTCCAGCTGCCAAAAACCATGTCAGAGTCAATATAACCCACCATATGCTAGATGCCATGCTGAAGAAATATACTACCATGAAGAGTATTGTGCAAGGCTCATGTTTTGTGCCTTGAGTAATAACTGATATGTTTGGCAATCTAGTTCCACTGATTGTTGATGGAAATGGACCTTGGCAGCTTACACTATCACCTGCACTCCATCCCATTATATAAGCAGCTGCAACCATAAGATAGCACACTGAAAGGAATATTATTGGCCTCTCAGGGTATCTAAACCTGTCTGTATCTATCAAAAATGTTAAGACAGTAAATAAACAGCTTAAAGCACATAAGACTGCCCATATGCCAATCCACAATCTAGAAAAGTTTTTTTCCCCTTTACTGAAAAACATACCATTGCATGGTGCTCCACAATCATATTCAATTTTATCACCAACCTTTAGTTTGTACTCCAAATCTAAATTTTTTGGAATTTTAAACTGCACAGGACAAACAAATCCATAATCTTTTGCTCCATGCAATTTTGATGGATCCCTTTCAATACTTGATTTGTAGTCTACCTTCGGAAGTTTTGTTGCTGTATGTTTTCGTGATTCATTAGTAACATTATTATCACCAACACATATTACATTCTCGTCAGTCACTACGGGGAATTTGTTGCAGTCCAATTGTTCAGGCCATGGTAATCCAAATTTATTCATTAATTCATCACAATTACTCTTGGCAGATTCACACAAATGCCTGCACGGAGGAATTGCAGTGTCTAGAATTGTACATACAGGTACGAAAACAGAACACAGAAAAAACTTTAAATCGGGCGAACAGTTCTTAATGAAAGGTGTATACTTCAGAACTTCAGCGTCCGCATCTTTTTGTCTTGCATGGCTTAGTATATTCGGGAATATAGTTTGATTATATCGTATTTGTTGACAAAATTGGATTGTAATTGGTTCGCATCGACCATGTTGTGGTAAGATATTCCCTTGATAAGCGGTAACACTTGATATTTCGTTGATTACAAAAAAGAACACTATTGTCGTGACTGAAGAGCCCAACTTTTCCATAATTAACATAATCATTAAAAATTACAATAAAGAAAATAATATTATTAAATTATTTGTATATTTGAACATATCGATTCATAAGTTATTGCTAGTGTCTTTCATTTTTAAAATGATAATGTCCATCGAAAACTAGTTTGTTGACTCCACAACAGCAACGAATTGGTTACACTTATGTACATAGTATAATAGAGTATATACCTTCTTCTTTTTTAATCGTGGCAACTCAGTCTTCTTTAGAGTGTATTATTACTGCCATTTTCAAGACATAGGGTTTGGTCATTTTGTTCAGATGACGGGATAGGCAGGTAAATGGCGAAGTGGCAATATATAAATAAATAGACAAACTAACAATGATAATTAAGAAATTTAACGAATGATTTAATATACACTTTATTATTAAGAGATAGGATAGATGACAGGTCACAAGGAAGAAGAGTCTTATTATTACATAAATATCATACAGTGGTAAAGAATTATAAAGAGAACAGTTAAAAAGAATATGTATAATGTCACCCTCTTCCAGACCACACTCACAAATAGATGTATCTTTAATTCTTAATTTGTTTAGGTGGACTGGCGAAGAGCAGTGGCCAAAAGCCTTAGCCTCGAAATAATAGATGCAATTTTCTTAGTTAATCTTCATTTTGTGAACCATGGTTTAGAGTAATATAAGGTTGACGTCTTTTATAAAATTGACTTTTATTTGATTGATTCCAGTCCGAATTCCATTTTTCAACCAATCTTGACGAGGTGGAAAACAAGCTAAATCCTGACTATATAAACACATCAGAATTGCCTTGAAAAGCAGCCAGTTTTGCCAATTTATCAACATTTTCATTGCCCTGGATACCTGAATGCCCAGGAACACACCTGCGATTCCTCTCGTATTGTGGATGTGCATGGGCTGTGGTGATCACTTACCGTCAGATGATACGCTTGCTCGTTTGCCCTCTATTCCATAAAAAACCATAACAGGATCAAATGATTGAGACGCATCACTAAAAAATACTTCCACATTAGGAGTGTTTTTTTTATAAAACTCCAAAGTTTGGAATCCGGATTTGACAAATCTTTTTTTTACTTATTGATAAACGTATACCAAGTAGAAAATAAGAATATAGTAATCAAAAAAGAAAAGAGGATTACAAGGAAAATGTTTAATGTGGCAATCATGCTCATTACAATTCCTGAGACTATGTATTAAATACGGGAGTAGCCTTCGATGCCAGTAATTATTACTCTTTATGATAAGGCTGTTAAAATAGATGAAGAGGGTGGTCCAGAAATTGTAAAGATTGTCAAAAACTGTCTTCTAATGTGAAGAGGTGCAATCGCGTATTCTAGTTGCAGTGCGTTAATGGGAGTGCTTTTCATAGCTCCAATGACATTACGGAGACATTACGTAATTTATGATTTATAGAATTATTAACACGGCAAAGGAAGAAAAGAGCCATAGTTTAAAAAAAATCTTATCATAGCATTATAAATTAACTGTAACGAAAAAGGATGACCACCCCACCAAACCCCTCATAGTGCTCTCATGATGTTAATGTTTCTCTCTCACTTACCGACTATGTAATTAACACGCGGAATACCAGTACATTTGTTATCAAATATTCTACCTAGAAAAGTAATTTCGATACATAAAGGTAACGGGGAATGATTTAAACACAATAATATTAGGATTTGATTTTTTACTAGAAAAAACAACTATTCTACTTTTAGAAACAGAAAATGAACGATAATGATCAAACATCCACTGCAATAATCTGTCCAATGACTGTTCCACAATTTTTGCTGCCAGTCCTATTAAACTGTTAGAGGAATATTTTGATAAATCATCAGCATTTTGAAGAACAGAACACTGAGGTTCTGTAGTTTGTATTTTAATACTCTCAAGTCAACATTATCATAAGCAGCTACAACATATAGAAATGCAGCCACTAAAGATTCATGTCTAGTTAAGGCAATTTGAATATCTGTAGATGAAATAGAAAGACTATCAGAAACACTGCATCCCTTCTTAATTCCAAACTGAGACGCACTTAAAAGATTGTGATGCCGTAATTTGTTGCAACATTGCAGTGCAAATACACCATTACCTATTTATAGGATTACCAAAACCCTTTTAAATATTGCATGTAGCAACAACAAATAGTCGTAACTTATTAAAATAATTGTCTGACAACTCAAAATTAGGAATGCTCGATATTAGAAAAACATCGATGTTAACCTCGTTTTAAAAGTGTCGAACTACGACAAACTTCTATAGTTTAACATCGATGTCTAAAACATCGATGTTTTCAGAAGCAAATAAAACTGTATATTCTATTATTACATGTGTTTATTTTATTGAAAACACAAGAAAAAATTAGTACCTTTGGGTACACTCTATAAAAAAATTAACTTTGTCAGGTACTTTCTCTTTAATCTCTTCCATTGCTGGTACAGGAGTTGGCCAGCTTTGGAAAAAACGACTTTCTGAAGCTGTGGATGTCGCTGTGCAACAGAAATATTTAATAAATATTTTCTTTAAATTTTAGTAGGTGGATTCTAGCACTTACCATAAAAGTAATAGGTCGTGTTTTAAATCAGCTATCGGGCTTTTAAAATAAGATCTTAATTCCGTAGGCATATTTGTACCACTTTGAACAACAAAATTTTTTTTTTTAGTAAGTTTATGAGTAGTAATGATCTCCCATAAATCTATAGCTTGGTCTCCACCTACTTGTGTTGTGGTATTCTCCACGAATTGATCATTTACAATTTGTTAATTCGTAATCATTTCCTTATACTATACCTGATAGATAGATTGTGTAAAGTCCGGTGAAGCTGTCAAAGCCCTTGGGGCTAACAGCGTAAGTCAGGTCAAAAAAAAAAAAAATAGATTGTGGTTACGATATTTTATTCGCATAACATCGATGTGTCAATGTTATCGAAATCAAAATATCGATGTCTAAACATCGATGTTTTCCATCTTAATAACAATTTTTATTCACCATCGATGAGTATCGATCATTCATACGCAAAATAACACAGTCAACATATTTTATTTCCCTTAAACTAGAAGACAGATGTTTTAAACGCAACGAGGGACATCCATCTTTGAGGCGACGCAATAAACTTTTTAGTAAGTCTATAAATAATTTATATTTTGATAATATTTCTATACTGATTGTTGTTTGGATGTCATCCTAATATGCCTGATTCATTTTAAACGAATATTGCCATGATTTACAGAGTTATAAATATTTAGGAAAATTTATTGGTTTGGGGGGTCAATGCTGCTCACGTCCGAAGGCTTTACCCTCGAGACCCACACGTGACCCCTGGGTGGTGCGAATCGAGCAGCTGCGGGGTGATAGAGCTTTGATGCTCAGCTGGGTCGCGACCGCCATACATAAGGTGTAACGCCCGCCATCATGACACGTTTCGGGTAGGCGCGTTCCCGGATCAGCCAATGTATATCCAGTTTTCGGGTGGTTCTCACCGTGATGCCGTGGACTCATAAGTTCTCTTGCCTCCCTTCCTGGTGGAACTGCAGGGACTCGACGGGTGGGGAGACATGTAGAAACAGTTGTTCCGCACGCCGCCCGGGGACAGTACAGAGGCCCAAGCTTGATTAACCTCCAAGTCAGGCTGCCTCACCATGCGGCGAATAATCTCGGATAGTATCGTCGTGCGGGTTGGTGACCGAAACTAGGGTCCCTTCCACCCGTCGATTCGGTGTACTTTTAGTCAGGGTTAACTGGGAGCAGAGGGTTCTTGCGGTCTGTTGGTGTCCTGGTGAGAGTCACACGTACTTCACACCTTCTTCTTCTTTTCCTTGGAAAACCAACATGAATATAACAGAATGTACAGCGGTGCACAACCCAAACGTCGCTCTCACAGTGAAGTTCACGAATATCCGTGGACTCCACTCCAACCTAAACGCCATCCAAGAATACCTTGAGACGGCCCGGCATGCAATTATGTTCCCAACGGAGACCCAGATACAACGTCCGACCAATACTTAGATTACCCTGGCTACGTCCTCGTGGAAAATTTTCAACCGAAAGCCGGGGTTTGTGTTTATGTGCGGACGGACGTTTGCTCTCGCCGTTTACGCCTCATGAAGGACCCCTCCTTTACTATCTTTTGGTTACACGTGAATTTAGGTACCCAAAGTCGCATCTACGCGTGCCTTTACAGGTTCCATAAAGGGGACATTGAGACAACTAGGCTATTCGAGTACCTTAGTAAAATGATAAATTATGCTCAGGTGCGGTTTCCAACTGCGGAATGGGTCGTCTTGGATGATTTTAAAGCTCATCATGAGTAATGGTTGGGTTTCTCCGGGACGGACCATGCAGGACGAACTGACCACGCCTCCGCTTCCCTCACGACTTCACTCAATTGGTTATCTAACCCACCCGGATACCTGATGTGATTGGCCAACCACCTGGCTTGCTTGACCTTCTCCTGATGAGCCATCCAACTGAATATAGCGTATCAGTTAGCTCCCCCTTAGATACTTCAAATCACTGCCTGGTTGGATCGACAGTGCCACGAGTTCCGCCTCCACCTCGTGTGAGAATCAGGCGTAGAGTCTGGCACTACTAGTCAGCAGATTGGAATGATATGCGGGAATATCTTGCTTCAGTTCCTTGGCGGCAATCCTGTTTTGTGGGAAAAGACCCTTCAGTGGTAGCCGAGGCTATTATCAGCAAGATCAGAATTGTAGTGGAATACTATGTTGTTTCTAAGCAGACGACAGTACGGTTCATGGGCGTTATACCAGTAAGCCTAACAGCAGTAGTAGGGAAGCAGAAAAGTGTCTTCAGGAACTTATCGTTGACGTCTATCTTAATATCTTAGGTGTTTATATTTGCCGCGGCCTCAAACCTAGGGGTCACATTGGGAGCGTCATATCCAGCACCTCACGGAGACTAGGAAGGAACCAGCTGTACCTTCTTTACAAGGCTCAGGTTCGGCCATATATGGAATACTGTTCGCATCTTTGGGATGGTTCCGCAAAATACCTCCTCGATGCTCTGGATAGGCTGCAACGACAGGTTGTTCACATGGTGAATGATCCAGTCATTACCAAGAACTTAGTACCGCTTCAACTGCGTAGGGATATAGCTTCGCTTAGCATGTTGTATCGACTGTATAATGGCCAATGCTCTGAAGAGTTATCTCACCTAATCGCCTTCTCTCCTTTCCACAGTAGATCCACCCGTGCTGGACTACGGATCCACAGCTTTACCATAACCTTCATCTCGACACAAACGAAAAAGATCAAAAGTTTTTTCTTTGTCGCACAGTGGAGCTGTGGAATGCTAGGGCTGTCGGTAATGATAATAATACTTAAAAAAATTGTGTGATGATTCCATTCATCACAAATTCTGAACACCTGAATTTATTTAAATTTTATTATATCATCATATGTTTTCCGCCAAGTGTGTTATTTAAATTATCAATGTTGGCAGATATTTATTTTATTGTAAATAAACCTAAATAAATTAACCATTTTTGTTAGTAACAAATAATATTTTTAGTTGATAAAGAATGCATTTTAAGCGAGGTATTAAATAAATATTAATGTGTTAACACCATAAAGCTTTATAACAATTTCTCAACTATATTTTATTTCTTTTACATTCAAAATGAGAAACAGTAGAAAGCCAGGGTCTAGACATTACAAAAATTATGATGCTACCCTTCTGAATATTGCTGTAGAACTCGGCAAAAATAAAAACATATCAAGTTACAAAGCAATTTGGTATACCATGGCGAACTATTAGTAATAAAGTTAGATCAGTTTAAACGATAAAAATTGATTCTCCAGATTAAGTGAAGAAGATGAAAGTAAAATAGTACACTCTTTAATAATTTGTGGAGGAATATGAGGAGTAATTCCTAAATCTTAAATATATCCTTAAACTATGACGAAACCAATTTAACAGATGACCCAGGGTCTCAAATCTGAATTTTCAAAAGAGGAACCAAATACCCAAATGAAATTTTAAACCATTCCAAAACTGCAATATGCCACGTCATCAGGAGAACATTTTCCACATTATGAGGTATATAAATCGATTTGTTTACTATTGTTGTGGTGCACTGGTGGGCCGCCTGGAGCTCAATACAATAAAAACATTTTTTATTGCATGGTAATAGGGCTTTTTCTAATGCCCGTCTGGCTAGCATCCACCCTCAAGTTGAAAATCAGCCGCCAAACACCAATAGGTGTGTTCTGGCAGCTACACTTGAGAGCCAGTTCTTCCACAGGTTTAGCGTGTCTACCAACTTGGGCCGTATCGGCAATTAAGATCAGCTGAGATTATGGCCATAACGCTAATACCTTAACTATAACAAACTATAAAAAAAAACAAGTCCGGTTGGTTTAATGCTGACTGTTTCGAAGACTGGTTTAATAAGATTAGATCCGGTTGATGACGTATCGGTAATCACACGACTTGATATTGAAAAAAGATTACCCAAACCCATAGTTGGACGTCGTGGCGAATTAAAATTTATTATATTTAAAAAGCGCAGGAAACTTCCTAAAAGCCGGCGTGGTTTTTAAGTTACATTGATATTTATATTTTATTCTGGATCAGTAGAGTGTAATTGTATATATTTGTGTAGGTTAATGTCTTTTTTTTTGTCGTGGCGAAATGCATTTAGGCATACCTTCCCAACCCGGGGGGATTGGGAAGGTTATGTGGGACTCGCCCAACGCTAGTCACCAGGAATACCCACTAAAACCGCACAACCATCCGTCATCTTACTGGGGCGACGCAGGTTCGTTCCTGCAACCACCGCGTCACCCCGGCGACCGACACGGTCTGGTGGTAAGCCGGGCCCCGTTCGGGCAGCCTGGCGAGCTGCCCTTTCGGACGGCCAGACTGGTGGAATAAGAGGTGGATCCCCCAACCAGCCCCTCTCGGTCCAGCTTAGTGGTTTAGCATCTGTATTATATTTTCTTAACTTTATTTAGGTAAGTTTTCTGATATTTCTATTTATTGTAAGAAGCCATGAATGAGCCCTCTGATCCAAGGGGAATCGTACCGCGTACAAGTGAGTTTATAACAATTATAACTGTCCCAAAAAATATCGCATGAATATTCCATATGACATCAGGTCAAATGATTCCAGTATTGATACAGATCGGTCATACTCTCAATCAAGGCCGAATAAGCGGGTACACCTACACAAAAAGTGTAGGCACAATAACAAGAAAAAGAAAAGTTCATTAGTTGATAATAAACAACATGATTTAAAAAGACTGCTCTTCCTCTGTCAACACTCATGTTTAATACTAAACCAAATATTTTACCAACTGATATTTTTAATGAAACTATAAGTACGAGTAATACATTAAAAGCCCCTACGTCTGTCGGGAGACCTATATACACAGATACAGATTTTTCATCTTTTTTATCCACGTACAGAGAATAGAATCTTCACCAAATGACGGCACTACAACCCACCCAGTAACATTTGGAAAAAAAATAAAATCTAATTCGGTAAAACCTATAATGAATGGAAGTTTATAACGTATAGGCCGAAATAGGATTACACTTTTATTTTCTTTATTCAGTGATGCTAATTCATTCCTGTATCATAAGAGTTTAGAATCAAATAAATTGAGGGCTTTTATTCCACCTTTTGGCGTAACACGAATGGGTTTAGTGAAAGGAGTGCCTAATAAATGGACTCCAGAAGAAATTATACAAAATATTCATGTACCAATAGGTTGCAGTAAGATTTTAAAAGCTAGGCGAATAAATTATAAAACTATGGTTGATGGAGCTCCTATATGGAAGCCCTCACAAAGTGTAGTTATAACTTTTAGTGGCCACGTACTTCTAAAACGTATATTTATGTGTTTTAATGCGCTGCCGGTTGAGTTATATACTTATCCAACTATCCAATGTTACAAGCCAAGATGTTACAAGTGCGGAAAAGAACACTCTGGAGAATCATGTAAAGTAGATGAAGATTTTATTAGTTTTTGCATTTGTAAAGGCAACCACTTCGTAACAAAAAGTTATAACCAGAATACACTCGTCAGAAACAAATCAAGGTCACTATGGCTAATAATTGTATACCAGAAGCTTCAAAAAAGCACCCCCGTTTCCCGCCACTATTCAGATGTTCAAATTCGTTCAGCTTCAAATATCCTTACATCTATTAAGTTTAGCCCAAATAATAAAACGAATAGTGTGTCATATAAAAAAACTGTATTACGTGAACTACATAGACCACCAAAAGTCAATAACGGTTATGATCAAGTAGCTCATCGAAAACTCCCTCAAGGTTGTTCTGAAAATGGATGTGATTTAAAAAATAAAAAATAATTAGGTGGTGTACACGTTCCTATACATATGTAAGTGACCATTTTCCTTTTATAATAGTAAAAACTCATGTAGAATGTGAGAAAATCATAAAAATCTTGTATACGACATAAGCTATCTAAAGAAAATTGGGGTGCATACAGGACAGGAAACGAAATTTCTTTATTGCCAGAGCCTTCTCAAGATGTAGGGCTTTGTGCAGAATCTTTCTCTAAACAGTTTATTTAAACAGCAGATGAAATATTTCCTTGGTAAAAAATTACATTTTCTAATATAACATTTCCTTAGTGGCATTATGAATAATCATGCATAATCCTTATTCGGAACATGATATATTAGTTGCCACAAAAACTTCCAAGAGAACTTCAACAAGAGAGTCACCATCTCGTTAAAGATAGTGTCGTCTGCATTTAAAACAACATTTGAATTGGCTGCATAGTCTAGGTACCTTTGCCTTTTCCTTTATGAAATAAAAGGGTGAGTCTATACTAAAAAAATGTTTTTGTTTTGACAAATTTACAGCTTTACAGTACAGGTTAGGATAGATTTTTTCAATATTCTCGGAAACGGTTTATTACTTTGGGAATGAGCATTGTAGTATTATTATTTAGGATAATATTTAGTTTATGTCAATTGGTCTCAAGTATCATAAGTCATAATAATAATCGTCATAAGTAGCTTACAAAAGCATTTGTGATGGAATCGGACAGTGATATTTTAGATTTCGTGAAATTAATCAATGTAAAAGGTAGTATTGAAAATATTACACCACATAAAATAGCTGTTGTAGCTTTTATTCGTGAATACGGCTTACTGAAAATGGAAGGTTTGTCCCATAACCAAATATGTTTGAGAACATTGTATTTTTTTTTTACCTAACGTATTAATTTATTATTATAGCAAAGAAACTTGTCGGTTGTACCGTGGCACCAAAATATAGAAAGGATTTTTGTATGCTAGCACTTAAACTTATACAGGTATGAAGAACAAATATTGATTTTAGTATAATATTAATTAATTATATTGCTTTACTATATCTATGTTTCGAGATTATTGAGATAGTTGGCAATATAGAAAGCACATTCAATCAATTCCTTTTGCATGTTCTGTTAACCATAATAATATCACAAAACATTTAGGGAGCTGTCCTCCCTGATTTTGATATGAGTTGTGTGAAATACTGAAAATTTAGATTATGAAACTATATTTGTTGAGAAAACCTAATTTAAACTAAAAGTAAAATATATTTCTTAACATTAGAATATTTTCAAACCAAATTTACAGCACTATATTAAAATTGTTAAATAAATTTAAAATATATATTTCAAATATATTATAATATTTAATCGTCCACAATTTTTCAGAAAGTGGAAGATAAATTTATTTTATATTAGCTATAACTAGCGATTTAAGTAAATATGTTTGTTAAAAAGGTCATTGTATTTACATTTTATTATTTTATTTTATGTGTATATCTACTGATCAAATAAGAAGATTGTATGGAAGATCATTCAAAATACATCAAAATTATTTTCCTATTAATAACAGGTTTTTGTATTTACATTTTATTATTTTATTTTATGTGTATATCTACTGACCAAATAAGAAGATTGTATGGAAGATCATTCAAAATACATCAAAATTATTTTCCTATTAATAACAGGTTTTTGTATTTACATTTTATTATTTTATTTTATGTGTATATCTACTGACCAAATAAGAAGATTGTATGGAAGATCATTCAAAATACATCAAAATTATTTTCCTATTAATAACATGCGCCTCTCGTCACTATTGTCAATGGACAAATCACAATAAAACTAAGATAGATAAAAAGACATTATTTTATGTCTGTTTGTCTATTCTTTGAAGTAAATAATAGTGCTGTGTTGTGACTGTAATATTTTTTTTTATAATTTCATCTGCCTATTTTCACAATTTTACTAATGTCAAGTGTGAAGGTCTTCATAAACACAATTAATGGCACACAAAGTAGCACCAAACTCCAAACAATTGTTTGTAGATTACACAAATACTATTTTTACAAATACTTTAATTACTTTAGCACATTTTTACTTAATATCCTTATAAATTTATTTCAGTGTCCAGATATGGAGTTTAAAGAATTAGAAGTTCTTTTAACCGATGGCCATTATAACTTATTAAGTGTACATCTTCAGAACTTCTGTGTTCGTTTGCAAAATATCTATGTGAATGGGATCAGTGCCCTCACAGATTGTGTCACAACTACAGTTGATAAGTTGATAATTGAACATAGTGAGACTTATCCTTGTATTATAACCAGATATAGTGTTTTAGGTAATATCAATTATTTTTAATTACCTTACAGATTTTTTATTTCTTAAAAAACATATCATCCCCAATAAATTTCTTGTGAATTGGGCACCTATCTCAATAACATTAAGTTTTAAAGTGGGTGGTAGAATTTAAATGTATTATATTATAACAGGTACTAGGAGTAATATTAAATAGTAGAATAGGTACTATGAGGTAGTATTCAATAATAGTTAGTAGTATTTCATTTGACACCTATACTTTATTAAAAGTATTTTAAAAGATGACAGATTACAACAAAATCTCCATTCTCAACTCTGAGATATGTAAATACAGTGTTATGGTCACAATCTTACCTGATTAAGTGATAGCTCAATATGGTGGACTCACTAATCTCATTATAGTTACTTAGGTCAAGTTAGCTTAGCTGCACAAAAATTTACTTTTTTTTTAACCATTTTTACTAACATTAATACTAAATATAAGTAAACACAAGGTACATAGAGTCTGCAGAGGGGAAAAAAATATATGTTAGTAGAGGGACTGGCTTTCAAGTGCAACTACTGAAAAACACCTTTAATGACAAGCTCTTGATGACATCAAAATTACTTGACTAAGATCTGCTGCCCGTGTTGTCACTATAATGATACACTATATGTAGCACCAAATGTTCTTTGTACCAATATTATTAGTAGTAGTTTTTATAATTTATTTGTAAATACATATTTTAATAGAAAAATAATATTGACAACTCTCAATAACACCATAAAATGTAGAGTCACATAAGTTCTAAAAAGTGTGCACTGTATATATTCTTAACTTATGGTATATTATTACGAAAAAAAATGATGATTATTAATGGGAGACCTAAACACCTTATATATGAGCCTATATAGTTTCCATATCATATAATATAAGCACTTGAATAAAATTGTATTGCTTATGTAATTACATTTGTTATTATATGTATTTATTTTATTATTCCACATGTTTAAATTTAAGATGCCCTAAGTGAAAGTACTTTCAATGGTGGCAAAACTAATAACTATGTATAATTATGTTCTATTTATACCATATATGGTTGTAATTTGCTAATTATAATAGTTTTTAATCTTTAGTACCAGTAATAAAAACCTGTACATTTCTTATGCTGTGAACATTGTTTTCTAGGTTTATATTTAAGGAGAATTTTACTGCATTTGGAAACACTTACATTTATTCAAACAGTAGCACTGTATAAGGCATTTTGTCTGTATTACCAAAGAGGAAGACCTGGACTCATGATGAGGTCTCTGAGTAAAGAGGTGAACAATAAGTTCTTATATAGTAAAAAATTGAAATGTATATTATTATTACCCTTTCTTGGTATTATATTTTATATTTGATATCAAGAATTAAATTATTTTCCACATATTGTTTATATGAAAATTTGTGATTAATTAAAAAATTGTCTGCATAATGTTAATAAGAAATTTTGAAATATTTATTTCTTACTTTTCAGAAATTAAATAATATGGAAGCACCGGTGAATACTTCAACATCACCAGTGCCTCCAGATGATTGCAAAACTTTAGAGTTATCTATAAAAATGAATCTATTTGACAAGGATAAGTAGGTATCTTGAAACAGTTTTTATTTTTGTACATAGTGTAAAATCAAATTTAAATTCAGTCATCAGAGAGAAATACCGGCTACTATGACATCTATTTATATTATTGTGTGTCAGTAGAATTTAATTCTTATTTTTAAACTCTACCTATAAAGTATTGAACAAATTATACACTTTATGAAATTTTCTTTTGTTGAGAGTATAGCATAAATTATGAAATTTTATCAAAATTAACATAAAATAGTGGCAGATTACAAAATTCTCTAACATGGTTACAAAGCTCTACTTTGGTGAAGAGTGCATATCCCTATTTTTTAGTACTTTAGAAGAAGGACAATGGTCAAGAAAACAAGCTGAACTATTTACAGCACAACAAGCAAATTTATTACAAATAAATGAGAAGAAGGCTTTACCACCTCGACAGATGCAAAGGACTATAATGCAGATTATTAATGATATACCAGAGTATCCAGACATTGTGAGTATGTGCCATATTAAGGTACATAGTAAAATAGTGCAGTAAAAATACAGAAACTTCAATTTATGTTTCAGCATTTCTTAAGCTTTTTGAATTGTATTCGTATGAAAGAATTTAGCGGCGCACAGGATTCGCTGTATAACTGTTTCGACCGTACTGTATTCAGTGTGCCAGGAATGATGACTAATAACGATAGAAATAAAAATTTCCGCTATGCAGCACTCAACAGAGCTGCGATGCACATTCACTTTGGTCACAAGTAAGATATGGAAATAAGTCCAACATAAACTTTAATCAGGAAATTACAAGACTGGCATTAGGAGTAATGCACTAAAACTTATTAGCTCTTATATTTCGAGAATATAATTCTGACGGTATTCAATGGATCACAATGGGTTAGATAGGTCTCACAGGGCTTATTTCATGACCCTATCCTATTTGTAATTTATTTTAATGATTTGCTGCATGTTGTTAAAGATAATTATGAAATGGTATTAAAGTAATAAAGTAGCTGTGCCCATAGCTTCCAAAGTGTTTATGATGTAGTAAATTATCTCATAGAAACTAGTATTGACATTCGTACAGTCTATCAATTTGAGTAATATCGTATGCTTTTCGCGTAAAAGATTATTAAAATCTGTTGAAAGGTACAAAGTAATTTATATAACCACCAAAATGTATTTTTTAATTCAGACTTGTTATTTTTATCAATCAATTTTATTAGTTTTGTTTATAAACGGAGTATGTGAATGTTTTAAATAACTGATCTTGAAGTTTTATTATAGTTATAAAAACGAAAATGTGTTATTTAGACAATGTGAACACGAGAACGGATGTAATGTCACAAACGGGTCTACACAGAACTGAAAATGAAATCTGATATATTATTCAGAAAGTAAGCGTACAATAGGTATATGTTTCCAACATACTCCTTTAGAGTTGGCGTTACTCTGCCAGAGACTCCAAGAAGTGCGAAAGCTGTCCCTGGTCTCCCTGTAACACAGCAATTTGCAGTGTCGCCGTCGTGCGTTTCAGTGGGTAGTGTCCGGTGCTTATCTTTCGACGAGTCTTGCCACATGTCCCTTGTAAAGAATAATATTTTAAATACCACGTTAATAAAAATAAAGGTTTGACTTGCCCACCATTTTAGGCTACATTGTCACAAAACAGGTGAGTTTTTTTTTAGTTTAAAGGCTTTGCGTTATAGCTACAATCTTACTTGATGTTATATGACGATGTGACCCAAGATGATAAATACGCTAAGCCTAGTAGAGGGATTGGCTCTGAAGTGTTTTCCTTCACCGAACGCTCATTGTAGGTGGCGTCTGTACACACTACAAACAGAGCTATCATCGCTTTAAAATTGGGATTGTGGTCATAACGATGTAAACGTTTATACGTTACTAGATTTTATGTGCGGCTTCGCTCTCGTTAATATTGATTTTATCAAGCAACCCGGAAGACGCAAAAAAAGTTTCAAATAAAGTTTATCTCTCTCTTTACCCCACTTGTAATAAGTTTATCGCCAGAAAAAGTAGCCTATCACCGTTTCCAGATTCTCATCTATTTCTATACCAAAATTCATTTTAATTGATTTAGCGGTTTAGGCGTGAAAACGAAACAAACAAACAGACTCACTTTCAAATTTATAATATTAGTATGATGGATATTGCTGTGGATTGTTATGGAAGTACAGATATACGTTATAGGGTGTTAGGTGGGGAAGCGGCTCGTGAGGCGATCGGTCGCGCGCACGAGGCGGCGGACAGCGCGTGCGTGGCGGCTGCCTCGGCGTGGGCCGCGCTGGCGGGGGGCAGGGCGCGCCGGGCGGCGCTGCTGTCGCGTGTGGCCCGGCCTGCCGCCCGGCCCGCCGCCGCCACCCACCACCCGCACCACCAGCACCAGCCGCAGGGAGCGCACCCGCCGCAACCGCCCCGCCAAGCAGCCGCCGCAGCGCAACTCACCGCGCAACACGCTGCTGTTAATGGTGCTTCGCCCGCACACGTCTTTCAGGTAAATTCATTTCTTCAAAGCACCATAGGGAAAGTTCTTCTTCTTATTATTAAATGGCCACATGTGAGCACCAGTCAATTTTGGTCACAGTCAGTGTCTCAGTTTTGGTCTTGGTCACAGTCTTGCAGCAAGAGTCTCGAAAGTTTTGCAATTACCTATTAGCCTATTGTTATTCACTTAATTAAACTGAGTTGGGTATGTTTCATGCAGTATTTATGTGCCTAATAACTACATAAAGTACCTACGATAGAAGTTGATGTTTAGTAAATGTGTGTACAGTCCAATATAATATTATTATCATATTACATTATTCTAATGTCAATACTATGTTCACTTATTGCGCAGCCTTTAAATAACGCGGCGTCTTTGTCGGAAAATTATAATCACCGACGCAGCCGACCGATGATGAATTAAAATGTCGGATAACGTAAACAGATAGACCATAATATTTACTGGTGCAAAAATTGTAACTATGCTCGACATGCTTAAACTTCGTATTATGTTAGTTTTAAACTTTGCTGAATAGGCTCTATTCTTTGAAATATTTAAAAGTTCCTATATATGTATGTTTGTATGATATTATTGGGTATTTTTTTTAGCACATACTTTAAATCTGCACATTAGATTTATACAATCATATATTATGTACCGAGTAGATCTGCAATGTTCATGTGGTTGGTATTACCATTTAATATCGTTTGTTGTAGCTAGGGAGCTTGACAAAACCACGTTTAAGATAAATGCTGCCCTCTTTAAAAAGTATTTTTGAATAATGACAGTGGATATTTTTAGAAATATTAACAAAATCCAAAAGAATATAAATGAAAGATTTTATTGCTTGCCATATAGAATGTATTTTGAAAATTATCCTAAGATCCTTCTGATTCGTTTAGGAAATGGCTTAAACGTACCTTTTCAAAACTCGACATTTCGTTTGTTAATACTATTACTGCAGTACCTATAAGATAAGAACAGCGCGAACGAATGCTTTTGAATTAACTGCGAGACCGCAAGAGTCTCGCAGGGCTTAGTTTTGGTATTGGTCTTGCCATAATTAGGCAGTTTTGGTTTTGGTATTGGTCTTGCAAAAGTGCAAGAACAAGACTGATTTTGAGAAACTCTAATTGTATCAAACATTTTTTTTTGTCTCGATAAACTGTATCCAATCCATCCTATCCGCAAACAAACAGACAAGGCACACAATACATGCAATAGGAAAAGTTTACTGCGGTACCAATATAAAAACGTTACTTTCAGCCTTCAGATTTGCCCCGTCACGTTTACAGATGTGTATATAATGTATTTGAATGTAGTTGGAATGAGTGTACCAAAACCAGTGGATATAAAGTTGGTATCACCGCTATAAAGAAGTGTGATTTAATTTTTTAATTAATTCGAAATTAGTCATAACTTAATGATTTTTATAACTAATTTATTTCTGTCGAAGCACATAACAGATTATAAACTATTACAAAATTTAAATGAAAATGATAACTTTTTTTTGTTTAGGTTATTATCGAAATTCACGTAGCCAAGTTTAGCTACTGGCAATCATATTTCATACCAATATTATAAATGCGAAAGTAAGTTTGTTACGCTTTCCCGCCTAAACCGCTGAATTTATTTGATGAATTTTGGTACAGAGATAGATGGGACCCAGGAGACGGAGATAGGCTACTTTTTCTCGGGAAATCTTTATTGAATGTGGGGTAAATAGAGGAATAAACTTTATATGAAACTTTATTACGTCATCCGATTTGTTTGACAAAATCGATATTAACGCGAGCGAAGCCGCACGTAAAATCTAAAGTTATATACATTTGGTATGTTACAGCATTTGAGTAAAATAATTAAATATTTAGTTTTTATATATTTTGTTACTGTTGAAACTATTGCTACATTCCGTTAGCGGATTATTATACAAAATATTCAAAATCTAAGTTTGAGTCATAAAAGGAATAATGTAATAACTAATATTATAAATGCGAAAGTGACTTTGTTTTTATCATCATGAAATTTAGCATACAAATTAGGAGTACAGAAAAGGACATAGGTAGCTTTTTGTCGGGACAAAAGTGCTGTTTTCGAGGAATAGAAAAATAACTTGTATTACATCACGAACGAAGTCGCGGGGACAGCTACTTTTCTATATTTTATACTTCTAGTTTTACTAGTTGCCTCTATCTATGTATGTGGATTAATCCAACGGTAGTTCTTTCGCGTATGATTTGTTTGAATGTACTCTATGATGAAATAAAAAAAAACTCTGTTTACAGATTATCACAAAAGGGGATTCGCTCAATTATTTGCATTCCATGACTGATCTAACAGCTGCGGGTTTGGCCAATACTGCAGCTTTGTGGGCATTATACGGTAAAACCGAAATGGCCTCAGTGACATGTCAACTATTGTTAAATTTAAATATGAGTAAGTTTGTATTTTTCATCATGATAACCGTTATTAAAGAAACTCGTAAGCGTATTTCGTATGGGTTCGAAATGCGAATAGTTGATAGGTTTATCAAAATATGATTGGCAATTATTACTGTTGAATTAAAAATTGTTTAATAATAGTTATTAATTTGAATTATGTAGATAACTTCTTTTAAATAATTTATAGGTTTAGTGTTATGGCTACAATCTCACCTGATGTTAAGTGATTATGTTGCTTAAGCTGGACAACACGCTAAACTTGTAGAGGAACTGGCTTTCAAATGCAACTGCCGGAACACACCTATAGATATTTGGTGGCAGATATTCGATTTGTTGTTGGTAGTTCAACAGACGGGTAGCCTAGTACCAACTGAACCTTCATTGCTTACTCAACTGAGCAATTTACAATAAGGGACCTCACGAATCATTAAAGGCTAAGTTACCGATTTGCCAGCTAGTAAGTTCAAGCACCATGTCAAGCGGGTTTAGTTCTCAAAAGGCATATTACAGAGTGAATTACTATAAGCGATTGTGATGTCTGAAATGGACATGCCTCTCTGTGCATCCATTAAAAAACGATTGTAAATTTCCTTGTTTAAATATGTACCCATCTAAAAAAGATAATATAACCAGATCGAGTTTTTTGCCGGTTCTATTTGATGACTAGGTTATTTTCCGAACTGGTGGTAGTTGTGAAGTACATAAGCGCCTTCGCAAGGCCTAAATTGAATAAAGTGATGATAGCTCAGTGGTAGTGTGTACGAATGCCGGGTCAAGGGACGGGACTTCGAATCCACTCACAATGAGCTTGAGTTTTCGGTGAATGAAAACATCTTGAGGAAACCATAGCATGGTGGTAGTGTTTTTTATAATGCCCGCCTGGCTAGCTACCACCCTCAAGTTGAAAACCTGCGGCCAAATACCTATAGGTGTCTTCCGGTAGTTGCGCTTGAGAGCCAGTCTTTCCACAGGTTTAGCGTGTCCACCAACTTGAGCCGTATCGTTACTTGAGATGAGGTGAGATTATGGTCATAACGCTAAAGTAATAAACTACTAGCTGTGTCTGCGACTGCGTTCGCATGGAACTAAAATTTTATTTAATCATTTTCACAAGCAAATGATATATAGGTAGCCTATGTTACTCAGGCATATTGTAGCATTCTAATGGTGTAAGAATTTTTGAAAATGGTCCAGTAGTTGTACTTGAGTTTATTCGTTACAAAAAAAAATTCAAATATACAAATCTTTTCTCTTTTTAATATTAGTATAGATAAAAAGTTATAATTTTTATTTGCTGTAGTTATATTGAAAATGCTCGTGTGCGTAGGAAGAGTAAGATGATTGTGTTGTCGGTGTAGAGTGCAGTGTGGGTAGCGAGATCGCGTGGCAGTGGTCGGAGGCGAGCTCGACGTGCGCGGCGGGCGCGGCGGGCGTGGCGGCGTGGCGCGCGCTGCTCTCGCTGCCGGCCGCCGTCGCCGCGCACTTCCCGTCCCCGCACACTAACACGATCGCCGACAGGTTCCACGCAGAGCTTGCGTTGCGAGCCGGTATGTCTCCTATCTTTTTCAAGTGAAAACTTCTTTAGGCGCGTTTAGCACTTTCCATGAGCTATTTATATATTGTATAGCTATATATATTGTACATAGATATACCTCGCGTGCGTTATTAGTATACATTACAACTATACAAAACGTATATCTCTCTTTCGTTAATAGTTTTAAGTTTTCACTTCTGTCGGCAGTCCTCATGCCTGCTTTTTATTACTTTAGGGCCCATAAACGACGTTACGCATTTTTTGAAGTTAACACTTCTATAGGAAGATTTGGATAGGGAATAAATTTATATTAGTCGTCATCGACATGGTCACGTGACGTGTTAACGATACCACTATATATACCCCTATTAGTATAACTTATTGAGCTGTAAACAGTTTTAACTTACAAGTTTTAATTTTAAAATCAAAAAATTAATTTAGATATCCAGAAACGACAACTGTTTGTTTATAGTTTTCACTTTTGTCGGTAGTCCTCATGACTGCTTCGACTTTTTTTAAGTGAAGCTTTTTTACGTGGTCTCAATTTTTTTTTTGGTAGGTTGAATTACTACCAGCCGCGGAGAACTGGTAAAGTAAGTAGCGTTCGGCAGAGCAGCCAATGACAATATGACGGCGCCCATGGCTCGCATCAGATTACCGTGTAGCATTGATGTCTCATTATCATTCTCTTTTTTAAATTATTAAGTTAAGATTATAAACGCGATTTTATTACCCTAAATGAAAAAATAAAATTAAATGCCTACGATCCGAAAAAAGGTTCACTTACATAGTTTCATAAAACCACACAATTATTTCTTTTAGTTAAGGTTTAGCTTTATGCTCACCATGTCACCTGATGTTAAGTGACTATGTGGCCTAAGATGGTGGACATGCTAAGCCTAGTGAAGGGAATGGCACTCAAAAACTTTCATTAATAAAAAAACTTTTAAAATTTTACCTTTGCAGACCCCCTTCGCACGCTTTGTAACATTTTCTGCGACTCTACATCAATATTACTTCATAAATGATTGAAACACACCTCCCCTGCCCTCGTACATGATATATGGCACATAATAGCAATGCAAGAGTTTCAATATTTTCAAATATTTATTGCATACAATAATAAAACTTTAATAAAATTACAAGCAACAATTTTATACATTTCTGTTCTGTATACTTATTTATCGAGTTAGCAGCTCAAGTTAGAAGGGCTGGGCCCAAGCCCAATACAATATATAAATAAAACTTATTTGCCATAATAATTTATATATATATATATATAATATATATATATATATATATGTTGCATTTTTATTGACATGAATTTCAATTACCTAAATTTTCATGATTACTTTCTTTGTTTGTATCACGTGACGTAGTATGCCGCGATGTAGCTAAATTTATCATAATCGATCTAGCGGTTTAGGCGCTAAAGCGTAACAAATAAACAAACTCGCTGTCGCATTTATAATATTAGTAAGGATAAGGATTTTCTCTATGTGGTTGTAAATTATAACTCACAATATACGACTTCTTTAGGTAAATGGGAGGAGGCAGAACAAAGCGTTCGTCGCTTTGCCTCATCAGACCGATGGGAAAGTCAACTTCTGAAAGCGGAAATGTATTTTATAAAGGGCGATGCGATGGAAGCGCTGGATTGTCTCAATGATATCTTAGACTTTTGTAAAACTGAAGACGATAGTCTTCATTACATTTCTCTACGTGTGAAAGCAATGATTCTTATGTCCCAAGTACAGCAATCATTCAGCAGTTTCCAATCAAGTAACATAATGCTACTTAACGAGGCCCTATCATTAGCCAAGAAGTATCATTTACACTATTTAGCTGTGACTGTTGAAATGCATATAGCAAATGTACAACTGAACATGGGATGCAGTAAAAATGCACTAGTACTAGTAAGAAAAGTTTTGCCCTTTGTTATGGCCCATGGAAGCGCTCATGACCTAGCAAGAGGTAAATCAAATATGTTTTAATTAATATATAATTTCACAAAAGTTTAATTATTCAAGTTCATGAATAAAATAAAATTATTTTGATAAATCGTTATCCAGTATTTAACTGATATTAAAAAAGTTGAGTCATTTAGAATCGAATCTCACGTATTGAAACAATTAGATAATATGTTGAAATTTGAGTTAAATAGTCCCAGAAAAACATATTTATTTGAAAATATTCTGTAATTTTATCTATATAAAGCAAAAAGATATCCTTTTGTTTTTATATCAATCAGCTAATAAAGGGTTTGTTCAAGTATAATGTAACGCAATTTGGGGGGTCTGGTAAAACGTTGCGAGGCGTTATAAGGGCGGGAGGGGGGTGCAAACAACGCGTTACGTAACATTGATTTTTTTATTTAAGTAATAAAATAGACAATTAATATTCCCAGAATTCGCAACTATTTTCGTTTATGTTCTACGGGGAATCCCTCGAATATTTCTAATCGCAGTGACAAATGCCAAAGTTATTTTATTTTAAGAGTTTATTTGTAGAAATAGGTAAAACATAATTATGACTTTTAGAAAATAATGCTCACTTGGGTGTTACGTCGTCAAGGAATGGGGGGGGGGGGTACAAAAAGTTACGGCGCGTTACGTGGGGGGTAAGGTAAGGTAAAGGTCAAAATTCTTCAAAATATGCGTTACGTAATACTTGATCGGCCCCAAACTCAGGCGACACGTATATAAGATCAACATTATCTTAATTTTAGCTTTATTATTGTATACAAAATGCCGTGTAGCGACGGCCCCGAGCACTGGCGAGATGAGAGTGCAAGTTCTGCAATCGTGTTGCGACGCGCTCGAGTCCGTGAAAGATAATTTTTCCAAAATTGGCGCACACGCAAGGCTCTTACAAACTTGGTACTTACAGGTATGTACATAAAGCTGTAATTGATAATAATTTTTTATCTAAGCAGATGCTAAGAGTCATCCTCAGAAAACTAAATGCAAACACAGACAAGTAAAATGTGTGTGAATTTTGTACTGTTCTCTACAAAAGAAAAAGAAAAAATATACAAATAATTCTTCAATTCAATAATTATTTTTTCATACAAAAGAAATTTAAGGTCAAAGCGTTAACGAAGAACATTTATTAATTTTCATAGCTTTAATATATATATTTCTTTATATATGAGTTTGGTAAATCTTACACCTTTAACACACCGAAGCATTCGCATTCATGTAACTGTGTCCCTTTCAATAGATAAACAGTTTATCACTCGCTAGTTTCTTATTGTGTAGTTTGTCCGGTTCAACAGAATATAAGGGAACGTGCCCATACAACGTATCTCAATTTTTACATGCCTCCCTCGCCTTGGTGACCTCCCATAGTATATGACAAGACCCTCCTCGCCCTCTAGTTTTTACTCAGTAATTTATAAGTACGGTTTATTATAGTAAAAAAGAGTTATGCATTATACAGCCTAAAGTACGACATTATTATTATTATCGGCATGAACTTTCGTCGATTTGCACTGCACTGAAAACTGTTAGTTTGTAATCAGCAGACGGCCCGCCATATGGGCGTGTTTTAAAAGCGCTAAATGCTTCGCGGATATTTGAATAAAGTTTATTTGAAAAACCTAAGCCTCGCATCTCCTTGTGACCAAGCATGATATTTTGAAGAGCTCTCTTCCTCCTGAACGGGTTTTGTAGTATGGAGATGTTCTCTACCTGATATCACAGAAATATTGCTAAAATAACATCTGGATCATTTTATCATATTTATTGATAACTAATTGAATTCGATATATACGTTATGAAAATATTACCAAACAAGGTGGTATGAAAGGAAATCCAAAAGTTGTAGCCACACGCCCTTTTACTTTACCCTACTGATGTCATCAATAGCAAACTGTTTATCTTTTGAATCGAAAACACAAGACTGTGATTTCGCAAAGGACGTGAAACTGAAATAAAAATACGCAAATATGTTGCAGAAACATGTGTCGCTACAATTGATTTTATATTTTGTAATTGCATGCCAATTCGTCGGTATGCAAATGGTGTTATAGACATGATTTGCAAATGTTACTTTTTATCGAATTTTGTATTTTAGGCACAATTGTATAACGACATTGGCAATCATGTAGCAAGAAATCAGTGCGCTTGGATGTATAGACAACTGGAACAACAACATTCAATTGAACCATCGAATATGCTTCTCTTAATGTATTAGTTTATTAATGAATCAAAGAGGTTATTCTTAATAAATTAATGTACTCATATTATTGAAACCTGGAATATCAGTTTAAATAAATATTTAAAATATACTGCAAATTGTTTATTATTTCATGGCAATTTTTTTCTCATATTTTGGTCAATAGAAAAATTAATTAGTAATGCTGTCTTAATTAAAGTAGGTACTGTAAATTTTATTGATTTCACTAAAAAATAAGAGAACGTTCTTATTTTATTCAGGCGAAGTCTATGGTATATTTAATTTTCAGTACTATTTGTTAATCTGTCATTGTATACTTCCGTATAAATGTATATAATAGATACTAATGTGTGTGAAATCAGAATCTCTACATTGTATCAACTTTGGTAGAAACAGTATTTTTTTTCTTTTTACAAACTGAAGTTGAAGTGTGTATTTCTGATCTCTTTTATTAATACAATTGTTCATTTAGAAGAGCTTTTTCTACTATTTCCGACATAGTCACTTTAATATCTTTGCAGAGAACTTCAGCAACTAACACTTTGGTGTCAGGTTGAGCATCAGATTGCACAAAGGCGCCTTCACCTAATATTTGAGTGTCATTCCAACAATGACCCAGAGAAGCTTGTGATTCACATATTCTACCAAGTTGTAATAGCAATGAAGTAATATCTTCTAGCAGTGATGGGAACGCCGTACAAATGCGTACCAATGATTTCAAAATTGGATGGAAAAGTTCCAAACGGAGGTCACTTGGAAGAACTGACAGCAAAGTTGATAGTGTGTTAACGCATAATCTTGCGATCGACATTGCTTTTGGTAGAGCGTACTGAATTGATAAATGTGAGACCAGATCCACAGCGAATATTTGTTTTTCCAAAGATGCTTGACTCAGAAGTTCTGGTATAAAATCTAAACAAATATGCATTGACGGGATGCCCTGTACTGTGACAGGCAACAATTCACGCGGATACCCTTGGAAATGAACGAGCTTAGCTAGTGAAGGTTCTGATATAAATATCTGATGAAGGAAAGAACAAATTATACTTCTAACTTCTCGTAATGACCACATCAGTTCTGGCTTTGTTTGGTCTTCTGATGTTTCTAAACAGGCCTCAAGTAAAATTTGTAAGGCAGCACTCTCTTGTGCAGCCACTAAAGCATTTTTCAATTCTTCCCTTTCCGCATCAGATGTTAATTGACCGCTTTTCTCTAACAAAGGTTTATCCAAAAGATGGCGACTTAGTTGACTTCTAGATGCAGCTAAACTTGCTTCCAGAATTCTTAGGATAATTTTCAATATAGGTCCGCATCTAAACACTCTCATATCACAGCGCAACACTTGTAAAGGATCAACTAATACGTTTTCTTGGGTGATTGTCACACTTTTACTACTTCCATTGATGTCTAGTAGGGCGTTGATAGTCATAATCCATAAACATCGTGGCAATACGGTGTTGAGTCGCAACCATACTTCACGATATAGTTCTTGGATGTGTCTGGGCACTTGATCACCAAGAACACTTTTAATATACTTCACAAATATTTCTGCAAATGGCCATATATCAGTTGGATTCTTGTTGAGCATAGCTTTTAGGATTTTACCAGTTTTATACGGATTCTCTTCTATGCTCTGGAAAGCGTCATTTATTGAGAAATCTGACAGGTAGACGTCGGTGTGGTAACGTGACACATTACCGAATACTTGATCGTCCATCCAGTCATCGACGAGGGATAATTGAGGAAAGTGTGTTGCTAATAATTTTAATAGAGGACTGAATAAACCGCCGTAACTCATTTGGTCTTTTTGTGCCTGATGCAATAGATACTTAATTGGGAGTTCTGATAAAAATGCTGTGGAGTAGCTTTTCACTTTTCGGCCATTCGCTAACAAAGTTGCTGTATTCGAAAGTCTTATGTCTTCATACAATAGAAGATAGTAAATAAGAAGCAATTGTGACGCTAGAGTAGGTTTATCTAATTGAAATTCTACCGAATCGCCATTATCAATTTCCATAATAGGAAATGATTTATTTTGCACGTCAAAGTTTGCACCGAAAATAGAATTTCTAAACACTCGTCTAATTTCCTCCTCCATTATTGGTTTGTTAACATATTCGTTTGTACCTTTACTATTAATAACAAGTATAGAATTTACATAGACTTCTACCAACGCTGGCATTACAGGGTGTAAAGGGGCTGTACAGTTGCAGATTTGTCGGTAAATCCAGTTTTTAATCGGAACTTTATGTTTCGAGAAAGCTCTCGATTTAAGTAGCTGATGAATACAATGTACTGGTAAATATCCAGGGATATTACTATTAAGGTTAGCTGTTACTGGAACTTTCACAGCATGTGCAGTTACAACCTGTAATATAAAAGTTATTACTTTATTAATTACTGTATACAGACTTAAATTAATTAGATACAAGAATTTCCTATAAGTACGTGTGGTGATTTTTAGGTTTCTGTTTTTGACTAGAAGTGTGAAAGATATCCTCGATCTTCGAAACGTTTTAAGTGTCGTCGGGGTATCGTTTTAATTGTTTTTTCAAGGTCTTTGTCTCTCGATGTATCTATCCACATGCCCCTCTCGCCGTGGTCTGAGTCCGGACAGTGTTTTTACACAATGTGAGAAGATGTCTAGAGGATTTTTACTTAAACCATGTCATTTAAAAAGTTTCTGTTCCTGGTAATGGAACTCATATTGTTAAATGCTACTGTCTGTATTAATTTAAAGTGCTATATCATTCGAATGGTAACATGTAGACGGCGCGAAGTTTCGCAGAATAGGTGCTTGTAGGACCTAGTAACATAAAAATATAATAATATAAGAAGTCCTAGTAGTTATTTGAATTTATTATTTAGATAAACATCTATTTTCTTCAAGTTAGTTTTCATGGATAGATATTTCTTGTATAAATTACATTAAAATATATTCATCGCACAAAAGTCAGTTTACTATGTTTAGATGTCAAACTTATTACTCTCACCCAAATAATACTGTGTATATCTGGAAATTCTGTTCAATAAAGAAACATAATTTATAATTCATTACCTGCTCTGTGAATATTTCTTGAGTAAATGCTAATTTTATACGAGCAAGACCATTTGGCCTGACGGGCACGCGCATCCCGAGTGTAGCGCACACGAGCTCACCAACCGCCACCAACTGACCAGAATGAAAATGAATTGCTATCAACAGTAACATTTCACCGAATGACGCCGTTACACCAGAATTACTAAAAAGAAAATAACAGCATAATTATTGTTTAAATATATTTTATACATATGTATTAAGATGAAGTCGCGAAAAATTACTAATCATACCTTTCAAAATATGCCTCTTCTTTGACTAACCATTGAACCCATTCAATTGCTTTCTTTTCGTGGTCTGGGGCGGCTAAAATGTAGAATAGAAAAATTTAAAACTATATATTATTTTTTAATATATAAAATATATATACACAGTGCACCCATATTATCGAGATAATGTAAAATAACTATTAATGTAAAAAATGGTATGGTTTGGTCTTAATATGACGGTATGATGTTCTTTTTTATATTAATGATATGGCGTTCTTATTGAACTGCATTTGAAGTTTGATGAGATTTATGAAAAGTCGTCTTCACTCTTACAGGTGCCATGAAGAAAGCCTTGTACCGGGGTTTAAATTGTTTGATTCCAAAATGTCGGGAAAACTTATAATTTTATCTACTACAATATGCCGGGATAGTAAGTTCTAGTATAGAGTAAAAGAAATACATCGATATAGTAAAAACACTCCTTTAGAAGTATGAAATTAAAATTAGGGTTCCTCATTTTTTATTGTTACAGAAAAGTAGCAAGAATTAGCAAGTCGTAGATTTATTGTTTTTCCAGCAAAATAATGTGCACATCTTTGGTCATTCTCCAAAAATTATATGAATTCAATTGGAACGTATTACCATATCCACGATATATCATCATAATATTGGTAATCTTGCTTGGGATAGTCAGTGGTAGTAAGACTGGGAATTAAAAGTTACATGTAAATAATCGTTTTTGTATTGTAAGAGTGTAGTCTAAGATGCGGCTGCAAAATCGCTACATGTATCGAGTATGTTATCAAAATCAAATTTTTGTGTATAATTTTAAATGGGAGAACATTTTTTCGTCAAGGTGCCAATCAAAATGTGTTTTTTTTTTTAAATAATATTAATTGACTTTTTCCGATAGATTATTACATTCACATCTCTTTAAAATAAATTATAATACACTTCTTAGTAATATATGCACAGTACTTGAGAATATATGGTTGCAGTAGCGCACACGAAAGCAACCTATTCGCAGCCAGATGTAAACAGGTAATACTTTGTTATATTTATATATATAATATACATTCATCATTTATATTTAAATTAAAGTTAATTAGATAAAGTGCGAATGACAAAATACCTCTGCTTATGGATAAGTGGTCATAAGTATAGATTAAATTTAGTAAAGTTTTTCAAATTAAATTAAGTACAGAATAAATACTTACACATCAAAGAAGGGCAAGCAAGTATCATACAAAGGCTTAAGGAAACAAATCTAACTCCAGCTGGTGTTGGGGGTGGTTTTTGTGTCACTAATCGTAAGAGACCTGCAACTTCATCATCTTGAAATTTTATACCAGCTATTCCTCTTAAAGCACAGTAAAGTCTTAATAGAGCTGATGCATTTACACCTGCAGTTGCCTCCCTCAGTCTATTCAATAATTCTTGGCGCAGTTTTGATAATGCTGAGTGGCCGTCCCCTTTACCCCTCTTGTGTGAGTTACGTAAAAAAGTCGCAAACCATCCTCTAGTTGTCTGATCAGATCCAAGTAATAAACCTGACATAAATGAAACCTAAAATTAAGTAATAAAAATATATTACTATTCAATACAGCAAGTGTACATTAAGTTTTAAATATTTACTAGCTGCGTTTGCAACTTTGTTCACTTGTAAATAAAACTTATTGAATAATTTTTAAGATTATCACTTTAAAAATAAATCTAATTTATAATATTGGTTATTTAATGCATAACTTTATCTTTAAAATATGCAGTATACAATAAAAAGACAAGATAAAAAAAAACAATATTTTATTTGCCAAGTAATACACTTGTTGTACTCACAAGATCATCTTGATGATGTGTCAAAGTAAGATTAATTACTAATGATGGTAATCTTGATGCTGATGCAGCTTTTGCTCTTATTGATGCTGCTATATGAGGACAGGCAGCACAGAGAGTTGTAAGAGTTTTTGCTCTAATGCCTCCCTCATCACTTCTCTCAGCATTTAATACAAGTGATTCTACAACTGAATAAAAAAACAGAAAACATATTTAAGTTATTAAATTACTGATGCGGTTCAGAGTTTAACTTAAAAAAATGTCTAATCTCTGCTACAAACCAAATAATTCTGAAAACATAGATGAAAATAATGTTAATTATCCAATAATACATAAGCAGATGTTGAATTATAATAGATAATAAGATAGCCTAATTAGAAATAACAGCACAATTATAGATTTATAATACATTACTTAAGAATTAGGAAAGTACTAATCTGTTTCATAATATCAACCGATATGTATAATTACCTCTTTCAAATAATTGTCTTTTATAATAACTTAGGTGTTACTTGATCATTTGTAAAGGAAAGTAACAATTTTATTTTAGATCATTATTAGTTCTAAATCATTTTCGTAATACCATAATGCCTCATTCAACTTTATTTCTATCCAAAATTAACCAAGATATTTGCATCTATTACAGTTTGAGATATGAGATAGCTTTTTATTACAAAGTTTATTAATATCTCTGCTTATATAATATACTATATAAAACTAATGTTTTAAAGAAAAAAAAGATTTACCTTCTTGTAAAGTATCAGGCATGTTTGCCACAATCCACGAAATTATTATAGGTCCTTTATTAACATGAAGCAATACATCTATTATCTCACAAATATTCAACAGATTAGGTAGTTCAGCAAGGCTGATACAGATGACATCTGTTATTTCTTCTAAGTATACATCATTGTCAAATAGCTCTGAAGGTTTTATTGTATATTCTACGCTAGAATTCTTATTCTGATTATATTCTACTATTTGTGCTTGCATTTGCAATAGCTCTGATAGAACTAGACGAACTCTACGAGCTGAATCAGATTGTTCGAAATCATTAGCAAGACCATTAACAATGTTTGGGATAAGGATAGATTCTGTACATTGTGACCCATTTTTTTGTCTGAAACAGAAAATTAAACATATTAAATTTGAAAATAGATTGACATTTCAGTACAATTTACTACAGGACAATAGCAAGAATAACTTGGAAATAACTATAAAGGACCAAAATTTATTATTAATTTCCTTTTTTCTTCAAATTCAGCCTTTAATTCTATTAAATAAAGTTAAGGTAGTAAATGTAAAAACATACTATTAAAATTATTGATACATCTTGGATTGGTCATAAGCACTTGACTACAATGACTCAGTTAATATGTCATATCTTCAGTTACATTAAAACCTACCTCATTTGTTGCTCCTTTTTTAAATCGACTTCTAATGCATGAAATTCAATAGATAGTAATGACACAATAAAGTTTACTAAGTCTATACCAGAAAGTAGAGTTAATATCTCTTTCTTTGCTTCAGCGCAGTAATTGGTAATGTCTAATGGTGATATCAATGCCATACGAACTAGGCACGGTATAATGGGTCTTATTTCATCAGGAGAACATTTAGTAAGGACTTCTATATCAACATCTTTTATTGCTTTGAAAACGTGAGGTGCAACAGGCTTCATAAATTGTGTATCCATTGTTATTATATAACATATGTGCTTAAAATAGTTAATACTCTCCGCTTTAATAATTTGATGTTTATATTCGTGACTATACGATAAAAAAGAAATAATTAACTCGAAAATATTGGTAAAAAAAAGTAACAAGGCAGTACCAGTGTTGCTGCTGCCTACATTTGGGGTTACCGTACACAAGTGTGAAAATTACCGTATTTGACAAAAAAAATACCGTACTCTCTATACAAACATATTTATTAGAAATAAAACACTACTTGTACTCTCCTCGTCCCAATCGATCTACGACGTTTCTCACAGCATCTTCGTTCGCTTCATCCGGCTTATAATATGAAGACGGGATTTTATTTGCCGCGATTATTTCGGGTGTTGGTTTTATATTTTTGATTTTATTTATGTGTTTAGCTAAAATCGTCCCATTGATCGCGGAAATTAGAAGCCGGTTTCAAGATTTTGTTTTTATTAAATTAACAGCGCTATAGAATCTCTCCGAATCGAAATTTGCGTATAGCAATGAAATAATTTCAAGAACAAATTTTTAAATAATGGTTCTGGATAATATAGTATTTTGTTCCAAAATTTATCTGGCGGCATTGATTCTAGATTGCAAAACGTATCTTTAGTCAAATTTATATTTGAGATTTGTTTTTTTCAGCTAAAATAATCCATTGAGAGTGCGTTCCAGATAGTTATTATAACGCTAACGCTCGCGATATTTTATTCCACTTGATTTATTGACGTCATAATCAGTTCTTAGTGTGGTTATAATCAGTCCTTAGTGACGTCAAGAAAGGTAGAGACGTAGAGAGTTCCCGTTCGCACTAAAATATAGATTTTAATGTTAAACAACTTTGAACATTTTAAAATACATTTATAAAAATCTTTCAACGGTGACATTTTTTAAGCAATTTGTTTAATTTTGGCTATGTTCTTATTTATTATTCATAACGATCACAATTTTTCTCGTTTCACTTACTAGTGAACATTACAATCATTAAATCAAGTGGAACAGAGTAATCGTTGTTTTGAGCGTCGATGTAAACATTACAAATAGTAACTGTAAATATTAACGTAGAAGATAGAAAAGCTTAAGATACAAATTGTAAATCTTAACCATAAACTTAAATAGTTATTGGTTAACTTCATATACATTTAAAAAATATATACAACATTTTAAATTTATTTACTTTGTTTATGTTATTGACATATAATGAAAATACATAAAAGACTATTGAATATATACGAAAAAAGAATTTTACTCAAGTTATTTAATATAATTGTTTACCTGTAGCCGCACGTCGAGCATTTTCCGGTAAAACAGGCAATGTTTTGTCCTTGCTATTTTTAAAAAATGGCGCTGAATTTCCTCATTCCCACCAGATTCCCACAACGATTTACCCGTGTAGAGCTTGGCGTGAGTGAAAATAATGTAGTCATTATAGACGTTTTCGCCGCAATCATAAAGACCGTGGTCGTGGTGTGTACCGGGTACAGATATATTTTGAGCATTGTGAACGCTAAGTGACGTAACGTAACGTAGGTATTTTAATAGTGAACATTGTGAATTTACAACTATAAACGTATAATTGTTGCATTTGACATCAGCAAAAAAACTTTCATTACTAATTTTCGTTAAATAAAGAAAAACAAAAATGCCAGCACTACACATTATTGTAGTATAAATAATATAGCAAAAATATTGTTTTCTCGCACTTTCCTACTTAATTCTTCTTGTAATATTCAGTTAGAAAAGTCATAATGCTATAGATGCTAATCAAACTTGATAGTCAAATTATATTACTTTGTGCATATTCATACGATCTGGTAGCTCGAATGTCAAAAGTATTTTGAAGTAAAACGTTTATGGATAAGCTTTGGCAGTAAAATCGACCCATATGTCATCACGGCAAACGACATGACGCTCTTTTATGCGAGTTTTTGGCGGAAACTTGATCTGTCATATAGTAATTTTTATTTTTATTTATATTCTTAGTTGTTTAGCCCTATATTTATTGATGATGACTATTATATACATGATATATTAGTTGCCACAAAAACTCCCAAGGAAGTTTCAACAAGAGAGTCATTATCTTATTGAAGATAGTATCGCCTGCATTTAATGAAAAAACAACATCTGACTTTGCTGCATAGTCTAGATACCTTTGCCTTTTCCTTTCTCAATTGAAAGGGAAAAACTATACCATAAAAATAAAAATGTCGTGCCTCCTAATAAATACGTATCGAAACGATCGACTTTTTTTTAATGTGCGTGCGCTACTATTAAGCCCTGCGTCCTTTACACCAGAATCGAAGCACGCTGAGTCGAATTACATTTTTTACTGTGCGTCTTCTGAGAAGAATCGAATCGAACCGAATCGCATCGTTCATTAATTGAAACTCTTCATAGAAGTAGCTAGTTGTATACAGACTGAATAGTGACTACTCTTTTTTACTACTAAACCGAACTAACATATAATTTAAAAAGCTACTATGTTTCTCTTGCACATTATCAACATTTTAATAAATAAAAATCATATGACTTTTTAATATAAGTATTTATATAAGTATTTATGTATATATGTATTTATGTATATATTTAAGTATCTTTATCATCATTTTTCTTTTTTATATTCTTGTTATTGTTGAATATAACTATGTTGTCAATTTATAATTAAGTATAAGATATACCAATTTCTACTAAATTATACTTGCTATTCTGATCTACTAAAATTGCAATCTGATTGGAATAAATACTATATACCTACTATATACTAGGGCCAGTATGAAAGAAATCAACCAAAATAGCAATTTATAAGCCACGAACTTACGTTCAAAGTTATCGCGGATCTTGTAATCGGTTCTTTCTTTGTACTTAAAAAAAATTTTTGGAGTAAAACTTCTATACCGTATAAAACAAGAATGTATGTGTTGTACACGGGTAAAAAATGAAACTTCATTCATAATTAATATAAAAATGTAATGGGTTGTACTGTTTTGCACTGTACATTTGTACTGTTTTGAGAGATACATCAGCATTTACACACTATAGTAATTACTATTGAAATATAAGCTATATATACATATTTATACTAATATAATTGAGCTAAAAAATTTGTTTGAATGTACCAAGCTCAAGAACTACAAGCCGGATTTGAAATTTTTGGAATTGAAAACTTCTTTAGGTGCGCTGAGGCCTTTATTTAGTGGGTATTGAATGAGACTTTTTTTTAATACTTAAGGTTTAGCGTTATGGCCATAATCTCACCTGATCTTAAGCGACGATACGGCCCAAGTTGGTAGACACGCTAAACCTGTGGAGGAACTGGCTCTCAAGTGCAGCTGCCGGAACACACCTATTGGTATTTGGCGGCAGGTTTACAGCTTGAGGGTGGTACCTACCCAGGCGGGCATTAGAAAAAGCCCTACCACCATGCAACGTTATATGTCTACCGTTAACACAATTACTGTAAGAAGTTAAGCTGGATTTTAAGTGATAACAGCTCAGTGTGTACGGACGCCGCTTTAAGGGACGTGATTTCTAATCCACCTGCAATGAGTTTTAACTTTTGGCTAAAGATGTGACATGATGAAGAGGATGATAACATTGTGATGAAACTAGCGTTTCTAGGGCTTCCTCAAATGTCCACCTGGCTAGCTACCACCCTCGAGTTGAAAATCTGCCGCCAAATACTTATAGGTGTGTTTTGGCAGTTGCACTTGAGAACCAGTTCCTCCATTAGGCTTAGGGTGTCCACCATCTTGGGCCACATCGTCACTTAACATTAGCTAAGGTTGTGGCCATACCGCTAAACCTACTAACTATAAAAAATACTACTTTCTAGATAATTCTACAAGTATGATCTGGCAAATAATAACCCTTATGCTCCCCTTATAATTTGATATATCTACCTATAACTGTAGCCACAAAGGCATGAATGACAAACAAATTTATTACGGAGTAATAAAACAATAGTAGGTAAAAAAATACGGGCAAAATAAATTTCAATTTCAAAGAAATACAGTAGTATAATTTTGAGTCGAACGTCGATATGGCTAAAAAATCCAAAAGCTGAAAAAATAATTTGTTCCCTTCTTTTCAAGCTCCAAATTTCCCAGTACTAATTCGAAATTTCAACCCCCTATAGTTCGAAATAATCAGCCATTGCGATACAGATTTTGCCTCCGTAACTCGAAAGAAATAAGTTGATCTCTGTATCTCGAATATATCATTTTTATTGAAACAATGCAAGAGCACATATTAAGATTAGTGATTCTATGAAATGTCATTATCTTGGTTCATTTTAATAATTTCACTAAACCAAAATTAGTATCCATGAATCTTAACCTTAACAAGTCGAACGTTTTCTTAAAAAATGCGGATTCCTTCATAACTCATAAATTCTATAATGAGATCGAACAGGAGGGTGCAGGAAGCTCCCATACAAATTGTATTTCTATTAGTTCTGGTATACTCATTCATTTAACGTCACATCAAAAAAGTTATTTAAAGAAACAAGAAGCAACACACATCATTTACAAAAACGGGAAGATTTATTAATTTCTTGTTTTTTCTAGCAAAGTATATTGGTATACAATCTTTTTCGATATCGGAAATATATACTGGCTAATTTTAAAAATAGACTTTTCGATTATGTTTTGCTTTCATAAAAATAAAAGTTTTTTTTTTTTCTAATTCCATATATCTGTGTTGCTTTATACATTTTCTATTTATAGTACTTTTATCGTTTTAACGACAATTTTAACACATTTTTTTTATATGGCAGGTAAGCCTTTTTTACATCACGGTGCGAGACCATTTGACTGCAGGAAAAATACAGAGAGCTGTAGGAATGCTATATGTGGAGAGAAATCTCGGCATTTTGCTGTCAATAAGATCGTGGTTTGTCATCTTTGGCGGCGTTGCATTAATACAGGGGTTCCTGCTTAGCAGCACCCAGGATACAGAATAAGTAGGGCCAATACATACAACTGACCGTATGGAGCCAGTCTATGTTAACCGGCCAGAAGATAGGTTTAAAGCTATAATTCTGAAGCGGTGGGTTTGTTACCTCTAAACTGCGAGAAATAGGCTGCATGAATACGCACGACACCCAATCAGGTGTCCATCTATACAACATTACGAAATGTTAAGATCCTAAAGTTGAAAATAATCCGTTTATAAAATATGTATTGCCTTTAATTTTTAAATATATTTAGCATTATTAACGTTTAAAAATCAGTAAAATATATAGCGTATATATATAATAGCGTAATGGCCATAATCTCACCTGATGTTAAGTGAAGATACGGCCCAAGTTGGTAGACACGCTAAACCTGTGGGGGGACTGACTTTCAAATGAAACTGCCGGATCACATGTATAGGTATTTGGCGGCAGATTTTTTAACTTGATTGTGGTAGCCAGCCAGGCAGCCATAAGAAATAACATTACCGCCATGCTGTTTATGCCGCCATTATGTTTTCCTACACCGAAAGTTAAGGTTAATTGTTGGTGGATTCGATCCTACGTCTGTTGAGGCGGCATCCGTACACAGTACCAACTGAGCTATTATACAGCACTAAAACTGCTTATACATTATATAAATATAAAAAATACCACTTATACAAAGTTCATTAAGCAAAAGTTCATCTCTTATGCTTTATCGAAGGTCTCATGCTTTAAGAATGCATTGCTACATTGAATCTGCAGCTTCTTAACTTAATAGTTCAGGTACTATCACGGTTTAACGTCGACTTTCATTTAAATATAATATAAAACGATCATGCAAAACTAACAAATATTAAAGATGGTGGATCAACATTATTTGAAACCATCATGAGAAAAAACAGAATTGAAATTATTGTTGCAGTGTATGAGCGTAACACTTGGGCTAGTAAATGCGAAATATCAGAAATATTAGTGCAATCGATGTACAAAGGGTCGAGCTGAAGCGGATGGGTTTGTAGGGGGTTGTTGGGGTCTGGGGCGGCGCGGCGTGGAAACGAGTGAAGCGCGGTGGGCGGCGGCTGCTCCGCGGCAGTCGCACGCGAGCACGTGCGCGCACCGCTTTCGTGCTACTCAAACCGTCTCTCCTGTACTAACCCGAGCCCTGTTATTCCACAACGCTCAATAATTTGGGTTTATTAAGATAATATTGTTTACAATACCAACTATTTAATATATTGTAATATGTCCGTTGAGTTTTAGTATGATTTAAAAAAGTCTATCAGTTTTCATTTACAAAATTTTACGGGTCAATAATTTGACTTATTACGGTTGTACGGATGTAAGTAACATCATCTATAAAATAATTTCGGCGGGAAACGCACACGTTCCAAATGGGATTGTCTCATATATATATATATATATTCATTTATTTTAATTTTTTATTGTGTTTATACATATTATATAAAACCAAAATATGGGTAAGCCTAGCTGTAAACTTTCAATTATTGAGATTTACACAGTTTAATTACTATATATATATTTGTTATTTTAAAATTCACTTCCAATATATTGGAAACAATGTACTAATGTGTCAAGATATTATAATAAAAATAATACTGTACGAGTAAAGGTTCATTTTATAGAGAAATGGCGTTAACTATGTTATTTGGTTGCTAATATTTGTAATCCGTAACACGTTGAATTATAAAATTTTATATGTACCGAAACAATGGGAAGCAAGACATATTACAATTATCTTGTTATTCGATAAGCTTTTGGTTATGTTAATTTCTTTAATTACGTTTCAAAAATCAACTGACTATGCACCAAAATATATGGTAATGTTTCAATGAACACGATGATAAGTCATTAAAACGAGTATATTAAGGAAAACGTAAATGCTTTTATAGGTATTTATATTTAATAAATCTATTTTTGTATAACGAGCATTATAGCATTCTATGAAACATATTACAAGATACAGCCATTTGGTAAAGAAACATTACTATCTATTTCTTAATACTATTACTTTGGTAAACCAAACAATCAAACCTAAACATTTCAAAATACACTGAAACAGCATTGACCAAAATAACAACATAACATTGACCTTTATGCTGTTAGATACCGAGACAGGATATTATTTTAATTACCGAAATGTTTCAGTTGATAATAAATTTAAGTATATTACTTACAAAACATCACGTAAGTAATTGTAATGAAGAAAAATGATGAAACAAAGAATTTGCCATTTGTATATTCTTAAATTAGTTATTTTGTCTCGGTTTCAAATTCATGTAAGCCCGTAAGTGTAAACAATCAATATTGAAATTAGTAAGTCATAGCCGTAAGTCCATCATGTGAGTAGGTACATGTCTTAACAGACTGGTAATGAACGGATATCGGAACAATGTTTCAGCGTGTAATTTATTCATTATACAGTCGTCCTCGATCAGGCCGGCTCGCTAACGGAAAGTCTCCGCTTGATGATCTCTCTGATGTGTTATTGTTGAATACACTAGTAATGTTGTTAATGTTTACTCTGCATATGTTGTTATGAAAACGATAATACCATTAAGAATTACAAAATTATAACCGTACGCTTTAACCTATAAAAAAATGGGTTTGGAGAATTATAACGATCAGAATATGATTCATTTGAATTTAATAACCCTTTCGCTGGTTTTCCTTAATTCGAAATAAGTGTAATTTGTTTACGGTATTTACTTTTATTAATTTTGTATCAGTTCCGTTCGATTATTTCAATCAAATTCATCAAATTTCAATAAAGATTTCGGCACCACCAAGAGTGCTTATTCTCAATTACTTCAAGGCATATGAAAGTTTTACTTGTGTATACCTCTATATTTCAACTCTTTTCTTCATATCTTACCAGACTACTCTTTAATTAATCATAAGTGTACTGATACAGAAAACACAAGGATCACAGAAGTGTGAAGATGAATAAGATTTGCTTATTACCGATAATGTTTATAATGTTATTAAACTTATTTCAACAACTGGATATAATAAAGAATTAAAGAGATGGATAAATCAATTAAAAGAAGAGCGATGGATAAATATAAATATTGGAAGTGCTTCGTACTGCCATGGGGATTTCGAGATTTCGAAGAAGAAGAATTATACCTGGCTTACACCCAAGAACAAAGACAGCGCGCTGTACCCCGTTTCATCGCTATCGGTGTACTCTTACAACTTTTCACAATAGTTGTACCTGGGGAAAGTAATCTCTTTATCGCTTACACTACACTAGCATTAGGACTGCTGGTTGACTTGGTCTTGCTCACTATTTATTCCTGTGTACGTAGTATTCGTCCTGCTTTACCTCACGTCATTTGGCTCGCTTTGTGGACACAACTCTTAATAAACATATCACGTCGGCAAGGAGACTCATATAATGAACTACTCGGATGGGCGGTTGTGCTTCAGTATTTTACTTGTGCGACACTACCCTTCCATTTTTTCTTGTTGGTGTTCTATAGCGCACTATCTCTGTCTGCATACCTAATTATGCAATACTGCAAGGCATTAGCTATTGAAAACACACTCGTCGATGATTTTCGTTTTCAGGTATTTTTGCTATTTTATATTTAAATTATTTGTCTTTTATGGTAGCCATAAATATGAGTTGTTGACACTTTTAAGTATAATGACATTTGTATAAATACGTTGTGGATATTTAAATATTTAAAAACACCCATCTCATGGCCGTCAAAGAATATATAAGAAATCCGTTATATTTATATATATTCCATGAAGTAACAAATTATAAATAAAATATTTTTGGCAGCAAACAGCGAATGGTTTGTTATTATTGGGCGCAACTCTATTAGGCATAACTGCTTTTGCCTTAAGCGAGCAACAACAACGCTTTTCATTGCAAGAGACAAAAAGAAGTTTACGCGACAAACTTACTATTGAACAACAAAGCAAAGAGCAGGTAATGCTAAAGATTAGTAAAATAGTGAAATAATTTTCTTATTACGTAAGTAACTTTGTAAGTTTAACGTTTAGTCCTTATCTGATGTTAAGGAACGATGTGAGAAAATGGTAACACAGTGACCTAAGCCGTAGAATGAGTCTCGAGTGATGTTCTCATCACGCGATGTCCATACACTCTACTTCTGTGCCCATTATTCCTTTAATAAAGTTCATTATTATTATAAAGATAACATGCTGATATAAATGATACAATTGAACTGTCCTTAAAATATTACAAGTTGCCTTATTATACATTTATTTTAATTTTATAACATACAAAAATCTTATATAAAAGTCTTACTCGATATATTTTTTATAGGAGAGGTTGTTACTATCAGTATTACCGGAGCATGTTGCCATCCAAATGCGCAAGGATTTAGGGCTTATTGATACACAGTTCAAAAAAATATATATGTCGCGGCACGAGAATGTTAGGTACGTCGTTTGTATAAATTTATTATCCATTCATAATTTTTTTTGATGTAATTTGTTTGTGCTGGTTAGGTTTTAATAATATTTTATTATTCATAACGACAGTATCCTGTATGCAGACATCGTAGGGTTCACAGCAATATCATCTACGTATTCAGCTCAAGATCTCGTTGCAATATTGAATGAGCTGTTTGCCCGCTTTGATAGGTTAGCAGAGGTAGGTATAAGAAAAATTCTGCATTATCATTTTTAATTTACGTTTTTAATATACTTGGAAGTTTTACATTTAATTGCAGAAATATAAACAATTACGCATAAAAATACTTGGCGATTGTTATTACTGCATTAGTGGAGCGCCAGTTGAAAGAACCGATCATGCAGTTCTATGTGTCCATATGGGTTTATCTATGGTCAAAGCTATCAAGTAAGTTTTTTGCTAATATCAATCTTGAATATTTTAGCATTCCGGTTGTTTTAGTTTTAGTGTTTATATATAATTTATAATTAAGCATATTTTATGTGGTTTTAATGTGTCATTTCATAAATAATGCGCAAACGAGAACATATACCTACGTTGTTCTGAATTATAAATTACTAGCTGTGTGCGCGACTCCGCGTGAAACTAAAATTTTATTTAATCATTTTCATAAAACACGTTATATAGCCTATGTTACTCAGGGCTAATGTAGCACTCTAAGAGTGTAATTTTTTTTTAAATGGTCCAGTAGTTGTACTTGAGTTTATTCGTTACAAAGAAAAATTCAAATATACAAATCTTTCCTCTTTATAATATTAGTATAGATAGATTTCTAATGAACACTTTGGTTGTATTAACTAGGAAATTAAAATTTAGGATTGTGTGTATTTTGCAATGCCACATAATAAAAAAATAAATTCTTTTGCCAAAAAAAATAAAAAAAATGTTTGGGATGGGCCACCCTTATCAATTACTGGTATGAAAAATAGATTACGACCGATTATTAGACGTACCGAATATACATATAAAATCACATAAAAATCGGTCAAGCCGTTTCAGAAGAGTATGACAACTAACATTGTGACACGAGAATTTTATATATAAGTTAATAGTAATAGATAAATAATTGTCGCATAAACGAATTTTCTGATATCTTAACAGATATGAGATCTCAAAAACATTTATTTAAGAGCTTTAAAAATGGTATTTTTTTCGGATCGCGTTCGTAACAGTAATATTACAATACAATAATAATAATAATAATAATAATAATAATAATAATAATAATAATAATAATAATAATAATAATAATAATAATAATAATAATAATACAATAGAATAATAGAAAATATGATCGGTTTCATGTTTCAGAATGTATCTGTGTATTATATGTAACATATTGAGTAGTATTCATCGCAGTATTGTTTTATGTCTGTTCAGATACGTACAACAGACTACGAACTCGCCAGTGGATATGCGAGTGGGAATTCATACAGGGGCTGTGTTAGCTGGTGTGCTAGGACAACGGCAATGGCAATTCGATGTTTACTCGCGTGATGTTGAACTTGCCAATAAAATGGAGAGCAGTGGCAAGGCTGGGTATGGACTCTCAAAGTCATTTACACAATTTTTCTTTAGATTTACTCTTGTTTTACATACCTACTTAATATTTTATTTGATTAAAGTTTGTAGTATCGTGCAGGCATATAGGTACTTGTTTCTTAACGTTCAATTTTAAATAAATGTTTAAAACAATGGCAAGCGTATGAGATACGAATACATGTGCTATCATCATCCTTTCTACAAATATATATATATATATATATATATATATATAATATAAGTTTGAAAATGCTGTTACTTTATCGATAAATCTGAAATTAAACAATTGTTTGAATATAGGCTTGAAATAATTTTCAGTAAAAACCGCTAACATAACTCTAACAAGATACTAATTAAAATACTTTCATATATAATTCAAGTAGGTTTCTTAGCAAAATTTGTTTCACACGGTAGTCCGTTATTAATTACCTTCATATTTCATATGTTATTAAATCTCATCATTCTATGTTTTATTTCTATGTAATATTAACTTTATTTTTTATGCATATAGGATATTGATATCACATTTAAATTTTTTGTCTGCTGTTTTTTTGATAAGACGGGTGCACGTTTCCGAAGTTACCCTCAGTTTCCTGAATAATGAATTTGAAGTTGAACCGGCCTATGGGGAGCGTCGAGAAGAGATGTTGCGACAAGCTGGCATCAAGACATATTTTATTGTTCGTGTCCTGAAACCCGTAAGCTATAGATATCCTTAACAAAATTTGACAGACATTACACGTGATTTAAATATATGGTTTAATTTTTTTCTTTACAACTTCCAAATGTATCTGCGGCTTGTTTCGCGTGGGCTTGAATTATATCTCATAATATTAAAAAAAGTAAATGAACTCCGTGTATATGATAATATTATCTATACAACGATACACAAAATAAAACTGTAACTTATCTAAATATAGACATTAAATATTTTTTAACTATTTTTAATAACTATAGAAATGGGCAAGATAACGTTTGTTATCAAATGATGAAAACCTTGTGACAAACTTCTCACTGCTTATCAGTTTCGCCTTTTTGAGAAGTTCTATTATTTTTTGTATTTCATAATCTCTTCGTGCGTTCATCTGGATTTTCTGACAAATATTTTAATTTATTTTTTGTTTATATGCTCTTATAATCGAATTACTTCTCTTTTTTATAAGCAATTTAAAAAGAAACTCTAAAAACAAAAACGTAGTTATAACTCTTTGATTTCTCGTGTATTACTGGATAACTGGACAGCTCTTAACATGAAATTTCTTGGCTATATTTTTTATTAAATAAACGAATATTCCACTGTCTTTGTAAACAAATGACAAACCATTAAATAATACAGTTGCAAAAGATGCATACATGTAGATCGAGTTTCTTGCCGGTTCTTCTCGATGACTACGTTACTTTCCGAACCGGTAGTAATTTTGACGTTCGTAAACGCCGCGCCTTCTTAGGGCCTAAATTGAATAAAGATTATTGAATTGATTTAATTTTATAACCTGTAAATTATAGAATACCGATGATAGTATAATCACGAATACTACACAAACATTGAAAGTAACGGCTGAATATAAACATACAAAATAACTATGAAAATAATCATGTGAAATTTATTTTCTTACCAAATTTGCGCAATCGATTCGATCGGTTGCAATTTTTACGATGTTAATTTGCACTTAAATCAGTCAAGCCTTTCTTGAGATAAAAAGCACTGATAAACAGATAGTAATTTAAAAAAATGTAGAATTTTTTATCAATGTGACCTAAAACAAATATGTATGACAATTAATTGAAATAATAAAAAAGATATAGATAGAACCCAAGTACAAGATAAAAATAATATTTGATTTTAGTCAAGATTTGATGAAACTGCTAATGATGACTGCTTTATTCTTTAATGTATATTTAATTTAATTTTTCTATGATAGAATGATACTTTGATTGTACTGTACCGAATAGTAAAGACTGTGTATTTAAAAAGCAACTATTCCCACCTCGAGATCTACAGTAGATCCTCGATAAGTTAAAAACCTCCATATCTCGAAAAAAAATTGTTCTCTTCTCTTCAAACACCAAAACCTCCATTACTCGAAATCTCAACCCTCTTTAGTCGAAATAATCAGTGAGTCTCTCCAAGGTACTTTGGTATATATTATTCCTCCATAACTCTAAAAATTTAATTTTATCTCTATTTCATAAATACAGCAATGTTTTATTTTCCAACCTTTACCAACTCGATTATTTAAAACTTGACAGTCTTTCGACTTCGAGTTCAATGAAAAATAAGTTACCGACTTTAAGAATTCGCCGACAGTGTAAGTACACCATTGTTTCTTAGAAAGCAATTTAGGAGTATACAATGAATAGAATTACCACGAATTTGTGACTCACGTTAACATGTGTTTTCTTGCTTGGTGTCAGATGTTTAATTTTATTATTTTTTGTTGAGTACTGTGAAACGTAAACTGAGAACTTTGAGTCTCGCTGAAAAATTAAAAGTGCTCGAAGCTGTGAAGAGCTGTTAAAAGAAGAAAGATGTTGCTGAAAAATTTGGCCTGCCAATGAGTACTCTGTCAACAATAATAAAAAAAAATATCAGACATAATGAGAAAAATACAAAACGGTCAAAGTTTGTCCTGCTTAAGACGACGAATTGCAGTATTTCCGGGCTTGGAAGAGCGCTTACTTACATGGTTTATGCAGTGTCGGAGCCGAGATATCAGTGTCATTGGACCACTGTTACAATAAAAAGCCGAAATATAATCTAAATAATTGGGACTCGGTAATTTCAGGGCTAGTACTGGATGGCTAGCTAAGTACAAAAGAAGACATGAACTTGTTTTTAAAAAAGTTTGCGGGGAAAGTGCATGTGTCAACATTGAATACAAATGAAAAAATGAATTGCAAGATTTGTTACATGGTTACGAACCTGACAATATATTTAATGCTGCCGAAACGGGGCTGTTTTTTAAATGACTGTAGCTTTTTAAAATGGTAAATGCCATGGTGGGAAACATAGCAAGGAATGTTTGAATATTCTGCTAGCAGCAAACATGTTAGATACAGAAAAACTTTGACCATTGGTCATCGGCAAATCAAATAAACCTCGTTGTTTTTCAAGATGCAATATGAAGCAAATACAAAAGCATGGATAACATCTGCAATTTTCAAAGACTGGCTCATAAATATTGATAAGAAAATGGCCGAAGAAAACAGAAAAACAATTGTACAGCCCATAATGATATTCCACAAATGAAAGCTGTTAAAATCTAATATCTGACTGCCAATACCACATCAAAATTACAGCCTATGGATCAAGGTATCATTAAGAACTTCAAGTCATTTTATCGAAAAGAAGTTGTCATCAACATGTTGGATAAAATGGAAGAAAAAAAGGATTCTACTATAGATGTATTGTAAGCCATGAGAATGGCTGATAAAGCTTGGCGAAATGTTACTGCGACTACTAAAAACTGTTATGTACATTGTGATTTTTTTTCGTCGTCAACAGAAGAAGCTGAATCCGAAGATATTTCACCTCCTGCAGAATGGAATACAGTGGTGTCTGAATCAGTAATATCTTTTGAGGACTTTGGTACATGCGATGATGAAGTTACGACTGCTGGGACATTATCTGATGACGAAGTTATCGATCGAAGACTCGAATAATATTACATGTGCTCCATAGGTTCCCATCAAAGAGGCAAGAACCGCATTGAATACTTTACGGATTTTTATAGAGCAAACCAGCAACTTTGAAGAACAAAAATTTTCTGCTCTTTGTACCTTAGACAATGTATTAGATAGAGAACAAGCGAATTATCTAAAGCAAAAATAAATTACGGACTTTTTTTAATGCCATTTTTTTTATTTTAAAGATGTTTCGAAATAATGTTGATTTATAATATATAAAAATGTGTGTCGCCTATGCAACTTGAATTTTTATTTATTTTACCTACATCAAAGTTTATAAGAATGAGACTCAACCTCTTTATATCGTATCAAAATCCGCTTAAGTCGAAATTCTCTATAAGTTGAAAACTCTACAAGTCGATTTTTTTTGCGTCTATATTGATGTTCGACTTATAGAGGTTGTACTGTACTTTGTACTAATGGTGCAATTACATAGTCATAGAAATAATTTTAAGATGTTTCATACAACTACCTGTGCAACACACACTTATATATACATATTTAAAGACTAGGCTGTAAAAAAACAACTATTGTTTATTAAAAGTATTTCAGCGATGAGGCACTCCTGAATATTAAAATTGAGAGCTGCCATTTTAACAAGGTAAATTTTCGGAATTTTTAAAAATATTTTCAGTGTTCTTAAGAAAAACAATAATTGATGTTTAGCCTAGTGTCTATGTAATTGAGTTCTCGAAAACTACTATACTAACATAAGTGACATTTAGTATTTATGTAATGGTCAACTTACCAAGTTTAACTAAATGCGTATAAGTTTCTCTATTAAATTATTGTAAATACATGTAGGTAATATGTGCTCCAATAAATAGGGAAATAAATTATAATTTTACATTCATATTTCTTGCGTGAATTTAATGTCTTAATTCAATAAAACCTAGACTTTGAGTACCTTTCGAGTTAATGTTTCTTTGTATTTTTTATTGTTTCTTTTCTTTCGTGCTATAAACGGAACTGTAATAAGTACATTAAAGTGGTACATAGTTTTATTTGTAACATTTTATGCTGCGTAGTATCAAGGTAACGAGGAGAGAAGTGTGCCTGGAAGCGAGGCGGAGGGTGGCGAGCCGGGCGAAACGCTTTCCGACCTCCGAGACGACGATGAGGATTCGGTGAGTGCATTACTGCGCCCTGCAAACGATGCGCGCGCCTCTCGCCCGCGGACTCATTCCATTCCCCAACAGCCTAAATAAATAGGACACTGGGGCACTAGCCTTGAGTCCGCTAGTTATAGTTTAAGCTAACTGTATGCTAAAATTATCATCTGATCTGAATTCATTTAGATATGTAAGTTTGGAGTATTTTGTGTCCCAGTCATGAGCTGCTATGTCGAATGTTGCTTATCACATAGAAATGCTTCATCAATTATTCGTAGGTTTTGTCACCTCAAGATGAGAGCAAGGATGATGAAGAATCGAAAATTCTTACAATGTTAGAAGAGGAACTCGTTAACAGAGATGACGACAAGTAAGTCTGAGAACTAAGAAATACCATTCATGTGAACATTAAAAAATTAAAATTCATGTAGTTATTAGGACAATTTATTTCGTAAAGACATTTTCTATCAATACCCTTAATTCTAAGTAATATTTATAGTTTTCGGAGAGTAATAATATTTATTTATGAAATTTCATTGTGCGCAAAAGTTGATATAATTCATATGAACACATTGATACAAATGAATAAATAGGTGCATCTTGCTTTGGATGTTTTAGTTATATTTTTGTTGATTATTACATTTGTGATAATATTATTTGAGTATAATATTTATTTTAATATGCTAGGTTATGTAAAATAAACCTGAGTATTATCATAATATGTGTATATATTTTATAGATACTACTATTAATATAAATATTATATTATATTGTAATCTATGCGCTAGCTAACGTGTAGTTTATTTTTTTCAATTTAGTATAACGCTATTCCTCTTTTTATTAGTTCAGGATTACTTTATGTAAGTATAAAATTTAAAAAAAATTTGATTACAGTAAAAAAATAACTTTAGAACCACCACAAGTTAAAGTAGATCTGCGTTTGTTCCCTTTATAAAGTAACTAACATATGTTATAATATGTACGCTATAGTAAAACAGTTTATAAGAATTTGGGGTATATTTGTCAGGGAATTGGCGGACGCGACGACTCTGTGCTTAACATTCAAAAATTCAGAAATCGAGACTGCATTTGAAAACCGAAATGATCCAAGCCCGTTAGCATTGGCAGCGCCCCCGATCTTGCTGCTGCCGGTTGTTGTTTCCCTTTTTGGTTTTGCAGTACCTTCGACATGGGCATTGCATGCAGTCTGCCTTATTTTGATGTTGGAAACCGGCCTAATCAACATCCTCTACTTTGCTCACTGGAAATACTCTCAATATAAGGTTAGCGAAAATTTTATTGTTTAAGGGTTGAAGTTCCTTGTTTTGGATATTTTTATTAATTTCCTTTCTTCTTTATGGTAGCTGTACACAGCCATAACTATACATAGTTATGGCACCTGATGGTGAATATACAGTGCTCGACCCGGAAACATGACAAACTAAAGAAATTCACTATTACTGGTTCATCCGTATGTGTATGGAGGTTGGAAACCAGTCGAGTACAGATATCGTGTGGTTACTAATTATAGACCGGCTGAAATCAGAATTCGACACTTATAGGTACGAGTGTTAAAGCTGGTTTATGATGGTCTTGATCTCGTGAGACATAATTATTGTATCCTAGCACTCAACAATCACCCTCTATATAATAATTGCAATCGGATAAAATACCGCTAGATTTTAAATACAGACGAAAATGTTGTCATACCCAAATATATTTTTATCATGTGTCTGTAAAATAAAAAGATATACATATTCCACCTGTGATATAATGTAACATCGAAATATGTGAGATATTAGGATTTGTTAGTGGTTTATTGGCAGTTCATTTTTACATGTTTAGTAGGTATTCAATTTTCGTGGCAATGAAAGCGTTATGATCAGTGAAATATCCTGTGCCTGTAATATGCCTGTGCGTTATCTTATATTAATGAATTTTAGCAACCTTATTAATCTAATATAAACAGTATTACTACCGAATAACAGTTAAGGAAATCATTGTGAGAATACTATGACTTGATGATCGAAGATATGAATAAAATAATAATATTAAACTTTACTAGTAAGAATACTTTAAAAGTATAGATATCTCGATGTTAGAATTTGTCAAAACGTCGTAGGCATATTTATGTTCATGATTTTTTTTGTTTTTAAATAGTATTTCCTTAGGAGTAATAAATTTACAATGACTATTGTTAAAATTCAATTTTCTTGTCAATTTTTAGAAGAGGCCTGTGAATCCTAACTGGAAATTTACGTGCGGAGTTTTAAACATAACAATCTTTGTAACAGCGAACATAACACAGTTGGTATGTATAATATATATTAATTCTATTCTAAATTTTCATCCACCACGAGACATACTCTTATTAAACTATTATGCCTTTTAGATCATCTGCGGAAATTATAAGACACTGATGGAAGACGAACTACTGGACCATGGATTATCTCACCAAGGCGCTCGCCGTTGCCAACATCCTTCTTATTACTATCATGTAAATACATTTACTATATTATTTAACGATGTTCATGTAAGAATAAATATAAAAGTTCTAGTAAATTGTAAATTTGTTAATCAACACTTTAAGCACGTTCCAAATATTCCTAAAAAATGTGAAAAATTCTAGAAAATACTGGAATTGATAAAGCTTATATAACATATTCTGTCGCAACTCTTAGTAGAGAGATCGAGGACGATTCGGTCTTTGTTTACACATTTGCAAGTTTAAGTAAAAATCGATAAGAGATATGTAGGATCTTTGAGATTCATATTTTTGTAAATTAATTATTATTGTCAGTTTGTAATAGCTTTGTATTTGAAACATTCTGATTCTTAAAAAGAACACTGCCGGGATAACTTTCAAGGAAGTATATCAGCATCTAGACGAAATACTATTAACTAATAAAATGTAATTTATAGATAATTATATCAATTAAGTTTTCCTTAATTTTATCTGCATTTTCTTTCTCGGCGGAGGGGTGCACCGGTATTCAAGTTAATTGAAATACAGGGAAACCTCTGCTGATCAACTCGATGTCGCTGCACAAGACTACTGATTACAATATTTATAATAACATACCTACTGTTTATTAATAAAAAGCACAAATGTTTTTAGATATGGAAAAGGACAAATGGTATAGTATGGTATAGTAGTTCTGAAAACGAAATATTACTTATATTCACTTTTATCATACACAATTTATCATTATCTATTAGGTATAAGTTCTACTAGCCTCTGAATACGATTGATTAATACATTATTATATTTGATTCATTGTAGTTTACTTACTTCCTGGCATGCTTAATAACTGATCCTAAAATATTATCTCGTGGCAAGTTATTTCAAATTTACTTGCACTAAAACACCAAATATAATTTGATTTCGTTTAGTTCAGTTATGATAACATAGGGTTATACGAGTATTATAATTTAAATATAAAGCAGAAAAGATAGATAGTATGTTTATATATAATTTATTTCCTTTTTAATATAGTTAATAACGTTTTAAAGACTAGTTATGTTACCTATTGAAATTGTTTATTCTTTAATGAGCAAATTATTAAAAATGAATCACTTTGGTCCCCAGCTAATTAAACCAAATTTATATTAATTCAAGTTTTTTTTTAAAAAACAAAGTTTTACGACTCCTTTGGAAACAACTACGATAAGTAATATCTTTCATCGATACTTAAGAAACATGGGCGCAGCATAGTGCAAGGGGGTGCACTTGCGCCACTCTTTTGAGAAAAAATTCTGAAAATTATTAATTCGACACTTTGGCACTATCGTTTGACATACTTTGAGTTGATGATAGCTTAGTTGGTAGTATCTATATATTCTGCGTCAATGGACGTGAGTTTGAATCCCTGCAATGAGCTTGAGCTTTTGGTGAAGGAAAGCATCGTGGTGAAACCATAGCATGTAATAGGGCTTATTATAATGTCCGCCTGGCTAGCTATTAAACTTAAGTTGAAAATCTTTCAACAAATTCTTATAGGTGTATGCCGGCAGTTGCACTTGAGAACCAACCCCTCCAGTGGGCTTAGCGTGCCCACCATTATTTTAGGCTACATCGTCACTTGTCGTATCGTATTGTGGTCATAATGCTAAAGTATAAAACAACTGTAGAGTTTGAGAATAAGGAGTCAAGGATAGGAATAAGAAACGTTGATAATCATGTTGAGTTCTGTTTAAAGATTGGTGCGGGAGCTGCGTGTGGTGCATTATGGATATCGCCTGTGGGTGGATGTGTGCGTGCAGTAATGCTGGCAGCGCTCGCGTTGGCGCACGTGTTGCCTTCTGTGCTGTATCCTTCACTGAACTATGCTACATCTTCACGATCCGGACTCATATACCACCCTCATCGACTTCCAATCAACGCTACTATTAACTACAACAAAGACCTACTGGATGTCCTGTAATTTATAAATTATTTATGATCTTTGTTTATATATAATCAAATAAGCACGCTATTTAACTTTACAATAAAAACTTTTTACTGTTAAAATAATACGTTTTAATAAAAACTTTAAAATCAACATTTTGTTCTCGTAATAGAATATATTGGGACAATATTAGTTTTATTAACAGTTTCTATTACGCCAATACTGGACTATGAACATTGGTTTCTGGAATTGACATACGAAATACTGGATTCAAAACCATATTTTGTAATATATCCTTGTTAATTCATAAATAAATTAAACAAAGAATTACCTATTGGATCTTTTTTACATTATGTGGTCGTAATCAAGTCTGCAGCTCTGTTATAATGTGTTTCATAGATACATTTTGTATGATGTTACGTTTAATATATATTATTCTTAATCTTACCGTAATGGAGTAAATTCTAATATATCATCTTATTTCATTTGAATAATAAGTTTCATTTTGGCAGTTTTTTGAGTGTATGTCTATTTACAGATTAGATAAACTTTTAAGGTGTGGTTTTTGTCTCTACCTTCTATCTGTATCTATCTGTAATCTTAAGTATATACTTTGGTGTATTCCAATATTCATTTAGCTTTGATATTCATAGTATTCGTAATAACTCTGTCAAATTACATTGTTTCATCATAAATAAACTGTATTATATATGATGTACATAATAAATGATTATTAATTTCAGAGAACAAATTCACAACTATCGGAACGTATTGATGCTGTTTTTCATCGTTGTTGGCATCCTCATTTTTAACAGATACGTAAGTAAAGATTTCAAATTAATATTACTAAGCTTAAAAAAATATTATATTAGTATTTGTTATTGGATTAAACTGTATAAATATGTATTTCAATTTTCTCTTATACGAGAGTAATGCCCTTTGGGGTTGATAGAGGTTTTAATTTTTTTTTTATGCTTTATAAGTTTGTGGTGTGCTTAGTGCAAGTGGTAAGCATAGATAAGGCCGACGATGGAGCGCGCAAACTTTGAAAATGCCTGTTCACTCCTCTCTTGAAACTATGCAGATTATAAATAGATGGGAAGACAGACGCCGGGAGAGAGTTCCATGTCTTTGCTGTCCGCATGATGAACGAAGATGCAAATCGTTTCGTACGAATCATGGGTACTTCTACGACATAAGGGTGAAAACCCGCGCAGCGTCTGGTCGTTCTGTAGTGAAACGGGTTTGGTGTATTTAAATCATATAATTCCTGCGCGCTCTCTCCAAAGTGGAATTTGTAAAATACTGAAAGACAAGCTACTTTACGTCTATGCTCTAGACTGAGCATTTTTGCTTGCGTCAGTATCACATCGCCCACAAGCCGACGAGCCCGGCGCTTAATGGAGTCAAGTGCAGTCAGCTGATATTTGTCTGAACCACCCCAAAGGTGGCAGCAGTAATCCATACACGACCTTACTTGCGCTTGGTACAAGCTAAGAAGTGGGTCCGGTACGAAATACCGCTTAACCTTGAAGAGGATCCCCAATTTCTTTGCAGCGTTTCTTGCCTTTGACTCAATTGCACGCCTAAAGTTGAGATCAGATATTACTGGGATCCCAAGAAGATCGAGACTGTCGGCAATCTGTAGGGAAACACCTTGAAAAGTGGGAGTCGTGTTGAATGGACTCCGTTTAGCAGAGAATAGACACGCCTGAGTTTTTTCTGTGTTAAACCTTACCAAATTCGTATTACCCCAATCAGAAACGATCCTGAGATTATTATTAATGCGCTCAATCATGGACTGCCTCTTGGTGTTGATATTCCGAACGCTAGCCCGCGGATTGGATAAGTATCTCTCAGTCACAATGCAGTCACCAGCGTATCCAAGAATACTGAGCATCAACAGATCGGTTATGTGCAGTAGGAATAGTGTAGCCGAGAGTACGAATCCTTGAGGGACTCCGGTATTTATAACCTTTGAGTTGGAGGAGCAGCAATCAAGAACTACCCCAATTATAATAATAATAATTTTGGCTCCAATGCAGCCAACATGATCGAAGCGAGCCTTTCGCATAATTTTTTTACAGAAGCTGCTTTGTTGAATGATTTCTTTCTTTCTTGTAAATCCGAAGACCTGTGGCAACGGGCCTCGCTCCATGCTTTAAATGCTAATACTTTAGCCTTTTCAGCTTGGGTACACTCAGCGTTTAACCACGGACGGGCATCAGTCCTAAGTGGCAAATCGGAATATGGAATAAAATATTCCATAGCCCACTTCACCACACCGGTAACAGAAGAAGCACAACTCGACGGATCTGCTGAAAGAAAACATACTTGTTGCCAAAGATACGCTGCTAAAAAGTGACGCATTTCACGACAATCAGCTGACTTATATCGCTATATCCTTGTTGCTCGTGGGCTGGAGGGGAGTATGTTGATATAGCCTTCTCCAGACATTCGTTAGAACTTCCTAATGGAGCTGATACCATGATAGAAAATCTATCTGGATTCGTTGTCAGCAGACGGTTTAGGCAATTAGCAGTATAACTATCAACATCAGGTGTTCGCTTTGCCTGGCAAACCATCAGAGAGAGGTCTAGTGAAAGAGAAAATTTATATGCCTCTCTCCCAGCATGATCTGTTTGTAAATATGGGTATAGCCAATCTTGGTGATAGGTATTAAAATCTCCCAAGAAAACCATTTTTGCGGAAGGATAACGTTGTTGAGCAACACCGCTACCTCGCTTAGGTTTTCAAATAACATGGTCGTCATCTCCGCTGTGTGATCGGTAGGCCTCAATGTAGATAGGTTTTCTCTGTACCGGAATTTACCATAAAGTTTCCATTCACTCATAAAGTTGAAAACCTGGAATCTTGAAGATTACGAAGACGCCGATAACAGATATCGTCACGAGCATATAGACAGACGCCTGCGCGCTGTTTAAAAGTTTTACTCTAAAGAATACCCTGGGTAGTCGAGGTAAGCATTATCAGAAGGACAGCGTATCTGCGTCTCCGTGAGGAACAGCAGGTGCGGTTTGTCAATCTCCAGATTATAGTGGACTGCATTGAGATTAGAGTGCAGACTTTGGAAATTGGTGAAGTGCACTTTTAATGTGAGGAAGTACAGCTGCTGTTTACTCGTTTTTTTTTTGTGTTGACTTTTTCATGTTCTTTTTTTGGAGTGAAATGTGGAAGGATGTGTCGTAGACGAGATGTAGCGGGTGTAGCCACACAGCATTCTAATATTGCATCGCTGATGAGGACCTTAAGTGGAAACTGCGGGGACGCCCGAACTCCCCCTAGATGGCCGTCGGGTCCTTCCATCCGGTCGCCAACCGGCACGACAGAGCATTTTGGGATTTTTCGCGAGGCGACGGGATAGCCTTTCATAAGTGGCTAACTTCCTACTTGGGACCCCTACAACCTGCGGTCGGCCAGTGGTCCATCGTGCTTCGGATCTCGCTAGCTTCCACAATGAGATACTCGGCGATTTAACAAAAGGAAAGCCATATACGGTTCATCCATCGCCACAGAACTATCCCTTCACATTCTCCCGTTTAGGCTGGCTTCTCCGAACATCATACCGGAACACGACGAGTCGTTTGGCAATATGGCTTAGCTCGAAGGGTGGTGACAAGCCACGGCCAAAGCCTCCCACCTGAGAAACTGCTCGTTTAGCACCATCCGGGGGTCATGTGTAGGGTCTCGAGGGTAAAGCCTACGAACATGAGCAGCATCAACCCCCAAAAAAATTGATAGACTATTACTGTTTTACCAAACTGTGTAGTGTATGAATTTGATAATAAATCTACGACAAATTCGTTGTGTAGTTAAGATTTTCAAACAAATATTCAAATCTATACTAATATTATAAAGAGGTAAGATTAGTATTTTTATTGGTAATGAAAAAACATAAGAATCTACAGGTTCTACAGGACCGATTTCAAAAATTGTTTCATCCTTAAAATACTACATTAGCCCTTTTTTCTAATTACGCACCTCTGCGAGGGCTTGCTTCGCTTTGCTTGCTTGCTTCTGCTGTGGAGGTGAGAACCAGGGACCAAATATATCAATGATCCGATAGAGTCTCCACCACTTCGAGCACACGCCACTCCCTTACACGGCGTGCGATAGAAAGTAAGGCGAACGTAACGACCACCACGGATTCCCAGTCCAGCGTACACGCGTGTGCGTTGTTTCTCTGTGGAGGAGATACAATCCGATCTTGACTGCCCACTTCTCAACTACTAAGCCCCTAGAGTTGGTAACACGAACTAAACTGTCGGCAACAATATACAGATTATTGCCGATAAGACGTAAGAACAGCATAATGAAACAATAAGTGGCGCGGTAAGGCGAAGCGATCGGTTTCGTGAACAATCAACGAGAGCTTACGGACACGTCCGTTCACGACCGCCGTTGAAATCGAACTCCATATTGAACTTTATGAGCCTTATAATTTATAACATAGTGATAATAATAACAAAGGTTTCAATCTTGTGTTTAGATCCATTTTGTGTAATTATATAAACCAAACCATTTCGGGTCCAACACTGCGACAAACCAAACTTTTCTTTAGCTACCATAAACAAATCATGCCGTAGTTTAGTCAAGAACTCGGTCAAGGCAGGCCTTTCATTTTTTTTGTTAAACCATACCGAATCCCTTCCTTCGGACTTCTTAAATTTAACCAATATCGGTCTCGGTTTAGTCTGATCACTAGATTTTCGACCAAAACGATGACATCGAGATATTTCATCTTTTTGAAAATTGAACTTAACTCACTGTGTCCCAATAGTGTTTGTAATAACTTAAATATAAACCTCATTGTTGTTTTCAGCCACTCAATGAAAAATTATGAATTTTCTTCGATTACTCATTTCATGAAGCTTAAGTAATAGATCCATCTGATGTCTTCCAGATATAACTCCATAAAGTCGTGTACTAAATCAAAACAGATAACATGACTTATGACGATCAAAACTTATGTAAAAATAATGATTTTGACTTCCAATCTCAATATATCAAAAATAAAGCAAAAAAAAAGAGAAAAAAGTTGCGACCAATAAGAAGAATTCAACGACTGGACTGGAATATTTTATCTTCTAATTTTAAAATATTAATCTACACCTACATAATAATTTTTATGAGCATAGTTATGACAAGTTTTCCGTTCAGCTGGAGGCGTTAGAACGAGCTTGTCACTCACGCGGTGAGAGGATGCGGGCACAAGCGGAGCAGGCATGCGATCTCCGTCGCCGCAACCAACATCTTATTCATAACGTGTTGCCACCGCACGTCGCTACACACTTCGTTGGCGCGAGACATCACCATCGAGACCTGTATAGCCAGAGCTACGCAGAGGTTGGCGTACTCTTCGCGTCCATGCCGAACTTTTCAGGTAATTTGTCACATATAATAAACTTCGATGACCTTAAAAGAATAATTTATTTTAACCAACATGTATATACGTACACCGCAATTTGTAAAATTTCATAATGTAAAAAAGGAACTTCTGTAAAATTTAACGCTGTCATGTTACGACTTTCATTTCTGCCGCAAGAGAACGTTGCTGCATTTCAAATTAAACGATATGGTTGGATAAATTACACGTACTTATGTGGTCTTCCAAATTAGTTTCGACAGTAAGATCTTACTACTTTATTCCTGGAAAACTTCGGACGATACTGTAGTCCATCCACTTTATAAATTGGTAATAAAGAATCGTAGATTGCTGCATCGTAGTTGATTACATGTATATTTTTGCTTCAGATAAAATTATTATTTGTGTAGGTTTGCGTTTTAAAATCTGTAATGGCTTCTTGCGCAGTAGTATAGGTTTAGATATTAAGTGAATGAAAGTGAATTTAGATATTAATTGGCTCAAAATGAATAGCATGTTAAGTCTATTGAAGAACTGGTTCTTTTTAGATTAAATGTTTTAGCGTTATAACGCTAATCTCACCTGATATTAAGTGACAATGTGGCCCAAGTTGGTGAACACGCTAACCCTAGTGGAGGAACTGGCTCTCAAGTGCAACTGCCGGAATACACACTTACAGGTATTTGGCGGCAGATTTTCAACTTGAGGGTGGTAGCTAGCTAGCCGGGCATTGGAAAATTCCTACCATCATGCTATGGTTTCATCACGATGTTTTCCTTTACCGAAAGTTCAAGCTCATTGTAGGTGGATTCGAACTCACATCTCTTGACGCGGCGTCTGTATACACTGCCAACTAAGTTATCATCGCTTTGAATGAACAGCTGCCAAAAAATACCTAGAACTGCATGGAGTACCGATTTTTTACTTAAGGGTATTAGCCAGGTGAGCTATAGAAAATACCCACCGTCATACTACTCTGCTTTATCACTGTCTTTTTGATAAAATTATGCTTCACCGATCCTGTCGACAAAATAACAAGATTTAACGTGTTCCTCCCTGCCGTCTCCACCAATCGCACGTGTCCGCACACACGCCCGCGTAACCGCCGCCCTCGCCGCCGAGGCCGAGCGGTTAAATACGCCCCCGCACACCCGCCGTGGCCTCCCTCCGCAGACGCTTGAGCCTAGGATCGATCCTCCGGATAGGAGCCCTCAAGTGACTCTGCTCGCGCGATATAGTAACACTATACATCACAGTACATAATCACACCGCTTACCATTCGTGCACACCAACACATTAAGTACACGATTTTATAAGGGACTACCCCCATGACCTTTGCGCGGCTTGCCCGATGTAATTATTAGGACCACTAAATTTAGTAAGTGAGGACCTCTTGGTTAGTTAGGATCACGAATTTTTGTTCGTTTTCCGGCAGTATCCCAAGTCGACGTTCGGCTATTCTGGCACCCTTGCGCCCGTTGCCTCGGGGCTGAGTGCCCTCAACATTCGCCCCAAAAAGTTCAAAAAGTGAAGCTGTCAAAGCCCTTATGGCTAACAGCGTATCAGTTCGATTTTTTTAATAAGATTTTTTTAAGATTAAAAAAAAGTATTTTTGAGATCATATCATCGTTATCTTGAGCTGATACATATTTTCGGTAGGTAAAAAGATATTCCATTAGTTGGAATGTAATGAGTTCATGTAAATATATAAATAATATAAACTGTTGCAGAATTCTACTCGGAGGAAACTGTAAACAACCAAGGCCTAGAATGCTTACGTTTTCTTAATGAAGTAATATCAGACTTTGATTTGGTAAGTTGTGGTTTAATTTTCATTCTATTATTATTTCTTCATTTTTGTAGCATAAAGAAGGACATTAGAGCTGATTAATCAATAATCAGCTACTTACCTACGCCCTCATACTTCCTAGATTAAAGTGTCTGTGTTATTAGAAAACAAATCCATTGATCCTTTATGATATGATAGAAATATATTTTACCTCTTTCTTTTTTTAATACTTTACATTATTTATAGTATTACGTAGAAAATACACAAGACATAACTATCAGCATGCCAGCAAATTCAGTAAGAAATTATCATAAAATGTTCGTTTATATAAAAAAATCTCGAATTATTAACAATAAACCCGGTAGACAGACATTGTTTCGCTACAGAGGAATAATTATAAAAATGAATTAATAAAAATATGTAGAACAGCTCTACAAGTCACGAGCTGAAAATTAGGTATATAGATGTTTTATGTGTTAAAATCAGAAAAATCGTGAAAAAGTTAAAAAAGGTATTGGATGTCAACAACATCGCCACTTACTAGATTTAAGTATAGCTAGGAAGGAAGCTTTTAGGAAGCGAAGAACTATGAATTCATGCATACTTCAATTTATAAATAAATATTATGCCTTTAACTTTTAATTTGTTTGAATTATAAAAAGAAAATAATAAAAAATTATCTATAAACACTTAAAAAACATATTGATGGCGAGGTTTCAAAATTGTAGTACAGTTTCGAGTAATCAAGGCGCCACGAAATGATTACAAAATACACTCGAATACCGTGATGTGATAATATTTTATACGTTTTTGTAGGAACGTATCTTTTTTTAATTGTAAATTATATTTTATTTCAGTTATTGGAGGATTCTAAATTCAGCAAAGATATCATTAAAATCAAAACAATCAGTTCAACTTATATGGCTGCGTCCGGTCTAAACCCAACGCGACAAATGCAGGTACAGATAAGTATCCTGTTATATTTTACTGTACAATATTTTATCATATGTATATTATAATAATATTTAAATAATCCTTACGATAATTGTTTCATAACAATTACTCTATGAACTTTTGTTCAATAAATTATGTAAAGAAATATTTTTATTTATCTTTTTGTTCTGTGTTGTGGTTCTTACATTATTCTACATTATACTGAACATTTATCACAAAACTTTTGTAACGTGTGTTTGTAACACCTTGTATTGGAAAAAAACCTATGTTAATAATAATATTTAAATAATCCTTACGATAATTGTTTCATAACAATTACTCTATGAACTTTTGTTCAATAAATTATGTAAAGAAATATTTTTATTTATCTTTTTGTTCTGTGTTGTGGTTCTTACATTATTCTACATTATACTGAACATTTATCACAAAACTTTTTTAACGTGTGTTTGTAACACCTTGTATTGGAAAAAAACCTATGTAAACAGAAGTCAATCAGATGCTATAAGAAAACCATTATTGATAACTACATTTATTGTTTTCAAAAGTTACTACAATTTGAGTTTTATTTTATTAAAAGAAATATGAATGTGTTAGTAAAGAGACCATGCAGAATGTTCAGCTACCCTTGCCCAGTGTGGTTACAATTTATATCAACAGCATAAAATGCAGATTCATTGTCACAAAATAAATGGCATAAAAATATGGCTACGAGCGACCTTGCAATTAATTACCTACCCTCGACTGTAGAGTTAGTGGTGTCTTTAAAAGTATTAATTTTTCCATAAAAAACATATATTGTAAAATACCTGAGCACTTCTTTGTAATAATTAAAAATACTTGACACCTGAAATATAGTATGTTTAGTGGTAATGTATATTTATACAACTAATCTAAGATTTAACTAATCTAAGAATAATCTAAGATTTTTGTTTGTAGTTTGTGTGCGTGCCCCATTAATGTTGTTCATATAATATACTCGGATGTATATACCTAATACCTATATATTTTGTATCACAATTTTTATTGATATATCCAGTCGCAAAAAGGATCAAATATTTAAATTAAAATATGCTTTAATATGAATACCTTTATTATTATGTTAAACACAATGATGTCCAATTCGGTTATAATTATAGTAAACGAATAGTAATAATAACGAATTATATTGCAACGCTATTATATCGAGACACATAAAATATTTTGCTGCAATACACGTAGACACCGATGTCCGTGATTATTATAAAATATTCAATGAACATACAAAATTAATATTAAATACTAAATTCTTGGTGGATTAACTTTTATTTTAAATAAATGTCGTATAAAATTACCATGTCAAATTCGGTATCAAATTATCGTAAAAGAAGCTATACTTTATGTGTAACACATTACCTACAGACAAAATATAAGATATTTTCAGCAATATTTTGTTTTTTATTTTTCCTTTTTACACTTACTGTGCATTGCACACTAAACCTATAAAATATTAGATGTGAGGTTTTTTAAATGAACATACATGAATAAATATGAATTAATCTTTATCAAATATTAGAATATACAATATAGATAGATATTGTATTATTTACGCTTTAGTTTAAAATATTGTTTACGATTTTGAAACTATTACTTTACTTTCTTATATCTGTGAGAGGTATACCCATATAGCTCGCCCGTAAACAGGTGGTTCCATTATGGATAGCGTCACGAGAGGTACACCATCCCATATTTGATAAGGTTGGTTTTTAAAGAATATCTATTGTGATGTGAACGATTCGATGGTAGGGGAAAGAATGTTGCTTACCTCAGATGTTAGTCGTATATGTTTATAACATACACTGTAATATTCTTGTCCAGTATCGCTTATATATATATCGGTAATATACCATCTACTAAAAACATTGTAATAATCAGTAAATTAATAATAATGTCCTAGCCATCTGATAGCGTGACTGTGCGATGGGCTCACCTCGCGTGCTTGGTGGAGTTCGCGCTGGAGCTACAACGCGTGTTGGCTGCGATCAATGAACAATCGTTCAACCATTTTGTTCTCCGCATGGGCATCAATCATGGACCCATAACTGCTGGCGTCATCGGTGCACGTAAACCCCATTACGATATTTGGGGCAACACAGTCAATGTTGCTTCACGTATGGAAAGTACTGGAAAAGCTGGCTGTATACAGGTATGTAATTCCTTTTACATAAAAAAATCCTTGTAAAACACGTTTGATTGTACGTAAATGTTATTAAGATGACTTGTTTAAGAGATATCATGTAACTACTATGGTACGGTACGGATGAACGGTAGGTGTTGCACAAAGCGTATGGTGGTCGTCGTCCTTTAGGACATAATTGCTTTGTCCTGTTAGCCATCATTATGTATATGCTATACGTCTACATTATTGTGCAAATGCAGAGGCATGATATTATAATCTGTGGGAGGTTAATTACTAAAGAGTGTGAATATGATAAGTATGCGCTCATAGACTAATCTTACATTAATATACATATGTTCCGTATGGATTCCAAAATGGCAGACCCATTATAATGAAATTTTCGGGTTCTCTTTAGATTAGTCTAGCAGATGATCCTGTGAAGTTGGCAGTGATCAGGTCAACAGGTTTTTTTTTGTATTTTGTCATCTGCTTATAAAATTAGTGGTACCTGTTCGAAGTCGGAGCGGGTCGCTAGATAATAATAATAGTCCAGCGAGTTATTACCTCCTGAATAAGTTAACAAGAAGTGAGAAAGAATGTTTATTTAAAGCAAGAAAAAATTAAAAGTTTTTTTTACGGATTAAACAATTTAAAACCTTTCAACTGTAATCTAGGTTACCGAAGAAACATGCGAGATACTTCAGAATTTCGGCTACTATTTCGAGCAGCGTGGTCTGGTCGCGGTTAAGGGCAAGGGCCAGCTCATGACCTACTACCTGCAAGGCAAGCATGACACACCTGCCGACCATATGCGTAAACGTTCAGTAAGTGTCACATTATCTTGAAACCTTATTAGCTATTGCCCAAATGAATATGATAATGCATGTTAGGTATTACTGGAAAGCGAAATTAAAACTTGTTTTTAGATAAAAATGTATAGGCAGTAAATTGAATTGGGGTCTACTAAATATTTCAAGACTTAAATGGAGATAATGAAGCCTTGCTCTACTATGACCGACGAGCGACTCGATTCGGACAGTCTATCTGAACAGGCCGATGATGTGTCGCCCTGGACAGGTAGGCTGCTCGAATTGAGGATCTGTAACATCAGGAAGATCTACGATAGAATACCAGTTATATATTTCAGGTTCGTTTTACTATATGCCAATGCTTTCATAATCTTTTATGCATTATTTTCTATACTTATAAATAAAAATGCTTAACTCTATAGCTCCATAACCAAACAGATTGAAAGCTTGTGTATCATGGTCAAAATTGGCCATTTTAAGTAGATTTTTTTTATTATTATTGCCGAGTGTTTAATAAAGTTTTATTAAAATTACATAACTTCATTAAAAATAAATAAATGTTATTTTGTTTACAATTTATGGCCCACTTAGTATAACATTAATATAATTGATCAAAGAGTACGTTTATCACCTTTAGATATTTAGTTTCAACTAAACCCGGCTAAGTTGACTCTCAACCTAGTAAAGTAAAATTGACTAGGTTGCGACTATTATGTACATGACGATAAACCTGACACAGTGACTATCTTCGTGCTTCGAGATTAACATTAAGTTTATAGTGAGGCGGGCCAGAACGCAAACCAGCGCATTAACAATCTAAGAGGTGGTCACCGTTGATATTAAATTACATTGTTTTCCCATCAATCATCAAGCCTTTACTGTCCCTTATTACGTTGAAACAAATTAAACAATAAAGGAAATTATTGTATGTGTTTGCCCTAACACAGTACCTTGAACTTGTTTAAAATAGCTTCTAGATATATGTAAGTACTTTTTATATAGTTTATAATTTTAGCTATGGGCCACAATATTACTTGAAATATGTGACAATGTAGTCCAGGATGGTGGACACACTCAGCTTGGTTTTGCGTGTTGTCACAATACCACCTGATGCTATGTGACGATATGACCTAAGGTAGTGGATACGCTAAGTCTAGAGAAAGAACTAGTTTCAAGTGCAACTGCCGGAACACATATAGGTATTTTGAAACAGATTGTCTACTTGAGGGTGGTAGCTACCCAGGCAGGTTTTAGGTAGTACCCTACCTCCGTGCTATGGTTTCATTACAAATTGTTTTCCTCGCTATAAGCTCGGGCTCGTTGCAGGAACTCCAACTCACACCCATTAACAAAGTGTGGGCTACCTTTGAGCCATAATTGTTACTATTACAGTTCGGAAGTTATCTGCGTTGCTTAAGCGATTTAATCTAAACCCAAGAGTATAACTGAAGGCAATAAGCAATATGGTTTTGTTAATTTAATGCCTTAATATAATAAACATTAAGCAGAGAGGAAAATATATTGTTACAGATGGAAGAGTCAGGAGCAGTACCCGGATCAACTGATGTTCTATTGGCGAATGGAGATGCCACACCCGTGACACTTTTTGCGTGTTCTGTCTCTCCTGATAATACAAAACCTCTGTTGCAACAATAAGCGCACTCAAATCGAACCACTTATTGTTTTGCAGCATTTATATTAAACTAATTCCACTTTAAACGTTTAAATGTTGTATTTTAGAATGTCTTTAATGAAGACTAATAATACTGATCTATAAAATAGTAATAATACAATTGTAGTATGTTCCAACATATAATGGTTTGAATAGACGTTCAACTCAACAATATCAAAACCGTAGGGAAGGTTTGAATAGGTTTTTAGTAAAAATAAATGCATGAGAAAATTTATTACTATATATTTAGCGGCGTTTGTAATAAATAGCATTACTCCAATACATGCACTCACATTTAGCGTGGTGATCTAAGCTAGTGCCTATCTGTAGGAAGTAGTCTTCGCCCAATATTAGGACATTCCAAAGCTGATATTATAATTATAGATTTATATTGGTGTACAGGAATTAATAAAAAATAACATATTCTTAATAATAGAACATCATGTGTATCTATAAATTATTTTTGTATTAATAATAGTATATTTTAATATATATAATACAGTTTACTGCATCGAAACTTTATTAGCTTGATTTTAGCATTTTAATTTGATCTACTGCCTAATAGGATTTTCCAATCGAGTATATTTCGACTTTGTTATGTAAACAATAATATTCGCGAAAATATGCTATGAATGGTATATAATACGGACATATTTAAAAAAAAAATCAGAAATTTTACTATAAACTTATATAATATATATTTCTAAAAATAAAGTATTGTATTAGTTAGAACGCTCGAGTGCTGGAAGTTATGTGGGTTATGTAGTTTCTTACATGAATGTACACTAAACTGCTACTAAATGCTCTACACTAAACTATAACGAAATATATGAGTTTATAAGTGTAAATAATGCAATAATTAGAGAAACGAGATATAATAATTTACGTATATTTAATGTATGGCGACATAACTATTTTAATTTTGTAAAGGACATTATATACTAAATCAAATTTTTTGAATAATGACAATACACTACACATAAGTGTACACCGACCTACTCAATATTTGACCCGCTTTTGGTATTCTCATCTATTATAACATATTCATCAGCGCATCTTGCCACAACGAAGTTGTACTGAAGGAGCACAACAAATACTCGACTCTGAATACAGAAAAGTAAAGAGATAAGGTCCACTGTATTACTTTAATAATACTTTATTTTATTACTAAAATTGTTACAGTAGAGTACATGCTTATGACTTAGCATTGACGTTTTAGCAATGTTGGTAGTGATTAGGAACTTAGTGTTATTCTGAGAAAGTAGCATTAGGTAATCGTATCTAAACAATACTAATATTACCATGATAATAAAAATAAAACTTAGTATGTTTTACAAGAAAGTTATACTTCAAAGGTATTTTAAATGGCTTCTAATGTAATCAATATGTATCATTAATGTTTTCACTTCACGTCATTGAACAAGCATTACACAAATCTTGATAATATATACTGAAGCTCTACTTATGTTTATCTACTCCTTATTTTATCTTCATGATTCATCCTATCCTTATATCAAATGTAGAATAAGAAATGTTCCAATTATTGTAGCAAAAATTCCTAGAAAAGTGTCTACTAATTTTGATAGGAATTAATGATGGCTGTATATATTGGTATTTTAATTCAAACCCATTAATTGACGAAAAATAATTGTTCTGTGAAAATGTGTTTACTTAATGGTTATAACGTAACTTTAGACTGGGGTCGTTTGATTCCTATGGCATTTAAATAATGTAATGTATACATGTGCTCTATTGAAAAATACAATCAATACAAATTAATCTTTTTTTATATAAATTTTCTTAGTTCATCTTAGGAAGTAAAGTATAAATGGGTAATATGTATATAGTGAATAGAAAATGTCAATTGGATTTTGCAGGTTCCATTTCTTAAAAATATTTTTATATGGCAAAGTCAAAAACATTATTGTTACTTAGTTATTCCGATAATAATTTAACAAAGAATATTTAATAAAAAATACATTTTCAAAAGCATATATACTATTTATTATAAATATGCACCTATCTGTTTAAAGGTTTAATTTAAATTGCATTTTTTGGTTTAATTTGCATGACTTCATATTTATGTTAAAATTTTATTGTTATTCTGTATTAGAACCTGCCGTTTCATGCGAATCGACACCCTTGTAATAATCAATACACACACAAAATACTATAACTATTAGCATTATTTAACAATATGTATAGAACAAAATAGGAGTGTATCGCCTTATATTTATTTATTTAAGTAGCCATATTGTGATATTTATTAATATGTAGGTTGTTAGTACCAGAATTTAATATAACTAATACATGTTCTTATTGCGTGCTATAAGTATATGCGATACACATAGATTATAAATATATTATCAAAATAAGAATATGCGTTATATAATTTATTAGGAATTACGCTTTCCTAAGTTGCATAGGATTATCTTCTTAGCCTAAGTATTAGCAGTTACTTTTTTATTATATAATAATATGTATAGTCAGTAGGGTATAACGTAGAAATTATATAGCTAGGTGTCTATTTATCTTTAAAACAACAAACATCATATAAATTTATAAAAATGTGTTGATATCGAAACATTAATGTGTCTTTAGAGAACTAAATGTGTAGATTAAGTAGATTATCTGTTCTCTATAGTGATACTATACCTTCCTGTGATTTATCACTATTGATAATTGCTCTAGCTCAAATGTATAAACATTGAACTATAATTGGCTATAAATTTATTGAATAAAGCAATACCTACTATTTTTGTGGTGTATATTATTTATTCCTGTAACAAAAACCTTTGTCTACAATCTCACAGGATGTAAATTGACGATATTATCCAAGATGGTAAAACGTTAACTTAGTGGCAAAACTAGCTCTTAAATAAGCTACCGAAATAAATCTAGAGATGCTTCTGAACTGATTTTCAACTTGAGGGTTGTAACTAACACGTGCCCCTAGCCAAGATGGCGTTCAATAATCGGTTACGTGAAGAAAAAACAAAAATGTAGCTTTGATATGTGTCATACCATAAAGGTATTAGATTTTTAGTTATTAGAAAAAGTCATACTGCCATACTGCCATACTACGGATTCATGACGATGTTGTCAATCACCATAAGCCCAGATGTATTTTAGGGATTCGAGTTCCCGTGGATAAATAAGGTGTTTGTATACAATGCCACTGAATCAGTATGGTTTCAATATTTTAGTATATGTTTAGTATTAAGAATAATATACTAAAGAATCATTTCATATTGTAAAATATTTTACAAATTGAAATAATCGTTAGCTACGTGAAAATAATAAGCATAGTAAATTTGTGTTTATGCTCTTTGTGGTTCTAAAGCTTTACATTGCAGCAAAAGTTTAAAGTTTCATCAGTACTATCTCTTTTTTTTTTTGTATTGACATACGCTGTACGTTCGCTTTGACAGCTTCACCGAACTTTTTGGGGCGAGTGCTGAGGGCACTCAGCTCCGAGGCAGCGAGCGCAAGGGTGCCAGAATGGCCGAACCTCGGCTTGGGCTGCGGCCGGAAAAACAAACAAGGATCGTCGGGGTAGTCCCTTACAGAACCGTGTACTTAACGTGTAGGTGTGCATGGATGGTATGCGGTGTGATGATGTACTTTCAGTGATGTAGAGTGTCACTGTATCGCGCGAGCAGAGTCACTTGAGGGCTCCTATCTGGAGGATCGAACCGAGGCTCAAGCGTCTGCAGAGGGAGGCCGCGGCGGGTGTGCGGGCGTGTACGCGGACACGTACGATTGGTGGAGACGGTAGGAAGAAGTGCGTTTAATCTCGTTATTTTATCGACGGGATCAATGAAGCAATTACGTGGCCGGCGCGCGAAACCTTTGGCGTGCGGATTAGCATTGTAGCTCACTGCGTGTACTATTTTGGGGTTGGGATGAACTTCGGCTTTTTCGAAGAATTGCTTTGTAATGTCTTTGATATATGCATATATGGACGGAATATCCATATCTTTATGGAGATCTACATTAGGGACGTACGGAGGGGCTTGGACCGCTATACGCATGAATCTATTTTGCAGAACTTGTAGTTTGCGAATGGTGGTGTGCGAAGCGTGAGCGAATACGGGGCAACTGTAGGTAAGTATGGGACGGATGCATACTTTGTATATTGTGAGCTTATGTCTGAGTGACATTTTGCTCTAAGAGGAGGTTAGATTGCGTAGTAGAGCCATAGCTGTGGTGGCTTTTTTCTGTACATAATCTATATGTTTGTTAAAGGTGAGATGTTTATCTAAAACTACACCAAGGTATTTAGTTTGGTTAGCCCAGGGGATATTGACACCAAAAAGATGTAATGTTCTTTTTATATTCTTCCTCGCGTGAGGATCGAACATAATAGCTGCGCTTTTGTCTGGGTTTATTCCTATGCGCCATTTGAGGCACCAGGACCCGAACGTAGACACAGCCCTTTGGACGCGGTAGTATAAGTGAATAAGAGCCTACTGCGACGTCGGGAAATTCGGGGATGTCACTAACAAACAGGTTGAAGAGGCAAGGGGCTAGGATAGAACCTTGAGGGACCCCTGATCTTATTGAATGTGGTGAGGATAGAGTTCCGTCCGCTTTATAGCAGAATGTACGGTCTGATAGGTACGCGAGGATTATGCGGACTACTCTGTCCGGGACTTGAAAGAGATTGAGTTTAAATATGAGGCCTTCGTGCCAGACTTTATCGAAAGCTTTGGCTATGTCGAAAAATATGGCAAGCGTGCGGCTAGGACGGCGTGGCTCCGAGAAATTGGAGAGAATATGCTCCGTGAGGCGGAGCACTTGGTGTGTACACGAGTGCTTCGGTCGAAAGTCGAATTGCTCATGTGGTAAGAGACATTTCTCTGAGACAATGGATTGGAGTCGGTTCAGAAGGAGCCGCTCGTATATTTTACCTAGGAGGCGTAAATTGGGCGGTAGCTTTCTGGGAGAGATGCCTTTTTCCCGGATTTGCGGATACCTATTACAGTTGCCTTTTTCCAAGCGGCTGGAAATGGCAGTGAATTATGGCCGCATTGAAGATACAGACCAGAAGAGCTATAAGTTTATCAGGGAGAAGTTTTAGGGCTTCGTTCCTGATTCCATCGAAACAAGGGGCTTTCCTTGGCTTAAGGCGTTTTATGATCGCGACAACTTCGTCATTTGTGACCGGGTCTAAATTTTCAACTGGTGGGGTCTCTCTTATTGATTGAATTGTTCGATTGACCCTCCCGATGTGTCCGGGATCTATGGTATGATATTCATAGGAATTGGGATATTAATGTTGTTCGAGAGTGGTAGCGAGATACTCTGCCTTGTCTATACTTTCGAAGGCGGGCAGATTGCCGGGGCCTCTATCCAGCGGTGGCATTGAGGACGAGTAGCTGCTCTTTTGTTTACGGACAAGATCCCAGAAGGCAAGATGAGATGGTTTGATTTCCTCTAAAAGATCGTTGATCGCGGAGATCGGAGATACGAGTTTTAACTAATCGTTGTAAGTTACGTAACCGTACGCGATTTTCCTCCATCGGATAAGAATCATGGGCGCGAGTCGCGGCGTTTTTTTCCGTGATCAGCCTTCGAATGACATCAGGGAGTATGAAGCGGCGATCGTTTGCCGTCTTTACCTCTTTCGAGGTTTCGCTGATTGCATTCTGGAGGTGACCGACCAGGGAGTCAATTGCCACATCGGCATCGGTCACAGACTTTATCACGTCGGGGATCCTATCTAAGAAAGGGGAGGAGAGATTATTTGAGAGATAGTGTTTGAGCTTTGGATAATCAGCCACTTTGACTGAAGCAGGTGTGTGGTCACCTGGTGACCTAGTTGCAGAACTACTGGGCGGTGATCGGAATCTAGTTCATGTACGACATCGATTTGTCGTACCTGAAGCGCGATCCCTTTTAAAATAGCTATGTCTAAAACTGAAGGGCGGCAGTTAGCTTGATAATGAGTTGGCTCAGAAGAAGCAATTACGTCGAACGTAAGCGTATTTTCTAGCCAGTATAGTGTCCTACCATTAGTGGTACTACGCGGGTTGTTGTATTGAATGTGCCCGCTGTTTAGATCGCCAGCCACTATAACAGAGTCACCGAGCGCGAAAAGCGTCTCCAGATCCGACTGGAGAAAAGTGTTATTAGGCGAAAGGTACGCGGAAACGATAAAGATAGTGGGATGACCGGTCATACCCACTCTACTTACCGAAACTTCTAAATTTGTAAGGTCGGGAGGATCTATTGGCATGCAATATAGTGACTTTCTGTAGTATATGAGCGTGCCGCCGCCTCTTACACCGGTACGGTCATTTCTTACTATCTTGTAGTTCGCAATCGCGGGATTACGAACGCTCGGTTTTAGTAGTGTTTCTTGTACAAGAAATACGTCTATCTGTCGCTGCTTCCTTAAGCTAGCTACTAAGTCTCGTTGGGGTTTCAGGTTACGTGCGTTAAAAAAGGATATAGAAAGGCCACGGGGTCTGATCTTATCCTCCATTGCGAATTTATTTAGGGGAAGCACGGATGAGGCGTTGCACGGTCTTTGCAATGCCTGGGAAGCACCTAATAGCTTTAAGACGGCCTAGATCCTGACTAGCACTGAGCATTTCGTCGAATGCGATGATGTCCTCTACTGAATGTTGGTCAAGAAGTTCAGCGAGCCAGTCGATCCCTATTAGATCAATGGATGGGCCGGACGTAATGGAATATGAGGGTTTGGCCTTTGGAGGCTGCGGTTGGGGCGCCCATGAGGTGGTTGGAGCTAATGTGGGATTCTGAGACGGAGATGTATTCACGGAAGTTACTCGCGCGGGTTTAGGCAGGCTCGGGAAAGCCTGAATTAACTTGAATGGCGGTGGGGCAGCATGTGTGGCCGTTGTTTGCGCTGAGGGCACCTGATTGAAAGAACGTGTGTGTCTTGTGCGTGGAGCGCGTTCCCACCCGGGATAGTTCGCGGGGTGCCCGGCTTTACCGCATAAGACGCAGTTCGGTGGAGTTGGAGAATCACGGGTGCGAGAGCACTCCTTAGTGGAGTGGTTTTCTAAACATTTGACGCAACGCGGGTTGATAAAGCAGTTGCCTGCAGAGTGGCCGTATGCTTGACAGTTGTGGCATTGAGTGGGGGTGTGCCTCTTATGGGGGATCTCTACAACTATGCCGGAGAGGCCGCAGACGGATTGGAGGGAGAAAATTCCTTTCCCTTCCTTGGATCGGTCCAAAGTGGCTGGAACTAGGTCGTATAGTTTTTTTGTTATATTATGGTACATTCGATGTACCTCGTGAACCGGGAAGTTTTGCTCCTTAAGGGAGGCTAGGATTAGCTCCTCGGGGAGCTCTTTAGGAACGCGCCAAAGAACGACGCGCAGAAGGCGCTCTTCTTCAGTTGTGTAGGTATAGAACTGGTGTTTTCCTTCACGGAGAAAGGCCGTTAAATTCTTATAATCTGTAATCGGGACTTTAACCTGTATTCCTGAAGGGGTGCTGGTGGCCCTAGTGTATGCAATTTTCCTTGAGGTGAGTTGGGCCGAGATGCTTACCCAGGAAGCCTTATCGCAGATCGTAACGGGGGGCGGTGGGCATACCGCTTTCTCAGTCGAGCTAGCGGATGTGGGAGGTTGGGTCATTGGGGTATTAGCGTTCTTGGATGCAGTAGGGACGCGCCTTGTTTTTGTGGCAGCAGTTTCAACTGTTGAGGGTGATAGCAACCTCTTGTTCTTGGCCTTGGTGACTATTATAAAGTCGGCTTCAGGATTGCTTTGAGCTTCCAAATCGAGGTCCCTCATTTCAGCCTCGTTTTCGGGGGTCGAGTTGGTAGATAATAGCGAGAAAGAGTTCGCCGTGGGTATTGGCCGTGGTGCGTACAATATTTGCTCCTCGAAAGGACGAGGCGCAAGCGTGGGGGTGGGGGTCGCTGAAGGCGACTGTGTATGTGTTATGTTGACAGCAGGTGCCTGCGAGTGAATTAACACAGGCGAGCGGGATCGGGAGCGCGAGTGTGGAGATGCTGGGCGACGCACCGGTGCTGTCGCTGCGGTAGACGGGGTGTGGAGGGGTAGTAATGTGGATGGGGGGGACGCCGGTCGAGCACGAGTTGGTGCATTCGCCGCGGTCGGTGGGGTGCGAACGCATTGGACCGGTTGGGAGGCGAGGAACGCCTTGAGCAAGTCTGGTTGCTCTCTACCTATGAAGGCACGTAGCCTTAAATATAAATCTTCCGGACGATTGGCCATGGTCCGGATGTAGGGCTTGGGGCGAGAAAATTTGCTCGTAAGTCTAGGTGACACCTCCCTTCCGGAAGGGCAGGGGGGCGCGGTTAGCAAAAAACTAACGAACTATCCCAAGTTCAGAGAAATAACATTTAAATACAATCTACTGCACGTGCAAAATCAGAAAGAGAAAGGAAAAAAGAAAAAAAAAACAATAATAATATCTATGGCCTGGCCTGTAATAAAAGGCTTAAGGGAAAGTAAGTTTTACCTTTGTTGGTAGCTGGTGACCGGCGTACTTACAGTGTCGGTACTTTAATCACTGCACTAAATTCACAATGACGAAATTCGCAATAATAAACTAAGATATCTCTCACAATATAAAATTGACACGATAACCAAACAATAGATTGAGATTAACAAAGGACTAATTATCAGTAACACGAACTGGAACTGGAATGTCGGCAACAATAGACGGATTATTGCCGATAAGACGTAAGAACAGCACAAAAAACAATAGGCGGCGCGGTAAGGCGCAGCGCGATCGATTTCGAGAACAATCAACGAGAGCTCACGGACACGTCCGTTCACGACCGCGGTTGAAATCGAACTCCATGTTCCATCGGCAATAAAATCAAATATGCCAGTACTATCTCATCTATTCATCAGTACTTTAATATATGACCACGAAAATAGATTCCTGGTCAAACATAGTAAATTGTACAAAATGTTTTTATGTTATGAGTTTGAAATATTCAAAAATCAATCATTTAATTTATGATAGTTTCTTTATTACTGAGAAACATTGATTTAATATTTAATCAATACTGTAACGTTTAAAGCATATCCCGGGTTGCGAAAATCTGATAGACGCTGCAATTTCATTTATGAAATTCAATGAATATTACATTCATATAAGTAAACAATCATAATGATTAGATACTTTTTACAACTCCCAAAATTGTTCGTTACACTTCTTGTTTTACTGGTTAAATATTTTTTGATAAATTACCTTTGTAATCGTCAGGTTACGGAGTTCTGAAGTCAAAGAATTAATGTATGTACTAGTAGTATCACATTTCTAGTTATTTCATTAATTAAATGTTATCGTGCATTTGTATGCAATGTGTTGAGTTTATAGTCTGCAATAGAAAATCGCCTAGTAATATGTAATGAAATGTTAATATATTAGTAATTTAATAGTCAGGAAAACTATTAAGAAATAAAACATCCCTTGTACTGTAGCGTTAGCCGTTAACGAGCTAGTAAGAGATATGTCAAAAATAATTATAAGCAGCCGACACATCTGGAAACAATGTTACAAAACTAGATTATTGATTTTACAAGAGTTTGCGGAGCGTGTGACTCACAATGTTAAGCGCTTGATTTCCATTGTCTGCTATTGTGCGTGCTAATCAAATAACTACTCAATGATAGCAATAAATTCATAACATCAGTTTTTAAAGTTACTATGGATAAATAATGCGTGTAGTCTCATTTAAAATGCGCATCATTAAAACAACTTTCCATCGTATTTTAATTTCAACCTTAGTTATGAAAATTTCACCTCTATACCGTCAACGGATTCTTTATTTATTTTAAGTAAGAAGGATAAATTTTGAGAAGTTTTGAATCTATATTGAAATTTTCAGTTTTGTTTCATATTAGAAGAGAACACTAATAAAATTAGGACTAGATCACGACCACCATACATAAGAAGATATAAAAGGTGATCTTCTCCACTATAAATGTATCAAAACCCAGCAATGAACTTTAAATAATAAGGGCTTAAGGAAATATTTCGTTTTCCTGTGTGTCGATCCATTTTTTATATTTTTATATTATGGCAACTTCACCAATGTCAAATGTGACAAATACACGTTGTAAACTTAATTGCCAGTATTCAGTCTAACGCAGAATAACTAAAAAGGTACAACGTAGAATAATCATAAAAAAATAATTATGGTAAAAGGAATGATATTATGGTAAAAGTATATTAGGTTGGCGAAAAAGTTTCTTTGCATTTTATATGGAAACTCAAGACTTTTCCAAAGTTTATTTATGTTTAATAACAATATACACAGGCTATTTTGTTCGATGACTTTCTGCTATTTTATAGGTAGTGCCATGAACCCGTGGCTGTAGAAACTCTGGTACTTCTGATCAAAAAAACCCGACAAATAATTTTGGCAGTACTTTCTTGATGTTAACCGGACATTGCCTAAAACGTTTGAAATTAATCATAAAAAATTTGTTGGCAATGGAGAACCAAATTAATGGTTCTGCCGACAGTAAAAGCTCATAATGGACAATGCCCTTCCAATCCCACTATAAACACAGCATTACCTTATAAAAAGGTCCACTTTATCCGTAATAAGGCGACCAGAGCGAGGTGCATCTTTGACATCAAAATTTGCGGACTGAAAACGCTTAAACCAACTTTGTGCTACTCTTACTGACACTGCATTAGGTCCATAAAAGTCAGAAACGTTTTTCGCGGCTTGCGTTACACATTTTCCTTTTTCGTAATGAAATTTTAAAATTTATCGAATTTCACTTATTATGACAGAAAGCAAAATAAATGAAAAATGCTGGAAATAACATTTTACTCATTTGTTTTTTTTTTTTAAGACATTTTAAACCTTTTTAATGACACCAAAACCAGCCAGATACAAATAGTACAGTCAACGAGATTTCATTACAAGTTTATACATACTACATGCGAAAAGACTTATTCACCGATCTATAAAATACATACTAGCGTTTACACGCGGCTTCGCTCACATTGATTTTGTCAACCAATGCTGGGTGTCGATCGATACAGAAATAATTTTTCTATCAAATGCTAATTTTTCTATCAAATTATTGATTTTAGGATGTTGGTCAATAAAGGTAGATAAGTATGAGCCTTGGTGTTCCAGTATAGTGAACAAAAACTAGCCCTTTCCATCAAGGTCAGCAACTGTAATACCCCTGGTGTTGCGGCTGTCCACAGGCGACAATAACCATTTACCTTCAGTTGGACAGTCTGCCTGTTTGCTGTCCAATAACATAAAAAAATCCAGTCATTATGACAGATATATTATACATGAATAGTGGTCAAGACCCAGTTAAGAGGAACAGCTAGATCGTCATGTTATCGCCAATGTTTGCAACTCTGCCGGTTTCTCGGTAGGATGTACCAAGCGCAGATGAGGTTTGCTTGAGTCTCTGAGTTCCTAAGATGCCATTCAAAGAACATAAAATTTTCGTATTTTGTAAGTATCTAAACTTCATCAAAACACGCTAACACCGTGATTAGCACCCCAGACATTCAGAAGTACTGGCAGGAAACTCGATTTTAAGTTTATATGTTTTATTCAGGTATAAAAATGCTCATATAAATAATAAATATTTTTATAACTTAGCGTATGTAGAAACATTCCCAGACATCACTATAATTGACATATTTATTTATAATATGACAATGACCTAGTAATAATAATTTCTTTTAATAACCTATGGACAGTAAAATTTGCATGATGTGGTCCTTATACATGTTGACTGGCAATTCGGTAATGTGCTTGCGAAAGTTATTGTAAAACTAAACAACTGACAGTATTTTAGTATAAAATAATTTTATATGAAACATAAATTATGGAGCAAGCAATTTGTGTTTGTTTCTAATATCAAAACTAGTAGTAAATTTTATGTTAGTTCTTGCGAAGATATATGAATTGGTAAGTATGTATTAAGAAGTAAAGTTAATATACTAAATTCTTTAGTTTTCTTTAATGGTTTGCTAAGTATCATATTATAAAGTACTCGAATCACCTTCTTTTGTGATAAATATATATGTATATATATATATGATATGATTATATATAAATAATAAAGCGATGATAGCTCAGTGGTAGTGTGCACGACTTCGCGTCAAGGGACGTGGGTTTGAACCCAAGCACCTACAATGAGCTTGAGCTTTCGGTGAAGGAAAACATCGTGAGGAAACCATAGCATGGTGGTAGGGCTTTTTCTAATGCCCGCCTGGCTAGCTACCACCCTCTAGTTGTGAACCTGCCGCCAAATACCAATTGGTGTGTTCCGGCAGCAGCACTTGAGAGCCAGTTTCTCCACAGGTTTAACGTGTCTACCAACTTGGGCCGTATCGTCACTTAAGATCAGGTGAGATTACGGCCATAACGGTAAACCTTAAGTATAAAAAAAAAAAAAAAAGAAATCTACCTCAAGTACTGTCCTCCCCACATTCACATACCGTAAGGCATTAAGCGTAAGCAAAGTAGACAGCAATAGCAATATTTGGGGACTGGCGTATTACGAACGTGTTCGTAATGTTTCTAACATTTTCTTTAACGCAAACCTTGTCCTAACCTGAAGATTGCCTGAAAATATCATCAAAATTGGTTTAGTAGTTATAGTGTCCATGTGGAACATACAAACAAAATATTTATTTACATAAATATAATGTATATATATATATATATATATATATATATATATATATATATATATATATATAGTTCATAGTTTTTCTCTGACATGTTAGATGTTGTGTTCGAGTTACTAACAACCGAAAAATGTAGAAACACAAATGACGAGTTACCTAGTCGTTAAATATAACATTCTTGTCTATTAGTGATCGTGTAACTTCGAAATCGAGCGACTGATATAAATAACATTCGTATAATATTGTTCTTTTATCAAAAGGAAGGTTCATAATTATTACATTATATAAATGATGGCTCTGTGATCAAGCTATTAACTACCGAAAGGGTCTTGTATATATATAAGCATTATAACAGCATATTATATGATCCCGTTTTAATAACTATACCTACAGTTATTTTGCTACATCAAAATGACTTTTGGAATTAGAGTTAAATAAAAAAAATTGATTTAAAGTGTTTTATATCTTCTCTTCCATATACATATAAGATAAGCATAGGTTTTGGTGAAACTAAACTCTCATGCGTTGCTTTGTAACTGCAAATAAAAGTTTTTATTTTATTAATCATCAATTCTTATTACTAATACACAATTATTACCTGCAGATTACCTGAAGCGATGATAGCTCAGTGGTAGTGTGTACGACTTCGCGTCAAGGGACGTGAGTTCGAATCCAAGCACCTACAATGAGCTCGAGCTTTCGGTGAAGGAAAACATCGTGAGGAAACCATAGCATGGTGGTAGGGCTTTTTCTAATGCCCGCCTGGCTAGCTACCACCCTCAAGTTGTAAACCTGCCGCCAAATACCAATAGGAACCTGCACTTGAGAGCCAGTTCATCCACAGGTTTAGCGTGTCTTCCAACTTGGGCCGTATCTTCATTTAAGACCAGGTGTGATTATAGCCTTATGGCCATAACGCTAAACTTTAAGTATATAAAAAAAAGAAACGACAGTTAAAGTTTCATTTCTAATATAGTCCAAATTCGTTTAAATAAATTATCCCATTCTTTGTTTCTTTAGTTGTGAAATTGTCTTCGAATTATATGTTCTTACAATGGTCAGTTAAAACACGCAATGCGATCTTATATAAGTTAAAGAAATAAATTTTCTTTACATCTCCCCCCCCCCTCGGGAAGAAAATTTGCTCTAAAGCACTGATATATTTTAATCATTTCTTTTATTTGATACATTTTCTACTTCTAGGTACTGGAATAAATTTGGTTAAATGAAAAAGGTTTGACTCTATTATTTGGTGTCCTGTATCTATTTTATAAATTGAATTGGATTTTTTTCCACCATGCTGTATGGCCTAATTTCGATCTCGTCCAATTTTTTCCTGTTAAGTTTATTTCCGTTTTCAACATAAACCGTATCTCCCACGTTGAATTATTAATGTTTTCGCTTATTATCGAAAACTGTTGTAATTGTGTGACTTTGTAGTATTTTGAATGGCTGTTGTTCTATCTCTAATCCAGTTTATGTTAGGTTCTTGTTAATTCAACCGAAATGATTGTTACATCTGAACCGTATAAAAGATAATTCGGCGCTAAACAAGTACCACTTGTAACGGTTTTTATCATTATATTTGTTTACGCATTCTTAGGCTATTGTTGCCCAATCTCTTCTATTTCCTTTTTTATTTATTTTGCTTATTTTGTTAACTAGGGCTTGATTTAATCTTTCATTTAGCCAACTTGAAAATGGGGGATTTACTGCCGTAAATACGATTAATATTTGCTCATCATTCAAAAAATTTTTAAACTCCATTGCGTTGATTCCGTGTTACGGGTCAGTGAGAGTTATACCAATGTTTTCAGTTTCCGCTACCTTCGTATCTAGCTTTATATAATCATTAGCATTGTGAGTTCTTGAAGTTAGAATAATTGCATATCTTGTAAAGTGAATCCCTAGTAGATGTAGATATTTTTTTGTACATCTTCTATAACCAAAATCCCCAATAGTATCTATGGACATTATTTCGAATGGTTTTGTGGCTGGACCTAGATGAGACACAAAACCATATTTATGATATCCTCTTCATTTATTCTTAATACAGATTTCACAACTTTTACAATTTCTTTTTATATTTTTTATCAAATTATCCGCTGTGTAGAATGAGCTTATCATTTTTTGCATTTGTGCAACTCCAATATGGCACAGGTTTTCATGTACCATTTTTATTAAATTCACGTTAAACTTTTCAGGTATAATTATATTTCTTTCTTTCCAACCTTTTTTAAGTTTATACTGTGTTTTTCCAATAATTTGTTACTTTTTAATTTTTCTTTTAACTTTCAAAATTTCTTATAACTTTATAAAATTTACAACTTTTAATTGTTCATCGTATATTTTCATCCAATTCTAACACTAGGTTCCTGCTTAAACAGTCTGCTTCCAAATTCTTATTTCCTGGTGCATATTTTATTTTCGAGTTCATATTGTGACAAATAATACGTTAAATCACCAAGTTCTTCATCGGTTCCAAAGTTAGGTTAGGTAGGTAGGATTTAAGTGGCGCGAAGAGGCACGTGAGCGAGGTCTCGGGAGATCGAGGCTCAGAGGTCGGCGCTCATCCAGTCCCAGGTTATTGAGGAGTGGCAACGGAGACTCGAGCGACCCAGCTCGGGCGTAGTGACTGTGGGGGCCATAAGACCATACCTTATGGAATGGTTACGCAGACGGCATGGCACTCTCACTTTCCGACTGACGCAGGTACTTTCGGGACATGGATGTTTTGAGAGCTACCTGTGTCGCATTGGCCGGGAGTCAAGTGCCGTGTGCCACCATTGTGGCTGTGACGTCGACGACGCACAGCACACTCTGGCAGTCTGTCCTGCGTGGGAGTCGCTGCGTCGGGACATGATCGTGGTTACGGGGCCCGATCTTTCGCTGTCGAACGTGATTAAAACCATGGTTGAGAGCGAGAGCGGGTGGATCTCCGTTGCCTCCTTCTGTGAGCAAGTCATGCTGGCAAGGAGGTGGCGGAAAGGGTAAGGGAGCGGTTGACCGGAAGGGTCCCCTCCCGCAGTCGGCGAGCCAGGCAGTGTCAGGTCAGAGATGACCTCCAGCCGCCATAGAGATTGCCTGCGGGCGTTGGACTAGGGCGGGTCCTTCGCCAAGATCGCAGTAGGTCTGCCAGGCCGGGGCAAGCGCATTGCGTTCGATGCATCGCCTCCAAGGTTCGTTAGGGAAAGCACCCCTCCCCCCCTTATTGACTGTCGCGACCCCTCTTTCAGGGTCCCCAGGTTGGGGTCTCCACAGAGGCCAGCACCTGCTGAGGAGTAGAAGTACTGTGGTAACAGTTCCTGCTCCCCGGTCCGAAGGTGGCTGAAGGAACGTCGTGGAGTTTTTTAGGTATAGTGGTATCTCCGGTGTGATCCGGTTGAGTCCCCCACAGGCCTCTCGCCTAGCCCAAGGCTGGAGAGGTATCGTCTATAAAAGATTTTCCTCCAAGTAAAAAAAAAAAAAGGTAGGTAGGATTTAGATTTAGTTTAGTTAGGTTTGTAGCCTGAATAAACCGTAAATGATTTACCTATCATCCAGTATTGCCAGTATCTGACCGCTTCTTTAATAGTTAAACATTCTAAATATATTGCTTTTTTCTCTTTTGAGTTTCATTAAACTTTTTGGGGAAGTAAGCTACCGGTTTTTATTTCCTATCTGGTTGTACTTGTTTCAAAATAGCTCCAACACCTTCTATAGAGATATCTGTATACATAATAAGTAAATCTTGGTTAAAAATTTCAAGAATTGGTTGAGTACATAATACACTTTTATCCTCTCAAATGCTTTTTGACATTCTTGAGGCCAAACGAATATCATATTTTTCCTTAGTAAATTGTGTAATGGATCTAATATTATTGCGCTTCTTGGTATATACTCATAGTAAAAATTAATTTTTCCTAGAAATTACCTAATATACTTTTGCGTTTTGGGAATAGGAAAATTCTTTATTGATATCAGATTATCTTTTAAAGGTTTGACAGAATTGTTCTCAATTTTATGACCCAGATACTTCACTGAGTTTGATGCAAATAAGCATTTTGTAAATTTTAACCTGAAGCCGTCCATTTTAATAGCTTCTAACACCTGTGTAAGATGATCTATGTGGTCATCAAAGGTTTTAGAAAAGATGAGTATGTCATCTATATAACTGTAAAATCAGTAAATTTATATTTTTCAATATCATTTGAACAATTGCCGGTGAGATCTTTAATCCGAAAGGTAGGGATGTCCTTTCTGTGAAACGAATTTTGTTCTATACCTATCTTCGATTCTTCGTGGAATAGACCAAAAAGCAGAATTATTGTCAAGAGTTGAAATTTTTTACAATTTCTAGACTTCAGCACTAAGTCTTCAATCAATAGTAAGGGTTGTGCCTGTGGTACTACTATTTTATTTAAATCTATGAAATCTATACACAATCTGGATTTCCTACTTTCCATTTTTGTACATGCTAAAGTGACAGGCGCAGCAATGGGACTGTAAGACTCTTCTATCAACTTATTATGCAGCAGTTTTACTATTTGCTATTCTATCTCTTTTTTATCTTCCATAGTACATCTGTAAGGCCTTTTACCACAATAGTTTGCATTAATAAGTCTATTTCTTCATATCCATTAATCGTGCCAATATTGAATTTATCTTTAGCAATAATGGATTTATATTTGTGAATTACTTCAAATTTTTCGGATTGACTCAAATGATCTACTTTTATTTCAAAGTCCTCCTCTTTTAAATGCTCATTAAAATTTATTTTGTATTCTTCTCTTTTCATCCACGAAGAATATATACATCAACACTTATATATACATCAGAAATATATCTTTTGGACACCATTAATCGTTATTAAATTCACTTCATTCAAATTGTTTCCTTTTCTTTTTAGTTTCAACAACTTAGAATTAATTAAAGAAACATTTGAACCCGAATCATAAATTCCATATATCTCTAATTTGTCATTCAACAGTAGTTTGACGTTTATTAATGGTGTCGTTATTGGTGTTTTTGATAAGTTTCATTTAATTCGGTTTCTATAGCCGAATTATTAAAATGTTTAATGGTGTTTTTCTCGAATATATTCCCTTTTAATCTAAACCAGGATATTTCTTTGGAATGGTATCGGGGTCTTATATTACATTTACAAATATTCTACATACATGTTTTTCTTTACGTTTCCCATTAGTTCTTTCACATATTTTTTAAGCAAAGGTAAGAAAACTCTTTTATTTACCATATGTTCACACTTGCGTATTTCATTTAACAGATCCACTGTACCTTTTATTGCTTCTCTATCAATCTAATTAAGTATAAATTCTGGTAAGCCAGCTGCTACAAGTTCCACAAAAGTACCCGTTTCAATAGATCTTCTCATATCTAATAAAATAAAAATAAAAATTTCCTAATAGAATAATCTAACAATGAACCATATTTATACACCAGTACATATGTGACTAGGTTCCATCCGTTATTTACAAACAATTTACTGAATCTGTTTTTCCATATTGACCAATCTGAGTTCATTATTAATTTTATAATCATTGAACTGTACCAATCCATGCAATTTTTATCCATAAATAATCGGATATTAAATTTCAATTTTTTCTTCATCTATCATCACATCACAGCGTAAACATTGTTGTTCGAAAACTTCAATCCATTGGTTTGGATTAGGATTTTTAGTTGTAAATTTTTCAATCATAAAAGTTTATTCAATTTCCGATTTCCGATTCAATTCTCCTAGAAATTGATAACCGAATTGTAAATTGTCATCCTCATCTACATAGGTTCTTTCAGGCTCTTCTGTCATAGTTATCCACACTTTCCTTAGTTGGTACCGTTTTTCTAAGCTGTTTGACTTTATTATAAGCCATTGTCTTCATAACTTCTTAGTGATGTGTAACTGCTTCTAGAGATTCTGGTATTGCATAGACTCTATTATCAGTAGTAGCTATTGAAGTAATTGAGAAAATGTTGGATTTACCATGACTTCCAGGTAATAACGTACACTCAAAACGAAGCATCTCCATTATGGTATCAAAATTTTGTAAACAAAATTGTCGTTTTATAAGATAAATATAGGTTTTATTGAAAATAAACTCTCATGCGTTGCTTTGTAACTGCAAATAAAAGTTTTTATTTTATTAATCATCAATTCTTATAACTTATACACAATTATTATAATTACACAATTATTATTACCTGCAAATAAAAGAAACGATATTAAAGTTTGTTTTCTAATAGAATCGAAATTCGCTTAAATAAATTTTCCCATTTTATTCTTCTATTTCTTCTTTTTTATTTATTGGCCACAATTTCTTTATTTATTTAGTTGAGACATTATCTTCGAATGTCATTATATTTTATAATACGGCCTGTTAAAACACGCAATGTGACCTAATATAAGTTAAAGTAATATATTTTCATGACATACATAACAATCAATTATCCGCCGGAAAACCCGCCGCAAAACTCCTGAATAAACGCCGCAACTTCGGAATAGCCGGCTAATTATACTTTTGTTATATTTGCAATGGTTTGATAATCTCACCTGATGTCACGTTGTTTGTCCGCGATGAACTTCTAAACTACTGAACATATCTTAATAAGATTTTGCACTCCGTGTGGAGTTTGATCCAACTTACTATCTCTTTACTTGATATTATTTTTAAGTCGATAAGTAATCAGAACTTCGATTTGATTGACTACGCGAAAAGGCAGAACAAGATATATATATATCTTTTATAAACATTGATATTTATATATCTTGAAATTAAAAGTACCTTGAGGTGTATATAAAATACATAAAAGCTATGTCCTTCGAGGTTCTATAATTCTCCTAAAACCGCTCTGTTTTCTGTCTGTTGAATCTTACTGTTACATGCTTGTGAAAGCTTTCGTAAACTTTCTTATTTTAGTTATATATTAAAAAATATGCGATCTTTCTATACCATTCTATTTTTGTACAATCATAAAAAAAGGCTGCAGGTATAATCCTCTGCCTAGGTATTTTATTGAAACAAGTTTTTTTTCTTTTTGCATTTTGCTTTTTTCATTTTTCTTTTAGCATAAAGTTAGTTATTTCTAAGTAGAATTTTTAAATGTATATATGAATTACTTATATCTATTTTTCATTAAATACTTAACATGTTTAGCATGCATTATCTATTCCATTGTCGAAGGAAACGTTCTATATAATTGATCAAATTTAACAACTAATTCAACTATTCTTGTATCTTCAATTACAATTGATATTTACTGCGGTACTTAAAAAATTAAATTTGGAAATTAACTATTTTATAATTACTAGTACACCACACATGTACTGAGTTTGCTCACAAGTTCTCTTATAAATAAAAATGGTTTCTATATGAACTATAATAAATGTTACTTAAACTTTTATATAGAAATTTATTTAAGACAGCAATTAAATTGTATACTTAAAATGGACATCTTTGGCTTTGATATTATATGTTTATGCATTCAATTTTTCTGACCATGAAACTATGGACAAACTGTTTTCATGGGATATTTAGCTACTTCTTACTCTATACATTTCTTAAGAGACTCAGAGTATCATTTAGAGCAGGCCATATTCTCTAAAATTAACCATAATTTGCAACGCAAGGAATTCAAATCTGAGTTAGACGATCATCAGTCTTCAGCACTTATAAAGTTCGGAATATTGACTTCGAGTCAGGCTAGGATTTTTCGTGCCTCCTAAGTATTATCTCTTATTGAATAATCTACAATACATTTAAAAAAAGTGTATTGCTAAGAAGTGTTACAGCAGCATCTAAAACGGTCTCTTGGTATACTTTGTTTAAAGCTTTGTTACTCCTTGATAATATATCTATCCCGTAGCAAAGAATCACTGACACACAATAATGACAACTTTACACCTTTTGGTCCACTTGCGATGCATCTTTAGAGCTATTAGCGTACATATAGTCATTTTGTTTATTGTAATGCTCTTCAATAATGTAAATCTTCAGTATAAAGGATTTTTTGTGGCTTTAACCCGTCAGGACAGCAAATTTCTGATTTTTGATTCAACAAAGGATTTTTGATTCGATGATAGCTCAGTGGTAATGTGTACGGACACCGCGTCAAGAGACGTTAGTTCAAATCCATCTAAAATGAGTTTAACCTTTCGATGCAGGAAAACCTCGTGAGGAACTCATAGAATGGTGGAAGGGTTGTTTCTAATGTCCGCCTGGCTAGCTACCACCCTCAAGTTGAAAATCTACCTCCAAATAGATATGTTCCGGCAGTTGCACTTGAGAGCCAGCCCCTCCACAGTTACAGCATGTCCACCAACATGCGCCGTATCGTCACTTAAAATAAGGTGAGATTATGACCATTACGCTAAACATATAAACTATAAAAAAAAGGTTTTATCGACACAATTTGTAACGGTGGGTATTGTTTTAGGGCAGGTCCTATGTATATACATACATCATAGCTGGTGTCTCGCCACTTTGTTCGCGTTATTCCCATTAATCACGCATGATCATAATATTTCTGCTTAGTGGGTGTCTACATCATGAAATGAATGTTTAAAGCAAATTCCAAATCAATAAGTCTGATAGTCTTGGAGATATCTCAGTCAAAGTTTCAATGAAAAATTTCATCCTCAATTTTAAATACGTAAAGATGAAATTTTAGAAACGTTGGAACACGTGTTTGTTAATTTTATTAAGAAGTATTTTTGATAAATTTCAAGTCAATCTGTGAAGATTTTTTTTCTCCTGCATACAAACTTTAAAACCTTCGTTAATCCTCATTGAGGTTATGTTTTTACATAGATTTTCAATAAGCCTTTACTTTTATGAGCCGTTATTTTTATGACATTTTCAGGCAATTTTCAAATTAGCCCAGCAGGTGGTCCTGTGAAACTTGGTAGCGATCCGATTATTTTTTCTGTTCTCAGGTGTAATTACTGCTAGTCGTGGGAAGCCAGAGTGAGTCGCTAATTCACAATAAGCACCAAGCCTAAATCTTGTTTCATGGTACACAGCAAAGTCCAAACAGAGTCTTCATTTCCCACGAAAGTTTTCTTTCCTTATAAGGTTTATTTTCTGAATTCTGGTTTTGCTACATTAATAACAGTTGTAGTTATTACAATACTCGGTGGCCTCAATTTTTTGTCATATTCAACTGAAGAAGTACGATATACGGCTGATACCAACCTATTCCTTTTTTTTAATAACCGACGAAACCATACTCTCTCTGTGAAAGGCAGTTCTTTCCTGTAACACATCATATAATATATTAATTAAATATGAATTTGAAATTGCGGAAAATCGCTTGAATTTTCTAACATGTTAAAGGTCCAAATTTGAATTAGGAAAAAAATAAAAATTAGAACTTTTTAAGTGGTAACACCATTTATGCTCAGACTAGTTATACCTACTATTAATAACAAGGACAAGTATTTGATAGTTTTTTGTTTTATATTAAATAACTTGTCAAATATGCGTTATAGCTAATATTTACGAGTAGTACACAGAAATAACATAATGCTACTTTGCAGTATTGGACGTATTTATTTTGCTCTTAATATATGTACATCGAAAATCTGAAACCAGAAATAAATATTTCTTTTAATAACTGCCACACAACACAAAATGTGGACATAATACGATTAGTAACACAATTATTGATATCATACATAAATATACAATGAGCAGAGTATAAAAAAGGTTAGAGGAATATTTATTCACACATCTAACTAATTGAATATTTATAAACCTTCGTCTTTTTCAAAATGATCACGTAAAGCCTTAAATTTTCAAGAGTATTGCAGAACTTAATTGTTTTCTTTTATTTTACATCTCACCGAGATTTGAATAGCTTTAAATACTGTTATTGTGTAAGAACAGCGGTACTATACCATGTCTGTTATATGGAATGGATGCGGTTGTAGTCCTGATGCTGCAGATGATTCACAGCTGATGGTCGCGAAGGGTGTCGGCAGAGGTGTAAGCACAGTGGGCGAGCGGTGCGGGCGGGGCGTAGATTGAGGCCACTATTTAACCGCACGACGGCCGCGCAACGACCTGTTGTGATCCCGTCATGGCGCGCTACGCCCGTGTCGCTACTCTGGTCGCGTGTCTCTTGTTCGCCTGCGGTGAGTTCTAACCTTTATCTTACGCATCCAGACGTTGTCCATCTCGCGATGTCAGGGGTGACTTGATATCATGTTTGCTCATCTGCAAATTCTTGAGTGAATGCTTCAATGCCAAGTGTCGCGTAGCACACAGTGAATAGTGATGTTGTAGATCGATTGTCGCGAGATTGACCGTGTCTCTACAGAGTTTATAAACGAATGCAACCGACCACGATTCTGTTGCATCGAATACCAAAGGACATCAGCTTGAACAAGCGTACAAGCTTTCAAGGATAAAAACTACTGTACGAATCGAAACATCCTATTATTCTAATGCTTTGAACAATGTTATTGATGATGAATCTATGCATTGCTAATCATCTCATCATATTTACATTTCAAAAATGTCATAATTGAAAGTTGTAACATTTAGAAAGCAATAAGTTTAATAATAGTTTTGGTTAGGTAACTACATAATTTTTTACATTTCATTTGCTCATAATAAACATATCTTTGACCTTTAAGTTTCAAAAAGTGAACAAGATTTAGCCTTGATGACTATTTTTTAACATTTTGTAATAGATTATATTTTGTTAAACAACTTATTAGCAGCTGGTTCAGCTGCGCACTGCGGCTGCGAGGAACTTTCACATTCGTTCCGTGTTGCGCTGCGGTTGCGCTGATGACGTCACACTACTCATAGTCTAGGCGGCTAACCGCCGCGACCCGTACCATGTCGGTACAGCGCGGCGCGGCGGTCTTACCTAGCTTTATAACTACTTGCCCTTTAAATTTATTAATTGCATACGTAATTATAATGCAGAATATAAATAAATGTAAAATTGCAACGGTCTTATCGAAATTAACATTAATCCTCTACAGTTGTGTGATTCAATGTTATATTGAATATTCTCAGTACTTAATTAATGTAAGTTTATGATATCATGTTTTAAATAATTATTCGGATAATTTATTACGATAATATTAAAAAGCTTATGCAAATTAAAAACTGACTTCACTTTGACATTAACAATGAATAAATAAATACTTCTCCGATGTTTAACTATTTAGTGAAGTTTATAATATTGTTACTTAATAATACTGATATTTATACTGTATAAACATTTAAAATACTCCTTAGTATATACAATTTTTTAACAAATATTTCTTAATTCTCTTAAAAAATTAGAAAGAATATCTGTGACATAGACGCATTACTACATACTATTTATAATGACATAATTAATATAAATGTATTGCATTGGTTAATGTTATATGACACTAAATTCGGTTTTCGTGCAACTATTTAGTAATTATATACAATGAATTCAATTTATTTCACTAAAACTTATCCACAACTTATTATTAGAGATATTTTTTGAGTTAATAGATTTGACAAATAAAACTTGATCGACAATGCATTCTACCATTAAATTGACATAACAAAAATATTTATAACGGTCGATATATAGCAGTACACGTTGAATATAATTTAGTTCATAACAAGAAACTAAGAATACCTATAGAATATATTTTAGTAGGTATTTAAAATGTTGCGAATACGTCTAAGTGAATCTTGAATATTCGATAATTCCTGTTAGTGTATCAGTTTCCACAACTTCGCCTTATGCGGTTCTTTCATAATATTCAAACTTAATATGGATTACTTAAATGTATTGATATTGGTTAATTGTCATTATATTATAGCAGTTACCGGTAAATATTTGATTTCACTTCAATATATGCATGAATACTTATAATAGATAACCAAATTTACAGCGATACTTTTTATCGAGCTAGTTTCACCGATTTGCAATGACCGATGGCCCAGTTAAAGTTTAACCCAATTGAACAATATACATTTAATTCACTTCAATCGCTAAATAATTAAATAAATTCAAAAACAATATGCAGTTATTACATTATGGGTATGAAAAACTATAACAAAGATACATATACAGTAAATACAGGCATTTAAAGTAGAAATAATTACACAAATTGAAGCAGTACAACAAAAATCAATAGCATAAGTAATAGATGCCATCCAATCGCTGCCAAAAGATGAAAAATCTAGAAGGTTGATCGGATCGCATTGCCACGCTGTATAGCAACAACCAATCCACCAAAGGATGAAAATATTCTTTCATTCAATTGTACTGTATTAATATTTATATATATATAATAACAATTGTATTCGTATAATTTAGCAGCCTTTATGTTATTTAAGTGTACTATACATTTCTCTAGTAAACGCTACTTATACATTTCTCTAGTTTAAAAATAAAAACAATGATCACTTATAGAATAATAAGTTACAATTATTTTCAATAAATTAGATGTTTCATCAGTGAGTTGAAAAATATTCTAGATATACATAAAAAAAAATTGCACTCGAATAATTATAATATTATCAATACCAGAATATAATTAATGAACATTAAGTTACTTATTTTTTATAAAGACTTTATTTATTATGCTAATATAAAATCTAATTTTATAAGATTTTTTAGTATTTCGTATATGAATCTAATGTATAAATATGTTTCAGAAAGCTTTTCTTTTTAGGTCTGTAGGTCAAATCGTAGATTCGTTGGTCACAGAATTACGAAATTAGAGCTATGAGATAGCCAGCATAGTAGAAGTGTTCGATAACTCAGACAGCGTGTTGAAACTATTTGTGTTCCTATTAATATTATCTGGCCTATACCCAATTAATATGCGTTATTTAGTATTACAATTACGTAAAAATTGAGTATGTTATTTTTATAAATTGATTTCTGTTGGTTAGTTTTCACTAATAACAAATATTATGCAATAAATATAAGAATTACATTTATATTAGAAAATTGTGTGATCTCGTACAATAACACTTTAACTATCTAATAAAAACATTAAAGTCGAAATTATTATTGCCTAATAATATTAACACGTGACCAACATAGTGTGGTATTTATTTGCTGTAAGGTGTGGTTATTACTTCATGTAAATATCTAAGGTTAAATTCATAATGTATATAACCGCTTAATTTATTCAAATAACAAGCACATTTATATATTTTAATTTAGTATTCTAGAATGCATATTAGCGTAACATATTGATTTAAAATAGATCTATTATATTATTAAACGGATGCAAAACATGAAATAAAAGTCCTAAGTTTCAAGGAGGGTTCTATTAAGATTTTTCACTTAAGACGTATCATATTTACGATATAATACATCTATACTTAAAATTGCAAGATCTGTGTAGCAGTTACAGTGGTCGCCGCATCACTACCACCGCGTTGAGCGCAGTAAGATCGAATTCTGCGCAGGATAATGATCTGTGTGATCCACAAATTATTGTTATGTGTCTAGGTATATTTTATGTCGGTTAAATATATCTTTACAAAGTCAAGGTTCGCTTACATTTTTTTAATACAGTAAGAAAATTATAGTTATGGCTCTTAACAACGGAAGCAGACTATAAACTTAATAAATGGAACCCAAAGTCATGTTAACTATATATTTGTATATTGTTATATTCGCATATTTCATAATTAGCTACACCAGAAATAATCCTGTTTGTAGCAATGGTGTTTTATATGATTACACTTTCCAGTTGAACTTTCACATGACCTATGAATATGTGACGAATGTAATGTGCTAACAGCTGTGTTAGCTAGTTGGCACCAATCAATTTTTACTTATAAGATCTATCCGCTCTACTAGGTTATGTAAAATTTGAGTGAATACCCACTGACATTACTCAATTCAAGTATCACATAACAGCATTCGTCCACCTTCATCGTTTAACACAGCTACGGTAATAAACAGTAAAACCTGAATACTACCTGTACGTGCGTAATATCAGGAAATTTGTAATTTCGATTGCAAATTACTGATAATAGAAAAAAACAAAATAATTAGTAGAAGACTTGAAGTTTGCGAATAGATTAAGGTAAATTCTTAAATATATATACAAATACATAACGACCAAATTATATTTATGCACTTTTGTTTTTAAGAAATTAAGACAAATTGACTGGGACATTTTTGATATTGCAGTGAAGTCTCTTACAAATTCGTGTACTTTAAATTATACATGTATTAGAAGTAGCGTTGTATGTAAGCCAATATTGTCCAGTTAATAAGTTATTGTTAAGGGAGTTAGTAGTAACTTATTTCAATTATAAACAAAAATAGTTTAGTATTAAAATATGCATGTGATTTGAATTGATTATCAGCTTGAGTATATATGATTTTAATGATACGTTGTTTTGAGAGATATTTAATTGATAGTCTAGGTTCATTGCAAAAATATAATATATGGTTAATAGATTTATATTTTATATTTTGAACGTTCTATCTAAGATAAGTAATTGATAATTGCTATCTCTACCTATAAGAGTTGGTATCTACAATTGATAAACAATATAATTGGCTAGTATTACAAAAATAATAACTACGTTATTAAATCATAAATTTGTACAATAAAGCGAGAGAAATCATATATGCCATAATAAATTCAATGCCCTTCTAAGTCAAACATGTAAATATTGTAATGAGCAATATTTATACTTGTAAATCAATTGTCTAAACAATATTTATACTTCTCGATGTGTTATTAAGCTTTATATGTTATATATACATATTTTTATAAAAGGCAAAGATAAGTATAATTATATAAAATGCAATAAAATACACGAATTTCGCTCTTAAAATTAAATAGTAAAGATGTAAAATATAATTTACTATGTGTAAATGAGTCAGTAGAAATAATCAAAGTTCAATCAGTATATCTACTTCCGCACGCGGAAATACTCGTTACCGTTATCACAAAATGACTTCAGTTAAAAGGAGCTCCACTATAGTAGGAAAGTCAAGCTGCGAATACTAAATATTCATAAGGTTACACTTCGACATTCCAACATCGTACTTGGCCGTTGTCTGGGCTTACTCGTGTAGATAGTTGGTCTCAAATTTTTTAATTAAAAATAATCCATGCATTAATGTATCACAAGTACAATTTTAAATTGCTTTTAGACGTTACAGTGACATAAAATAATGATATATACATATATATTTAACGTTATTAACCGAATTTAAATTTCTACAATTGCTATCATAATGGAAGGAATTGTTTAATTATGGCACTCAGATTAATGTTTAACAATTTATACCAGCCAAAAAATAATAGTCAATTACGTTTTCGAAATGACTTAAAACACATATGTGTTAAAATTTTCATATACCTAAAGTTTAAAATTACAAAGTTGCTAATGCTAAAGACTCTTGAAATATATGTGATCCTGAAAACTAAGTTTTGTTGTCAAAACTTTTTGCAGCAAACCATATTTTAGTAAAATAACTTTTCAAGGATTCATTTTGACTCATATGATAGGCAGATATTCACACTATACCAACGAAACAACACAATTTTCAATGACTCTTAACTAAATTATTTTTTTAATTAGGTCTTTAGCTCTTTACATATTAATGTTATAGATTTGACTAATTTAACACCGTATGATAGTCATAGTATATGACTAACAACAATCGCCTTCATGTTAATTAATCATATTAATTGCAAAAGTGAGTCTTTACAAGAAAAGAGAGTTTAAACTTCCAATTGATAACTTTTTCATACAAAAGACATCAACGCGCGCCGTGATACATCCACATATACTTCTGGGCGTATCGTTTTTAAAATTTTAACGTACTATATTGTTTATATACGTATTTGTCCATATTTTTTATATTAACGTGTTATTTGATTCAGATGTTAAGATTTGATATAAACGTAACATAACATTACGTAGATCCGGGTCAAAAGAAACAAGTTATTTTATTATTCAGTTAAATGTTAAATAAATATTAATTTTCTACAGTGCAGTCCTAATCGCTATTCATGTTAAAAATAATATAATTGAGTGGTTTTTATTCTAAAAGAAACCATATATTTTATTGTTTTCATCTTGAGCTTATATAGTAGTATTTTATTGTTATTTTTGAAATTTACTAGTAAAATAAAATCCTACTACTTTGTAATGACCTTGACCTCCACCCACGTAACTCTTTTTAACTATAGAATGAAGCATCTAAATTGCTTATTAACATAGTAAGCATTTTATTTTAAATTAATATATGAGCTCTTCAATAAACAAGTACATATATGTTTTTTTTATTCTTAAGGTTTTAGCGTTGTGGCCATAATCTCACCTGATCTTAAGTGACGATACGGCCCAAGTTGTTAGACACGCTAAACCTGTGCAGGAACTGGCTTTCAAGTGCAGCTGTCGGAACACACCTATTGGTATTTGGCGGCAGGTTTACAACTTGAGGGTGGTAGCTACCCAGGCGGGCATTAGAAAAAGCCCTACCACCATGCAATGTATACATATCGAATTTACTTTAATTGAAAACCGCATAATTACCTACATTACATTTTCTTATACATAACATGATGACCATCTAATTGATTAGTTTTTGATTTTTTAATGCAAGGTGCATAAAAACCTAGTGAACAAGAAGAACTAGAAAGCTAAAATATCTGTTATTTGAATATGCCATTTCGAAATATTTATATATAAGCAATAAACATACGTATGAGAACAATGCCTATAGCCATAACATATGTGAGCGTATCGTGAACGTGTCATGTACCAATCGAGTGATTGCATTATTATTAATGCCTAACCTAGTTAAATTGTTTGGTAGGCTTTCAACCGGCAACTCTGTTTACAAGCAAATATGTTGTGGAACACGCAATACATTTTCCTTCAACCGTTGAAAATAAACTAGCTTCTGCCCACGGCCCCGGTCGCACCCATCTTGTAGTATTGGATTATATGTTTTGAATGAATACTGAGCGCAAACTTATTTTTCTTCATCATTATAAAATGTTACTAAATATGATATAACAAATAAAGTATAACTTTGGACATTGTGTTAACTATTTAAAATTCTAATATTAATTCAGCGTTGTAGTATATAGCAATAAAGAGAATGATACAATATACTTTTTACATTGAAGAGTAGACCAGTTACCCTATAATTTTGGATACATAAAACTACTAATATTTTCATGGCAATCAGTTCGAATTAGTTAAATTTTTAATTATAACTTCTGTTTGGTTGAGAATTTATCTTCAATATCTGAAAGTATATATTTAATCGAGTCTAACCGTCTTTTGAACAACTTTTATTCCAAAGTAAAGCACACGATAACTGCAAAGAACATAATTTGAACTGGCCATAAAGAACATGTGCCTATAATCAGAGTTCATGTTGAGTAATATAGAATTTTGCATAACTCATTTTTTTGCTGTTTAATATATTACATTATATTTCGTAATGATAATGAACTGCATTACATAAGTGGTGTTCAATTGATGTTTGTGTGCGGATTATTTGTAATAATGTTTATTAATATATGTTTTCTCTTTAAATGGTGATCTGGTTATACTTTATTCATACAAACATCGAGGATAATATTGTGACAATATTTTATATCAACTATTGCTCTCTTTACAATATGTAATTTTGTATATAGCCCCAAATACTACGTAATAGCTAACTTTGATGTGACGCATTTGTGATAAGTCAATTTGCACTACATACTAAAGAACATTTGTGGTGTGGTATCTGTTCTTGAGTTATAACGAACATACCATCTTCACCATCTTCTTATGCTTCTCTGATTATTACTATACAAGTATAGCCTTGACATTTACTTCTTAGTAACCTTGTTACGTTAAGGTCAGTTTATTTATTATGTTTTATAGTGATTAATCTAATCACAATACATTAACTGTTTACAATTAAAGTAAAATTTCTGAATAGAAGCCAGGCAAATATATGTACAGGTGTTAAAACTATAAATACAATCGTAATTACGTCTCTCGAACATTAGATAACATTATGAGAGTTCTCTTTTCTTGCGTTACGTACATACGCACCTTTCATATAGGTGTATATAGACGGAATTTAATAATTATAACCTCTCCTCATATTAGCAAGTATTAGCTAATTTCTAGTAGGTAGAGTTTACAATTACCCAAGAATAATAAAAACCATTGCGTAGCTACTATTTAATGTATAGATTTTGAAATTTAATAATTATACAATATCACTTAAGAAATGTTTAAGTAGAACTGTATAGTTATGAAAATCGCAATATGAAGATGTATGTCCAGTAAATATTTTAAAACTGGTTCAATAACAACTAAAATTTCTTAATAGGCGTATCATTAAATTTCCTGAAACATAATGACTATTCAAGGAAATCAACAATTCCGTAACCTTTTGGAATTATAGTAATTTCATCAGTCTAATCGGCATACAAATCAAATGCCATGCATAATATACAATTTTGTAGAAGACATAGAAAGAGTCGTCCTTGTCGCTTGCCCAAGAGCTGACATTTCGATCCGAGTCAAATGTCACGAGCGCTCACCCCACCTTTGACATTTAGATACTCGTACACTTCCAACTGGCATTTTCACTTTAGGACAAAAAATATTGACTACATATTAAATACATTTATAATTTCCTAATATAAGAACTATAATCATGGTGATTTATAGTGTATAATAATTTACATAAAATACGCTATTTATTCATAGCTTTTGTTCTTCCGGAATAGTGAATTATGTTATACTTTCATTATACACAACTTTCATGATTAATTTTTGTTATAAATGTTAATTTATATTGGCGCAGCTGTTGCCGATGGGCATCGATGGCGGCGACAAGCTGAGGAAACAGCGAAGAAAGACGAGAGCCTGGAACAAGAACTATGCAAGGACAAGGACGCTGGCGAATGGTTCCGGCTGGTAGCCGGCGAGGGCGACAACTGTCGCGACGTCATTCAATGTACCGCCTCGGTATGTACTTACTCTAGCTAACCACAGGCTAGCCGCGTGTACATTGCATATGCATTCTCTTCATCGCGTCAGCTGTGACCTTATCAACACCAATGTTATCGTGTCATATTAACAGATTTAATGAGAAATATAAGAGTTATGTTTAAGGTGACACTAGAATGATATATGGAAGTATCAGTTTTAGTTAAACTGTGTCGTCCATAATAATATTTACAAAATAACCTTCTCTTTGCAGTCATATACATATACTTTATGATTATCTGAAGAATTTTCCTACAGTGTAGAAAACAAGTAGTGGAGTGTGCGGAGCTCGTTTCGTAGAGTTTCTATAGTAATATTTCTAAAAGTTCTTTATAAAGCATTTATTTCCAATAAATGTTATTTTGAGAAAATACGAAATCATAAAAGTTTATTCTGAAAATATGTGAAATAATTTTTTCGTGATTACAGTGTTGACTGCGTATGATATTGAGAATCTTTCCTTGTATGTTATTTAAATCTTTTTGTTTGTTGATAATAACTTTTCCAGGATAGAAATAAGCATCTAATAGAAATAAGTTACAGAAATTTGATTGAACTTGTAAAATTGGAATCATCTGTTACGTTTATACATGCTGTTTATATATTTTGTTCAATGTTCTATATCATAATAAGTACAAAATAAGAAGCAACTAGGCCGCAATCAAGTTACCCAAACATTTTTTATTTCTGAACTGTTAAAAACGTCAACCTTTTACGGAATACACTTTTTTAGAACTCCGTTGTAAAAGCGATTGTTATTAAGAGTTAAAAATAATCATTCTAACTCATCGTTGGGGGCATTATAAAATAGTATTGTAGGATTTTCTTAGTAACTTTGATACATTGTAACTTATTTCAATAGAAATATAATAAAAAAGAAGTTTGTAACCCTACATTAATTTATCTTGTATGAAGTAGTTTTCACTTACTAACGTATAGCTAGAGCTATTACAGGTAAAAATATGAAACACAGATTATAAGTTACTGGTGTAAGATGACATTACATTTTTGAAAATTCCGTTTATTAAAAATGTAGAATAAAACAGACGTCATAATAAACAAAATGGACAAAAGCATGCGGGCATTTTAAAAATTTAGAAAGACAATGGAAAATCTTTCCTTGATTATTGGATAGAAATATAGAAATAGAAAATTGTTAACAAACACATATAAAGAAATAACACTACATTAATTATTATAGTTAACTAATTTCCAGTAGATATCATTAAAATATCCTTATATCCTATATAAAATTACCTGTACTTGTAATTGTACATACCACATATTCCTATTATTTAACCCATGACTAAAAGTACATTTTTAAACCTTGAAGTCAAAACTCATCCTCGACTTTACTTATTCATGTCTCGTGATTTAAATTTGTAAACACTTCTTAGAAGAATTTATGAACGGTTTAGCTTTTAAATATATTCTTGTCCTTGCCATTCTAGTTTTTGCAAGTTTTTTTATATCTACAGTTTTTAATACAAATAAAAGATTAAGTCATGCTGGGCTTATATGGTTATAAACAAAGTAGTTAATTGCAAAAGGTACCACCACTCAGTATTTTGATTCATTTTTAATCAGAATATAAAATATTAGATGATATTTTAACATTTAATTTAAACAAAATAAATTGTTTCTACTTAGTCATGTAAATCGTTATATTTTCAGGTTTATCTGAAAAAATAAAATATCGATAAAAATTATTTTTTTACCAGGGTATCCAAGCTATCCGTTGTCCCGCTGGGTTATTCTTTGATATTGAGAAACAGACTTGTGACTGGAAGGAGGCAGTTAAAAACTGCAAACTTAAAAACAAAGAGCGAAAAGTGAAGCCTCTTCTATACACCGAAGAACCTCTTTGTCAAGATGGATTCCTAGCTTGCGGCGATTCCACATGTATTGAACGTGGTCTTTTCTGTAACGGCGAGAAAGATTGCGCTGACGGATCCGATGAAAATTCGTGTGGTAGGTACTTTAAAATCATTTACACACGAATCCCTTACATTGAATTTACATGCCATGAAAAACTGTCATATTATAAAAAAGCCTACAAAATTATTGCATATGAATAAAGTATAAGACTTAGGTCTTAATGCTTGTAACATATACATTTTAGAAAAAGCGTATTAGGAGCCAAATAACATTCTCATCTCACTTTTTAAGAGAATGAATGTTTTTAATTATAAACTTCTATATAATCATATAAAATATTGAATATGTAGTAGCTATATTATATTTATTAGTGAAATTTATGTGTATCTCATTCAACTTTTCATTGGAAAGTTAAAAGTGTTTAAATTGGTAGGGTGTCTGACCCCACACATGAACTGCTAGTCGGTATGCGCGGAATCACCTTATAGTAGCTTCATACAATGCGCTTTTCTGCGTCGTTATATGGTTTGAATCACTTTGAATTGTAATTATGTACATGACAAGGATACAGAATTCCATTCACCGATACCGGAGAACTTGGCTTGGAATATATTTTATATAACACAAGACATACCTAAAGCGCGCCACGTCATTTAATTATATTCTTAGGTCAAGTGACTTTTTTTATCAAGAATAACATTAATATTTATTAGAACTACCTTTCAGTTATTCAATGTAGATTTTAAAAATTCTTATTGATATGTTTGTTTATTGTATACGTGTATAAAAGTGAAATCCAGCGGATGTCAGCTATGCGGTTATGTGATTTGACCCCGAGGGAAAGTACCCGTACTGGTTTCAACTCTCACTGCGTTTTCAAACTAGAGATTTACCTTTTATACAGAAGCTTTGATTTTGGTATCTATATACCACTACTAACTTTTTGTTCTAGTTTATTTTTCTTTTTTTTTGTCGTAGATATTGACAATGACCCTAATCGTGCTCCACCCTGTGACCCCTCACAGTGCGTCCTACCCGACTGCTTCTGTTCCGAGGATGGCACTGTGATACCCGGTGACTTACCTGCTAGAGATGTCCCACAGATGATCACCATCACCTTTGACGACGCTATCAACAACAATAACATTGAATTGTACAAAGAGATCTTTAATGGAAAACGTAAAAATCCCAATGGCTGTGACATCAAGGCTACGTACTTTATATCGCATAAATATACTAACTATTCTGCGGTTCAGGAAACACACAGGAAGGGTCATGAAATAGCAGTACACTCAATCACGTAAGTTTCAATCTGACTTTTGGACTTATTGTAATTTAAGTATCAATACAATTTTTTTTTTTATTATTTAGGCATAATGATGACGAGCGCTTCTGGAGCAACGCTACCGTTGATGACTGGGGTAAAGAGATGGCAGGCATGAGAGTCATTATTGAAAAGTTCGCAAACGTCACAGATAACAGCGTTGTGGGTGTACGTGCACCTTACCTTCGTGTCGGTGGTAACAACCAGTTCACCATGATGGAAGAGCAAGCTTTCTTGTACGACAGCACTATTACTGCACCACTTTCTAATCCTCCCCTATGGCCGTATACTATGTACTTCAGAATGCCCCATAGGTGTCACGGTAACTTGCAGAGCTGCCCCACTAGAAGCCATGCTGTTTGGGAAATGGTCATGAATGAGCTTGATCGTCGTGAGGACCCCAACAACGATGAATACTTGCCAGGTTGCGCTATGGTTGACTCTTGTTCTAACATTCTGACAGGAGATCAATTCTACAACTTTTTGAACCACAATTTTGACCGCCATTATGAACAGAATCGTGCTCCCCTCGGTCTTTATTTCCATGCTGCATGGTTGAAGAACAACCCTGAATTTTTAGAAGCTTTCTTATACTGGATTGACGAAATTTTACAAAACCACAACGATGTATACTTTGTAACTATGACTCAGGTAATCCAATGGATTCAAAACCCGCGCACTATCACCGAAGCTAAGAACTTCGAACCATGGAGGGAAAAATGCGCCGTTGAAGGCACCCAAGCTTGCTGGGTTCCACATTCCTGCAAACTCACTTCCAAGGAGGTTCCCGGGGAAACTATCAATCTGCAGACTTGCCTGAGATGCCCTGTCAACTACCCTTGGCTTAATGACCCTACGGGCGATGGCCACTATTAAGAACTATGATCTCGAGCTTCACGAGCTCTAGTTAGTTGATGTATAAATTTCGGTTGAGTTATTGTATGGAGAACATATTCGCGCTCACCATATACCTATATAAATACACTCTCACCACATTACCGAAGCTACGAATGTGTTTTCCTATAATTTCGATGTGTACCGGGTTATAATCCCGCCCGTAGTCTAAGTACCTATCCTACTGAATGTAATATAGGCTCACATAAATATTTAATAGGTCTGTTTTATATTCTATGTGATTTTTGTAATGTAAGTCTGTTTTATAAATTAAAAATACAAATTATAAAAACCGATGATAATTATTTTATTTTATGTAAGTTTTCCCTATACATAAAGAATTACTAACACAACTTGTAGCAAATATTCAATACAAACAAACAATATACATCTTAAATAGTAATATTATTTAAATAAACTGGTTTATGGATACAGATAAAAAAGTAAAAATGAAGGTTTTTCTGTGTAAAGATCTAGTTTATTTCGAGTAACTACGAGCAATCAAGCTTAAATTATAAATAGCCGATTACGATTAAAAATATTAACACAAATATAATTGTATTAAAAATTAAAAAAAAGAAAACCTTCAAAGACTTTCATTTCCAAGAAATGTAATGTAGAGGATTATAATTAGTAATAATTAACCGTAACTATGTATTTAATTCATACATATTTCATCATTTCTGCATGTAAATTGTAATATAAAATGTTATAATATCCAGTACTTAAACCTGTACTGATGTTGAGATTTCCATACGTAGCATGAGGAAATAAATCTACATACATAGCACCTTTGACGGCCAAACACGTCAAAACTACTAAATTTATCGGTATGGAACTATGACCTTCGTTGTGGATTTTTTAGTAGATGGTTTTAGGGTACTTAGTTTTTAAATTTCATTGTCCCTTTGTTATTTTTTCGATTTAATGTGGTATACATTGAATGTATTTGTTTTTATTCGCCGTTTTTTTTGTAAAGATTTCTAAGAATAAAAGACGCCTAGCTTTCCGAGTGGGCGACAGCTAATATATGACATATGTTCAAATACAAAATCAGTAGTTAAAGTACTGAAAGTTCATTAAAATGCGTTACGACGGTGCGTGGTTTTACTGATGAGTCCACATCACGTACCGATCCGTGCAATGTTACGTATACAGTGCAAATCAAAGTACAGACACCACTTGCTTGCCTGTTAAATGAAAGAATTAAAAAAGTAACATTTAAAAAATAATTCATGATTTGGAATTAATTTTGCATTGGATATTTTTACTATTTTTGTTGTATATATGTTCAAAGATTGTTTTTTAATTATCATCGTGACGAAACACCAGGAATTGAATAATTATTTACTGATATTTATTTGTATTCAAAATAACGTGAGGATCTACTTCTAGTGTAAGGTTTATTAATTAGGATTCTTAAACAGTGTAATTTTTTTCTAAACAGTTTTGTATACAATGTTTATTTTTTACTTTTATATATTATTATTCACTTATAGTCGAAATTCAGTTATCAGGGTCCAACTTACAGTTAGTAAACAATAATGTAATAGTCATTGTGCTACGTTATTTCTTTGTTATCGTTCTTTGTTATAGGAGTGTCACGATACCGTAGGAATAACTGTGCACTGCGTGACTCCACGTCGATTTTAAGTTTGCGTGTGATCCTTAAAAATAGAGAGAATAGAGAAACCTTTAAAAAATATTGTTCGTTAAAAATCATTACACTAATCCAGTGTTTCTCAACGTGTGGGTCAAGCTTCTATAGCGGAGTTACAAAAGAATGGGAAAGCTACTGCAGTAAAAAAAAAACTTAAAATTTGTATCAGTCTAACAAAAAATAAACTTATGAGAATTCTTAATGCGAAGGGTGCGTTTGTTTTTATTAACCAATTTCTCCCATCGTGGATATATTTTTGCTACATGGAGAATTCAATCGTTTTCCAAATTTAAGCGAATTCTTTACTTACTTTTTTATTTGCACCATTGATGAAAATGTCAACTCGCACGAGTACAAGGTAGGTAATGTAATCAAACACATCAAAGCCTCCATTGTTAATTCTGGGTATTCTGATTTCCTTTTTAACTAAAAGGTACGCAAATTGGCAGACTTAAATTCGAATTGCAGCATCCCATCCGCAGATAAATCCATCAGATGTTCTTTGAGCTTGGTTGCAAAATTACCTATTGTAGCGGCAATTAAAAATGGATTTAAGATCCACTTTTGCCGAGTATTCTTCGATATCTCTTGCCATGAGAAGTAATGACACAGTTCTTTGTTCTTTTTCCGGCAGCAGTCCAAGCCGAGGTTCGGATATTCTACCACCCTCGCGCCCGCTGCCTCGGGACTGAGTGTCCTCAGCAGTCGCCCCAAAAATTTCGGTGAAGCTTTCAAAGCTCTTAAGGCTAACAGCGTACATCAGGTTGAAAAATGAAAAGTTTTTTCAACTTTTCTAACACCATTTTCATACCAGGTATAAATTCCTTGATGTTTATTTCACATCCAACTTCTTTAATAAAAGACTGTGTCGTAGAAAATGAATTGATTTAGAGACGACGATCACAAGTCAATATTTATTTGTAAGTTGCGTTATCTCTTGGCGACGCATTTGATGTTAGTAAAAAATGTGTTTTACGTACTTAACTATGTATTTATCCGAACCCTAATTATGAAAATTAATAAATAGGTTGAATATTTGTCACAAAATAAAATACATGAAAAAAAGCAACGGTTAAGGGATGCCGAAATATGTCTTCATACTAAAGGGGCCGGTTCATGAAAAAGGTTGAAGACACTGCACTAATCATATCATATTACTTGCCAATGTTAGTAACTGTCGGTAACAGTTTAGGAACCAATATGCAATTAAAAGCAATAAGATAATTTAAGAATGTAAGAGTTATTATGCCTACTGATCCGTGAACTAATTTATTATTCGCATCTATTATTTCTTTAAAACTTAATTTACCATTAAAATATATATATATAGTTTTATAAAATAATAATTTGGACCTGCACTTTACCGAAGAATTGTTTATCGTTTCGAATTTATTGCTTGTGGCAACAGTTTATTCCAAGATAAATGAGAAGGTTAATACTTTCTAATTTAATAAGAACTGTATATTTTTCCCTCAATATCATTAATTTGCAGTAATTCGGATAATATTCGGTATAGAAATACCTACTAACAATATAGGAGCATTAAAATAAAGCAAGTAAAAGTAAATAATATTGAATAAGTTAAATAAGTTTTCTCAAAATAAATAATATATTACGGAACAAAGTAGGTATTGGGAACAAACATTATGAAGAAAAGATAAAATGTTAGCCCGTTACTTATGTAATCATCATGTGCTCATTTCGATACTTATGAATAAATAATGTACACAAAATAATATTTTACGTTTTTAGATTAATAGTAGGAAGTGAGCGACACGAGTGTTTAAAGCCTAGTAGCAGATTATATTATCATCTACATCTAATTTTATACAATGCATACATTATACAATTATTTTAAAAATATATGTATGTACATATACACTCAGTTTCAACAAAATTTACAAAGTCTTCCGCATGATGTTTTGTTAAAGATAAATAACTACCGGTATTTTTTTATATATTTCGTTATATGCTTGTATGTGACCACAAATTCATCTTACATAAAGTTATGATGTGACTGGAATTTATAACATTTTGCACCTATGTAAATAAGGATCTCAAGCGCAACTGTCAGAACACATACATGATTGAGTTGCAGAGGAAAAAAAAACAAAAACTGAACCTTACGGCTATATTTACAAGTTGCAACAAATATGTATACTTTCAAGATTTACGAAAAATGTTTTAAATAACTTTAATCCACATATATTATCATAAAATATATTAGGATTTTATAGAAAAATCAGGATATAAGTTCTCTCCTTCTGCAGTTATAATGATTACAATTATTTCTTTCTAATCTTTCTTCATGTCATTTCACAGATAGTAATAAATAAATATTGGGAAAATGGAATCTGTTTCCATGTATATCTCATGTGTGTATTTGTGTGTGTTTATGTGTGTAAAGCTAAATTATCTAAAAAAAAACAAGATTGAAAACGTAAATAAATCTGACACGTAACCATTCGACCATTTCAAAGGAGATAACTGGCTTCAAGTCATTAACCTTCCGTTCAAATACAAGTAGAGGCAGATATATACAAGTAGTTAGTCCTCTTGACAGTGTTCAAACTAAGTGAGAAAGAACCGTACTAAGTAGGGTATTGACCACAAAATTTAAATCACCTTAGTGAATACCTACAACTTTCTGTTTGCACATCAAACAAACAAACACAAGTTTCAAATAGCAATTGCTATTTTCAACTGCTGTAGACTATACCAACAATACTCATACCTACTGAAGCAGATTTATTTAGATTTTATTTTTAAAGCTACTTAATACTCTAGGTACATTCCGGTATGATTTTAAAAAATGTTTACTCATTGGTTCGACTAAATACAAAGATGTTTCCTTACTAAAGTTGTTTGTGCTTCTGAACAATAATGACAATGACGACAGGTCATAATATTACAATCTGACAATGTTATGTCGCAATATTACCTGACAATATGAGAGTGTTCTGATTTTTTATGAAGTATTAACGCATTGCGACGGTATGCAGGATTCAGATGAAACAATAGGCTACGGGTGCCACAAACAAAATATCTTCTGTGAAGGCTGTGGGTGGTTGCGTTGCACATCATCATCTCGTGTAGGTATATATCCTCGTAATAAGTAACTTTCCATTTTGTTTTGCAATGTACGATCTTCATCGAAACAGATAATAAGGACAAAGAAAAACAATTGCATTGTTGTATCGTTTATGTAAATAGAGAGTTTAAACTGCGTTTAGCTAGCGTAAATATTAGGCATAGTAGTGTACAGAAGCTCACTACACTATACAGTGAAAGCAGTGAAAGTTCCCTACAATACGCATTCCACAATTATTTGTTAACGCATGTTATAAGATACCATCTCTATATTCTAAAATTATCTGTTAAGTATATTATATATTATGTAGACACTAGCATAGTTTAGTGTACCGTTATTACATTAAGCAATGTTTCTTTATCTCTCAATATTTTTTGACCGTCACCTATTCGAGTACATCGAATAGTACTATAGCAAAGTGACCACTTATAAAAATAAATACGAGATACTACGGGTTAACTATACAAATTGTTTAATTGTATTTGTTAACAACGCCTAATTGAGAATTTGACAGTTTATTACTTAACCCAACATACTGTTAGAACAATACTCATAATTATATTATCTGCAATAACAAATTTCTCGTGTTTACTTTATTATTGCATTTAACTATGGAAAATTATATGTTTCATTTAAATCACTTAAGTATACTGTACGGAATTACTAGTTTTTTATTTATTTATGGAACTACTATCATTAGGTATAAAAAGCACACAAGGAAAAACAGGAGGCGAGTGGGTAATGGTCTCTTAAACTTCTTACTAATAATAAAAACACGGAAGTAATATTGCAGTTTTCTTTGGTACTTATATATATACGATAATATATTCACTCTAGCATTTTTTGTTTAAATTTCGTTTACATTTTAAGTAGAAATTAGTAAATATAGTGTACCAATAATTATCTATTTATATAATTAACAAAACTCACGGTCATGCGTTTATTGTAAAGTTTTAAACAGTTTTTCTAAATATCAAAGGTTGTGGCTATAAGAATAAGGAAAACATATTTATAAAATTTGGCAGGTAGATAAGTTTATACGGATGTTTATTTTTGCGCAAGGGTTTCTGCGAAGACAGATCCCAGAAAGAGTCGAACAAAAATTAATTGATCTTTGTATCGACTTCAAATTAATATTTAAACTTATAACTGATAGGATAACAATCAAGTCCATGAACTATAAAATCTGTTATAAACAGTAAAGAAATACTACTATCTCCAGTGATTATAATACAACTTAAACGACAATCTCTGTAGCAATTTTTAAAGTATTGTAGTCGTTTACAACTACGATTTTAAATTTATTAATCACATCATTGATTATTCTAAAAACGAGTGTTGAAACAAATAAATATTTATTTGACAGTACATTTCTACATTATAACTTTTTAATTAAACATGGTTAAGTGATCGAATTCATCAATCCTTTGCACGTAGTCGCTGTCATGCTGGTCTGCGACCAGCTGATCCCAAAATTGACAATCTCAAAGAGAGCTAAAGTGAGGGAGTTCATCACCATATGACCGGTTGTCGAGAACCAGTCACGTCCGGATCCATACCACATCGTTTTATTACGGGATATATCGACATCGACATCGGATGATATCGACAGGCGAGATGCCTAAATAATGCCATACTCTTTAATTTTACGATAGGAATATATGAACAAAATAAAAGAATTTGGGCGTAATAATTATTACTTTATTAATACAATTACTAATTGTAAGTCCAAAATATATATGACAAAACTTTCACATTAGATATACACTTTGAATATTATAATAATCGCGAATATCAAGTGTTAATTTTTTTTTGTAAACTGAAACAGCCCAGTGAATTCTGGTAATAAAATCTATTTTGCCCGTAAATACAATTAGTTAAATGATGATTATCATTAGTCTTATATAACTTATGCACCTTATGCTTATGAGCGAATAAATTTGAAGAATAAAGTACAATTATTTCATGCTCAAAAGTCCGAAAATTTGGCACTAGATTCCAATACAATGATCCAACATACTAAATTAGGTTTAAATTATGATTGTAAGCAATTATTTGAGAATGCAACACTTTATCGAACAACAACAGGTTATCGAAATCTATATAATGCCAGTTCTTTTATTTCACTAATAATTTGAGTAAGTGATGAATTATTTATGTGTATGAAATGCAAATGGAAATAAATAATATCATCTTCATATTATCATACATAAATTACAATCACATTGTGAACCAGTCTATAATTATATAACAAAAAAAAATATTGCCCATTTACTAATTTCTAAATCCGTCTTTATACCAAAATTACCTTTTGTTATTACTTAACAAAGACATAAGTAATAAGTACATTTTTGTTTAAGATCAAACATCACCAAATATATAATAAATACATGTAACATATCTTAATAGATTATAAAGTTCTTTGTAAAATCACATTGCCAATAATCTATAGTTAGTAACCTTCAACCTATACCTACGAATATTGTGACGTAGACAACTATTTGTTAGGCTATAAATACACTGACTAGATTAAGTTTATGTATGGTTCGGCAAGCATACATATGAACGTAAATGTGGTAGGCAAATATATATAGGTAGGTAGAGATATACGTATTATATATATGTGCATTGTCGCAAGTGAAAGGAAATATCTTGAGAATCCTTGAGTCGTGCGCGCCTACTCGCTGCGTCGTTGTCGATATGACGGAATAAATCTGCTATACTAACTTCTTGGTAAACACATCTTAAGAAAATTTAAGTTTTCGTACTATCAGAATGTAGTCTCAGTTTCTCTGAGTCATACTCACAATGTCACATGTCAATGTCACATAATGGAATATTGTAACAATTTCATGATAAAAATTATATGCACTTAACATTAGCGCAACTAATTATTAAGCAATATCAACCATGGTTAAACAATAGCTGTTGATGTCGTCGTGTGAACAGGGATGTATACAACATCACTCTGTATGCTCTCATCTAGGTCAAATGTGCACGTAACAAACGTATATCGAAAACCAATTGATAGTTTAAATGTTAAATCTTCTCACAGTTATGTAATCAACCACACGGCGCATCTCTCGAAAGAGCAAATTATGACGGGTCTAACATGTCTACAGTCAAATAATACAAATGATATAATCAGGATTATATAAAAGATCGTAATTCTATGCCTATATCTGAAATAATATAACAATTTAAAGTTTGAAGTGTTTTTGACATAAAGCTAAAATATTTATATGGCAATTGATACTAGTCTTACATAATTACTAGTGGTATTTTTCATTTCTTAAAGTGCGAAAATACTTTGAAAAGTTGTCTCTATGTTTAAACAAATATAGTTAATATTAACAAGAAATTAAATATTGATTTTAGTAGTAGTAGTATCTTGTGGTGCAGACGTCGCAGCCTGCACTCGGCTCGTGCTACGCTGACATACTTGAAGCACGCGACTTGGCTTCGAGTCAGAGCGCGGGGCGATCGATGTCTTGCTTCAGGCCGCTGCCGCGGTCGCAGCGCCCATATTATAAACCTCGTTCCACGGATCTTACATAACCTGAGAGACCCGGATGTGACTACAAGGCCAACTAATACATCAGCTAACATTTATTTAAATGCAGACATCTTTACTAATCTTAAAAAAATTATAATATGTAAGATTTGACATTTAAATAAAAAAGTCTGGTTTATGGAAAACCCTTAAATGCAAGAATTATTTATATACACTTATTGTATATAGTAATAGAGGAATTAGACAATTAATATTTACTCAAATTATTGTAATAAAATTCTACGGATCTCTTTTCAAACATAACAATAATTTTATACAACATAATAAAAATTATACCTACCTTTTTGTAGGCCCTCTTTACTGAAATGTAAAATATAAGATAACCAGGTACTTAGCTCTACACATTTTTATAACAGGTATGCTTCTACAACGTGTAATTATAATTATATAATTAATTATGAAAGTCCATATATTATTGTGAATGTAACCTTATAATGTAGTAAAATACATAATTTGTTTTATATTTCAATGTATTTATTAAAGTATAAGACAATATAAATTACTATATATGTAGAGAAAAAATTGCTTACATTAATTTAAGTCAATAAAATTATAAAACCTCTTACGGTAAGGCTTGGTCGTATATTTGTGAGGATACAGTACCAACGCGGTCCGGCTAGTTTTTGTTTTCCACAATAAAGTTCGGAAAGTGGAAAGCACTTATACATGGCATTCGGTCCTGTACCATATTTTGATACCTGACCCTTTGAGAAACCATCAAAATATTATTAATATAATATAGATTCAAGATATTAAACCAAACTCTTACCGTATGCTATGGATTAACTATATAAGTTATTAATCGCTACGAAGCAATTAATTCTTTGGTTAAAATTTGTAAATAATTACTAACATCATTAATGTAAGAAATTTAAAGTGAAATAACCAAGTTATTAATTATCAAAGTTAAAATGAACTTTTTTGCTTTGATTGACGCTAGCTCCACTGCTAATAATTGTACGTGCTTTTTCATTATATCAAAATAAACGGCATTAAATTTCCTAAAATAGCTTTCTAGTAAACAAATAAAAACAAATTTGTAGTCCGTAGACCATTTTGAGACGAGCAAAACTAAGATATATAAAAACCCGAAATTTTCTTAGGATTACTCCAGAACCAAAAATAAAATAAAAATCTTAGCCAAATCTAAAAACTAGGCACTTGGTGCTACAATTTGTTGTTTTTTTGCTGAACGTCAATTTTATCGGAGATACAGCTTGTTGAAAATCACGCAAAAATTTAGAGTTTTTGTATATTCTTTAAAGTTTGTGACTAGTGTATAGATTAGCTTAACTGGTGATCCTATTAAGTTTAATAGCGATGAAATCAACAGATTAAAAAAAATAGTTTTGGAAATTACATATACATAACTAACGTTTCCCATGTGAAACCGAGGCGAGCCGCTAGTGTATTACAAAAATAACTATTCTAAGCGACAAGAGAGTAAAAACTTATACAACAAACCAACAGAGCGTTGTATATAATTCGATTCCTCACATTATCGAAACATCTTTTCAGAAAACATAAGAACCAATAAAACATTTTATTATCTTTTTTGGTAAATGTACTTAAATAAGTAATTAGCATTACATTATCACACTATGTTTTACTTTTGTTTATCACTTTTTACCTGAACGCTTGTTTATACATGAACACATTTTAAAAAATAATAAATTGTTCTCAAGTCTAGCAGCTGGAATATACCGACAAGATTTGGTGATAAAAATTCCATTTCAGAGTGGCAGCTCGTCAGGAGAGTATCAAGATATGCTCTACACAATTTAAGGCCAGTTTCGATGCGACGATTTTCCTCGATGAAAACTTTGGCTCGCAGAATTTACTTCATATCGAGTTATGCGGTTAACAAACTTATTACCACTGAATTAAGATCGCCAATATAACTGACTTGTTACATCTTATCCAGCGTCAAAACTAAAACTATAAATATTTTCTTTTTTAAAACCTAAATGAATATGACCAATCGTTTTATGAAACCAGTGTAGACCAAGTTGTGCATTATTTTAATAGGAAAGACATCAAATTCTTACGTTGGTAACCGTGAAATACCCACAAACACTCTATTTAAAATGTATTGCGGAAATTTAAATAGTGAGTAGTAACTAAAGAATTTATTTATTTTAGGTATGTTTCACTTGTTGGTTGCTTCAACTGATATAATACATATAACCTCAAGGTAAACTTTAAAGGATATTCAATATGTAAAATTTAGTACAAAATATTCACCGTCTATATTATTAAGTAATAACCTCAAAAACCTTAAATATGCACATTAATAATTAGTACATTATTACGAAAATAAAAATGTTATCCATGAATATGTTATAAGAAATCGTAGAAATATTCCCTTAGTAACGAAGTTGTCAATTTGATATACATAATACGGTATAAATTAATTAACGTTGTAAAATGTGTGACGTTGAATTATATTAGCCTTGACTTTTGACAAAAATTATAAACCTCTTCTAACTGGATGAGTAGCTATATAAATGTGACTTCTGAATATATTGACATTTTCACGGAATGTTTTATTTTATATATATTTTGAAACTAATAAAAATTAAAGGTATATTAATATGCCTTTACTGTTATAAATAAAAACGCTGTCGTCTTGATTTCTTAATTTAGTATTTTAATTACTACTTAGAGGCTTCTTAATTTTGATATCATTTACATAATCTATATGGTTAGTTTAATTTTAAACTCAATTAAAACACGCCATAGAAACAACAACAGGCTTTAATGTGTAATTTCCTGAACACGTGTACATAAAAATATGTACCTACATTCACTAATGAATTTCCATGTATATGTCCCAGCCAACTAGCTTAATTAGCCGTACAATTAACCGCCTACCATACATAGTACAATATATTACCCGAACTCCCAGCTTATAAAAAAAGGGAGCTAACCTTACCTAACCCAGCAAACAACTCTACTACAGCGACCACCTCACTGCTACATAATCCGCCTTTTTTTTTTTTTTTTTTTCGGCCTGACATACGCTATTAGCCGTAAGGGCTTTGACAGCTTCACCGAACTTTTTGGAGCGAATGCTAAGGGCACTCAGCCCCGTGGCAGCGGGCGCAAAGGTGCCAGAATGGCTGAACCACGGCTTGGACTACTGCCGGAACACGAACAAAGGTTCGCGATCCTAACTAACCAACAGGTCCTAACTTACTAGGTTTAGTGGTCCTAACAATATCATAGGGCAAGCCACGCAAGGGCCGCGGGGGTAGCCCCTTACAGAACCGTGTACTTAATGTGTGGGTGTACACGGATGATATGCGGTGTGATGATATACACTCATTGCTGTAGAGTGTCACTGAATCGCGCGTGCAGAGTCACTTGAGGGCTCCTATCCGGAGGATCGATCCTAGGCATACTCCGCAAGTTATTTTTTATTACCTATTATTATTGCTACTTGCATGGCCGTTAGTTGAACGGCGCTGTTTAATAAATAGGCTAAGCTGTTAATTGAACGGCTATTTAAGGTGGTTGGCTGCGACATATATGTGTATATAGTGAATTTGATTTTTATTTGAGACATAATCACACAAAATCGAATGTATCGATAAGGGACTTTTATATAGATTCCATGAACCCTTTGCAACTGTTTTATTTGTTTTTATCGTGTTTTTTCTGCCATGATTAATCCAAGCATTTTTCTGTATACATTTGACTTTTATCCTTAAATTGAAATAATTTTTTTTTTGTTGAATATTTGATCATTGATTTATAGATTAAGCGAAGCCGGCAGATGACTACTAATCTACACAAATTATAAAAGTGTAATTGAGTCAAGTGTGTACATTAAAATTTTCTGGAAACTATAATTATGGTGTATTTTGATTACCATATAGAAACCAAAAATATTTTATTTGCAATTTTATTTTGTTTCTCTTTATGTACGCATATTAATCCGAGACTACTAGCCATATTATAATGACATTTGACAGTGATAATTAATACTATTGACTAAAATCCCGGATAGCTTTGTCCCATTAAAAGAAAGAATAGGGAATAAACTTTCATAAATTTGTAGAAGATCTTTACGGATTTTCATGAAATTTTCTGTGTTCGATAACGTATATCTAAAGTTTAAATCAAAGCTTAAATAAGAGGACTGGCAGTTCAACAATCAACAGAATGATTATTTAATTTAATAAATATCCAATTATATGAGAATATATAAAAACTGTTGTGTTATAACAATATATGTAAGGACAAACAACATCCCCTTTATCCATTTTACGTTATCTAGACCACTTACGTGCAAAAATTCATAACTAGTCAATACGAACTTCACACAAGGGCCTATCACAAATATTCACCATTTTTGGTAATTGAAATAATTGTATATTTAATATCTATATAACATTTAGTAATGTAAAATACCATTTATTAACCAAAAACCTATTACATGGCGTTATTTTGTTGGTTACACATATATATGTCAGTGGACCATGTGAGGCTAATGACACTGTGTGGTGTCGCGTAATAAAATGTTATACGTATGATCGACTAGTTTTTACTTGCGGCTTCGCTCGCGTTAATATTGATTTTGTCGAGCAAATCGGATGAATGCATTCAGAAACACTATCACTTTACAAAATTGGCGTCTTGCTTGCAGTTTTCTGTTTTGACAACAATAGATTATAATATCTTCAGAGTCTAGATTGGTATCATATTTTTTAGTATATCTCCGGTTTCACAAAATTAATATCTGGAAAGCATTATACACAGAATAATATAAGCTATTATGTATTTTAAAAAATATTAAAATATATTGTAGCCCTTATAGTTCTTACATATACCTACAATTAATGCTAAAAATGAGTGTAAGTTGCTGTCATTTATTTTTATATACTGCGGTATTTAATTTTTATAACTATTTTATTAAGTGACCAATTTTTGTATATGTGTACATATATATGTATTTAGTTTCTTAAAAATTACTGCAACGAATCGAATGAAATTTTCTATTTAGATATGATACATTTTGCTAGTTATAAGTTCAGAGATTAAGGTTTCTATAAGAAACTGGGCAAAACTCTCTCGCCCGGATATTTAAAAATAAATGCCATAAAAGTGCAAGAATATTCCATATTACTTAACAAAATACAAAGTGAAAACTTTTATGTAATATGAATGATATACGGTCGAAAATAAAAAAAATATTAATCCACAGAAGCATTGTTAAAACTTATTTTTACCTTCATTTGACATTGACATAAATCTATACAAACAGGTTCAATAAAATAGGTGATCGAAAGTGAGTCTCATATAACAAGTATGCAAAAACGATGAGATTTGTTAATATGCAAATGAATATAAGTAAATATATTAAAATTTAAATTTTGCAGTTCGAAGATATATTCTAATACTCATGAAAGTCTACAGTTTTAAATGACATAGTCCAATGTTTTTTATTGTTATTTAAATTATAATTTTATTATTCAAAAACTATTGCTAGTGGTTTTCTTACATATCAATTAATTATTTTCTAAAATTATATCGTTAAGATCTAATGATTAAGTTAAATTATCTTTCAATTTGCAATTGAATTTAAAGGTTTACTTATTAACAGAACTTTGAGATCAACTACTTTCTATTTGAATATATAAGTGTCAAGTCATGCAGGAGTCAATAATTCTATTCAGTATGCACAGGGCCTTAAGCAAAAGCTATGGGAAAGCCTAGATTTTACTTAAAGTCTAATAGAACAAGGAGCGAAGACACCCTGAGGGTTTTGAACTACCACATTTTTTACATAAAATTTGGTTAGTCAATAACCAATATTATGCATATGTTCTTCAACGTTTCTAATGTGTAAATAAGCATATTTAAGTAACAAACTTTTACTTTGTAAATGTACGGACATTACAGAGTATGGAATTAATATCAAATATAACTTTGCAGCGTAATAATTCCAGACGGAATTATAAACATAACTAATTTCATTGAAATAAAACTAATTTAAACGGATTTTATCGCGGTTATTTATTAAATTTTGATCCCGACGTTTCGAAAACTTTTCTGGACAACCTACACCTCAGTCCGCCCCGTGACCACGAAGGCTGAAAAGCTTTCGAAACGTCGGGATCAAAATTTAATAAATAACCGCGATAAAATCCGTTTAAATTAGTTTTATTTCAATGAATAATATTCGCGTAAACCTAAGAAATCATTATAACTAATTTCAATTTATTTATTGTACCTAAATACAACTATTAATGTAACCTTGTAAAACTGTAGATCCAGGAAATTATCCTATAAGTTATCATCATACAAATGGGTCATAATTATTTTACAGCACTACAAGGCTGTTTGAACTGAGTTGTAGGCAAATAATTATACTAAACTATAACTAAAAATATTCCTATCGTATTTTGCCATGGCATCTTCAACTCAGAGCGTTATCTTCTTTACTTTTAATACGGTATTTATACAACTTAAACAAATAACTCATGTTGATTATGAGTTCGAATCCCTGCAATATGTTTCGGCTTTCGGTAAAGGTAAATATCGCGATGAAACCATATCATAGTAGTAGGGCTTTTTCTAATGCCCGCCTGGATAGCTACCATCCTCAAGTTGAAAATATGCCGCCAGATACCTATTGGTGTTCCAGCAGTTGCATATGAGAGCCAAGTCATGGACCCTATTTAAGGCCTAGACATTGCGTTAAACGGCTCATACATATCTGCATATATTTGTTGCTATATACAATTTTCAGTATTAGGAAATATATTTATGTTGTATGTATGTTATGTATAAAAATATAATTCAAAAGTATGTAACTTTTAGAAGTAGTAAAGGCTAGTACAATATAATATCGACACAATATAATACGAACATAACTGAACTTGTAATTGCTACAATTTTCCCTTAATGTGAACTAGATATTTTTCATAAAATAAATCATTATCTTTAGATTATGAAGACTTTTAAGTTTATTTGCATAAAATCTCAACCTAAATATTTGTAGTGGAATTTTAATGGCCATCTAAATTATATGTTAGTTCACAAAACGTATATACTCAAATTTATACATATATAATTTCTAGTAGCCCGTAACATTTTGTTCTTTGATGTGTTTGATTTTTTTTTTATTTGTTTGAGACTTGTAGTAACTGTTAATAATAAAACAATTGTTACATTTCTTTAATTTGTGGGAAAAAATAACACATCTTACTTTTTATTACATAAGAATTAGTAAAGATCTAGAAGTAACTTTGTATATTTATCAAATGGTATTACTTCAAATTAGAAGTTCTAACACTGAAACATACTCCTTTTGTATATTAAAACCTAACTAGCTTTAAGATATAAATATTTTTAAAAGGTTCTTAATTAATTTCAAACTTGATTAAATTAATTATGTTAATTTAATAAATTCGTAATAAAAATAATAATTGCCTGTCGGTGTTATCGGACGACTCTCATAGTAGAAAGTTTCTAATGGTAATTATTGACTTGAATTCATTAAATATCATTATCATTAGTATACATTTATTGTTACAACGACCTCAAATGCTTATTGAAAGCTGTAATTAATAAAATACACAAGCATACATTGAGTGTCGTAGTAGTACCTATAGGACGAGTGACGTCCATAAGCGCGCGGCTTGTTGAGTTCACTCTATCTGGTTATATAAATACAAATAGGTGAAGAGGGGCTGGTGGAAACCTCTTGCACTTTCTTGAACGGCGCGCGACGCAACGACCAGTCTTTGCCGAGCGCCATGGCTCGACAAGCGTGTCTGTGTTTAGGTGTGTTATTGCTCAGCTGCTTAGGTGAGTACTCTACCTTAATATAGTTTCAATGAAAATCTTTGAAAATGTAAAATAAACAATGTTATTTTAAGTAAATACACAGATATAAAGAAAACAGGGGACTGTTCTCAAAAATTTCTTAAATGTCTTAGTATTTAAATGAGTCACTAATAAATTGTATTTTCGTTAGTTTTGGCTTTTAAAACTTTTATGTATATATAGGCTAGTCATAATAAGTAACTACAGAATTTAAGAAACATGTGTTGGAAAACGAAAAATAAACCATTTACTACTTATTAACCAAATGGTTTTGTAAAACTAAATTTTAAATTATTTCTTGTTTAAGAGTTATATAGTTATGACTGTTATATAAATTCTTATTTGAAATATTCAAAGTATAATTTAAACGCAACAAAGAAAAATGCCGGTTACCTACGTGGCTCCTTTATTTGTCTTGACCTCGATTTCTTTTTAACGTTTAACTTTCAATGCTGACATCAGTTTACTTATGACTCTGTATAGAGACAGACAAAAACTTTAGGTAAAATACACTTTAAAGCTTTCGCAGTATAAATGATTTTACCTACTAATATTTAAATGAAATGATTTTTCTTTTTTCAGTCAATCTTTTTCTCAAAAATGAAAGTCAAATTACACTACTACAATTAAACTACTTTTTATATGTACTTAAACACGCAGATATAGACATTCGTTTAGCTTGAGATTAATGCACATAGTATTAGTATACATCATACGATCAGCGTGATACCGCAATATCGCTACAGGCACTGTCTACATTCCTTAACCGCAGTGTTGTAACCGCTGCTAACGCCAAGTTGTTTCTGTTACCTAATGAGAATTTTAGCATTGTTTTTGCTCATAAATTATAAATGAATGTGTATTTGCAATTACCATGAGAATAACGGCAAAGGAATATTAAGCAACACATTGTCGTACTTCTCGAACATTCTAATTTAATTTGCTAGTCGTAACTAATAAAACGACGATTAATCATTACATGGATATGCGTATGTTTATATTGTAAAGATGATAAATATTTACATAATGTTTTGTATTGTGTATGCAAAGTGAGCGGCGAGAAACGCATTAAACGGCAAGAAGACGACGCGTCTGGAGATGAGGTGAACGTGGATCAACTATGCGAGGGCAGGCCTGCGGACGAGTATTTCCGTCTCACCACCGAAGGCGACTGTAGAGATGTCGTCAGGTAAGTTTCATTAGCTCATTTTATTATTCATCGTTTTCGAAATCTGCATCGACTCATGTATAAGAGTAATGTGTCATGCAACTTGCTCAATGAAAACTTGTTGACTTATTTCCACTTGATTTAATAATTGCATTACAAAATAAGACTTGTAGTATTTCATCACAATATTGTTATTTTTTCATTAGAAACTTCGAGAAAACTGATAAATAATAAAACCAGTTTTATGATTCACACTAAAGGAAAGCTTACGTGAAACAGATAATTAACGTCTAACGGTTTAAATCATATAGGTTGCAAGATTTACAATAACTCTCAAAAACAATTTTAAACTGATATAAAAGGATGGTTATGCATTTTCTTCATTCAAATTTATAACGTTCCGTTTAATATGCAATAGAAGTAGCTTGATATTCCAGTCTGTAAAGAGAACGGTCACCAACGTGAATTGAATTTGTTTCAAGTACACAAGTCTATATATTGTATACATATGATGGTATTAGAATGCTAAATGTTTGAAGTCGTGCTTGTTTCTCATAAAACTGAGATAGGTATCTTACATAAATAAATATATAATACGTATACACCTATTTATTAACTTGATATTAAGTTTCAAGCTTCGTAGCCAAGGTTATTTTGAGCCACGTCAATAAGCGCGCGACGGAGCACAATGTCGCGTTTGTTACTTATAACTTAAATGATTAATAATACTAGTTTACATTATATTTGATCATGTGAAACCAGTTTCAATTTACGCCGTATATCATTCGGTCTATAACTAACATGACAATTTTAATTTTCACTAATGACAAATATTATTTATATTCTAGAAAAAATATAAACCAGTTTCGGTTTTATTTATATCACTATAAATTAAAACTTCTTATGTACTATTCATAAGCTGTGTTTAAAACAATACTTATATTTCAGGAAGCGATCCAGTTATGTATAAGTATCTCTTTATCATAACTTATAAGTATAAACTGCATATATGTTACCTATAAATAATGACAACAAAATAATTAAGACTTCTTAATTATTTTTACAATTAATAATTATCCTACAATTTTTATTGTTAATTGGAATAATAATTAAATTTAACTAATTTACACAATTTTGTTAAATTTTAAAATCTGTAATGGCAACTAAATTACAATATATATTCATGTGTGATTATTATTTGAGTTTGCTGTCTTGTATGTACGTCGAATTGGCGTATTTAGCTGAAAGCATCGCTGTGTACAGGTGTGACAGGGGTCTTGAGAACAGCATCACCAGGCTCGCCTCGTTGCGCTGCCCAGTCGCCCTTGGCTTCGATATCGACCGTCAAACTTGTGATTGGAAATCAAATGTTAAGAATTGCGATAAGCTAGAAAGTAAGTTCCGCTGAATGGAGGAAGTGATCATGCGAAGGGTTACATTTCCGCATTTAAGCCGGTCAATTTATAGAAAACTCACTAACTAGTTAGCCTTACGAATGGTCACTTCCTGTTCTCAAACATTTAATTTAATCCCACATTCCTTTGTCAACGCAGGTGCACTAGGTCAGGTCTTAAACAGATCACTTGCCCGTCTGGACTGGCATTCGATCTTGATAAACAAACCTGCGACTGGAAGGGTAAAGTGAACAACTGTGACAAGCTGGAGAGTAAGTGCAGAAATAGAACGCTATTGGCGCGTAGCGAGCAAACAGGCTTGGGTGAAGGGGCCGCGTCGCACTGTAGTTTAGGTGTATTGCATGAGGCCCCAGATAGAGGGAATGGCCCTGCATGGGTCGACCCATTTGTTACGCATTAACATTCTTTATATGACAATAAGACACTGATACGAAATAAAACACAACACGAAATAATGCACCAAGATAAAATATGCATAACTTTTTTGCGCTTTGGTAATATTCTTATATTTATAATATATTTCACTGTATAGTAAGATTTAAAGAACCACGGCAAAACTGTAGATAATTTAAACCACAGTCGAACCATGTAAATGTTTACTTTTTTATTTCATTGTATTCACAGACACTTTCTAAAGTTTCTATGCATCGATAAATAAAAGAGATATTTACACAATGTTAAGTACTTTCAATCATTAAACTTTTCTTTTATCTCTATGCCTTCCTTTACATATTAATAATGTTTGCTTTAGCTTCATGATCTGACTAATTTTACTAACGACTTTTCTATTATTTAATAATTCATGTAGTAACATACAATTACTAATCGTTAACATATGAAAGTAGTATAGATTTCACATCTTAACAATAATGTATTATACACAGAAAACGCTTCTTTATTTTATAGTTTACAATAAATTTTTAGTTTATAATTTTGTATTAGTAACTTCCCATATAAATAACTCGCATTCTTTTAAAAGTGAAGAAATTTTATAAACAAGTTTTAGAGTTCAGTGTTAAATTAAAGTTTATCATTTGATTCATTTCAATTTATTACAAAAAATACGTATTCCATCATTTTTATAAGGATACGGAAATCCAATAACATCACCAGTTTTCTAAATTTTACTTATCAAATTATTTAAAAATAATTATGTTATATGTAAGACTTGAACTGTTTTGTACATTTTTTACTCATTTCATATAGTTTAAAAGTTACAAGAATATAAAAATAAAACGAATACAGCAAACTAGGAATAGTCATCATTAATCATTATCTATATTAATTGGTACAATTATTTTATTTATAAGATTTGTTCTATACCTTCTTTACTTATAACTGAAATTATTCTTAAACTCTTCCTTATCTTTCATAACTAAGTACTACATTATTTAAGAAACATGTTTTAAATGCCTTTCCATTACTCTTAACTTCTTATTAATGATTCAGTCCTTCTCTTAACTTGTTCATTCTCTCATGCTTCGCCTAGTCTTTTCTTCTGATTTCCTAATGACCAATTACAACACTAAAACAAGAAAGTCACATTGACGAAGCAGACAAAAAAATCAGCCACCAGCAAGAAAACAAAGAGATATTCCCTAAATGGACAACTAATAACCAACATCCAAAATCAATACGTTAACATTTATAAAACTATTTCAGAACCCAGAAAAATTTTACCCATCTTGAAAACAGATGAGCCCATCTGTCCTGAAGGAAAACTCGCCTGCGGAAGTGGTGACTGCATTGAAAAAGAACTGTTTTGTAACGGCAAACCCGATTGTAAAGACGAATCAGACGAAAATGCTTGTAGTAAGTTTTTTTTTAATTATCATTGCTTAATTTATTTGTAAAATGAATATGTAATGCAGTCAGTGACATAGCGTTTAGTTCTCGTTATTTAAATATGACGCTTTATACATAGCGATGTATCAGTTTCATTTTCGTAATATATTTTTTTATTTTATAATTTAATTGATCATCATTTATTTGCAGCTGTCGATGTCGACCCTAACAGAGCACCCGATTGCGATCCAAATCAATGTGTACTTCCTGATTGTTTCTGTTCCGCGGACGGCACTCGTATCCCAGGTGGAATTGAACCTAACCAAGTACCACAAATGATTACGATTACATTCAACGGTGCCGTAAACGTTGACAATATCGATTTATATGAACAAATTTTCAACGGTAATCGCCACAATCCTAATGGTTGTCAAGTCCGTGGTACATTCTTTGTATCCCACAAATATAGCAATTACGCTGCTATACAAGAGTTACATCGCAAGGGCCATGAAATTGCAGTATTTTCAATCACTCACAAAGATGATCCACAATACTGGACCAGTGGCAGCTATGACGATTGGTTAGCTGAAATGGCAGGAGCACGTCTTATCGTTGAACGTTTTGCTAACATTACCGATTCTTCTATTATTGGAGTACGCGCCCCATATTTGCGTGTCGGAGGAAATAAACAATTCGAGATGATGGCTGATCAATATTTCGTATATGATGCATCAATTACTGCTCCTCTAGGTCGCGTTCCAATTTGGCCTTACACTCTTTATTTCCGTATGCCGCACAAATGTAATGGCAATGCCCACAATTGCCCATCAAGAAGTCATCCTGTTTGGGAAATGGTCATGAACGAACTCGATAGAAGAGACGATCCTACCTTTGATGAATCTCTACCTGGTTGTCATGTAGTTGACTCTTGTTCAAATATTCAAACTGGAGATCAATTCGCGCGACTTCTGCGTCACAATTTCAATCGTCACTACACGACCAACCGTGCCCCTCTTGGTCTACACTTCCACGCTTCATGGCTTAAATCTAAAAAAGAATTCAGAGACGAACTCATCAGATTCATTGAAGAAATGTTGGAAAAGAATGATGTCTACTTCACATCACAGATTCAGGTTATTCAATGGATGCAAAATCCTACAGAATTATCATCTCTTAGAGATTTCCAAGAATGGAAACAGGACAAATGTGACGTTAAAGGCCAACCATTTTGCTCATTGCCAAATGCCTGCCCGTTGACCACTCGCGAGTTGCCGGGTGAAACTCTACGTCTTTTCACTTGCATGGAATGCCCCAATAACTACCCCTGGATTCTAGATCCCACGGGAGAAGGGTTCAGTGCTAAAAAGTGATCTCTATAAGTTAAATTCAAAAGACTGTACACATGTAAATAATACTCAGTAATGTTAATAATAATTACAATAGTTTTATATATGTGTGGTAGGGCGTCCATTGAGTGATTATTCTTAATTTTTCTTAATCCACTCGTCAACAAATTGTAATGAAATGACATAATAAAAACCTTTTAAAGGCTTTTTAATTGGTTTTACCCTTTATAGTATACGATGAATTATTTTCCTGGAATAGATAAGTTTTAATACCTTCTTCACATTTACACTACAAAGATAGGTAGATTTTGATGTTTCATAGTAATTTAGGTTATTACATTATGAACAATAAAACTTTAAATTGGTTATGGGTGTTATTTTTATACCTTATTAATGTTAATACATTCTACAGTTTTAAGAATGGCGCTTAGTCGCCACTATGGTACGCTTGATAAAGTAGTTGATAATTGGTTTTACTTTACCTAAATATAGAATCCATTTATTTTTACAAACATAATAAATAAATGTGTACAAACTGCAGAATATGGCTTCAAACATATAATTATATCCGAAGTCATAAATATCAGTTTTCAAGTGGTACCTAATATCCAAAGTATACCTTAAGCTGAGTCACAAATACTAAAGCCCACGTCTGTTTGTTCGATTTTATATATGCGTTTTCTTACGAATCATTCCCTCATCCTTAAAACTAGTAAGTTGGTAAGTATTGTAAAATATAACTTTACTGATAATTAGGCTTAAATTTTATATTAATAAATACTGAAAGTGCTGAATTCAAATAAACAGATTAAAAAACTAGAAACTTTTCATGTGTGTAATTAGTGTTTACGATATTAATTATCAAATAGAACAGGCAATAATAATAACCAAATATGTATTATTAACGAAATAATACACAATTACATTCATAAAACCATCGCCTGTGGTACGTTAATAATTTCATTCATTATAACTTATGTACTTATTATGTACGTCATAATATAATTTACCTACATGATAATATAAACTTTTTAATACTAATATCTATAGCTGTAATATAAAATAGTAGTTTAAAATTAGATCGTCATCTCTTTTTATTTTTAATCCGCAAAAGATGACATATATATCTAATTCAATAGAACTAAAATTAATGCAAAAGATCGCCTAATGTTTAAAAATATCCTAAATTTGCGGGAAGGTAAGACGAAAAAGTTAAGTATGACTGATTCGCAACCACCATTCATCAAATGTAACGTTAGTAATAATGGCACATTTACGCATATTGTGTTCCGAAATCACCTAGTGTATATCTAGCAAAAAATAGTACCTAGTAGTAGGTATCGGTATCCGAATCGGTTGTGACCACATTGCACATGATAACATGTAGGGATCAATCAATATTGCCGTCCACCTTTGTCCAACATCCAGTTGCCGATAGGTTTGCAGGTGAGCATGAAAGCGACTCATATTAAATAACTCATCTCTCTGTGGTTTGATATTGAATTTCAGAGTGTTTATCTTTATCGAGGATTTTGTTACTTTCCAATGCTAATAAAATCAACTAACTTTCAATTGAAACTGAAAAACCTTAGTATTAAGTGTACTAGGAGGACAACTACTAGACCTCTAAACTATAGTTTCTATAATATGATAACAATATTGTAATACTGATTTTTGTCACTGTTATAGCAACGGTGATATTATAAGTTATATATGACTGAGTAATAAATATAACATATATAAGTTATATATGATGTCAAATCAAGATCATAAGTTTTTTCCGTAGTCACATTTTTTTTTATTAATTTTTTTTAACTATCACAATTTTCTGTACTTCGTGCTCAGCACTGTTAAAGTTCTACGTAAAAAAGTAATATTTTCCTCATATTTTTAACTATAAGTTAGTTAAAAAATATTTGTTTTGTTTATTTAGAGCTACTGGAAGCTGTTTTTTTAGAATTTAGATTTAACGTTATGGCCACAATCTCACCTGATATTATGTGACGTTCAGGCCTGAGATAGTGGACACGCTAAGCCTGGTGAAGGAACTGGTTCTCAAGTGCAACAGGCGAAACAATGCTATAGGTATTTGGCGGCAGATTTTCAAGTTGAGGGTGGTAGCCTTTTGTTTTTATTAGCGTAGTATTTAAAATCCAATCTTTACGGACTTCTTCATCGCAACGCGCAAACGCATTACCCGACACTACCTACTAAAACGCACCACGGCGACACTTCAAACTCCCGTGTTGCCTCAGACCAGGGAAAGCTTTCACACTTCTTCTAGTCTGATCGTGGGTAGTAGCCCTAGCCAGGCGGGCATTAAAAAAGGTTCTACCCCAGCCCCAGCGAAGGACATTGTGGACTACAACCTCAAGATGGCCATAAAACACGGTGACCAAAGGATCACACAAACTATAATTGCCCAAACCCCAACGACAATGGAATTATAGAAATAAGTTAAAAAGTGTAATTGTCCATAAGTGAAATAAAAAAACTCACTTTTTAGTTGTTAGTATAATGCCTAGCTACTATTGTAAAGCTATTTTTAACGCCAACTAAATCACGCCTACCCCAAAAAAGGTGCGGACCCAGAGTCTGCAGATTGTGTATATTAATAATACAAAAAAAAACGGTTCTAGCTAGGGTTACCAATTTCCACATTATTTAGGTTTAGGTTGGTTACTGTAATCAACTCTAAGTCAAATCAACAAAACGAAATCTATGAATTAGATTATTTTAATAATTATACTCGGTGTTATGGATATTGAAGTTATAAATATTTTATTTTGAAGTTTAGTCTGTTTGTCTTCTTATACCCGCATTATTAAAATCACTGTACAGACGTTGATGAAATTTCATACGACGGTAACAAATATTTTGAATGAACTAAGAGGAAGTTTTAACTGCTGTATTCTGACAGTTGCACTTGAGAGCGAGTCCATCCACTAGGCTTAGTGTGTCCACTATTTTGGGCCACATCGTCAGTTAACATCAGGTTAGATTTTTCCCGTAACGCTAAACCTACCAACTAGACTAAAAAAATAAATAAGGTGTATTCGAGAATAATGATAAAAGTTAAAATTAAGTAGTAAATTATTGACTTATTTAAGGATTTTGATGTAATTTTCTCTGTTCAGTAGCTAACCACTTCTTTTTATGGTATGAGAGTGCTTAGTAATAGAATATCAAAGCTAGGATTTTTAAGCACCGTCGAAAACATAGCTCATAATAAAAATTGTGGAAAATCCCATCCCAGTGGTTTAATTTCTTTATCTTTAAATGTCCATCAATGTGCATTCATTTTTCAATACCTATTATGTTATAAAATAACGTCACATGAAAAATCTGGCATCTATTATGCCTGCTAGCCGACAATTATGCACCTACTACAAAATAACATTCTAATTATGACAAAGTGATGGAGCTACATTAGGCATATAAAAGGTTTACGATACTGACAGTTCAGCATATATACATTCAAAGAGGGTTAAAAAATAGTTTTAATTATCATTATTATACAAAATCCATAAAAAAAGTAGATAATAGGTACTAAAATAATATAAATCATAGTAGTAGTAAGTTAGTACTATAATAGTGTTACATGTATAATAGTATACATAGTATTACATCTCTAATATTCTCAAAATATAGAAATACAAACCTTTTTTTGTTACCGTGATGAATAAATACATTTATGTTCATCCCCACACAATATACCGGGCGGGCTACAAGAGAGACATTTGAGAATCATCAGGTGAGTGGCACCTACTAAAAAGACGGCCCACATACCCTCTTATAACCTAAATCAGGGACTGGTTTCTCTCTTCTTGGAAAGAAGTACCAACCCTAGCAAAATTTATAAATCACTCTTCAAGTGGTCCTATTAATGTTAATGATGGAGTTTAAAAATAAAAGTTTTGAATTTCATACTTTCATACATACTGGAAAAGGAAATCACTGTGTCGAGTTGATCACAATATTAAGGTTGATTACGACACTGTCGGGTACAGACATTTTTTTTTTTTTTTAATTGACATACGCTGTTAGCCGTAAGGCCTTTGACAGCTTCACCGAACTTTTTGGCGCGAGTGCTGAGCGCACTCAGCTCCGAGGCAGCGAGCGCAAGGGTGCCAGAATGGCCGAACCTCGGCTTTGGATGCTGCGGAAAACAAACAAGGATCGTGGGGTTAGTCCCTTACAGAACCGTGTACTTAACGTGTAGGTGTGCATGGATGGTATGCGGTGTGATGATGTACTTTCAGTGATGTAGAGTGTCACTGTATCGCGCGAGCAGAGTCACTTGAGGGCTCCTATCCGGAGGATCGATCCTAGGCTCAAGCGTCTGCAGAGGGAGGCCGCGGCGGGTGTGTGGGAGCGAAATTAACCGCTTGGCCTCAGTGGCGAGGGCGGCGGTTACGCGGGCGTGTACGCGGACACGTACGATTGGTGGAGACTGTAGGAAGAAGTGCGTTCAATCTTGTTATTTTATCGACGGGATCAGTGAAGCAATTACGTGGCCGGCGCGCGAAACCTTTGGCGTGCGGATTAGCATTGTAGCTCACTGCGTGTACTATTTTGGGGTTGGGATGAACTTCGGCTTTTTCGAAGAATTGCTTTGTAAAGTCTTTGATATATGCATATATGGACGGAATATCCATATCTTTATGGAGATCTACATTACGGACGTACGGAGGGGCTTGGACAGCTATACGCATGAATTTATTTTGCAGAACTTGTAGTTTGCGAAGGGTGGTGTGCGAAGCGTGAGCGAATGCGGGGCAACTGTAGGTAAGTATGGGACGAATGCATACTTTGTATATTGTGAGCTTATGTCTGAGTGACATTTTGCTCTTAGAGGAGGTTTGATTACGTAGTAGAGCCATAGCTGTGGTGACTTTTTTCTGTACATAATCTATATGTTTGTTAAAGGTGAGATGTTTATCTAAAACTACACCAAGGTATTTAGTTTGGTTAGCCCAGGGGATATTGACACCAAAAAGATGTAATGTTCTTTTTATATTCTTCCTCGCGTGAGGATCGAACATAATAGCCGCGCTTTTGTCTGGGTTTATTCCTATGCGCCATTTGAGGCACCAGGACCCGAACGTAGACACAGCCCTTTGGACGCGGTAGTATAAGTGAATCCTATTCCTGTCTGAGCTGAAGATGACCGTGTCGTCTGCGTAAGAGCCTACTGCGACGTCGGGAAATTCGGGGATGTCACTAACAAACAGGTTGAAGAGGCAAGGGGCTAGGATAGAACCTTGCGGGACTCTTGATCTTATTGAATGTGGTGAGGATAGAGTTCCGTCCGCTTTATAGCAGAAGGTACGGTCTGATAGGTAAGCGAGGATTATGCGGACTAGTCTGTCCGGGACTTGAAAGAGATTGAGTTTAAATATGAGGCCTTCGTGCCAGACCTTATCGAAAGCTTTGGCTATGTCGAAAAATATGGCAAGCGTGCGGCTAGGACGGCGTGGCTCCGAGAAATTGGAGAGAATATGCTTGGATGCATGGAGCACTTGGTGGGTACACGAGTGCTTCGGTCGAAAGCCGAATTGCTCGTGTGGTAAGAGACATTTCTCTGAGACAATGGATTGAAGTCGGTTCAGAAGGAGCCGCTCGTACATTTTACCTAACGTATTGAGGAGGCTAATTGGGCGGTAGCTTTCTGGGAGAGATGCCCTTTTCCTGCATTTGCGGATACCTATTACCGTTGCCTTTTTCCAAGCGGCTGGAAAATGGCAGTGAATTATGGCCGTATTGAAGATACAGACCAGAGGAGCTATAAGTTTATCAGGGAAAAGTTTTAGGGCTTCGTTCCTGATTCCATCGGGACAAGGGGCTTTCCTTGGCTTAAGGCGTTTTATGATCGCGACAACTTCGTCATTTGTGACCGGGTCTAAATTTTCAACTGGTGGGGTCTCTCTTATTGATTGAATTGTTCGATTGACCCTCCCGATGTGTCCGGGATCTATGGTATGATATTCATAGGAATTGGGAGAACACTGTTGTTCGAGAGTGGTAGCGAGATACTCTGCCTTGTCTATACTTTCGAAGGCGGGCAGATTGCCGGGGCCTCTATCCAGCGGTGGCATTGAGGACGAGTAGCTGCTCTTTTGTTTACGGATAAGATCCCAGAAAGCAAGATGAGATGGTTTGATTTCCTCTAAAAGACTGTCCCATCTTTGACCGCGGAGTTCGGAGATACGAGTTTTAACTAATCGTTGTAAGTTACGTAACCGTACGCGATTTTCCTCCGTCGGATAAGAATCATGGGCGCGAGTCGCGGCGTTTTTTTCCGTGATCAGTCTTCGAATGTCATCAGGGAGTATGAAGCGGCGATCGTTTGCCGCCTTTACCTCTTTCGAGGTTTCGCTGATGGCATTCTGGAGGTGACCGACCAGAGAGTCAATTGCCACATCGGCATCGGTCGCATACTTTATCTCGTCGGGGATCCTATCTAAGAAAGGGGAGGAGAGATTATTTGAAAGATAGTGTTTGAGCTTTGGATAGTCAGCCACTTTGACTGAAGCAGGTGTGTGGTCACCCGGGTGACCTAGTTGCAAAACTACTGAGCGGTGATCGGAATCTAGTTCATGTACGACATATATTTATCGTAACTGAAGCGCGATCCCTTTTAAAATAGCTATATGTCTAAAACTGAAGGGCGGCAGTTAGTTTGATAATGAATTGGCTCAGAAGGAGCAATTACGTCGAACGTAAGCGTATTTTCTAGCCAGTATAGAGTCCTACCATTAGTGGTACTACGCGGGTTGTTGTATTGAATGTGCCCGCTGGTTAGATCGCCAGCCACTATAACAGAGTCACCGAGCGCGAAAAGCGAATACCTTGGTCTTACCACACTAGAACAGCGTAGACAGAGGGGCAGATGAATCGAAACTTATAAAATCCTCACTGATTATTACGATGTGCCCAGCCTTAAAAATATTTATTAGCCAAATGCAGATAAACACCTACGAAGTCAGCCCTTGAAACTTTGTGAAATCTCAGCAAATATAAACCCAAGGAAGCATTTTTTGCCTAACAGAGTGGTCGTAGCGAGGAACAAACTCCCACAAAAAGTTGTTATGACTCCAACCTTAAACTGCTTTAATAAGAGATTGGACAAACAAGACTTCCTTGTCTCCAAGCTATTTGATACACACGCATCACCTAATGAGCTGCTAGTTTGTTTTACTAAATAATAATAGTAAATATATAAAAAGAATACACCAAAAAGGCTAAATGCCACATATTTGTATATAAGTTTATATAAGAAGTTTCACTTCCGACTTTCAGTCCTACGACTGAAAGTTTTTATAAATTTAAATTTGATGGGTTTAGAAGTGATCTATACAATATATAGTTGAAATGCTTTGACTTGCTCAGCGAGTTCGGTGAGCTAAGATAAATAGCATCATTTAGTCAGCGAAATCTAGTATATACTAAGTAAACGAAATTCGTGTCAATTTTGTGGTTTGCTTGACATCCTAGAGTATACCAAAAAAAAATTAAATGAACTATAATATGGTAGTATTCAAAAGTAATCGACGTTTGACAATTAGTACTTTTTTAGGTCTGTTATGTGCAAATAGTTACATTAATAAACTAAAAATAGTTTAAATCATTTTAATATTTGTATAACTATTTGTACATCGGTTTCAAGTCTTTCTTCTTTAGACAGTGCTTATTTTTTACAAAAATGCTGGCAGGTGCTATTTTTATTTCAGTTTTTGGCGGGATCTTAATCTGTCATGTTGTGATTTTTATTTTTATTTATATACTTAGTTATTTAGTCCTATATTGTGAAATATAGGCGACATTTTATGTGATGTAGTGTAGCTGAAGCGCATAAGTAAAGTGAATTATAAATAATCATTCGAAGCATGATATATTAGTTGCCACAAAAACTCCCAAGAGAGCTTCAACAAGAGAGTCGCCATCTTGTCGAAAATAGTTTCATCTATACCAAAATGTCCAAATATTATTACTTGAAAATGGCAGTAATAGTCTCTAAAGAGAACTGAGTTGAGAACTGAGTTGCCAAGAATAAAAAAAAGAAGAAGAAGAACAAATGTGATGATTAAAATAACCTTTTAAAGGGTTTGTTCAAAGAGTATAGTTCAAAGGTTTGTTTACATAGTGTCTCGGTGTTCAACAATTACCTTATAATTGAATAACTAGATATCGATGTTGTTATATTATAGTTACAACATCGACTTGTATATATTTTACTGCGGTTAAAATTGTTGTAAAACATCGATGTTTTCTAGCTGGTAATTAATGTTTATTGAACATCGATGACTATCGGTTATCCCTAAGTGACAACTTGACAGTACACCTCGGCACCGGCAGTCTTGTACTTGTGGTAATTTGATAAATAAACAAGACATTTAGTAAATATAACGAAAAAGTTAACGCAACAATTTTCGACACAATGAGTTTCCAAATCATAGACAGGTTTAAACAGTTAGATGCTTATGCTAAAACTATGGAAGATTTTAGAGTCAAAACTGCAACAGGAGCTGCAAGTAATATACATGCTTATTTATGAAATCATCGTATATTTCTATTTATTAATGTATGTAATGACTAAGTACTTTTTTTCAGTAACTGTTACTGGTGGTATTATTATAATACTTCTTTTTCTTTCTGAACTTCACACTTATATGTCGCCGAATATATCAGAAGAATTATTCGTGGACACGTCAAGAGGCCATAAACTTCGTATTAATTTAGATATTATTATTCCAACAATATCTTGTAATTGTAAGTAATGTTTGAAAGTAACTAAATGCCATTTAAAACTTTAAAATGTAAGCACTATTGATTTCAAGCTTTGCATAAATAAAAGTTGTAAGATATGCAGTAACTGCAGTAGTTTTACAATGACCATGTTGAAATTACACTGATTGACACACAAATGAAGGTTAATACCTAAATCAACTTCAATTAGTAATGAAATGCTGATTGTAATTAATACTTTATATTAAATATTTTTTGCAAATGTTTGAGGCATGTGGGCATAAGAATATGGTTTTCATAAAGCTTCATTATAATTAAGATATTCTTCATAAACAGATGTTTCACATTCTGAAATACTTGAGAAGCTTACTCTGTCACTTGGTACTCTATTAAATGGCACCTATAATTATGTACAAAAGACAGATTATAAAAATATAGTGAAATTAACTGATTTTTATGCTCATACAGTGCCTTACCTTATATCATGATCACATTTTGCCTACCTAAAACCAATTAATTATGTAATTCTGATTTATTACTAAAATAACTACTGTGATAAATAATGAGGACTAAATATATAAATACCTATTTCAAATAGTAATTTGTATTTGCTCATACTGTCCTTGATTTATAAATAATATCAATTTTAGTAACTACAAAATATTCTTGTTTAAAATAGTCCACTTAATTATTTTTATTATGTCATTAAAATACCTTGTCACAATACTGATAAAGCATTTATTGTATATTGTTATTTTAAGATTTAGTACTTGATGCAATGGACTCATCTGGAGAACAGCACCTTCAAATGGACCAAAATATACATAAAAGAAGATTAGATTTAAATGGAAAACCTATAGAAGAGCCAAAGAAAGAGGAAATTTCTACAGCATCAAGTGTATGCTTTTACTTTATTACATTTTGTTTTCAGGAAATTAACTCAACATAGTCAGCAGGAAGTGTATAGAAATAATAATGATTAAAATTAGATTTCCTTTGTAATTTTTCCAATAACTTTGTTAAAAGAAAAATTAGCTAATAATTATGTTTATGTTGATAAAAAAGAAGCAACAAAGATAACAAAAAGATTTTTTTTACAACAATATTTGTTTGCCCATGAGATATACTTCTTGAAATCTACCTTATGCTTCTTAACCTATATACAAATATTAATTTAAAATTATTCCTAACAGAATTTATGTTAATAATTTGGATATAGCACAGTATTTTTTTAATAATGTTTTGTAAGGTAAAACTATATATCCAATATTTTGTATTGTTTAATTGTTTTAATTCTAGCTATGCTGTTTGCTTCAATGATAAAGTTTCAGCTCTTATTATTAAGAAATATCTCATTGCAGTTTTTTATATAGATTATAGGTTTAGTGTTATGGCCCCATGTTAAGCGTAGTGGAGGGACTGACTCTCAAGTGAATCTGCTGGACCACATCTATAGGTATTTGGTGGCAGATTTTTAACTCCAGGGTTGTAGCTAGCCAGGTGGGCATTAGAAAAAGCCCAACCACTATGCTACGGTTTTATTACTATGTTTACTTTGACTGAGAACTCAGAGGTATTGCAAAGATTCAATCTCATAGCCATTGATATCGAGTCTGTACTTAGTACCAACTGAGCTATCATCACTTTTTTGTAGCCAAAGAATGCCATTTTTCTAATTTATTTTTGGAATATTTCAGGCAAAATCAAATATCTCAGAAGTTGCTGTTGTCACTTGTGGAAGTTGCTATGGTGCAGCATTCAATGAATCTCAGTAAGTTTTATTTACACTATGCAGAAATATTGGTAGATCTGTGGGTCACACATCTTGTTTGAACACATTTGAACTCAATATGACAGGTTATATTTATCTATGGATTTCAATCAAACTTGTAATTTTATCCATACTCTACATAAGACCATATATACGTATTGCATGAGTTTACTTGAAATTAAAATACTAAAAAAATATGTACATAAAACAGATGCTGTAATACTTGTGAAGATGTTAAAGAAGCTTATAGATTAAGAAGATGGGCAATGCCTAAGTTATCTACAATAGAACAATGTAAAAATGATGAATCCATTGAGAAAACAAATTTAGCTCTAAAAGAAGGTTGCCAAATATATGGATATATGGAAGTAAACAGGGTATGTATAGCTGTTTTCTTTTATTGTCTTTATATACCTATATAATATTTAATTTTATTTCAAACTTATCTGACATAAACATACACAGCAATATTTTTTAATTATAATTGGTGTTTTATTTTATTGTAGTAACATATTACTATCTTAGATGTTTTGTTTGTAGTAACCTCTTGTTTAGATGTAATTATTATACAATTCATTTGAAGGTTAGGTTACATTACATTAAGCTAATATAATTCACACCATTACACTATGTTCCACATGCTTTAATTCAAGGGAGGATACTTTATAAAATGTGTCATATTTTTCTATTCTCTCATATAACTTGAGGAAAAAGATAGAAATATATAAGTCATACAGGAGTGAAGGTGATAAGCTCACTTTTTTACATTTTCTGACCATTCAATGGTTTTTCCTTCAGAATAATATATTTGGGACTGCCATTTTTACTCTTACGTGATTCATTTATTATGTATAGTCAGAAAGCATATGTGCAATATTATTTCTTAAAAAGTGAAACAAATATACTTGACATAAAAATGAAGGAACTATTTGATATTATGAAGGACCAAATGGACAAATGAGGTTTTTATT